>JAYESA010000011.1:57058319-58258319 GCA_036927795.1 Iris macrosiphon
ATCCATATTGCAAACAAATAAAAACTAAAAAACAGAATTAATCTTGGTCATATTGTGAAGAAGTACTTTCAATTAGATTTTTAAAATAGTTAACGAGTTAGTAGAAAATTGGCGCGAACAAGGGTGTTTGGATTGATTTCTGAACTAATTTTAACCAGTTTACGTCTAACTTTCGGTCCGGTTTAAGCATGATTAAAAACATAAGAACATATTCTAATTGACAGGGGTTGAAGATGGTTATGTTTTGAACGTATCAGAGATAATGGTTAAAAAACCATCAAGAGGCGGGGAGGAACCCGTCGTGGGAATATGGGGTCGCGGGGGTCGCTTCTGTCCGCGGCTGCAGATGTTCCCGTGCGTGGGCGGCAGCCTGCGATTGTGCGGCAGTTGTCTGAAGGTCAGCGGCGGCCAAGGGAGGTTGTGATCGTGACATTGGTGCTGGTGGTTTTGAGTTAAGGTTATGGTTTTAGTATAATAAGTATATTTATAGAATGAGAGAGGGGAGCGGGTGAGTCGGGTCGGGTCCGGGGGTTGTTGTGTGAGTGCATGTGTGTTAGTATTGTGGTTGTGGGTAGGGAATATGTTTAGGTGTTGGGTTTGGTTTTGCTGTGTTGGTAGTGTTTTTTTTTTCTTTCTGTTGTTTACTTTTCTTTTCTTTTTTCTTTTTTATTTAATAGATATTTATATTCATACATATATTTATACACACACACACATATGTATTTATGAATATGAATATAAAAATACATAAAAATATATTGGTATATTAATAAATTCATAGAAATTTTTTATTACTTGTATTTAATTAACTATTTAAGATTTATTTAATTAAATCAAGAAATCTATTTTCTAATTAACAAAGAAAATACTTTAAAGAAATTCAATAATTGAATAAAAAATACTTAAATTTTTTTTTATAGTTTTAGGGTGTTTACACACATCACCCAAGCAGCTACAATCACCTGCACACTCCCCTTATCACAGTCATCACTAAGGCAATGAACTGTACTACAGTTTATACCTACACCTACTGACCACATCTATCTGCACAATTCACTAATTGCCATCAACACTAACTAACAATGACTAAACTAACCTCTAATCCTAATACATGAAACTAACTTTATTCTTATTATTCTCTGTTACTAACTATTATCTAATTAGTTATACACTAATTGTTATACCACTAACTTGCTGCTAACTAATGACTGCAACTGATATTACATATATAATATATAACTTACTAACATAATGTAGAACTTAATCAAACTACTACAGGTAACTCACTCTAACTACAAACTAAACTGCTAACAACCTATGAACCCATAATTCCAACTTACAAATACTTCAAGTATCATTAGCTGCTTAACTTACCTGCCCTGCATACACCTCACCCTTTGATACCTAAGTGTATCAACACACCCCAACTAGTGCCAACTTTTACTGCTATTAACCAATAATAACCGAGCCCCAAATCCTAATTCCAGTTAACTGTAACTGTGAACTAATCTGAAAACCTTACCTACACCTTAAGGCCACATATGAGACCTCCCTACTCCTTACTTCACTTAAACATGGTCAACCTGAACCTCCCTCTCCTACTGCTACTCCATCTAGTACTTGCTCTTGAATACCCTTAGCCCATGCCACTGCTACTACAGTATGTTGTGCCCAGAATAGGTACAGTTTCTCCCATTTCCTACTCGAGCAACATACTTCCTTCCCCACACTCCCTTGCTGCTACTGTTGTTTCCTACTCCTCACTGCAGTTAAACTGGATCAACCTGAACCTCCTTCTCCTACTGCTACTCTATCTAGTCCTTGCACCGGAATACCCTTAGCCCATGCCATTACTGCTGCAGTATATTGTGCCCAGAATGGGTACAATTTCTCCCCTTTGCTTCTCGAGCAACATACTTCCTTCCTCACACTCGCTTGCTGCTACTGTTGTTTCCTGCTGATGCTGCCTAACTTTTAATTGCTACTCCAACTGCAACTGCCACTGCTCTGATACTCTCGAGTATCAGAGATGCTCAAGCCTCCTCACTGCACTTATACCTACACACACACATATATATCTACACACACACACACACACACACACACACACACACACACATATATATACATATATAAATACTTAATATCATATACTTATATATATCATATATTAGAGACATTAAAATAAACACCTAGAGTGTGTATTTGAAAATTCATGATACACACCCAAGTGAGAAGCCACTAATCCAATTTGTCCACAATAATTATTTATATATATATAATACATCATAATATAACTAAAGTAACTTGTTAAAATGAGAATTGAAGAGTAATTGTACAAAACACACAAAATAGAGCATCGTATCACACGGTAACAAACCGTATCGTGATACGGCTTACTCGTGTCCAATTGTTTATACGTACCTAGTCCCATAACCCCGATCTAAGTCTAATTAGATCTAATTGGTCTCATGACACAAAATTGATATGTCAATCTCGTATTTCCCCCAAAATACACATAAATTAACACATAAAATTCATAATACATAACCAATTAATATAGAACTTGTTCCTATAGGTAGTCCTATGCCATGGCAATATTTCTAAGGATCAAATGCATGATTTAGAGCTACAATGAAGAAGAATTCAAAAATTATTAATTGGGAGATGGTTTTCTAATAAATTGTTCCCGCGGACACGATCTCTCAACCAAAGCTCCTTCTCCTTGTGCTCCTTGTTTCTCCAAGCTCCAAATCTCCTTCTGTGGTGGGAATGAGAGGGAAGGGAAGTAAATTAAGAGAAATTTGTTAAAGGAAATGATGAAAATTTAGGGATCTAATTTCTAGATCTAAAATGAATGCAAATGAGATGAGGGAGAGATGAGAGCCCCATCTAGTAGTAGTCGGCCCCTTTTCCCTTTTTCTAAGTCACATATAAATGTCCTATATACCCCTCCATGATGTATTATTGAGAAATAATTAGGGAGGGCTATTTGGGTAGTTTCTAACTAATTATAATTAATGTAATTCTTCCAAATTAATTAGTGAGAATGGTCTAATAGACTTGGGTCCAAGTTATGCTCACTAGTTGTCATGACAAGTCTAATTGGGCTTAAAAGTGACAAGTCCAAAAATTAGACTAGCCTCCTAACTAAAAATAAATTATAAAAGGCATAAATAATTTATAGCTCACTAATAATTAAATAATTAATACAATCATCAAAAAAATACTATAACACACTAATATTAATATTTATTCCTAAAATTATTTTCCAATGCCAAATTGCCAAAGTACCCCTAGTTAGAAAAGTGAGGGTGACAGATGCTTTTTTTCACCAGTATGGTCGGATGTCCTGGGTTCATACTGAGGTTCCCGTCTGTCGGCATGCACTCACCCACATAGCAGACTATTCCTTCTTAGTCTTGGTCCCAAATTTGACAGAGGAGGAAGTGAATAGAGTTCAGTGTGATGCTGGTTTTGACCGTCAAGTTTTGTCCCCTAAGTTCCTTTGCTGGTTACTTTTCATCCGACCTTCCTATTTGGTATACCGGAACCGAAACCTCGCCTTCTTGGAACCTTACCTATCAAGTAGGTTTGCTCGTTATTTTGGATATAGCCAGCTCATATTGAGCAATCGAAGCCCATGTCTTAGTTTTAAATGTAGTATTCTTGAAAGAGCCGAGTCTGGGATTATTACTTTGCCACCAATACTCAGGTCTGGTTTACCTTGCTCGATGCTGAAGTCCCTCCACATATCCTTCATATATCGGCTCTATTTTATGTAGACGTGAATGCGCCTCCACATGGATATGACCGGGACACAAGATTCATCGTGGGTAATAAGCTGAACCCCCAATGCAGGGAATCCAAGAAAGGTCGGGGAAATACAAAGGAAATGTTGTGATTGTCGATTTCAACTCAACGATGGGGTAGAGAATGCTTTCTATGACCCCTTGCCTCCAGTGAACTCTCCAATGAAGTGCAGGGCCTTCCCAATACGAAACTCTCTGTCCATAAAGAGAAGACAGGAACCATCCGTGGCTGTGAGGCCCCGTTAAAGGAAGCAGGTTGCTATCAAGGCCCCTATGCCGGCTGGTGACGAAGAAGAAGGAATATAAGATGATAAGGAAGAGGTAGGCCCCTGGCTCTGGTAGCTTATGACCCAGAGATTCTTTTAGATGTTGAGGCAATATTCGAGCGACCTCTTAAGTTTAATTCTTCTCGGTCCCTTCTATAAATATCTTTCTTTTAGTCTGTTTGAAAACGTGCAGACACAAAAAGAGAGGGACCGACCCCAACGGTCTAGGCCCGCCAAGGTTTCTTATGTTCAGCCGGATGAAGATATCACTTCTCCTGGTTACGAGGCTACAGAGCCTGTTCCCGAGGGCTCTGGTGGTTATGTCCCGGGGGAGTCGCTTGTGGAAGGAGAAAGGAAGCGAGGCAGAGGTAATATGGACATGGTTGTTTTCTTTTGATGGAGAATAGGGGAAGCTCATAGTTCAGATGTGATATGGACGTGAACTTTTTGCTTCCATTGAGGACATCCCTCTGGGGTCTTTTGGTGGACCTATTACATCTTGCGTACACGAGTGCAAGTAATAAGTTTGAGATAAAACCATATCAGAGGTAATATATTTAGAATAAGCCCTACTAGAGGTAATATGGACGTGGCAGATTTTGTGGACTTAACACCACTTGCGTACCTTGATAAGTACAGGTGATAAGTGGAGATAACAACAGATATCAGAGGTAATATAGATGAAATAATCGATAGCCAAGACCCGAAAGGTTTGTTTAGAAGTAATATGGACATAGAAAACTCAGCCAGGGAGGAATGTTAGGATAGTAGTTCAGAGATAATATGGACGTGAACTAGCATCTGGAAATCCCGTCGAGGATTGGTTTACTGAGTGTGGTTTATTTGAGAATAAAAAAAGATCTGAGGATTGCTCAGCTAGTAGAGTCTAACGAGACTGGTTTTTAGGTGGTCCAAGCGGGAGTGTGCTGGTCGACCTAAGGACTACCCCGCTGGGAAGACTTTGAGGATCCATCATCTGTTGCGTATCCAGGATTCCTGGATAAAGATAATATCTTTTACAGAAAGTGGTAAAGAAGGGGAAATGTTGTATATAGGCACTTGTTGGGGACGAAGAACCAAGAGTGTAAAGACTGTACATCTTGATTGCCCGGTTGGGGATAAGGGGAGAACAAGTCTAGCTTAGACCTAGTACTTTTTTATGAACTTGTCGTTGATAGGCATCATGAACAAGTCATCATTGGTTTTTGTAAGCCGGTAGTTGTCGTTGTAGAATACAGATTCTACGACGAACGAGCCTTCCCATTTGGGTTATAATTTGTCGGCCATCTTGTGGGTGATAACCATCGGCCTCCTTACGGTCAGGACGAGATCACCCACTTGGTAGGTCCTCTTCTTCACCCGTTTGTTAAAGATTTTCGAGAGACGCACTCAGTATAGCTCAATGCACTGTTGAGATAAGAGACTTTCTGGTCGACTGATTCTAACTCTTGTAGCGATCGGCGATGATTGTCGTCGATGATTAATTGGTTGGAGAGAGTTACTCGGAGTGAAGAAATATGGATCTCAAGCGGGAGGACCGCTTCACTTTCGTAAACCAGGGAGAAAGGCGTAATACCAATAGCTGTCTGGACTGTTGTACGGTAGGCCCAGATACATTCACCTAATTTCTTATTTAAGTCATATTTGTTTGATGACACAAACTTTTTGAGTAGATTTATGATGGTCAGGTTGAAGGCTTTTGCCAGACCATTCGCTACCGGGTTATAGGCAGATGATGCTATATTGTGAATCTAATTTTTGTTGTAAAATTGGTACAATGCGTGACTTGTGAACTGTGGACCATTGTCATGGATGATCCTTTGTGGCAAGCTGAAGCGGTATATGAAGTGATGCTTGACGAAGATGATCACATTGGATGTCTTGACTTCAGCGAGTGGTACGGCTTCTGCCCACTTATAGAAATAGTCGGTGATAGCCAAGATGAACCGATGTCCTTTAGCCGAAGGCGGACTGATCGGCCCTATGATATCCATGCCCCAGGATTCGAACGACTAGGACTCTACGGTCGAGTATTTAAACTCTGAAGGTTTGTTGATAAAGTCAGCATGGATTTTGCATGCTTGGCACTAACTTGCGTAGTCATTAACGTCTGTTACCAATGTCGGCTAATAATAACCCATTCTATGGAGGTAGTCCTGTAGCTTCGGCCCTGGATGATGGGCACCGCAAACCCCATTATGATCCTCGCGGAGAGCCTGCTTCACTTTTAAATTTGATAAGGATCATAGAAGAAGACCGTCATAGGAGCGGTAATACAATATTTTGGTTGCCGTATCATAATAGAACCGGAGGGAACGTCTTCTGATCAAAGTGGCTTCCTTTGGGTTCTCGAAGAGAATTGCATAGACTACGTAGTTGATGAATGGAAGTGTCCAGTCTTGTGAGTCAGTGCTCATCCCTAATGAATTGCTCCGGTATAAGGAGAGGTTGTTCTTCGGAAAGACCAGCTCCGATCGATCACGGTGATCAGTTCATGGGTAATGACCGAAATAGCTAGAGAGGCTGTGAGTCTGGTTGGGGCATCCACCTCGATGTTTCACAGTCGAGGGATATACTCTATAAAGAACCCCTAAAAGGTGGTGATTAATCCAAGCGTGGCTTGGTGTTAGGAAATCAATTCCTCGTTTCGGACTTCGTACTCACCTCAAACTTGGTTGATCAGTTTGGAATCTCCATAGGGTTCCAAGTGGTCAACTCCCACTTGTTTAGCGAGTTGGAGTCCAATGATGAGAGCATTGTACTATGCCATATTGTTATAGCATGGCTCAGTGAGGGAGTAGGCACGGTTGATAATAAGTTCATATCGAGAGATCAACACTATCTCGACTCCAGTGATGATATCGCCTTTGGGCCTTGTTTCCGAAGCACCATCGAAGAACATTCGCCAAATGGCTTCTACGTTCATTACGGTGTTGGAGTCTGTGACTTCATCGGGGATCTCCTCGTCGAGTTTTAATATTTTTGGCACCTAGTGGGCGGCCAGGAACTTAGCTAATGCTTGGCCCTTGACAGCTTTTTGTAGAACAAATACCATATCGTATGGTGACAACAGTGTTGCCTACGTAGTCAGGCGTGAGTTGAGCGCCCATGGTTTGGTCATGAGGACCCTGAGGAGGTTGACCTGAGAGATCACATGGATCGTTTACCATGCCATATAGTATCGGGTCTTCTGAATATCAAAGACTAGAGCGAGGCACTCTTTCTTGACGGGGTTGTATCTGTGCGCCGTACCGACCATCATCCTACTGAGGTAGTAGATGGGCCTCTCGTGACATACGTCACTCTTATGGGATAACAAAGTACCAAGAGAGTGATCCATTTCTCGTACATAGAGTAGAAAGGACTTCTCCATAACTGGGGCTACCAATACTGGAGGTCTCATAAGGTATTCCTTGATGTGGTCGAAGGTGCACTGACATTCTTAGTTCAAGAAAAAGAAGACTACCTTCTTCATGAGTTGCATAAATGTCTGACAACATACATAGTGGTTTGATATAAAATTCGTAATATCGCCAGTCTTTTATGAAGGATACGAATTTCTTTGAGGTTCTTCGGCGGGCGCAATTCAAGGATCGCTTTGGTCTTTGTCACGGTCTACATGGATATACTTCAAAGTTAGGATAAAATCCAAGAATTTGTTGCTAGAGACTCCTAGGAAAGATTTGGTAGGGTTCATCTTGAGCTAGTGCATACGCATGAGGTCAAACATAGTCTTCAAGTCCCTGAGGTAACTATATTTGGAAAGACTCTTGACGACAATATCATCAACGTAATACTCGACAGTCTTGTGTAGATGCTCACGAAAGATGGTGCTCATAGCTCACTGGTATATATCATTCGTGTTCTTCAAACCGAAGGGCATGACTGTATATCAATATACTCTTATGGGCATTCAGAACGATGTATGCTTCTGATCGTTGGTAGACATCTTGATTTGATTGTAGCCTGAGAATTCGTCCATGAAGAACATGCGCTCGAAGTCGCAGATGTTGTAAATCCTTATATCTTTGATTGAAAAGGGGAATTTATTCTAAGGGCAGGCCACATTTAAATCATGAAAGTTAATACAAATTCGGATCTTTCTGTTCTTTTTGTCTACTGGTATGATATTGGCTACCCAATCTGGATATTGTTCTTCGTGGATGAAGCCACTAGCTATCAGTTTGTTGACTTCAGCTTCGATGGCATTTATAATATTTGGCCGAAACTGCCGTTGCTGCTGCTTGACAGGCTTAGCGTTCAGTGAGATATCGAGCTTATGGACCATAATTTGGGGGTCCAATACCGGCATGTCTTCGTATCTCCAAGCAAAGACATAAAAGTATAACCTGATGAGCTGTAGCAGGAATTCCTGATCCTCATCAGTCAGACGCTTACTAATGAAGATAGGTTTAGGGGAGGATTCATCACCCAGATTGACTTGTACGACTTTATCCTCGGTAGGAGATTCTCATTGTTCCAACCATATCTTCCATTGTGCGTCTAGGCGTTGGGCCCACAGTTCTACTTTAAAGAGTTTCGGTGGATCCTCGTCGTCTTTCTCAGTGTCAGCTGACACCATATTGGTAGCCAATGTTTGCTTGAGTATCTCCCCGATACTGACGTCAGAGTCCCAAGAGGAAGACTCTGAAGAGTGATTGTGTAACTTAACTTGTTCATCCGATCCTTCGGGGGTTGTACAAGGTGTAACATACCCTAAGTCATGCTTGGTCTTATGGTAGTAATCCTCGAATTTGCCCGACAGAGGGGTGAGGCACAATGGTAGTCGTTGACCTTTGCTGTAATTCAGACCTCAGTTGCTTTTAAGATCATAACCCATCTTCTTGATGAGGTATTTGGCTTGGCCATTGAACTGGTATTGTTATATTTTTTTCCGTATCTGGTTCGGGCTCTTGTTTCTCCTGGATAAATGACAGGGGGCATTCAACCCTGCCAAAGATGATGGGTTTATCTCCCTTCCTTCTTGCTGGATCAGTGAAGTAGGAACCTTGGCTAGGGAGGATATGGTTTACTTTATTGGTAGTAGTCATTTGTGCATGCAAGCGCATGCCCAGACCGTGCTCTATGGAATACAGAGTGCTTATCTATGCAACTTTATAATAGTTTAAATATAGCCCTTTATTCATAAAAAAAGGTATCTTTTATCCAAGAATTATATCGTCCAGAGAATGAACGTTTGCATGAGCAACTACGTACTCCTCTAGCTCGTCCTTCCCAAGATCTATCCCAGTACGGGCAACGACTTTAGGGTTTTCCTGTGCAGCTTTACTACCAGACGTTCGGATGTTGTAGGAGGCGAAAAAGCATCCTTCGGTGGTCGACTTGTCCTGTGAAGGTGAACGACCAGAGGTTCAGACATGGTAGAAGGTGACGGAGTATCCTTCGAAGGTGGATCTATCCTACGAAGGCGGACGACCAGAGGTTCAGGTTCCTTCCTGTCTTGTTTTACGACGAGAGGAGAAGTTATATTGGGAGTGCTTGCCTTTAGATGGAATCTCAAGGGCTCTTCTGGTGTTATCCCATCCTCTGCCTCATCATCGGCATCTTTGCCACCTTCAACTTGGTAGACCTATTTGTAATGGATCGAATCCGAGTAATAGGCTTCGATCCCTTTGAACGGATCGACATCAGCATCCTCTATTTTGACTATGTCATGTTCATCAATGTACGTTAGGCACTGGTGCAGGATGGACGGCACAATCATGTATTCATATATCCAGGGGCGACCATGCAAGATATTTTAGGATATATCTACGTCAATGACATAGCAAGTGACCTTTATTTTTAAGTCGCCGATCTAGCATTTCAGGCGAATCTTGCCCAGAGGGTAGCTCCTTCCAACATTGAAGCCAGTGATGGCAATATTGGTGGTTGCCAGGCGATGTATCAGAATGCCCATGGTCTGAAGCAAACTCTGTAGGATGATGCGCTAATTGACGAAGCGGGATCAATGTGCATCCGATACACCTTGATGGCACTAATGTACCCTGTGTAATATAAGAAACGATTATGCCGTTTATTTTTTAGCAAGATATCCTGCTGCGAGAATATAATATTGGCTATTGCCTTCAGGATATTATTGCAGTAGGGGCAAGAAGCCGTATCCACAGCTGGCTGTTTTACCTACGCCGGCTAGATGTCAGCATTCTGCAATGCCTTACTAAGAGCGGGCCGAGTGTTTTTGGAGATCCGCAGAATCTAAAATAGTGACAGCTTCACTGGAGTGTTAGCCAGTTGTTCCAAGATGTCGAAGTTGTAGGGTTTTTGCAATACCAGAGTTGTATCCTTGTACAATAATTTGTCGAATCAGACTTTTTTTTGCTTGGACTTGTCTACTGGCGGAGACTGGGATAGACCCAGATCATAGGAGGTCAGTGTGATAGTCGGGAACCTGACCTCATTGTTCCTCCAATAGCTTCCTCAGATGGAAGAAAAATCGTATAGCAGGACTTAAACTACCTGCCCTTGGACTTGGTAGCAGAAGATGTTACTTGCTGCATTACGTCTGGAGCAAGGTCTGCATGAATCCACATAACCTCCCCTCGTGATGTGGTGAGAGGTATCGGCTCGGCCATTTGGTTATGAGCTGGGGGGAGATTGACGAACTCCATCATTGCCTAGGGAATTAGGATTACCCCATCCTGGGCTTCTGTCACTAGGAAGTTGTCAAACTTGAGCGATACCATGTTAGCGACAACCGTCTTGTCATTAATATCCAATGTGAGGGCCTTGGTGTCGAGCAGACGCTAGATGTACCACTTTAGAGTGTAGTAGTTCTGCGTCGCATGATAGATGTAACCATGGTAATGGAAGTACTTTGGATTATTCACCTCAGTTGCCTCAACAGGGTGTTTGAAGTCGGGGAGCCGAAGCTTAACACCTTTCATCAGCACTTTGAAGATGGGCATGACGTCTTCATCTTCGAAGGAGTAAGTCTCCTTGGGCTTTGAAACCTCAGCCGACTTTTTCTCGGGCTTCTTGGTTAATTTGACCACCAAGGCCTGCTTCCTTTTACCATCGTGGTTGTTATTTCCGCTGTTGTTGGGACATTTTCACCTATCATCGATAACTGGAATCTGTATTCCCAAGAGCCAGGCGTCCTTGACCTTCTTCTCAGTGCTGACAGTGCTTATGATGAACGTCGTCTAGTCTTTAAACTGACCGTCGCCCATCCGGAGCTGACTGCTGGAAGTAAGTTTTTGTGGTTCATGTCTATCAGTGTCAACTCGGGATGGCCTCGGGGCAACCTCATCGCTGCTTGTCGAAAATACTCAATATAATTTTGGACGAGTTTTCTTTTCCCTTAGGTAACATCCATCAGGAAGGACATCGTCATGTCGCTTTCTCCGGCATAGAATATTTTAAGAAAAAGACTCTTGAGGTTGTCAAACAACGAGATGCAATTATCTTATAGGCTACAAAACCAGTCGAATGCTACCCCAGACAATGGCCCCACAAAGAGCTTGGTGAAGAGTGTGTCACTGTGAGGTAGGTGTCATGTTGCAGTCTCAAAAAATCTTATGTATTGACGGGGGGAAGTCTTCCCGTTGAATGGATCAAGTTAAAGGGATTGTACTTGGGCGGGCAACGGTACATTTCTCCACTCGTGGGGGTACGGTTGTCGTATCCCGAGCTCGCACAGTGAGTCCTGGCTGCTGAAGGAATCTACGCAAGCCCAGGGTTTCCTGACTTCCCTCATTGCTTCTCTGTCTTCATCTACGGCGGAAGGGGTATATGAGCCAGGCAGAAGGTGATTACTACCTATGAGTGGAGCAGTTGCGTCAAAGTCCGCGTTGGTCCCAGGGTCTAAGCTTGCTTGTATAGAAGCCCTAACTGTTTGGGAAGCCATGTTTGCTTTAATTTCCAGCATCACATGGTTCAGGGCTTTCATTGATGATCTCACCATCTACATCATGGCCTCGAAAGCCTCGAGGCATGGTTAGTAGCTGGGGCCTTCATGATCGTCCCATGTATATATTACTCACATGGAAGAGATGAACGGGGCAATGGACACCGCAATTTTCTCTCAGATTCTTGCCAGGAGTAGTCCCCAAGTAGCGTCGCCTCCTCCTCGTATTCGGAGAGAATACTACCCCAAGCGTAGGAGGCCACATCATCTTGATGAGGGTGGCCACCACAGGGACATCAAAATCTTTTCCTTAGGAATCATCGCCTTCTCAGAATATCGGGTTGTTGTATAGGTCCGGGGGATCACTACCCCCAGCTTGTGCAACCCCCAGGGGTCCTGAGGAAGAACTACCCCCAGTGGCTGATAGCTTTTCCTTCGAGCGGGTACCTTGGAAAATACCTTCCGCAGGTCCCACTATTGGTCCTCATTGTAGTTGCCTTTTCAATGTACTGGTCCAGAGTGATGGACTGGAGGTGCTAGGCTTCCTTTCTCATACGGTGGAAGGATCCTGCCGAGTAGAGTAACATGAGGCGAATGATATCTCCTCCTCCCCTAGTTTTTGTACCTGATTTCTGGGTTGTTGCCGGCTAGGTTCCTTCGGATGCAGTAAAGAATATCGACTGCCGGTTTGTGGGTACTACCACTTTGTTACAGCTGCAATTGATGATAATTTTCGCATAGTGATGTCTTGGGGAGGATATTCCATGTTCCATAGTTGTCTTCCTTGTCTTGTGCTTGTGATTGATCATGTCATGCAAGTCAAGCGAGATCTGATTCACCTTTGCACCCTTTTCGTGAGGACGGGTAGACTGAGCGCATGGGTGTGTCGGTATTTCTTTTTCTCCCTGATCTAGTGTTCGTACAAGAATATTCCCCATATCGTCAGTGGAAGACTTTTGAGACGGGCCCAGCCTATTTGCCAATGCGGGGTGGACGCACGGGGCAGTCTTATATTGCTTTCCAACTGGGGGCTGCGTAACGGTTAGTGGTTCCCGTTGACGGCCAACCAAATGGGCAGTTGCTTGAGTTGACAAGCTCGCACTGTCCTACACTTCTCGTACTATCCAACACTTCTTCCACTTAGCACGAGCTGGTATATAGTACGAAGAGTCCAAGTTTTGATTTTCTTCAAAGAGGCACATAGAAGCACGGCCGGATGAGCTTCTGTCAAAGAGAAAGCTTCTAGGGGTGTCAGAGAAGGATGCGGCTGAGCTGGAAGCCACATATTGCTTTCTTATTTGTATCCTTCGTTATGGCTGCATAGGCTATGCATCAATCCTGAAACTCTTGGCATCATATTATTTTCCTCTACCTGAGTTCGGGTGTTGAACATTCTCCTTTTCAGGAAAGGAGAAAACATAGGCGGGGACAGCCTGAGTGGACACATATTGTGCGTCTTTAGTATCAAAGATTGAGACAGGGAGTGCATAGTACGAAGAGTCCACGTCCTGTGGGTCTTCTTGGATTTTGTGAGCCTTGACGAAGGACTAGTGCTTTCCTCTGAGACCATCTCCTCGAAAGACTGTTGGTCGAAGCGGACCACCAGCATCCTTTGAGTTGATCCGAGCTTGGTTGCATTGGATTGTGTCACAACTTTCTCATCAGAGGAGAAAGAAGTCCCGAGCAGAGTCGCTAACTTGTTCGCCATTAAATGAGTTCTTGCAAACTTTGTATTTAAGGTACAAAAAATAGTACAAAGAATCCTAAAAAAATTATCTAAGTACAATATTTTGATCTGGGGTGTGACAATGGAGGTTGAGAAGTACAGCGACTATTTTACTTCGTTGACGATCTAATGCAGTGTGAAGATGCTTTTGTTCTCTCTTTGCTAGTCTAGGTATGTTCTCTCTCTGTGTTGGCGACCCCTGTGTATCCGTCCACTTTGTTTGGGCAGGCCACCCATCCTTGGGTCCGCATATGTTGGGCCGCATAGATGCTAGAGGGTGCCAAGTATGCCCTCTTAACAGGGTACAACTGTAACCGTGGGCAAGTCAGGCTGCCACATGGGAACTTGTTATGATTTTTTGTTACTGAAGATCTCGGTGGTTCTCGTCCTTTGTGGGCATGACATGGTCATATTGATACTTGTCCACACTTGGTTGGAGAGAATCACTCATATTGTAATAACAAGATTAGGTCTTCATGGAGTTTGAAACACATGCATGGAGTTCGGGATGCATGGGACCAGAGACGCAGTAGTCGCATGGTGTCTAGGATGCATGAGGCCAAAGACGCATGGAGTCTGGGATGCATAGGGCAAAAGACGTATGGAACACATAGAGTTTGTGATATAAAAGGTTCTTGTTGTGCTGTATACGTGGCACTGCACATCCATCGAGAGTAAATTTCTGTGCCAACGTGAGATTTCTATCGTTTAGTGTGTTTATGCCTTTGGAGACATTCAGAAAGTCATCTTTGTCAGGATTCTGTATCAGACAAAATCCAGTTGCTAGGATGCCATGTCAGGTCCATTTGCGGCTAAAGCTGCTTCGGCTGATTGGGATAAATGGATATCGCCTTATGGGCCGCAGGGTGATTCTGTGGCCCAATCTCTTCTGGGCTTTACTTTGGGGCGCATAGTTATTAGACGCATAGATGCATATTTTCCATGCTTTTATAATATTCAGACATGATAGCTAAGGTGTTACAATGAGCAATGCAAGGACATGAAGGCAGTACACATCCTTATGCATAGCAGGTGGGGCCAGATATGATATGGACAAGCAGTGCCCAATGTGTAGTGTGTACATAGTGAGTTAGAGGGGTACCAGGCTCGAGTAAAGGGGGACTGTGTGTTGGCAAAGAGCAAATGACAGGATAGTGCTACTATAGGGTTGTGATACTCGGGTATGGCAAGTAAGCGGGTACTATAAGAAAAATGGCTTTTTTTAACATTTTTCCCGTCAAGAAAGGGTTTTCTTGACTGTTTTGGATCAGTCATATAGTCCACAGTCAAGAAAAGTTGCTACTTTTCTTGACGATTCCTATTTTTGTTTTATTGACGATTTTAATCCGTCAAGTAACAAGCCTGTCTTGACGATTTTAAACCGTTAAGAAAATATATCAAAAAAACCATCAAGAAAATATATCAAAACAATCGTCAAGTAAATGAAAACTTTTTTTGACTGTGGCCTAGATGACGGGTAATGACTGCCTAGAAAGCCCTTTCTTGACCGAGAAAAACTGTCAAGAAAAACATTTCTTGATGTTTAAAAACCGTCAAGAGAAGTTAAATTTTGCTTAACCAATTTTTTATTATTATTATATATTATATGCTTCTTTTTGTCGCGTTTACCGACACATAATATCAACATAATCCATAATATCACAAACATCAAAGAACAATAATATACATAATTTGTATATTAACAAATACGTGTTTGTACATCATAAACATTCAACCAAATATCCAAATAGACCAAATATGTTATTTTTGTACAATTTCTTAAACCTCAAAAACCAATATATACAAGTAAACTAAAATCCATGGCACATTGTCAAACTATATAACAAAATATCTGAATCCAAAATACATCCCATCACTACAGCCATCATTTGGAAGTACGTGTAGTTCGTGAGATAACAAGAGCACAAGTTTATAATGTTAATGAGGTTACTAATGTTAATGAGCTTATTAAACAATAAACAAGAAAATGAGATCCTGGAGAAAACAAGGAGAGTATAATAACTCAACTGAACTATTATGAACAACATCTAGAAGACTAGACTACTAATAAATGTGTGTATCATGGGGTTGCGTATCAACTGAACTAGTATGCCCAGGGTATGTGTGTCCATATGCTTGAGTGTGTGTATAAATGGGGTGAGGGTGGACATGTATCATGGGGTTGCACTTGATCTATGTTGTTGCAGCGACAGAAATATGCAGCAACTCGAGGAAATATTATTTGCATATTTTGGTGCACGGATATGTGCAGGTTCTAGGTAGGAGATGGGGGTTGTTTGACCTGCAAAATTTTGTAGTTGGGACTGCACTATTATGCACTTGATGGACTGAATAGTAGTAGGAACTCGAGTGCAGCAGCAAATATATGGAACAACAGCTTGGGGAGAGGGTTTTGTGTACTGCAATATCTGAACTTGCAGTTGCTGTGTAGTATGAGGAGCTCGGGAATTAACTGAGTGCAGGTCAGGAGCATTTGATTAGAATGTTTACAGAGCGAGTTGTGCCTAGGAATGATAATTGATTGAAGGTGTAGGTGAAGTGTATATCAGGATACCAATCTAGGAATCTATGTCTCTGTTCTTTTGGTGTTAAGTCATGGTACAACCATGGTCAAAAGTATCAAGTGATGGTAGTGAGGTATAGTTAAGTGAGTATGGGTGCTATGAGTACCAGTGCTAGGGTGATGGCAAGTGTTTGGTGTGTTAGACTCATGTTAGTGAGTGTAACAAGAACTAGAGTAAAAGGAGAAATCAGGATATATGTGTGTTAGTTGATGCTAGGGGCTTTGGAATGTGTATTTGAGTAGTATTTATTGTTGAATATGATCTCAATCCATAATTAATTTTTAAAATCTTCCTTTGTATATGATTATCGCCCTTGGACTTCCAAATTATATTCATTCCTTTTTCATCAATATCGTTATCATAGTTTCTCATCTCCTTTTATTTCGGAAAGACAAATGCTTGTGCTTGATGGTTCTCTCCAGAAGAAGATCATAGTCCAGACGACAAAAGACATAATTTGTGTAATATTTTGTGAGAGGATTGTTACCCTTAGTTGGGTAGGTTGATAGGTTCTTTTTATATTCTAGAACTAGTGTAGATTATTAGCAAGAGAATTGGACCTAGTAGTATGTTCCAAGAACTGATAAAACCTTATCCTTACTTGAGATAGCAGTGATTTGGGAAGTACTGGGAGATAGAAAGATTGTTGACCGTAATCCTGTAGAATGATTGATGGTAATGCATAGCTAGATGCTAGGAAGTTATTGTAGCCTAGGATAGCGATACCAGGAACGGTATTATGAATTGGAGAGGATGAATTTTAGGCTCTCACCTGGAAGATGATTATCTGATAACAGGAATTCTAGCATGTGCTTGGGTGATACCATTAATATAATTGTACTATGTGACTCAGAGTAATAAATAATGGAAAGAAGAAAATTAAGAAATAAATTTTACGGATAAATTTTAAAGGAAGAGTAATTATACATTAGAGATTTATTATGAGGTTAAGTCTAGATTAGGACATTGTCCTAGGCATAGATTGGTTGAGCCAATACCATGCGACGCTAGATTGCTGACGTGGTTGCATTATATTTAGACCACCAGATCACCCTAAGTTTGAGTTTCTTCGGGAGCCCGAGAGCATGGTGCCCATCTACCTTAAAGGCACACATTGCAGAAGGTGAACTGGTGTAACCCCGCATTATATCAGAGTTTGAGGATGTGTTTCTAGAGGATCTTCCAGGCCTGCCACCAGACAAAGAGATAGAGTTTACTATAGAGTTGACTCCCAGAGCCAAGCCAGTTACTTCCCCCGTCTACAAACTAGCACAGAAAGAGTTGGTTGAGTTAAAGGTCCAAGTAGATGATCTCTTAGACAAGGGTTTCATTCGGGCTAGTGTTTCTCCGTGGGGAGAACACATCATATTTGTGCCAAAGAAGGACGTGACGGTATGTTTGTGTATCGATTACAGGGCGCTAAATATTGTAACGATAAAGATCAAGTACCCTTTGCCACGCATCGATGATTTATTTGATCAGCTGAGTGGCGCATGTGTATTCATAAAGATCGATCTCAAATTCGGTTATCATCAGATCAAGGTAAGAAATGAGGATATTTTGAAGACAACGTTTTGGGCAAAGTACGGGCTCTATAAGTTTATAGTCATGCCGTTTGGTTTAACAAATGTGCCAACAGTATTCATGAGCCTGATGAACAAGATTTTTTATTAGTACTTGGATAAGTTTGTGGTGGTATTTATTGACGACATCTTGGTATATTCCAAGAGCCAGGAGGAGCACAAGGGGCATCTCAGGATCGTGTTGGAGACGCTGAGGCAGGAGAGGCTGTATGCCAAGCTCAACAAATATGAGTTCTGCTTTGATAAAGTACCATTCTTGGGACACATAATCACCAGAGATGGACTATCAGTTGACCCAGAGAAGACCGTTGCAGTGGAGACATGGCCTACCCCTACATCATTTAAGGAGATTTGGAGTTTTCTCGGACTTACCGGATATTATCGGAGGTTCGTGGAAAACTTCTAGAGGATCGCTGCGCCTATAACACGACTGAAGTATAAAGGCGAAGAGTTTATCTGGACTGAGGAGTGTGAGACGACTTTCGATGAGCTAAAGAAGCATCTGACGTCAGCACCAATTTTGACCCTTCAATCGGGATCGGAAGGATTTGTGGTGTATAGCGATGCGTCTGAGAGCGGATTAGGATGTGTACTAATGCAGTACAGCAAGGTGATAGATTACGCGTCGAGACAACTGAGGGTCATGAGATGAACTATCTGACGCATGATCTATAGCTTGCTGTAGTAATTTTTGCACTAAAGCTATGGCGGCACTACCTTTATGGAGAGCGAGTTAAGATTTACACAGATCATAAAAGTCTGTCTAAAGTATGTCTATACTAAGAAGGAGCTCAATATGAGACAAAGGCAATGGCTAGAGTTGATGACAGACTATGATATCAAGTTGCAGTACCACCCTGGCAAGGCAAATGTAGTCGCAGATGCCTTAAGCAGGAAGCCAATGGCATACTTTTTGACGACTCTATGACATTTGTTAGATGATCTTCAGGAACTCGGGATATACGTTGTATTGCCAGGCATAGATGGACAGATGGCTAGTCTACAGGTTCAGTCTACATTGGTTGAGAGGATCATGGCAGCCTTGCCTACCGATACGAGATTCTAACGACTATGAGAGAAAACAGAGGTCAGCATGGATACGGGACTCCGAATTCATGAAGATGGAACATTGGGGTATGGATATCGCCTATATATTCCTAGTGACGAGCTACGCCAGGAGTCAATGACCGAGGCTCATAGCTTAATTTATTCTATTCATCATGGGAGTACGAAGATGTACCGAGATTTGAGACAACACTACTGGTGGCAATGGATGAAGAGGGAGATTGCGAGATTCATGGCGAGATATTTGATCTGTCATCAAGTCAAGGCCGAATATCAGAGGACTGCAGGACTATTCCGGCTGCTTCCCATTTCTGAATGGAAGTGAGAGCACATTAGTATGGACTTCTTCACATGATTTCTGGGGAGCCCTAGCGGGAATGATGCAGTCTGGGTTATCATGGACCGATCCACCAAGTCTATACATTTCTTGCCCTTCAGAGTTGGGCAGTCCACGGAGATATTAGCTGACATATATATGAGGTAGATAGTACGACTACATGGAGTGCCTGGTAGCATTGTATCGGATCATGATTCCAGATTCACGTCAAATTTTTTGTGGAGTGTGTAAGAGATTCTAGGAACTCGCCTCAAGTTCAACACTTCATATCATCCACAGACTGATGGTCAGACAGAGCACACAATTCAGATACGAGAGGATATGTTGAGAGCGTTCATGATCGACTTTGGAGGATCTTGGAAGGACCATCTACAATAGGTAGAATTCTCCTACAACAACAGCTACCAAGCCAACATATAGATGGCACCTTATGAGGCATTGTACGACAGGAAGTGTGTCCCCGGTATATTGGAGTGACGTGGGAGAGCGTCAAATACTTGGTCCAGAGTTGGTGACACAGACAGTGTAGAAAGTGAAACAGATTCAGGGCCACCTGAGCACAACACAAGACAGACAGAAGCATTGGACAGATACATATGGCAGACCTTTGGAGTGCTAGAAAGATGACCATATATTTTTGAAGATATCGCCCACTCGTGGTACGATCAGATTTGGGGGCAAGGTTAAGTTGATTCCAAGGTACATCGGACCTTTTGACATCTTGGAGCGATGTTGGCGAAGTGGCTTATCGTCTTGCATTACCTCCATCATTAGAAGGAGTGCACGATGTATTTCATGTATCGCAGTTAAGGAGATACGTGACAGACCCTAGCCACATGCTCGACCATTCAAAGATTACAGTCAGGCCAAGTTTATCATATATGAAGCAGCCAGTGGGGATACTCGATCGCAGTGAGAAGATTTTGATGGGACAGACTATTTAACTGGTCATGGTTGCATGAAAGCATCATTTGCCAGGCGAGTCTACCTAGGAGCGCTAAGATTCCATTCGACGATATTTTTCGTATTTATTTGAAGACCGAGGTATAAATTTATGTACTGCATTCGATTACCTGTTAACTTTTAAATTCTCGTAACTCTATTTCATGCTTTACTTTTAATTTTGGGGATAAAATTTTTCTAAGTTAGGAAGGATGTGAACCCCCTCAAATTCTATTTTTAAGGTAGACTTTATATGGTTAGAAATTTTGGTTTAGCATCAGGGTGTTTGAGGTTTAGAAAATTATGTTGCATTTGACTGGTTCTTTAATTTATTATCCTTGGTGCACCTTACCGTTGCTACAATAATTGAAGCCCAACCATAGCCTTTAATTTCAAACAAGTTGTTACACTCTTGACCTAACAAGCCAACCTAGGCGCTGGACATTTCTGTCACTCACAAACACCCTCCCTTGTGCTCTAATTTAATTGTACAACTTTTCAGTCACAAAATCAATTCTTTAATCCTATGTCGCATACCTATGTCGTTGCCATTAATTTGGGGACACAAACTAAATCCGTTTTACCGAACAAATTAAAGGGGTGAAGACTGACACCAAGCCTACACCATTTGTGACCTTTGTGTCACTCTTAATTGAGATTCCATGTGCCCCCAATTAATTTTAGAGCCCATGACACTTTATTTAATTAAATTAGGGACACCAATTTAAACTAATCCCAACCTAATCCCAATTTAACCCAATACCCTTTTTATGAGGCCCATGCAAAACACACAACACTCTCTCACCCAAAAATCACCAAAAACCACTTCCCACACCAAATTCTTACCATTTTTTCTTCATGTGCAAACACCCAAATGTTAAGGGACTTAATAGAAAAAATGGTGCTAGGTGTCACCATCCTATTGGTGTAAACAAATGATGAAAACCCCCAAACCTCACATGTTTTGTCACTCTCCCCCATGCTAGGTACAATTCCCCCATGATAAATCATGACCCTTGATTTAATTCCCTACTCTATCATAACCACACACTCCCTCTATTTTAACACACACACATCCCAATGTAGCTGGCCCTAATCCTAAGATAACCTATGAATCCCCCCTCTGTCTCTCCTCTCTCTATTTTCCATCAGCCGATCCCCTCACTTCTTCTTCTTCTTCTTCTTTTTTACTTCTTCTTCTTCTTCTTCTTTTTTACTTCACATAGACACAGCTCCGGCCAACCGCCGAGCTTCGGCCACTACTACCTTCAGCAGCACCTGACCTAGCTGTCAACTCCACCCGCTGCACACCACCTCCTACACCTTCGCCACCACCACGAATGGCCACCCGCAAAATCTCCACCACCTCCTACACCTCTGCCAGTCTCCATCGTGCCCCGATCGTGCGGTCGCCACCTTCACCGCCTCGCAGACGGCCTATCACTGCCGACTCGATGACTCCTCGAGCAGTAGCCACCTATATCGCCTCGAGCCTGCACCAACGCGGCTTCCACCTTCACCGGCCACCTTCACCACCACGTTCACTCGTATGTTGACCGGACACCTTCACCTCGATGTTTACCTTCACCACCACCTTCAACGGCCACCTTCACCAACACCTATACCGTACCATCATCGTCACCTTCAACACCACCTTCACCACCACGTCCACTTCATACCACCACTACTACCACCTCCACGACCCGCTTAACCAACCCCAAGATCACCACCTCCAGCCATACCTCGGTCGACACGCGTGCTACCCCTGCGGTCGATGCCATCCCTGACCGAAGCTGCATCATTGCCGCTGCCACCACCCATAGCCACCTGGGTAACTCCTCACCCTTCTCTAATGTGTAGATATGTTGCTTGTACTAGAGAGACACTAGTTAGGGTTAGGGTTTCATGAATACTTCACATGTATATTTTTAAAGTAAATAGTGCGGTTCGGTATATGTGAAATGGTGTTATAAGATTATAATTATGGTTATTTATTGGTAGCTTGATATTTATAACTAATTTATTTGAGGATGAATAAATTGGATGTACATAATAACATATGTGAATACAAAGATAGTATGGTTGAAGATAAGCATAGCTTGAACGACTAAAATTACAATAATAAATATTAGGGGATTGGAGATTTTGTTTGATGAAATTATACTGATTATTGATCGTATTTGATGCAACGTTACTTTAGTCAACTTGGGTCAACCCTCTAGTTAGTCTCCATGAGAGCTATATGTAACTAAGATAGAAGCCTATGCTAGACGTGTGTCACCTCTTATTTTAGAATAACATCGTGATAGATTATTGATTAATTTTATATATCGTCTCTAGGTACTTTGGGATCCGCGGACTTGGACATTGTACCGGAGCCCCGCCTTCAGCATCCGAATTTAGGTAAGTGTACCTTGCCATCCAGTATCTCAGTTTCCAGATTACTATTTATTGTATCTATGTATTGTGCGCGCTTTGGATCAGAATTGTTATTTAGCGTCCGGGTCATAATCGGGTACAGACGTTCGTTGGTAACGTCTGGTATCGATTGATAGATGTTCGCGACACCTCAATATACCTAATTGGTTATATCAGAACTCTAGGAAACATTTAGACAGCGTCATCGTGCCAGACTTCATGTATCCTAATACTGTCAGCATGACCAAAATCTGGGATGACTTTAGGGTTATGATTGTTGAGAATTACTTCAGTACGACGAGATTGTTAGATAGAGGTTCAGGTTCAATGAACACTCATTGATCGCTTTGGAAGGAAAAGATAGTTACTAGACGTTTGGACTACTCTGCACGCGTTATATATATATGTATATGTTCCTTTTTATGTAGTGTTCCTCTATCCGGAGTCATAGTATCACTCGTGTGACTCTGTGCTCGGAGCTACGATACGTCCCGTGTGTCTCTTTGCTGGGAGCTACGATTTTATATTTGGAGAGCCCACGCATCGAATATTGTCTTCAAAGTTGTGTCTCACTTAGGTGGTTATGCTAGATTACACCGACGTTGTACTTGTTTCTTTCTGTTATACTATGGCATACAATTTTTGTACCATGTTACGTCCCTCTGAGGACCTGGTTCCCTGCCACATTATAGGGTTGATTATTGATGGGTGGCTGGAGCTGCTTATGAGTATTATACCGGTATGCAGATATTATTACTCGATATTTATATTTATTTCTTTATTGGTCAGCTATTATGATCTTTGCTTATTTTTTGCTAGTATAGCGAAGTATTTGTAGACTCATATTATTTTTCTTCGAGTCTATTCAAACGAGTGTAGTGTGGGGTGCACACCATGATACATGTTATCCTTTCTTTATTACATATCCATGTGGTTAGAGACATAGACATGTAGACCGCGTTATCTAGATAGTAACCCTCATTTACAGCTTATAGCTATTCAGAGTTGGATTGGAGTCCCCTTGGCACGTAGCTGGTCATTGCCACGTGGCCTAGTCCCTTGTATTTTAGGACTGGGGCATGACATGTATATCACCTAGTATATGGGGGTTTAGTACCAAAGGTATCAATAGTGTGCTAGTGGGAAGGTTAATGTTAAGCAGGTATTATAGAGTATTAAGTGCATGAGTCGAGGACAGTTATGGAGTTAGCGAGAGTGTTTGGAGTGCAAGAGTCCAGGGTGCATCAGGTTTAAAATGAGTATTATGTGGTATGTGTAGTGTATAAACTTAGTAACGGTGAATATCTTGAGAGTTACAGTAATAGTTAGTGTATCAATGTAATACTGGTGTAGAGTATATTTTGGAGTAGGAATGTCGGTATTCAAGGTAGGAAGAATAGGATGAGTAACCTGTGTGAGAGCAAGTTCAGTGGATGGAAGTATCTTTATATGTTTATATTGATACCAAGGAACATGCGATTGGACTAGAGGAATTGTTAAGTGTTAGTGTATGGGTTAGTATTAGGATACCAAAATAGGAAGAGTATTTGTGTCAAGTTGCAGAGCATTTTAGGTATCAGAAGCATTCAAGATATGGGTAACCTAGTAGTTAGTGTAACAGATATTGAAGAGATCCTTGAGTATCTTAGTGGGAAAGCAGCACATGAGTGTCTTGTACAGTAGTTAGTGTCATGTGATAGATGATGGAAGAAATTTGGATAGGTATCCTATAGATAGCAACTGAGAAGTCTTAGTATAGCATCCTAAGTGGTACGTTCTTGTGAGTTAAGACTGCCGATGGCCTAGGATCATAGTATATCATTAGTATTAGAATTGATAATCTTGATGTAAGTATCCAACATAGGTAAGAGGTTCAGCTAGGCTACCTGTGGAATAGAAAATTGTCCTGCAGCAGTGTAGGGAGACACCCTAGCGGGGCAGGGCTTTTGCAATAATGGACGAAGATACCGATGCTATGGGTGCTGGTTATCATATTTTGTTCTATTCTTTTTCATATCCTTTCCATCTATTGGTTCAATCGATTCCCTAGTACCATATAGTTGCTTAGTAGTTTGTGCTATATTGTTAGTGTAGATAGTTGTGAGACTCGTCTCACAGTATTCGTATTTTATACGGATACGTATTTTGTGCTAGTTATTGTATTTTATTGGATCTTGAGGAAGCCCAAAAATTCTCAAAATTAAAAATTTACTTCCTTACTGGTATATCGACGGTATACTACAGTATACCGACGGTATACTGTCCGACAGATATTTGTTTCACTTTTGAGACATTTTTTAGATATTTTTGAGATATTTTCTCTATAAATAGTACTCAAGATACTTTATTTTCTTCTTTTCTTTCTCTCTCCTCCCTTCTTTATTTTCTCTCGAGCTTGGAAGCGTGGTCTTGAGACCTTGAGTGTGGTTTCAGAACCTCTTCGTAGTGGTGGACTAGAAGATTAGGTTGGGAGCTCGCGTTAGAAAAGTACACATTGTCGATTTCGTGAACTTCTTTTACTTTATGTCATTTTACTTTTTTGAAGCTTGGTTATTGCTTTTTAGATTAGATTTTCTTTTCCATAGTTGTTTATTTCATGATTTTTAGCCTATTGATCGTCTCGATTTTAATTTTGGGATGAATCTCGTCCCGTCCCTTTTTGGTAACTTGGTAACAGAAATGGTACAGGAGTTGTACCCGTGAGATTTAGTCCATATTGTGATATGAGACTTACCCTAGACCTAACTTCCTGTTATACATGGTTCGAGTAATTTTTGCGGTTTGATTTGGTTCCCGAAAATCAAATTTTATTTAACCATGTTTATTCTTGGAAACCGACATACCGACGATATACTATAATATACCGACGGTATACCAATTTTGACCGACTTGATGTTTTTGATATTTACTATGAAACTTATTGGCCTACCAACGGTGTACTACACTATACCAATGGTATACTGATCCTGCCAATATTGATTGACTAACTTCAGGATATTTGTTTTGGCCGACACACCGACAGTATACTGGGCTATGCCGACGGTATACCGATTTGTGAAACTTTGTTTTCTAATAACTTTTTGCCTACGTGGAACGGCATACCGACGGTATACTACAGTATACCGATGGTTACCAATTTGTTAAAATCTAGAACTTGCTATTTTTTTATATCTCTAGACTGGTGTACCGACGGTGTACTGGACTGTAACAACGAAAGACCCATCGTGCATTTTTTTAGGAATTCTTGGTTTTTAAAACTTCTGACTTTTGCTTGGATACGCGATGACTTGACCTAATTTGGACATGAACTTACATGGCTTCAGAGGACTTGACTGGACTTGCTTGGCTTTACTTGATTACCTGACTTTTCCTAGCTACATGTGATGACATGATTGACTGGACCTGACTTGGCATGCCTTTACATGGATTCATCAGACATGGCTTGACTTGGTTTCATCTTGTTGGACATGGCTTTACCGGGCTTCACTTTGATTGACATAGCTTCACTTGGCTTTACCTAGCTTAACTTGGTGACATATGGCTTGGTTGTTATCATGACTTACATGTGTCACGGCCTAGTCCCAAAATACACGGGACCAGGCCACGTGGCAATAGCCAGCTGACACGTCTCCGAGGATATCCTAATTTAATGGATCCTAACGAAGAGTGCTACGCTATCCTAAATACTAACAAGTCCAATAACAACAACAACGGTAATCTAATCTCATCCATAATATAACCAAGAAGTACAAAAATAAATACTAGAAATAAACACCAGTCCGAAATATCAAAGTACAACCAAGAATTTCTGGTGGAAACAAACCCACTACTATGACGAAATAAAAGTACTAAATGATAGATAAAATAAATAATGACTAGGGCATCGGCTGACTAGATAATGATGCACCCAATCCTATGCAGAAGGCCTACCACGATCACGAAAACTCTGACGGTAACACCTCTAGCTCCTCTGTAGTAGCGTACCTCATCTCCTGTCCGGTTCCGTACATTGCATGGTAATCTGCCTCGTCCAAATCTGGAAAGGGCCAGGTCCTCAGAGGGACATAACAAGATACAAAAATGCATGCCATAAAGTAAATACTGTGAAAACTCGAGGGTGATCTAACCAGCTAAGTGAAATGCACTTGAAGACAACATTGGTACGTATGGGTAGGTGAAAAGTATAAAGCGTAGCGTCGAGCCAGAGGCTATGTATCTGGCATTAGCTATAAACTAGATGCCAGATGTATATGCTGACTACATCACTGATCATGATAGCGCGCAGCTGGTAACCTCTGCCGGATCTATCGACAAGCATACACTCCCATAACCGGGTAACAATGATCCCATAACCGGGCAACACTGAGGCTCACGGCCCCGCAGTTTACTCTGACACTACGGCAACCAATTGTCTGTCCCATACGCCTACTAATTATCTTCCCCGCCCAATATTAATGTACAAGTCGCGAATACGACGTGGACATCTCATAATATAATGGAAGTCTCTAAAGAAATGAACAACTAAGCTAAATACCGTCATACGTGCTGCTCACACCGATGGCCAGGCGAGAATGAGGCACGCGTCCGTACATGAACTCACTTTGGGACGTGTAATGATACGTGTCAAGGCCTGGGGAGTCATACCGATAACTCCACAACTTTAGGTGGATCTACTAGACTCTAGGTCAGACACTAGTCCTAACGTCAACGCCTTCGTTGACTGCACCCGAGACTCTCTCGGACGTGCACAATTAAAATAATAAATATGCATCTAATAATACAGAATTTAAACAGTACAACAAGGCAAGGTATACTTGCCTGGAACTCTGGTGTGTACAAGCAATGCTCCGGAACCAGCAGTCAAGGTAGCACCGTCTCGGATGCCTACGAACAGATAACCCAAAATTATAAATCACTAAATTAAACCACGCTTAATTACTTATGCTAACATAGTCATGTATACATACATAACACATATACATATATATACATTAGATAATTTAATAACATACATACTTATATATACAACTATGCATATAGACATATGTACATATATACATTATACATATATATATATACATAAACAACCATGAGTATAACACTATATATCTATATACATAATATACAATTATAAATACGTATGTACATATATATATACATTAAATAAGCATTTATACATAGATAGATAAATATAAATACAATGATACGTACATAAATACATTTATACATCAGATACTATATATAATTACATTATATAAATACCATAATTCATTAGTACGTATATAAATACATTAATACATATATATTAACAATAATAGATTAAAAAAATATTTAACACATATAGAATTACTTAAATACATTAGATATTATACAGACAATAATACATTAAATATATAAATACATTTATACATATATACATAAATATACACATACATAATACATATGTACATATATATAATACACTCATACACACACACACATATATATATATATATATATATATATATATATATATATATTATATACATTAAATATATATATACATAAATATACACGTACATAATATATATACATATATATAATACACTAATACATTATATACATATATACATATATATAATACACTTATACATAAATATATATATATATATATATATATATATATATATATATTATATATACATTAAATATACATATATACATAAACACGTAGATAATATATATACATATATATAATACACTAATACATTGTATACATATATACATATATATAATACACTTGTACATAAATATATATATACATATATTATATATACATTAAACTTATACATAAATACACAATCTATACAGTATATATAAATATATACTATGTACATATACATATATACATATATATATACACATTTATATACAATATACTTTATATATATATACAATTATATATTAAATATATTAATACTTACTGTGACGTGTCCGGGCGTGCGTGTCCGCCGTGTGGTCGTCGCCGGCGAGGGTACGGCGGAGCTCCGGCGGGGGATCGAGAAGACTCGACAGCAACAGTGGCAGTAGCACAGCAATGGCAGCAGCAGTTGCTGCGGCTGCAGCGACGGTCGCCAAGGGGGTCGACGGCGGGGGAACGGTGGTGGAGAGGCTGGGGATGGCGTCGGTGAGGGTGGTGGCTACGGTGGGGCAGTGGTGGCTATGGTGGGGAAGGTCGGGGGTCGAGTAGTGGTGCGGGTGATGGTGATGTTGTTGATGGGGGTGGCTGCTGGCGGTGCCCGAGGCCGAGGCGCCTGTCGTGGTGGTAGTGGCGGTGGTTCAGGTGGTAGTGGCAGCAATGGGGGCGATGTTGGTGGCGGTGGCGACGGCCTGAGGGAGGTGGCAGGGCAGTTTGGGTTGGTCGGGAAGTCGGAAAGGGGGGGTCGGGTGTGATGGTGTTGATGGTGAAGATGGTGTTGGCGGTAGCAGTCGTGCAGGTAGCCGGGGGAGGGTGTTTCGGCAGCTAGGGGATGGGCAGGCGGAGGCGGTGGTGGCTGCCTGTAAGTCCGGCCGGAGGAGGGAGAAGGGGAGTCGGGCGAGGGGGTGGTCGGCTAGGGTTTAGGTATTGAGTTGATTTCTAGAGAAAATAAGGAAAATGGGTGAGGAGTTGTATTTATACACATATAGGGGTTGGTTTTACCTAGGCAAAGTTGACTTTGGTCAACATCTTCTTGGGTTGGGCCTTGGGCTCATAGTGGAATGTTTGGGAGGGCTATAATTTGAATCAATTAAATTAATTGCTAGGTTCAATTGAGGGGCGATGTTGTGCGTTTGCAAATTCCGAAAAATTATGGAAAAAATTCTTATGAAAGGGGAATTTGGGTTTTCTTCATGCATTGTCCAATGGTGTGGACACCTCTATGCATGTTTGCATAAAAATGCCCAACATTTGGGAAAATTACACAAAGATGGAAATTAGGTTTTAATTAATTAAAATACCGTACAAGGTGTTCTGAAATTAATTAGAAGTACATGGGATTAAAATTAGGCGGGACACAAGTGTCATGGTCATAAAGGATTCAGTGTAGAATATTAATAAAATTTGGGTTGCACAAAACGATCAAGATTGTGCCTCATATTTCGAATGGAACTCACAAGGGTACAAGGTCATATTTTATTTAGAATTAAAATAAATACGTCCGTGACGATTGTTGTGCGACTAAGTTGTAGCACAAGAGAGCATTTTTATAAGTTACACAAATACCAGAAAGGTAGGCGGGCACGTCTAGGACAAGGTTGTGAAATTTGTAGGAAGGCAATGGCTAGCGATGTGCTCCAATTATCGAAGCAACGGTAGGGTGCACTAGGAGATATAATGTTGTACACAATTCTAAAATACTGTAATTCTAATTCTAATTGTCTCCAAATTAAACCTAGTCTCTTCATCTAAGTTAAATAAACCTAAATTTGGTCAAGGGGTTTACAACATGAGTCAGGTTGTGCAATATATATTAAACCTAGTTATATTACTATTAGAACTTGACTTGTCTGCATCATGTCTAGGATAGATTATGTAAAATGTCATACCCGAATTCATACAAGAAACTGTTAGGGGTTTATAACTAGAGATTCACTTAGTATATGGCTAAGGATTCTCCTAGATTGCATACAGTCCCGGTTATTCGTACTGTTATCTTGAGGAGTACCTAGTGGTTTATATTCTAGCGCATCTTGAGGAGTATCCAGTTGGTTTTGTCTATGGATATCCCTGACAAATTGCAGGGGCATGCGATCAGAAGAAACTCTATTATCATGTTACATTATATAATTAATAATTAAGGATTATGATAACCCTAGTTAGTTAAAGTATCAAGCTGTACTTACATGATTTGTCGTGATTGATGGATGCCGGTTAGTCTAAGCTATACCTGATCACATCTTTACTTCTGCGCTTGTTATTCCATATTGATATTAGTGCATGATATGTCTCTTTGCAGGTTTTACAGTATTTATTATCTTGAGATCTTTTACATTAAGTCTTTGCTTTCCAGTATTTATATTGGTTGTGTTGTTGGTTTAAGTTCCTAGATTAGCTTCCTTTATGGTACTTGCTATTTGGGGGTCTGACCCCACTGAATTAGTATGGGCAGATCCAGTAGCAGTACCAGAGAATCTTTCATACTTTCCTGAGGATGGTGGCCACCAGGAGAACCAAACCGCTTGAGTAGGTTTTCTTACTTCCTCACACTGATGTATATTCTATTTTGTGGATATTTAGCCACCGAGCACATGTTTAGCTCATGTTTTTGGTTCAATCTGTTTGCCTATGGGCATTAGCATGATTGACATATCCTAGGATTGATCATATATGACTTAGATTCTGGCTAGTTTATCCATTCTATTTTTACAAGCATCATGATCATCTATATATTATAGTTTGGGATATTTTACTATTATATTTTAGTTAATCTTACATCTTGTTATTATTTCTGTTGTTCTTGTGATTGAGACACTAGGGTTTGTAGGACCTAGGCTTGACTACTGGTTTATAGTAGTAACCCCTCATATCATACAGCTTCATAATATATATGGAGTACCAGAGTGCTCTAAGTATACGTAGCTGGCCTTGCTTGTTCCGCTTTCCAATAATTTAGTTTTGGGCATAACAATAGTAGTATACCCTCGATATAGACGATAATATGATGACAAATACAGACCAACACCTTTTCTGTTAACAATAATTGTTGACTTCTTTAATTTTGCATGATTGTATGATTTGGATTGGACTGGGAGTTGACCTAGAGAGGGTACGACCACTTTAAAATTTGAGAATAATTTTTTTCTAAGGATGGTAGACTTGTCACTACCATATTTCTATACAAGGATAATTTTATCATTTTGTATTATATTATATATAGTGTTATATTATATATATAGTGCTAATAATTTAATAATTTATGGACTAGCCTATTTATTGGACTTGACACTAGTGGACCCAATATTAGTCATGACACATTGAGCCAACATTGGACTAGGCCCATTAGACTCATTTCCTTTAGTTAATTAAAGAGAATAGATTAATTTTTATTAGAATTAGATGCTTCTTAATATAGCCGTCCTAATTAATTCCTCATAACTAATAAGGAGTGGTATATTAGACTTTGTGTATTTGCTTAGGAGAGGGAAAAAGAGGGCAGCCAATATAGGAGGGGGTTACTCTCTCTCTCTCCACTTTATTTTACTTCAAATTTTGATCCCCAATTGTGTTCTTCCCCAAATTGACACATTTCTCCCCCAAATTTCTTTCAAATCACTCAAATATTCTTCCATTTTCATCATCTAAGGAGAATTAGAGCTTGGATTATATGGTGCACATGGAGAAGGAGGAATTGGCTCGGAGCTTATATCCTAATTGTGTTTATTTGAGCTTTACATTGGAAATCCATCACCCAATAGGTATAACTATAAATTTTCTCTTTAATTAGAATCTAATGATTGTATTTGACCATTAGAAACCCTTCTATGGCTAAGTACTACCCATAGAAAGAAGAACTAGGTTCATATGACCCCTATTGTGATAGTTATATTGAGTTTTGTGCCTAATTAGGGATAAATCTGAGATTAGTGCACCAAGTGTTTGATATTTGGTCAATTAGTTCTATTAGACTTAGATTGGTTTTGTGAGGCTAGATACATATCCACAATTGGACACGGAGAGCCATATTATGATAGGTCATGATACGGGTTATAGATTAGGTGTTTTTCCTTATATTTGGCTTGAAGAGGCTAATTCCCTATTATTAGCTTTAAATTAAATATTATTAATTACTATATATATATATATATTATGTATGTATATAGATGGTATCTCTATGATGTTGATGGTGTATCATAGCACAACATGAGTTGTGCTTAAGATGTTTGATATATTGTATAGGCTAGTGTGTGGTAGCTTTGGTGGAATTATTTTGGAAACATTGATATTTTGTTGTCTGTGTATTTGGGAAAGGTTGTGTGGTGCATATGGGTATGATTGATCTAGAGGAGAGGAGAGGAAAGTCTGCATCAGAGATTAGAGTTAGAGTGTTAGAGTAAAATTAAGCAAGGAAGAGTTGAGGGGAAATTGTGTGCAGGCATTGCTTGATGTACAGGCAACAATTGAAGAGCAGTAGTAGTAGTGAAGAGGTAGAATGGTAAACTATAAGAGCTCGAGCAAGTATACCTTGGCCTGAAAATACTTGTGCACACTAGTGCACTGAAGGGTGATTTTCAGGCCTGATGGCTTAGGTGTTGCGGTAAGAATTGCAAGGCCACGAAGGCAGTGCATAAAATTGTGTACAACAGTTGGGGGAAGATATGATGTGCACAAGCAGTGGCAAATGTATATTATGTACACAGTGAGTTAGGGGGGTTTCAGGCTCGAGAAAGATGGTGCTGCTGTAGGGTTGTGATTCTTGGGTATGGCAAGTAGGAGGGGTGAAGTATTAGGTAGTTTTGCACCTGAGTTAAAGGGATAGTTGAAGTGTTCAGTGGTTAGAGTAGTACCTTATGCACTGAATTCCATTATCTGACCAGCTAGGAAGGTATTATGCCTAGAGTTTAGTGACAACAACTCCTTGCTGTGCTCGAGTGCAAGTAGGGTCCGTGCACTACTATAAGAGACATCAACCGTAGATACAAGAGCAGTTTTATTACAAAGATTAGAGCAGTTACAGTATCAGCTTTAGCATCAACATTAGTTGCTGATGAGAAGAAATAACAGCAGCAACTGAGTTGCCCTATGTAGCAAGTGGCACATATAGGGGTGGAATGGAGGAGTGTTATGTTAAAGAGTAAGTTAGTATCTTGATTGGTTTAGATAAGAGCAATATTAGACATGAGGGTGTGTAGGAGGGTACATGGGGCTAAGGGTATGGCAAATGGAGCAATATAGCAAGGTAAGTGTAGGTAGTATTACCAAGTATCAGGTTGAAGTAAACATGGTGTCAATGGATGTATGTAAGTATCTTATTGCCAAGGAGTTATTATAAGGTATCTATTGATGGTTGTCATGCCACATTATCAGAATACGGAGACGGACATGGCCAGCTATCCCGTACAAGGTGCTATACCTCTTACGAAGATCACGGTTGTAAAAGACAAGGGGTGAATGCTATAATCAAGTCTCCGATGGTCAAGAACTTCTACGTCTCAATCATTCAAATAAGAAAAAGTAAGCATAGAGCATAAATAGTAAAGCAATAAGGCATCCCAAATGCTTTTTTAAAATATTCTAGAGTCCAGCTATGCAAAATAAGAAGCTGGAAGAGTAACAAAAGTACATGACAGTGATCAGCTGCAGTCTGATTTAATACAATCATGTAAGAAAACTAATGTCCAAATGAGCTGGATAATAGGTGTCGGTGGCTAAACGCCAAAAAAAAAGTAAATATGAAATGATGAGCAGGGAAGAAGAAAACTAACTCGCGATCCCCTACGACAATGTTCCTGGTATGCGCCATGAGTTGGGGAAAAGTACACTGGATCCTCGGGTGCTGGCTCAAACCATGGCCATTGTAAACCAGTGGGGTTAGATCCTAAATAGTAAGTACGTACGAAATGGAGAAACAAAAATCCAAGAGAAAACATATAATAATACATAGGTTCAATGTCGAAACTTAGGTCCATGGCATATCCTAGCGCAAAGGCTCAACCCTACAACCAAACAAGGATATGGGTTGAACCACCACACTATGATTGTCCACTTTCCTAGGCTACTAGTTGAATAATACAATCATAACCAAATCCATTTCTCCTAAGTCGGCCAATCATTTGTACAGCTTTCTATTCTTGTGGAGTATGAGGTTATCTCAGAAATAATGCATAATAATTATCCTTAGATTATGTCAGTGCTGAACATGAGCTAACCGAACCAAATAAATAAAACTTGCACTTGTAGGATGCACCAGTCCCCCGTAGGGCCACTACGCTAAAAATACGGTATTAGCGGTTCCAGAGTTCCTATAGTGAAACAGTGGCTCGATATAATAATAGTCAGATACTGCACTCCACTAAGGCAGATGATATGCAGAATCTGTGGTGGCCAGCCCACAGCGCACTTAGAATAAATCTCTGTAGGAAGGTTCGTTGGCATGATCTAGGAATACTGTTCTGTCAAATGTTACTGCCACTTTTAGTTACCTAATAGCCATATGTTGTGTTTGAAATCTTAAGGCGTGGTTATATGAGAAATTTCCTTAAGATGTAGTACAAAGTACGGGCACGCTAGATACGAATCCATGAAAGTCAAATTTGGATTCACCGGAGCGTATATGCAACATTCACACAATCAGTATCCTAGCCATGCTTTGGTAGTTGATACGCTTATTATGTAGGTTATATATGGTAGGGTTGAGTATTGAACCAAAGGTTCTCATGACTTGAACCAACCCACAAAATAAACTATGAACCAAGTTAAACCAAAGAATGAGTCTAGTATCCATGCACATGCAACCATGATAAAATAAATTATATTCTAAATACGTATATCGGGAACGGGAAGTGACATTAGTTTTTATGTGTAATAGTGAATTCTCAGTTGATGTGAGGAGGAGTTAGATACTAGAGTAGGTAGTTGAGTATCAGCATTCGAGTGATGGTACTTTAAGATACCAAGACATTAGATATACTCACGGTATTACAAGGGACAAATGTTAAGGTTCAGATATTAGTATAAGTATAGGTGATGGAGTGCATCTCCTGGTATCCAGTATGTAAGAGTAGGATTATATTGTTGGATATTATGTATCTCAAGATACCATGTAGTAAGATATGTATATCAACTTAGGTTATGAGTACCAAGGTGGGGGGTTGATGTTAGGAGTCTATCAAGATAAGAAGTATGGGTAAGTTCAAGATATTGTTAGGATACTAGATATCAAGTATAGTCTAAGGTTATAACTCTTATACTAAGGTAATACTAAATAATAGGTATGACTAGAATATATATATATAAATAATATATAAGATACTTACTATATTGGCTATTATTGCTAATACCATAAAGGTATGAACATTGAAACCCAGGTATAGCCTAGTATCAACTAGTATGGACTTGTAATCAACCTAGAAGCTACGTATGACCCCAGAATCAAGGTATTGACCTAGTTTGACCTATTTTGACTAGTACGACCTAGAAATGGCCTAGAAATCATATTTTAGCATATTTATTATTTGTTACACCCAAATGACAAGATATTTCTTATATAGGTCTGTGTGACACCATTTTAAACACCAAGTCATACCTTTTGCTCAGGATCACAAGCGAGTATATCTCTCTGTTATCTTTTATTTTATGATAGTGTATATATCACATGTTCTTGAATTATATACTTTATTTTATCACATTGTTACACAGATTGGTACTATTTGGATCCGACCAGGAGATGTTATCCCTAATCGTGTACTCCGAACACTCCTTCCATATGTACTTTATCGTGTGCATCGGGTATTCCGTGTGCTCGTGTTCATTTGTGTTCTCTGTGTACTTATATTATTCGTGTATGTAATGTGTCGTGAACAGATCCATGAGTATTGGTTGGGATGGGGGTATAGAAGTTTGTTATGTGACCAAGCCTATATTGTATTCGTGTTCATGTCAATTATGCACATCACGTATTCTTGTTTTTCCTTCTTGTAGTTCATTCCATATTTCCTGTATTTATCCTCCAATGTATATTACCTGCTTATCTAAGTTATACTTATATTTCTTAGTTACTTGTACATCATGTATTCTCTACCATATATTTGAAGCTATTTTCAGAGCTTTGTACTTTACACCAATCATGACTGGATATATATTTCAGATGGTTGGTTAATGGAGATGTGTCCCACCTATTACGGGCCACGGGATGGCCAGCTAGTTGAGATAGCACCCGTAGAGCATGTTGATCCAGAGCCAACTGTTGAGGAGACTTAGCTTTTATTATTATTATATTGGATATGCCTTAGTTTAGAAATTTTTTCATGTATTATATTTGAGAATATTGTATTATTTTATTAGACTATTATGAGTTATATTTGTAACTTATGATTTCTATTTCTTCTATTCCATATCGTGCCATATCTTCCTCTAATTAATATTTCTATTGAGGACTGATTATCATATTGTTATATGGTCCTTCATTTGGAGTTGAGGAATCTTGACGGGTAGATTATATATTGTCTGAGATATTTAGATAGTATTGTTGATCTAGACAGTGTTCTACCGCCGATGTTGCGGTGTAAGCAGGACGTACCCATATAGTTATGCCCTTACACCGGATGCGGGTCATGACGGTCAGTCTCCTCAACAACAGCAAATTTTAGTTCCTTCATACTAGTTTCCGCAGTCTCGCGGTCGATGATGTCTTTGCTGGTTATGTAAGTAAATATATCCTCAGAGACCTCGATAATCAGCTTACATTGTTCCTCAGCAACTAGCGAACCAAAATTGCCAACATACAGATTCTTAAGCTCCATGAGGCGATGTTCCAGCTCACCTACGAATTCTTCCAAGGAATCGGCAATAGCCTAATAACCAGGGCAGCCACTGATCAGTCCTATATTACTTAATGCTGAGGCCTTAGTCATGGTGAAAGGTCGATCCTTTTCCAAGGCCCTAAACACTCTGTAAGCCTCCTGATTTTCAGGAATTATTAATTTGGACTTTTCACAATTTTCTGGAATTTTCAAGGATTTTTCTGTAATTAAAACCTAGCCTCTTGGTAATTAAATGATTTTTATTTATTGTTTATTACTATTAAAATAATATTTTTGGGTGTAAAATAAAATACTGGACTTAGGGTAATTTTTTGGAAATTTATTGGGCCCCGGACCTATTTTATAACACCTAAAAAACTATTATTTATTATTTATTTATTAAACCCCCAAACCCCGAGCCCAGCCCAATCGGCCCAGCCCGAAGCCCTCTAGCTATCGGGTCAGGTCAGGTAGGCCAGACCCGAACCAGCCGCCCGACCCGCAAGAACCCTTCTCCCCCACGATCCAACTCTCCGCATCCCCCGCCGGCGGCCCTGGCCACGTCGCCGGAGCCCGCGTCAGCCCGCCCGCGGCCCTCGCCCCACGTCACCCCTCTCCTCCGCCTCTCCCGGCCAGCCCCCCCCCGCGGCTCTCCCCTATAAATCTCTCCCTTCCTCCCTCTTTCACCCCCCCAAACCAGAACCCAGCCCCGCCGGAACCCTAACTTCGGTCACCTCCTCACCCCCCTAGTTTCGGCGCCAGAACCGGCCCTGCCCCAGCGCCCCTCCGCCCGGTCCCCACTCGCACCCAGTCACCGGCCCGTTCCCTCCCGGTCGAAGCCGCCCACGCGCCCTCCCCCTCTTCCTCCTTCTCCGCTCCGCCGGCCCCGACGCCGCCCTTCGGCCGTTCGAGAGCCGCCCGCAGCATCGCCCCTCCTCCAGCGAGCCGCCCCGGCCAGTCACCAGCACCCTAGGGCCGTCGTGGATGCGGACACGACACAGGGATTCTGTGCCCTAATCAGGACACATCCAGGACACCGACTCGACACTCGGACACGGCTCCTTCGCGTCGTGTCGGACACGAGAAACTTTATTTTTGAGCCCTATTCAGGTATGCGTATCCCCTGCTCGTTTACCCATTTTCGTTTCCGACAGTTGCATTGCGAACCCTGCATGACCCTCTCGGTGCCCGTGCAACCCGCTCGGTGCATCGCGTCCTATGGCGATCGCGAACCGCGATCCAAAAACAGAAAAAACAATACCCTATTTCACCCGGGAACTGAGTACGCCCCGCCAAACGGGACGACTTGGTCACGTACGGTATTCACCGATACGTGCGCGCCGTCGATACGGACGTGCGAGATTTCGCAGAAGTTGATTTGGATGTGCTTGCACACCGGAATCAACACGTATCTGCGGACACCGTCACTTATCCGTCAGTTCTGGAACGCGTCGTAACTTTGTGTACACACGTCGGATCGAAACGAAACTTGCGTATTGGACTCGTAGCAATACGCTAGTCCTGTGACCCAAGTTTGGTTCGATTCTGAGAACGTTGCCAAAATTGCGTATCGTGGGCCCTATAGGCTCCACTTGACGGGCGATTTTGTGATCGGCTCATCGGAATCCAATTCTGGAAGTTCTGCTGGGTTCGTATTATTGTTCCTGACCTGTTGACACTAAGTTTGGCAAATTTGGAGACCTTTGTCCCTGACACGCTTTTCGGTGCAAAGCGGCCCACATGTGGACCCCGCTTTGGCCCGGAATTCTCATTTTTGCCCTTGTCTCCAAATTGGATTCAAGGACAGGCGTTTCTAGCTGATTGATATTTCTGGATCTAATGGTGATATTTATTTCAGCAACCGAAGTACTTCTTGCAAATCTCGCTGAAGTCAGAGCTACAGTTGGAACCAGAACACCACAGGCAAGTATACCTTGCCAAACCCTGCAGCCTTGCTACTTAATTCCTTGGCTTATTTATACATCAGTGGGCAAGTATACCTTGCCAAACCCTGCAGTTTGCTACTTATTTCCTTGACTTATTTTTACATTGTCGTGCAAAGATATCTTGCCAACTTTTGCTCATTACTTGCATGCTTTCCTTTTCAGTAATTACTTTCTTGTTGTATATAGTTCTTGATGCGTTTTGATTTATTCCTGCTGCTCTAGTCTTATTTTCTCATTATATGTGCATGTACACTATTTTCTCTTTCCCATGGATCACTAATTGTTTCATAGTCATATTGTGATGGTATATGTTTACTCTATGTTCCTTGAGTTGACTCTACTGATTTCTTTCGTTCCTAGATGATTGTTATTGGGCATTGACTACACTTGAGCATTCTCGATTGTGAGTACCCATTGTGCTACGATAGAGACTTGTTCATTTGACTACCACATTCGTGAGCTCCCATTGGGCAACGAAAGAGCCATACTATAGACTGGGAGTCCCCATTGGACTACTTTCTATAGGACCGTGATCTCCCATTGAGTTGCGGTTACCCCAATTTGCTTGTAGTCATGTTTGATAGCATCATCGGCATGCCACCATTTTAGATATAGTGATTTATCGTGTCTTGCTTGCTTCTCTTGTGTTTAATTTCTTGTCTATCTTGCATGTTCATTTACTATACTTTTGGCTCGTATTCTTTTGTATCTTGTTACGTCTCTCTGAGGACCTGGTTTTGTTCTCCAGATTTAGCAGACGAGGAGCACCCGCAACTTTACGGACCGACACCAGACGAGGGTACGATTGCAGTTGATGGCCCTGCTTATACTTAGTTATTTTCTTGCATGTTTTAGTTATATTTCCTTGTCTCTGTTTTTCCATTTATCGGTAGTGGATTTGTCTCCACCCGACTCAGTATTATTCCTTGCTGGATATTCGACAGTAACTTGACTTCCAGCAGTTATTCCAGTTTGCTATTTAGTTCTTATACTGTTCTGTTGGATGAGATCTAGATACTTGACATTTATCATTGGATCTATTTATTGTTAGACTACAGCTTAAGCATGCCCTGATGGATCCATTAAATTGGGTTGTCCATCGGTGCGTGCTGCTGGCCATTGCCACGTGTCCAGTCCGTCGATATTTTGGGATTGGAGAGTGATATGGTTTTTGTGGTGGCCCATGCAGGTCAACGACTAAATTGTTCGGTTTTAACTTAGGGACCGAACAAGCCTGCAGTAAGAATAGGATAAGTTTTTAGGATCTCATCCACTTGCTTGAATCGTTCTTGACATCTATCTCAGATTAGAATTAATTCATCAACTTGCATCCTGCCTTGATTCCTGTGCGCCTCTTATCGTTTATTTTTTATGCAGAGTAATAGATCTACCAGTAAGCAACGAGATTCCTACAAGATCACCACGAGATCTTGTGATAAACCAACAAGATCTACCAGCACCCGAACCGAGACCACCCTTGGTACCACAAGCAGCACTCTTCCAATAGGTCCAGCAGCAGCAGAGGAATCCACCACAGGGACGCGGACAAGCTTTCGCGATGACCCTGGAGAACGCGCAGACTCTTGGAGTAGCTAATGCGCGTAAGTGATTTGTAGCTGCCGTTTCTAGTCTTGTTTTAGCTCGTGCCTATTGGTTCGTGACCTCAGCACCAACCTAGTAAATTTTGAACTTGATAATAACCCGGTATGCTTTTATATTTGATAACTGTAGAGATTATAGAGTCTTTTGTTATTGTGCTTATTGTGTGTTATTTTGTGAACTTGAATAATTTGTACCTCCTTTCATCATCATCTAGTGTACTTAATTTTGCTGTACTTGACTTATGCTGCTATTCTATAGCCTTGTTTTGCAAGCTTAATCTTTATCGGGCTTGTTCATGACATATGTGTTATTGGGGCCTGATCAACCCCACTAATACAAGTGTCTATTCAGGATCAGTGTATTATGGTCTGATCAACCTTAGTATATTTTGGTTCGCACTTCGCATGACTACTTTACATGGATTGAGATATATAGTTGACTAGTATACTTGCCCTCTAGATATGACTGAGCATATCATATCAGTTACATAACTGTACTAATACAAGCAGGCAAACGAAGAATTCCCAAAATAGGATTTTAATCCATAAATGCTTGACGATTTCCATTTGAATTCTTTAAACACCTTGATCCAGATACTTCTATTCCATTACCTCACCCTTGAACTCTTTATTATTGATCTTCGTCTTCCCTTATTTCGGAAAGACAGAACCGCGTGCTTGGTATAAGTTTGATATATAGACAGTACTAGATATACCCCACAGGCCGGTCGCATTGATGATGACCCTTTTATATATGATTAAGGGAATACCATAGGTGATATGTTTGGTGTTAAAGACTTAAGTTCAATACCATGATTAAAAAAGTTGGGACATAGCTTTATTAGATGTATAGCCTTAGATGATAGATGGGTAAATTCTAAGTTGGGTAGAGACCGCAATGTTCACTTGAGAGGAATCCTTTAGACTGTAATCAAGTGAGATTGGATAGAGAGAACCCTACCATATTTTAATTTTGAGGATGAAATTTTATAAGTTGGGTAGATTGTAATCCCCATGATTTTCAGGAATTATTAATTTGGACTTTTCACAATTTTCTGGAATTTTCCGGGATTTTTCTGTAATTAAAACCTAGGCTCTTGGTAATTAAATGAATTTTATTTACTGTTAATTACTATTAAAATATTATAAAAATAATATTTTTGGGTGTAAAATAAAATACTGGACTTAGGGTAATTTTCTGAGAATTTATTGGGCCACGGACCTATTTTATAACACCTAAAAAACTATTATTTATTTATTTATTTATTAAACCCCCAAACCCCGAGCCCAGCCCAATCGGCCCAGCCCGAAGCCCTCTAGCTATCGGGTCGGGTCGGGTCGGCCAGACCAGAACCAGCCGCCTGACCCGCACGAACCCTTCTCCCCCACGATCCAACTCTCCGCATCCCCCGCCGGCAGCCCCGGCCATGTCGCCGGAGCCCGCGTCAGCCCGCCCGCGGCCCTCGCACCACGTCACCCCTCTCCTCCGCCTCTCTCGGCCAGCCCCCCCTCCGCGGCTCTCCCCTATAAATCTCTCCATTTCCCACTCTTTCACGCCCCCAAACCAGAACCCAGACCCGTTGGAACCCTAACTCCGGTCACCTCCTCACCCTCCCTAACTCCGGCGCCGCAACCGGCCCTGCCCCAGCGCCCCTCCGCCCGGTCCCCACTCGCACCCAGTAACCGGCCCCTTCCCTCCCGGTCAAAGCCGCCCCCGCGCCCTCTTCCTCTTCCTCCTTCTCCGCTCCGCCGGCCCCGACGTCGCCCTCCGGCCGTTCGAGAGCCGCCCGCAGCACCGCCCCTCCTACAGCGAGCCGCCCCGGCCAGTCTCCAGCACCCTAGGGCCACAGTGGATGCGGACACGACACAGGGATTATGTGCCCTAATCAGGACACATCCAGGACACCGACTCGACACTTGGACACGGCTCCTTCGCGTCGTGTCGGACACGAGAAACTTTATTTTCGAGCCCTGTTCAGGTACGCGTATCTCCCTGCTCGTTTACCCGTTTTCGTTTTCGATAGTTGCATCAGGAACCCTGCCTGACCCTATCGATGCCTGTGCAACCCGCTCAGTGCATCGTGTCCTGTGGCGATCGCGAACAGCGATCCAAAAACAGGAAAAATAACGCCCTGTTTCACCCCGGAACTGAGTACGCCCCGCCAAACGGGACGACTTGGTCGCATGCGGTATTCACCGATAAGTGCACGCCATCGATACGGACGTGCGAGATTTCGGAGAAGTTGATTTGAATGTGCGTGCACACCGAAATCAACGCGTATCCGCAGACACCGTCCCGTATCTGTCAGTTCTGGAATACGTCGTAACTTTGTGTACACACGTCGGATCGAAATGAAACTTGTGCCATAGGACTCGTAGCAATACGCTGGTCCTGTGACCCAAGTTTGGTTTGATTCTGAGAACATTGACAAAATCGCGTATCGTGGGCCCAAAGGCTCCACTTGACGGGCGATTTTGTGATCGGCTCATCAGAATCCAATTCTGGAAGTTCCTATGGGTTCGTATTATCGTTCCTGACTTGTTGATACTAAGTTTGGCAAATTTGAAGACCTTTGTCCCTGACACGCTTTTCGGTGCAAAACGACCCACATGTGGACCCCGCTTTGGCCCAGAATTATCATTTTTGCCCTTGTCTCCAAATTGGACTCAAGGACAGGCGTTTCTAGCTGATTGATATTTTCTGGATCTAATGGTGATATTTATTTCAGCATCCGGAGTACTGCTTGCAAATCCTGCTGAAGTCAGAGCTACAGTTGGAGCCAGAATACCACAGACAAGTATACCTTGCCAAACCCTGCAGCCTTGCTACTTAATTCCTTGGCTTATTTATACATAAGTGGGCAAGTATACCTTGTCAAACCCTGCAGTTTGCTACTTATTTTCTTGACTTAATTTTACATTGTCGTGCAAAGATATCTTGCCAACTTTTGCTCATTACTTGCATGCTTTCCTTTTCAGTAATTACTTTATTGTTGTATATAGTTCTTGATGCGTTTTGATTTATTCCTGCTGCTCTAGTCTTATTTTCTCGTTATACGTACATGTACATTATTTGCTCTTTCCCATGGATCACTAATTGTTTTATAGTCATATTGTGATGGTATATGTTTACTCTACGTTCCTTGAGTTGACTCGACTGATTTCTTTCGTTCCTAGATTATTGTTATTGGGCATTACTACACTTGAGCATTCTCGATTGTGAGTACCCATTGTGCTGCAATAGAGACTTGTTCATTTGACTACCTCATTCGTGAGCTCCCATTGGGCTGCAAAAGAGCCATACTATAGACTGGGAGTCCCCATTGGACTATTTTCTATAGGACCGTGATCTTCCATTGAGCTGCGGTTACCCCGATTTGCTTGTAGTCATGTTTGATAGCATCATCGGCACGCCACCATCTTAGATGCAGTGATTTCTCGTGTCTTGCTTGCTTCTCTTGTGTTTAATTTCTTGTTTATCTTGCATGTTCATTTACTGTACTTTTGGCTTATATTCTTTTGTATCTTGTTATGTCCCTCTGAGGACCTGGTTTTGTTCTCCAGATTTAGCAGACGAGGAGCACCCGCAACTTTACGGACCGACACCAGATGAGGGTACGATTGCAGTTGATGGCCCTGCTTATACTTAGTTATTTTCTAGCATGTTTTAGTTATATTTCCTTGTCTTTGTTTTTCCATTTATCGGTAGTGGATTTGTCTCCACCCGACTCAGTATTATTTCTTGCTGGATATTCGACAGTAACTTAACTTCCAGCAGTTATTTCAGTTTGCTATTTAGTTCTTATACTGTTCTGTTGGATAAGATCTAGATACTTGACATTTATCATTGGATCTATTTATTGTTAGACTACAGCTTAAGCATGCCCTGATGGATCCCTTAAATTGGGTTGTCCATCGGTGCATGCTGCTGGCCATTGCCACGTGTCCAGTCCCTCGGTATTTTGGGATTGGGGCATAACATGGTTTTTGTGGTGGCCCATGCAGGTCAACGACTAAATTGTTCGATTTCAACTTAGGGACCGAACAAGCCTGCAGTAAGAATAGGATAAGTTTTTAGGATCTCATCCACTTGCTTGAATCGTTCTTGACATCTATCACGGATTCGAATTAATTTATTGACTTGCATCCTGCCTTAATTCCTGTGCGCCTCTTATCGTTTATTTTGGATGCAGAGTAATGGATCTACCAGCAAGCGACGAGATTCCTACAAGATCACCACGAGATCTTGTGATAAACCAACAAGCTCAACCAGCACCCGAACTGAGACCACCCTTGGTACCACAAGCAGCACTCTTCCAACAGGTCCAGCAGCAGCCGAAGAATCCACCACAAGGACGCGGACAAGCTTTCGCGATGACCGGGGAGAACGCGCAGACTCTTGGAGTAGCTAATGCGCGTAAGTGATTTGTAGCTGCCGTTTCTAGTCTTGTTTTAGCTTGTGCTTATTGGTTCGTGACCTCAGCCCCAACCTAGTAAATTTTGCACTTGATAATAACCCGGTATGCTTTTATATTTGATAACTGTAGAGATTGTAGAGTCTTTTGTTATTGTGCTTATTGTGTGTTGTTTTGTGAACTTGAATAATTTGTACCTCCTTTCATCATCATCTAGCGTACTTAATTTTGCTGTACTTGACTTATGCTGCTATTCTATAGCCTAGTTTTGCAAGCTTACTCTTTATCGGGCTTGTTCATGACATATGTGTTATTGGGGCCTGATCAACCCCACTAATACAAGTGTCTATTCAGAATCAGTGTATTATGGTCTGATCAACCTTAGTGCATTTTGGTTCGCACTTCGCATGACTTCTTTACGTGGATTGAGATATATAGTTGACTAGTATACTTGCCCTCTAGATATGACTGAGCATATCGTATCAGTTACATAACTGTACTAATACGAGCAGGCAAACAAAGAATTACCAGAATAGGATTTCAATCCATAAATGCTTGACGATTTCCATTTAAATTCTTTAAACACCTTGATCCAGATACTTCTATTCTATTACCTCACCCTTGAACTCTTTATTATTGATCTTCGTCTTCCCTTATTTCGGAAAGACGGAACCGCGTGCTTGGTATAAGTTTGATATATAGACAGTACTAGATATACCCCACAGGCCGATCGCATTGATGATGACCCTTTTATATATGATTAAGGGAATACCATAGGTGATATGTTTGGTGTTAAATACTTAAGGATTTAATACCATGATTAAAAAAGTTGGGACATAGCTTTATTAGATGTATAGCCTTAGATGATAGATGGGTAATTCTACGTTGGGTAGAGACCGCAATGTTCACTTGAGAGGAATCCATTAGACTGTAATCAAGTGAGATTGGATAGAGAGAACCCTACCATATTTTAATTTTGAGGACGAAATTTTATAAGTTGGGTAGATTGTAAGCCCCATGATTTTCAGGAATTATTAATTTGGACTTTTCACAATTTTCTGGAATTTTTTGGGATTTTTCTGTAATTAAAACCTAGGCTCTTGGTAATTAAATAATTTTTATTTGCTGTTAATTACTATTAAAATATTATGAAAATAATATTTTTGGGTTTAAAATAAAATACTGGACTTAGGGTAATTTTCTGGGAATTTATTGGGCCCCGGACCTATTTTATAACACTTAAAAAATTATTATTTATTTATATTAAACCCCCAAACCCCGAACCCAGCCCAATCGGCCCAACCCGAAGCCCTCTAGCTATCGGGTCGGGTCAGGTCGGCCAGACCCGAACCAGCCGCCCGACCCGCACGAACCCTTCTCCCCCACGATCCAACTCTCCGTATCCCCCGCCGGCGGCCCCGGCCACGTCGCCGGAGCCCGCGTCAGCCCGCCCGCGGCCCTCGCACCACGTCACCCCTCTCCTCCGCCTCTCCCGGCCAGCCCCCCCCCGCGGCTCTCCCCTATAAATCTTTCCCTTCCTCACTCTTTCACGCCCCTAAACCAGAACCCAGCCCCGCCGGAACCCTAACTCCGGTCACCTCCTCATCCCCCTAGCTCCGGCGCCGCAACCGACCCTGCCCTAGTGCCCCTCCGCCCGGTCCCCACTCGCACCCAGTCACCGCCCCCTTCCCTCCCGGTCGAAGCCGCCCCCGCGCCCTCTTCTTCTTCCTCCTTCTCCGCTCCGCCGGCCCCGACGCCGCCCTCCGGCCGTTCGAGAGCCGCCCGCAGCACCGCCCCTCCTCCAGCGAGCCGCCCCGGCCAGTCTCCAGCACCCTAGGGCCGCCGTGGATACAGACACGACACAGGGATTATGTGCCCTAATCAGGACACATCCAGGACACCGACTCGACACTCCGACACGGCTCCTTCACGTCGTGTCGGACACGAGAAACTTTATTTTCGAGCCCTGTTCAGGTACACGTATCTCCCTGCTCGTTTACCTATTTTTATTTTTGACAGTTGCATCGCGAACCCTGCATGACCCTCTCGGTGCCCGTGTAATCCGCTCGGTGCATCGCGTCCTGTGGCGATCGCGAACAGCGATCGAAAAACAGGAAAAACAATGCCCTATTTTACCCCGGAACTGAGTACGCTCCGCCAAACGGGACGACTTGGTCGCATGCGGTATTCACCGATAAGTGCGCGCCGTCGATACGGACGTGCGAGATTTTGCAGAAGTTGATTTGAATGTGCGTGCACACCGGAATCAACGCGTATCCACAGACACCGTCCCGTATCTTTCAGTTCTGGAATGTGTCGTAACTTTGTGTACACACGTCGGATCGAAGTAAAACTTGTGCCATCGGACTCATAGCAATACGCTGGTCCTGTGACCCAAGTTTGGTTCGATTCTGAGAACATTGACAAAATCGCGTAACGTGGGCCCCAAATGCTCCACTTGACGGGCGATTTTGTGATCGGCTCATCGGAATCTAATTTTGGAAGTTCCACTTGGTTTGTATCATCGTTCCTGACTTGTTGACACTAAGTTTGGCGAATTTGGAGACCTTTGTTCCTGACACGCTTTTCGGTGCAAAGCGGCCCACATGTGGACCCCGTTTTGGCCTAGAATTGTCATTTTTGCCCTTGTCTCTAAATTGGACTCAAGGACAGGCGTTTCTAGCTGATTGATATTTTTTGGATCTAATGGTGATGTTTATTTCAGCAACCGGAGTACTGCTTGCAAATCTTGCTGAAGTCAGAGCTACAGTTGGAGCTAGAACACCACAGGCAAGTATACCTTGCCAAACCCTGCAGCCTTGCTACTTAATTCCTTGGCTTATTTATACATCAGTGGGCAAGTATACCTTGCCAAACTCTGCAGTTTGCTACTTATTTCCTTGACTTATTTTTACATTGTCGTGCAAAGATATCTTGCCAACTTTTGCTCATTACTTGCATGCTTTCCTTTTCAGTAATTACTTTCTTGTTGTATATAGTTCTTGATGCATTTTGATTTATTCCTGCTGCTCTAGTCTTATTTTCTCGTTATATGTACATGTACATTATTTGCTCTTTCCCATGGATCACTAATTGTTTCATAGTCATATTATGATGGTATATGTTTACTCTACGTTCCTTGAGTTGACTCGACTGATTTCTTTCGTTCCTAGATGATTGTTATTGGGCATTGACTACACTTGAGCATTCTCGATTGTGAGTACCCATTGTGCTGCGATAGAGACTTGTTCATTTGACTACCTCATTCGTGAGCTCCCATTGGGCTGCGAAAGAGCCATACTATAGACTGGGAGTCCCCATTGGACTACTTTCTATAGGACCGTGATCTCCCATTGAGTTGCGGTTACCCAGATTTGCTTGTAGTCATGTTTGATAGCATCATCGATACGCCACCATCTTAGATGCAGTGATTTCTCGAGTCTTGATTGCTTCTCTTGTGTTTAATTTCTTGTCTATCTTGCATGTTCATTTACTGTACTTTTGGCTCGTATTCTTTTGTATCTTGTTACGTCCCTCTGAGGACCTGGTTTTGTTCTCCAGATTTAGCAGACGAGGAGCACCCGCAACTTTACGGACCGACACCAGACGAGGGTACGATTGTAGTTGATGGCCCTGCTTATACTTAGTTATTTTCTAGCATGTTTTAGTTATATTTCCTTGTCTCTGTTTTTCTATTTATCGGTAGTGGATTTGTCTCCACCCGACTCAGTATTATTTCTTGCTGGATATTCGACAGTAACTTGACTTCCAGCAGTTATTCCAGTTTGCTATTTAGATCTTATACTGTTCTGTTGGATGAGATCTAGATACTTGACATTTATCATTGGATCTATTTATTGTTAGACTACAGCTTAAGCATGCCCTGATGGATCCATTAAATTGGGTTATCCATCGGTGCGTGCTGCTGGCCATTGCCACGTGTCCAGTCTCTCGGTATTTTAGGATTGGGGCGTGACATAATTTTTGTGGTGGCCCATGCAGGTCAATGACTAAATTATTCGGTTTCAACTTAGGGACCGAACAAGCCTGCAGTAAGAATAGGTTAAGTTTTTAGGATCTCATCCACTTGCTTGAATCATTCTTGACATCTATCTCGAATTCGAATTAATTTATTGACTTGCATCCAGCCTTGATTCCTATGCACCTCTTATCGTTTATTTTGGATGCAGAGTAATGGATCTACCAGCAAGCGACGAGATTCCTACAAGATCACCACGAGATCCTGTTATAAACCAACAAGCTCTACCAGCACCCGAACTGAGACCACCCTTGGCCACAAGCAGCACTCTTCCAACAGGCCCAGCAGCAGCAGAGGAATCAACCACAAGGACGCGGACAAGATTTTGCGATGACCGTAGAGAACGCGCAGACTCTTGGAGTAGCTAATGCGCGTAAGTGATTTGTAGCTGCCGTTTCTAGTCTTATTTTAGCTCATGCCTATTGGTTCGTGACCTCAGCCCCAACCTAGTAAATTTTGAACTTGCTAATAACCTGGTATGCTTTTATATTTGATAACTGTAGAGATTGTAGAGTCTTTTGTTATTGTGCTTATTGTGTGTTGTTTTGTGAACTTGAATAATTTGTACCTCCTTTCATCATCATCTAGCGTACTTAATTTTATTGTACTTGACTTATGCTGCTATTCTATAGCCTAGTTTTGCAAGCTTACTCTTTATCGGGCTTGTTCATTACATATGTGTTATTGGGGCCTGATCAACCCCACTAATACAAGTGTCTATTCAGAATCAGTGTATTACGGTCTGATCAACCTTAGTGCATTTTGGTTCGTACTTCGCACGACTACTTTACGTGGATTGAGATATATAGTTGACTAGTATACTTGCCCTCTAGATATGACTGAGCATATCGTATCAGTTACATAACTGTACTAATATGAGCAGGCAAACGAAGAATTACCAGAATAGGATTTCAATCCATAACTGCTTGACGATTTCCATTTGAATTCTTTAAACACCTTGATCCAGATACTTCTATTCCATTACCTCACCCTTGAACTCTTTATTATTGATCTTCGTCTTCCCTTATTTCAGAAAGACGGAACCGCGTGCTTGGTATAAGTTTGATATATAGACAGTACTAGATATACCCCACAGGCCGGTCGCATTGATGATGACCCTTTTATATATGATTAAGGGAATACCATAGGTGATATGTTTGGTGTTAAAGACTTAAGGATTCAATACCATGATTAAATAAGTTGGGACATAGCTTTATTAGATGTATAGCCTTAGATGATAGATGGGTAAATTCTAAGTTGGGTAGAGACCGCAATGTTCACTTGAGAGAAATCCTTTAGACTATAATCAAGTGAGATTGGATAGAGAGAACCCTACCATATTTTAATTTCGAGGACAAAATTTTATAAGTTGGGTAGATTGTAAGCCCCTGATTTTTTGGAATTATTAATTTGGATTTTTCACAATTTTCTGGAATTTTTTGGGATTTTTTTGTAATTAAAACCTAGGCTCTTGGTAATTAAATGATTTTTATTTGCTGATAATTACTATTGAAATATTATAAAAATAATATTTTTTGGTGTAAAATTAAATACTGGACTTAGGATAATTTTCTGGGAATTTATTGGGCCCCGAACCTATTTTATAACACCTAAAAAACTATTATTTATTTATTTATTTATTAAACCCCCAAACCCCGAGCCCAGCCCAATCGGCCCAGCCCGAAGCCCTCTAGCTATCGGGTCGGGTCGGGTCGGATCGGGTCGGGTCGGCCAGACCCGAACCAGCCGCCCGACCCGCACGAACCCTTCTCCCCCACGATCCAACTCTCCGCATCCCCCGCCAGCGGCCCCGGCCACGTCGCCAGAGCCCGCGTCAGCCCGCCCGCGTCCCTCGCCCCACGTCACCCCTCTCCTCCGCCTCTCTCGGCCAGCCCCCCCGCGGCTCTCCCCTATAAATCTCCCCCTTCCTCCCTCTTTCACCTCCCCAAACCAGAACCCAGCCCCGCCGGAACCCTAACTCCGGTCACCTCCTCACCCCCAAGCTCCGGCGCCGCAACCGGCCCTGCCCCAGCTCCCCTCCGCCCGGTCCCACTGGCACCCAGTCACCGGCCCCTTCCCTCCCGGTCGAAGCCGCCCCCGCGCCCCCTCCCTCTTCCTCCTTCTCCGCTCCGCCGGCCAGGACGCCGTCCTCCGGCCGTTCGAGAGCCGCCCGCAGCACCGCCCCTCCTCCAGCGAGCCGCCCCGGCCAGTCTCCAGCACCCTAGGGCCACCGTGGATGCGGACACGACACATGGATTCTGTGCCCTAATCAGGACACATCCAGGATACCGACTCGACACTCGGACACGGCTCCTTCGCGTTGTGTCGGACACGAGAAACTTTGTTTTCGAGCCCTGTTCAGGTACGCGTATCTCCTTGTTCGTTTACCCATTTTCGTTTCTGACAGTTGCATCGCGAACCCTGCGTTACCCTCTCGGTGCCCGTGCAACCTGCTCGGTGCATCGCGTCCTGTGGCGATCGCGAATCGCGATCCAAAAACAGGAAAAACAATGCCCTATTTCACCCCGTAACTGAGTACGCCCCGCCAAACGTGACGACTTGGTCGCGTGCGGTATTCACCGATACGTGCGCGCCGTCGATACGGACATGCGGGATTTCGCAGAAGTTGATTTGGATGTGCATGCACACCGGAATCAACACGTATCCGCGGACACCGTCCCGTATCCGTCAGTTCTGGAACACGTCATAACTTTGTGTACACACGTCGGATCGAAACGAAACTTGCGCCATCGGACTCGTAGCAATACGCTGGTCCTGTGACCCAAGTTTGGTTCGATTCTGAGAACATTGACAAAATCGCGTATCGTGGGCCCCACAGGCTCCACTTGACGGGCGATTTTGTGATCGGCTCATCGGAATCCAATTTTGGAAGTTCCGCTGGGTTCATATCATCGTTCCTGACCTGTTGACACTAAGTTTGGCAAATTTGGAGACCTTTGTCCCTGACACGCTTTTCGGTGCAAAGTGGCCCACATGTAGACCCCGCTTTGGCCCGGAATTATCATTTTTGTCCTTGTCTCCAAATTGGACTCAAGGACAGACGTTTCTAGCTGATTGATATTTTCTGGATCTAATGGTGATGTTTATTTCAGCAACCGGAGTACTGCTTACAAATCTCGCTGAAGTCAGAGCTACAGTTGGAGCCAGAACACCACAGGCAAGTATACCTTGCCAAACCCTACAGCCTTGCTACTTAATTCCTTGGCTTATTTATACATCAGTGGGCAAGTATACCTTGCCAAACCCTGCAGTTTGCTACTTATTTCCTTGACTTATTTTACATTGTCGTGCAAAGATATCTTGCCAACTTTTGCTCATTACTTGCATGCTTTCCTTTTCAGTAATTACTTTCTTGTTGTATATAGTTCTTGATGCGTTTTAATTTATTCCTGCTGCTCTAGTCTTATTTTCTCGTTATACGTGCATGTACATTATTTGCTCTTTCCCATGGATCACTAATTGTTTCATAGTCATATTGTGATGGTATATGTTTACTCTACGTTCCTTGAGTTGACTCGACTGATTTCTTTCGTTCCTAGATGATTGTTATTGGGCATTACTACACTTGAGCATTCTCGATTGTGAGTACCCATTGTGCTGCGATAGAGAATTATTCATTTGACTACCTCATTTGTGAGCTCCCATTGGGCTGCGAAAGAGCCATACTATAGACTGGGAGTCCCCATTGGACTACTTTCTATAGGACCGTGATCTCCCATTGAGTTGCGGTTATCCCGATTTGCTTGTAGTCATGTTTGATAGCATCATCGGCACGCCACCATCTTAGATGCAGTGATTTCTCGTGTCTTGCTTGCTTCTCTTGTGTTTAATTTCTTGTCTATCTTGCATGTTCATTTACTGTACTTTTGGCTCGTATTCTTTTGTATCTTGTTACGTCCCTCTGAGGACCTGGTTTTGTTCTCCAGATTCAGCAGACGAGGAGCACCCGCAACTTTACGGACCGACACCAGACGAGGGTACGATTGCAGTTGATGGCCCTTCTTATACTTAGTTATTTTCTAGCATGTTTTAGTTATATTTCCTTGTCTCTGTTTTTCCATTAATCGGTAGTGGATTTGTCTCCACCCGACTCAGTATTATTTCTTGCTGGATATTCGACAGTAACTTGACTTCCAACAGTTATTCAAGTTTGCTATTTTATTCTTATACTGTTCTGTTGGATGAGATCTAGATACTTGTCATTTATCATTGGATCTATTTATTGTTAGACTACAGCTTAAGCATGCCCTGATGGATCCATTAAATTGGGTTGTCCATCAGTGCGTGCTGCTGGCCATTGCCACGTGTCCAGTCCCTCGGTATTTTGGGATTGGGGCGTGACACACTCCCCACTTCAGGATGGCAGAAAAAGTCTCAATAGAGATTTTGGCATAATCATTTACGTCGGCTAAGGTCAATGGAGTAATAGGTGGCAACATCAACGAAGGTCCTATAGTGGATGGTGCCTTGGCTGTCATTGGAGCAACTGTCATCGAGAAAGTCGTAATAAAAAAAGAGTAGGCATCAATCAATTACTTACTTGAGGAGGGCAAGGGTCGGATGGTTACCACCGACGGTATCGTTATTATCCCGAAAGACTGAGTAACTGTTACTCATATAGCCCCCGAGGGTCGTGCCCCAGACACAGATATACCATAACCATATTCCCTCATACCATGTTCTGTTTTAGGCTTCCTTGAGACAGGAGTCTCGTCCGACGTTACTGCTTATGCGACATGAATTGGCACAGGCAATAACCCAGAAGGGCTCCCTTTAGCAGTGGATTTCAATGGGACACGCATTGACCTAGAAACTCCCGTCTTATGGGTTCCTTCTCCTCCTAACCCCAGTATTTCTACATAAAATTCTAAGCTTGATTCCTTCAAGGGAACACGAAGTTCCTCCTCTTCGACTTCCATGATGCCGTATTTCTTACCATAAAGTGGTCACAAAATGTCTACAAAGTTTGTCATAATCGTAGTCACCCTCACAAGAAGTATAGAAAAATAAAGCCGAAAGATCTCGTCCGCTATGTAAGTGGAAAGAGACGTACCCGAAGAAGTCGGTTGCACGTGAAGTCGGTATTCAGCCCCAAAGGCGGCTATAATGTTGGAAAAATTATCGTTGGCAATGTCTAATGGGAAATACTAAAGACTGGGGCTTCCTCGTCCCCAATTTGTCCCACACCTCGGTCTCCCCGGTATGATGCTCCTTAGGGACAGGTTCCTTAAATACAGGTTCTTCATTCCCTGGGCGTCCCAAATGCTCAGTCTCCCCTCAGTAGGTCCTGCGGGTATGGATTCCCTGGGGGAAGTAGTGACAACTTCCATCTCTTAATCTGAAGACGGGTGTAACCATCACTTTTTGGGAGAGGAGTATTTTTGTTATTTCATATTAATTGGTATTTTTAATAATATATTTATATATTTTATAATGTTGATTTATGATTAGTAGTTAGTGCCTTAGCCATTAATTAGACTTTATGCTTGTGAGCCCAAGTGGACCAATTAGAATTAACTTGACCCAATGGTTCAATTAATTAGAATAGTCATAATTAAACTAGTTAATTAATTATTTCCTTAATTAAATGAATAGGATATTCCCATTAGTTATAGAGATGCCTTCTTTAATGAAAAATATCCTATTCATGAGTGATTAAGAGGGGCTTTTTAGTCAAACCAAATAGACCTAAACCTAACCCTAACCCTAATCCTAAACAAAACCATAGGGTGCCGGCCCACTCTAGGGGAGTATAAACATCCTTTTGTCCATTATAGCCTCCATTTATTCCCATTTAGTTCATCCCCAAATTTAAGAACAAATCCTAACTTTTCTATTTTAAATCTCATCTCATTCCATTCCTAAGTAGGCTAGAAGCTTGGATTGCAGGGAGTACTAAAAGAGGAGAAGCATTAGCTTAAGGATTGTGTCCAACTTCTAATATGTGTCTTATTGAGCATTACATTAGGAACCCATCTCCCAATCGGTATAATTCATAATTCATCTTCTATTTCTATTCAATTTGATGTATTAGACCCTTAGGAACCCTTCTATGACTATGGACTACCCATATGAAGAAGAACTAGGTCCAAACAATGTCTATTGTGATAGTTAATTTGACTTTTGTGGTCAATTTAGTAGAAATTTGAGATTGGTGCACCAAGTGTTTGACATTGGATCAATTAGGATTATTTGGACTTTGAATGGTGTTATAGGAGTGGATACGTGTCCACAATTGGATATGGGGAGTGAGTATCATAATACGCGATGATACGTGTCAGATATTTTTGTATTCTTGGGGGTTTTGCTATTTGGTGCTCACCTTTAATTGATTGGAATTATATTAGCTAGTATAACCATTCATATATTATAATTTATATATTTTGTAGTGATTCATGGGTTTTAGATTAGTGTGTCATGATATTGTAGGTTGAATACTTGATTGTGAACCATAGAGTCACCAAGTGTTTGATGATTAGTCATATATGTATATATTAGAGAGTTGTATTAGTGATGTATATTGGTGTGTTTGTGGTTGTGGATGTCGTTGTGGTATCTAGTGGTATAAAGATTTGATTGTACTTTGTACCTTGGTGGATGTTGTGGTGTGAGGGTTGTTATGAGTGTTAGTTGAGTAGGTTAGTCTGTAAGGGTATGGGTTATCATATGAGGTTTGATGGATATTACTGAACCTGATGGCAGTATCATTGAGGGTACCAATGTGCAATAGGGTGTTTGGGAGCCTCAAGTAGGACTGTGCAGTCATGCACTATAGTAAATTTTTTAAGGGGAAACTTTGTCTTCAGTAGCAGGCAAGAAATTATTGGGACCTGGATTGTTGGCAGTTAAATATAGACCGCTAAGATCTTAGGCTCGGGTAATGCCTATTGTGGGAAGTCTGATACAATGTAAGCTTTTAGTTAGGTAAGGGTGATTGGGGGTTCAGTTCAGTTCAGTTAGAGTGTATCAGAGCATATGGTTGAGGGTGGTTAGTGTTGAAAGATTACTAGAGCTTGAGAGGTATGGATTTCAGTCTTAGCAATTAATTATGAATTAGGTATAGTATATGTCCTGGTATGGTGTAAGGGAGATGAGGATGTTAATGGATATATGTGAGTTATGGGTTGCCTGGTAGAAAGTATGGGTAATATGTGTTATGAGTTTAGTTGGTGTCCTTGACTTGGTATCCTATGGTGAGGTATTTTAGTGTGCAACTATGTTTGTGTGTCTATATGTATTAGTGTCAGTAGAGATCATATACAAATGTCAAGGAAGGTAGTAACTTATAGTAGGTGTGATATGTGAACCTAAATGTAGAATGGGGATATCTTGAGTATCTGTTAAGAGAGGTGATGGGGTGTTGTGTGGGTAAGTAAATGTGCCAATGAACTTGTAGTATCAAGTGGGGAGCAAGTTAAGTATGGAGTATTGGTATTCAGGAAGCTTGTGCCTGGTGCACCAATTGTACTGGAGTATTGTGTACTAGTATGCCTTAGAGGAGTGCCCGTGGGGGAAAGATGCTCAAGATCGGTTAGGGTCATGGAGCAGTGAGTAGTTGGGGGTATCAGGTTAGGCTAGGCAGTGCTGTGTTTGTTGCAGAGGAGAGCTTGGGTGCTTTCAGTCCAGTGGGGGAGTATGGGGTTTATGTGTCAACTAGGTGCACTGGATTCAGGTTGCAAGGAATTAACACCTATCTAGTGAAGATGGATTAAGAGATCAAGTATAGAGTATCAGAGCTTTGATATAGAGTAGTAGAACTAGGTGGAAGTGAAGAACAACACAACAACAACAACAACAACATTAGATATGGAGAATAGGATCTGTTTGTGCTACAATCAGTGCATCAATTGGGGGTCGGGCTTTATGCATCAATTGTGGGGCTATGTGAGCAGTGCACATACTAGTGCACTGAGTTGGAGTACTGCAGGCAGTGCCTGTAGTTAGGACTGAACCTGGTGCAGTTAATGCACATGATCTAGGGGTGCAGTGTGGTATTTATGTTCAGATATGTTAATGAGGGTTTGAGTGTGTATTAGGATACTAAGCTTGGAATAATTAGAGTATAAACTTAGGGTACCACTCTAAGTGTGGGCACTAGGACTTATGACTAAAACCAATAATATCATTGAAGTTGGGGGCAAAGTGCAGAGTTGCACACTTGTGCACTGTGTAGAAGTGTTTAAATGGAAAGGAGTTAGTATGAAGGATTCTATAAGTGTAATAAGGAGTTTGATTTGAGTGTGATGAGGAGATACCAGGGTATAAGAGAGTTGAGGTGTTTGTGTGTGAAGTGAAGAGAGTATATTATGCTAAGTGTGATGGTAGTAGGTGAGGCATGTGTTCACAATATTTGTGAAGAGATGGGAGAGCTCGGGTGCTGTGGCATATTGACAGCAACTGATGAAGTATCAAACAACAATTGTAATAGTGACTGTTGCAGCAATAATAAAGGGGAATTAAGGAAGTATTAACAGTAGCAGTAGCTATAATATAGTAAAAGCAACATAAGGAGAGGTGACAGCTGTCACGACCCGATTCCGTAGAATCGTTGGGGCGTCCCCCGAACCGTGACCGCCGTACGGGCATGAGGTTGCGCCCGCACAAGGCTTTAATGTTTTGCATAATGAGCACATATTTAGAGTACGCAGATAAATTGAAACACAGATTTGAAACATGAAAAAGTTTTCTTTATTGATAATGAACATCTATTACAAACTCTTGAACGAGTGAGCTAATTTGCCGCACGGGCTTACAAAAGTGTTGACTCAAAATGAGATAGCAGTCCTGTACATTATATCCCTTTACTAAACTTCAAAATGATAAGGACCTCCGGACTGGAGGACGGCTTTGCCACGGAGCTGCATTGTGTATTGAGTTGCAAGCTCCTTTATTCAAGTACTTCAAAATGCGGCACGATCAGGATGCTCCTACAGCTGGACTGGATCAGGAAGACAACTTTGGCTCCTCGCTCGGTTCGCCTTAGTGCGGGGAACCTGTTTCAACGAGGGTCAGTATGTCAAAATATACTGGTGAAGGCGAGCTAACCCAACTATTCTAATCAATACGTTATTTTAATGAAGCATGCATATTTTTGTGGGTTTCTATCTTGCCTTAGTTCATTTACAAGTAAGCAGAATATAGAATTTACTGAAATAAACTTATCATCGTTTGGTGGCTTTTACCTGTCCGTCTGAACGACCTGCACAATACTTACCATGCCTTCCCTGCCACGAAGACATAAGTTAGTTTGCAACAGCTTTAAATATACACGAGGATCACTGGCTTGATGCCATAGTAGACGTAGCCAAGGACGAGGATAGCATGCTACGAGAGTACACGATGCACTACAAGCTATCCTGTCCCATACACGATGACTACACACGAGTTCCGCCTGGATCGGATCGGTGCCAGTGCCCCAGCGACCGTTCGTAGAACAAATACCTTGTACACAAGTTGTCCATGATCGAACACGATTATTAAGTTAACAATTCATGCAGTTGGGGCAACACGAGTACAAGACAAGCAGTATTGCATGATTTATTTTGTACAGCCTCCCTGAACAATTATTCGCATACAAGATATGATCCATACATAGCATGATTTATAGAACATTTGCAACGAACTAGCATACAATAAGATAACAGTTCACATGTTCGATTGACAAGCATAATATCCAAGTCTATTCCCTTTTTATCTTGTAGTCTTTTAGTTATTACTTGGTATCGTTTGATCGGGGCAAAGAAGAATGCAAGACTTTTAGGGTGTGAAGCTTGGAAGCAGGGCTAGCTAATCGGGTTGGTAGCTACTTACTTAGTAGGTTGGAAGGGAGAAGGAAAGAGGCGCTTCAAGACTCCGCTCGTAAGCCGCCTACTGATCGTTCACCTGCATCACGAACAGCTCGATCAATACCTCTTTATCTCTTTCCATACTCGGAATTGACATGCAGTACAATGAACGAAAACAATGAAATCCATCGAAACCGTTCAAGGAAAACAAGCAAATCCGAAAACCAACTCAAAGCATGAAAGCAACAAGCGACATCAAAATCCGAGGCAATAAAAGATAACAGCGGAGAGGTCTCTCCTGACTCTGCCGCTAAGTCGATCCCGGGGGCATGGTCCACTGAATATGGCAATCGATTCCGAAAAAGCAAATCCATAACGAGGACGAGTTCTTGTTTCAATCTATCTCGATCGAACGATACCGTCTTGTGTTTCTTAGCCGCGCTTCCCGAATAGGGGAAACGGGGTGCCACAACGGCAACATCAGTAGGCAATAGAAGGGAAATTAATGAAGTGAGGCCAGCCGTAGCTACAGGTGAAGAGGAGGAAGACCTTAGATCTGGAACGAACAAGACACAACAGCAGTAACAACAAGTTAAAGGTTAAGACTATTGAGTGTTGTGCAAGAGAGTGGGTATCCTGGGTATCCTAGTGTGGTTGAATTGATTAGAATTAGAGTATATTGAAACAAAGGTATTAGTGTGAGATAAGTTAAGGTATTGTCTTTGGTATTGTTTAAGGTATTAAGATGTGGGTAAGGTAATTGGAGTTGGTTAAGCTAATTAGATGATAGTAAGGTATCTATATAAGATACTTATATATATATATATATATATATATATATATATATATATATATATATATATATATATATATATATATATATAGTATGACCTAGGAACCTAAGTATGACCTAGTATCACCTAGTATCATCTAATTTAGACTTGTAACCACCCTAGAAGCTAGGTATGAACCTAAAACCAAGTAAAATACCTAGTTTGACCTAGTTTGACTAGTATGATCTAGAAACTATATTTTAGTATATTTAAGCATGTTTAGTACTTTATTTCACAAAATGATATAAGATTTTATATATAGGTCTGTGTGACACCAGTTTGGATACCGAGTCGCGTTATTAGCTCAGAACCATAAGCGAGTACATTCTCTGATAGTATCCATTATTTGATCATTTTTATAATACAAGTATTTAGTAATATTTTACCAGATTCTTCACACGATGGTACACGAATTAGTATACTTAGATCCTCGTCATGAGATATTACTCTTCAGTGATTATCATGATATTCTCCGTGATTATATAGACCATGATCATCGTGCTTGTATTATAGACCTTGCATTGTGATTACCGAGTCGTGACAAATCATGATTTGGAACTATTGTACTAGTTGGGACAGAAAAAATACTAGATAGATATATGATCAAAGCCTTAAATATTATATTGCATCATGTAGACAACAGCCAGTCATACACCTCACGTAAGATTTGTTTACTCCGTAAAAAATAACCAATCTTCTATGATTGCGTTACTTATACACAAAAACTAATTATATTATACATATGATTGTGTTATAGCCTTGATAGTAGACCTTGATAACCCAAGCCGATCACATATCTAAATAGTATTTCAAACACTTAGTGTAGTTTCAGTTCTTTCCTATATTCTATTATATTGTGTCTTTATTATGCCTTATTGTTCTAGATTATCTGTCTTTTCTTCCTACCATACTATGATATATGCTTATTGTTTCTTCTTGTCTTGTACTATATTTACTATTATTGTTTATATTCTTTATCAATTAACTTGGAACTGCTATTGGGTTGTACTCGTTCCATCCTAACTGGATATACTTTTTACACGATGACTTAGAGGACTAGTATCCGACATATTATGGACCAGAGGAGGGAGTGGCGACCATGGGACCTGACATTCAGGAATGATTACCGGAAGGACTAGTCGGTGTCATTAAATACCTTAGTTTCTTCACTTAGCTTTTGTACTGATTTTGTCTCCAGCGTCTAGGCTTTGAGTTGTATATTTGTTACTCCTAGATTTTATGTTTTTATTGCTAGACTCTAAGATTTGGAGATATTGTGTAACTATACTTGACTTGTGACTTTGTGATTTTTTCCTTCCCTTATTTCGTATTGTGTCATTTCTTCCTTATAGATTATTGTTGTTGAGTATTATTATATTAGTATCATATTGTCCTCCTTTTGGATTTGAGATATCATTGACATTTTTAGTTTATATTATTGTATGAGATTGATAGTTATGATTATTGACCTAGACTGCATTGTACCATTGATGCTGCGGCGTAGGCTGGACATACCCGCGAACCTGTCCCTCATACTCGATCCAGGTCATAACATATTTTGTGGTGGCCCATGTAGGTCACGTCTTCGTAATTATTATGATATTGTGGTAGCGCAATGGCTTAGTTGTACTACTACGAGCCTGCAATAGGATATAGGATACTAGAATGAGAGAAATAATACACAATCATAAATCAAGAATTTTTTTTGAGAGATTTCTGGGATGACCCTTGAGAATCATTTTTTAAATCTATTTCCACTTGCTTTATTTCACCTTCGCCTTTGTACTTGTCCATTTTTAAAATTAATTCTTGTATCAAGCTAAATCTTTTGGACTAAATTGAGGTATATTCTAATAACGTAAATGGAAAAGAACAGTGAAAAAGGTAACCATCTGCCTTAGTTTTGGAGTTTAAAGTTTATTGCAGCCATATTAGCTGGCGTGGTGAAGTCGTAGAGCCTAATTTTGGATATATTTCTCTTGGTTATAAAATTTATAGTTTTCGCAGCCAAATATTAGGCAGGGCAAATTTTATAGATATCATGATTCTAGAGATAAGTACTTTAGTTACGGACTCTATAGTTTATCGCAGCTATACTTACTGGCGTGTCAAGAATTTTGGATAACATAATTTTAGATAGACGTGTATGATTATCAGATTGTATTTTAAATTGGTTCTTAGCATATCGTCTCTATCACTCAATCATGTTATCATTAAATTTTGTTCCATCACCCTATTAGCTTAGAATAGGTATATCTTTAGTGCCTCTAGTTCAGTTCTTTATAGAGTTTTACCTTCATTAGTTCCGTGGCTTCTATGGATAGTATAGTAATTTGGTAACTTGAAAATAGGTTGATGTCTAATTGAGTATTAGTGTTGATTGTTGGAAGTGTAACTTGTGAGTATAAGAGTGGTTCTTAGTTGGATATATGAGCATTAGGTATCAGTGTATAGGCTTGTAATTAATTCATAGTGTAGTATAATTTGTAACAATAGTTCTAAGATAGGTGTTAGTTTATAGTTAGTAGTTGGTATCCTAGGGTATCAAACTTGTGTCCAGTATAGTTATAGAGTCAGTGACTGTGTACCAACGGTGCCTAGAGGGTGCAAGTATCTAAGTTGTATCCGGAATGGTGGGTAATAAGTGAAAGGAGTAGCGTATTAGTATATTATGAATATAGAATATGCAAGGGAGTATCATGTAGAGTAGGAGGGCAGGTGTTTCAGGCAGAGAGAGAGGTACAGCTAGGCCACCTGCAGTACCGCGAATTGCCCCGCACCAGCAGAGAGACACCCCAGCATGGCAGGGCTTTCGTGATGATGGTCGAGGGGACCGATGTTACAGGCATTGGTTAGCATGTTCTATTCTGTTCTTTCTTTCCTATCGTTTTTCCATCCATTATTTTGTATACTTCATTAGTAACATATAGATTGCTTTGTGCTATAGTATAGTTAGTACAGTTGGTAGTAACCCTGAGTGAGACTGCAATATCATGACAGGCAGAGACCATAACCATCTATATAACAAAAATTAATAATTCCTTTAATTTGCATGCTTGTATAATTTTAGATTGAGTTGGTGGTTTGACCTAGAAGAGGTACGACCAGCTTTACATTTCGAGGACAAACTTTTCTTAGGGGAGTATGATTGTAACCAACACTTTAACGTAGAGGGATATTTTTGTTATTTTATATTAATTGGTATTGTTAATAATATATCTATATTTTTTTTATATTGTTGATATATGATTAGTCGTTAGTATGATTTTTATTGAGTTGGGGGTTTTACCTTGAAGGGGTACGACCATATTTAAAATTTGAGGACAAAATTTTCTAAGGGGGTAGGAATGTAACCATCACTTTTCAGAGAGAAATATTTTTATTATATCATATTAATTGTTATTGTTAATAATATATTTATATATATTTTATATTGTTGATATATGATTAGTCGTCAGTGCCTTAGCCATTAATTAGACTTAGTGCTAGTGAGCCCAAGGGGACCCAACTAGACTTGACTTGACCCATTGGTTCAATTAATTAGAATAGTCTTGATTAGACTAGTTAATTAGTCATTTTCTTAGTTAAATGTATAGGATATTCCCAATAGTTGTAGAGATGCCTTCTTTAATAAAAAAGTTCATATTCATTAGAGATTGAGAGGATCTTTTTGGTCAAACAAAATAGACCTAAACCTAACCCTAACCCTAACCATAGGGGGCCGACCCACTCTCGGTGCAGTATAAACATCCTTTTGTTCCTTATAGTCTTCATTTATTCTCATTTGGTTCATCCCCAAAGTTGAGAGCAAACCCTAATTTCTCCATTTCAAATATCATCCAATTCCATTCCTAAGGAGGATAGGAGCTTGAATTGCAAGGAGCACTAGAAGAGAAGAAGCATTGGCTTGAGGTTTGTATCCAACTTCTAATTTGTGTCCTATTGAGCATTACAATAGGAATTCTTCTCCCAATAGGTATAATGCATAATTCCCCATCTATTTTTATTCAATTTGAAGTATTAGACCCTTAGGAACCATCACATGACTAAGGACTACCCATAGGAATAAGAACTAGGTTCAAATGATGCCTATTGTGATAGTTATATTTACTTTTGTGGCCAATTTGGCAAAAATTCGAGATTGGTGCACCAAGTGTTTGACATTGGATCAAATAGGATTATTTGGACTTGTAATGGTGTTATGGGAGTACATATGTGTCTACAATTGGATACGGAATGTGCGTATCATGATACGTTATGGTACGTGTCGTAGATTTTGGTATTCTTGGGGGTTTTGCTATTTGGTGCTCACCCTTAATTGATTTGCATTATATTAGTTAGTATAACCATTCATATATTATAATATATTCATTTCTTGGTGATTCATGGGTTTTAGATTTGTGTGTCATGATGTTGTAGGTTGAATACTTGAGTGTGTCCCATAGAGCACACCAAGTGTTTGATTATTAGTCATATATATATATATATATATATATATATATATATATATATTAGAGGGTTGTATTAGTGATGTGTAGTGGTGTGTTTGTGGTTGTGGTGTCTACTGGTGTGCATATTTGAGTGTACTTTGTGCCTTGGTATATGGTGTGGTGTGAGGGTTGTTATGAGTGTTAGTTGAGTAGGTTAGTGTGTAAGGGTGTGGGTTATCAAATGAGGTATGATGTATATTACTGAAGCTAATGCCAGTATCAGTGAGGGTACCAATGTGCAGTGGGGTATTTGGGAGCCTCGAGTAGGACTGTGCAGTCTTGCACTGCAGTGAGTGTATTGAGGGAAAACTCTGTCTTAAGTAGCAGGCATGGAATTGTTGGGACCGGGGTTATTGCCAGTTGAATACAGACCACTGAGCTCTTAGGCTCGGGTAATGCCTATTGTTGGAAGTCTGATACAGTGTGAGATTTTAGTTATGTAAGGGTGCTTGGGGGGTTCAGTTCAGTTAGAGTGTATCAGAGCATGTGGTTGAGGGTGGTTAGTGTTGAAAGATTACTAGAGCTTGAGAGGTATGGTTTTAAGTCTTGACAGTTAATTGTGAATTAGGTGTAGTGTAGGTCCTTGTGTGGTGTAAGGTAGATGAGGATGTTAATGGATATATGTGAGTGTCGGGTTGCCTGGTAGCAAGTGAGGGTAATGTGTGTTATTCGTTTAGTTGGTGTCCTTGACTTGATATCCTATGGTGTAGGTATTCTATTGTGCAACTGTGTTGGTGTGTCTATATGTGTAGTCACTGGAGATCATGTGCATGTGTCCAGGAAGGTAGTAAATTAGAGTGGGTGTGATATGTGAACCTAAGTGTAGAATGGGGTATCTTGTGTATCGGTTAAGAGAGGTGATGGGGTGTTGTGTGGGTAAATAAATATGCCAATAAAGTTTTAGTATCAAGTGGGGAGCAAGTAAAGTATGGAGTGTAGGTATTCCTGAAGCTTATGCATGGTGCACCAATTGCACTAGACTATTGTGTACTTGTATGCCTTAGAGGAGTATCAGTGGGGGAAAGATGCTCATGATCAGTTAGAGTCATGGAGTAGTCACTATATGGTGGTATCAGGTTAGGCTGGGCAGTGTGGTGTTTGTTGCAGAGGAGAGCTTGGGCGCTTGCTGTCCAGTTGGGAGTTTAGAGTTCAGGTTGCAAGGAATTAATACCTATACAGTGAAGAGCGTTTCAGAGCACAGGTATAGAGTATCAAAGCTAAGTGGAAGTGAAGAACAACACAACAACAATAGCAATAGAGATGGAGAATGGGGTCTGTTTGTGCTACAGTCAGTGCATCAATTGGGGGTCTGGCTTTGTACAGGAATGTTGGGCTATGTGAGCAGTGCACACACTCGTGCACAGAGTTGAAGTGTTGCAGGCAGTGCCTGCATTTTGGACTGAACCTGGTACAATTAGTACATTTGACCTAGTGGTACAGTGAGGTGTTTATGTTCGGATATCTATGTAAGGGTTTGAGTGTGTCCTACGATACTCAGATAGGCATAATTAGAGTGTGAACTTGTGGTACCACTTAAGTGTGAGCACTAGGACTGATGACTGAAACCAATAGTATCAGTGAAGTTGGGTGGGCAAAGTGCAGTGTTTGTACCCTTGTGCACTGTGTACAAGTGTTCAAATGGAAAGTAGTTTGTGTGAAGGATTCTATTAGTTTACAGGGAGTATGATATGAGTGTGATGTGGAGATACTTGGGTATGAGAAAGTTGAGGTATTTGTGTGTTAAGTGAAGAGAGTGTGTTATGCTAAGTGTGATGGTAGTAGGTGTGCCATGTGTTCACAGTTTTGGCAGAGCTCGGGTGTAGTGGCAAGTTGACAGGAATTGATGAAGTATCAAACAACTGCAATAACAGTAATTGTTGTAGCAAAAATATGGGGGCAGTTATGGAAGTATTAACAGTACTAGTAGCTACAATATAGTAGCAGCAACATAAAGAGAGTTGACAGCAACATCAGTAGGCTATGGAAGGTAAATTAATGAAGTGAGGCCAGCAGTGGCTACAGTTGAAGATAAGGAAGACCTTAGATCTGGATCAAACATGACACAACTTCAGTAACAGCAAGTTAAAGGTTCAGTCTATTAAGGGTTATGCAAGAGAGTGGGTATCCTGGTTATCTATCCTAGGTATCCTAGTATGGTTTAAAAAATTAGAATTTAAGTGTATTAAAACCAAGATATTAGTGTGAGAATAGTTAAGGTATTATTAAGGTATTAAGATTTGGATAAGGTAATTGGAGTTGGTTAAGGTAAGTAGATGATAGTAAGGTATCAATATATGATACTTATATATATATTAGAGTATATATACTATAAGATACATAGTATGTTATACTAGATAGATAGTATGACCTAGGAAACTAGGTATGACCTAGTATCACCCAGTATTTACTAATTTAGACTTGTAAACACCCTAGAAGCTAGGTATGAACCTAAAACCATAGCGAAGACCTAGTTTGACTAATATGACCTAGAATTGACCTAGAAACCATATTTTAGTTTATTTAAGAATGTTTAGTACTTTATTACACCAAATGACATAAAAATTCATATATAGGTCTGTATGACACCAGTTTGGACACTGAGTCGCATTATTTGCTCAGGACCACTGGCGAGTATATTCTCTGATAGTTTGTTTTTTTGATATTTACTATAATACAAGTATTTAGTAATATTTTACCTGATTCTTGATACGATGGTAGAGAAATTAGTATACTTGGATCCTCGTAATGAGATGTTACTCCTCAGTGATTATCTTGATATTCTACGTGATTATATAGACCGTCATCATTATGCTTTTATTGTAGACCTTGCATTGTGATTAAAGTGTCATGACGTGTCATGATTTGGATCCATTATACTAGTTGTGGGCGGATAAATACTATATAAATATGTGATCAAAGCCTTAAATATTGTATTGCATCATGTAGACAACAGCCAGTCATACGCCTCATTTTTGATTGTGTTACTTCGTAGATAACAACCAATCTTATATGATCGTGTTACTTGTAGACAACAACCAATCATACTGTACATATGATTGTGTTATATCCTTGATAGTAGACCTTGATAACCCAAGCGATCACATATTTAAATAGTATGTCAAACACTTAGTATAGTTTCAGTTCTTTCCTATATTCTCTTCTATTGTGTACAAATTATGCCTTATTGTTCCAAATTATCTGTCTTTCTTTCCTTTCATACTATGATATCTTCTAATTATTTTTTCTTGTCTTGTATTACATTTACTATTACTATTTTTAATCATTATCAATTAACTTGGAACTACTATTGGGTTATACTCGTTCCATCATGACTAGATATATTTCTCAGACGACGACTTAGAGGACTGATGTCCGATTTATTATGAACCACTGGAGGGAGTGGCAACCATGGGCCTCGACATTCAGGAGTAATTATTGGGAGGACTAGCCGGTGTCAGTAGATACCTTAGTTTCTTCACTTAGCTTTTGTACTGGATTTGTCTCCAGCATCTAGACTTTGATATGTATATTTTTTACTCCTAGATTTTATCTTGTTATTGCTAGACCCTTAGATTTGGATATATTGTGTAGCTATATTTGACTTGTGACTTTGTGATTTTTTTTTCTTTTATATCATATTGTGCAATTTCTTCCTTATAGATTATTGTGGTTGAGTATTATTATACCATTATCATATTGTCCTCTATTTAGAGTCGAGATATCATTGACAGGTTTAGTTTATGTTATTGAGTGCGATTGATAGTTAGTATTGTTGACCTAGATAGCATTCTATCGCCGATGCTGCATAATAGGCTGGGCATACCCACGTACCCGTGCCCTCATACATGGTGCGGATCGTGACAACGGGGGAGTTTGACTTAACTTTCACTTCGAACGCTTAGCCTTAGCAGTAACATCATGCAAAAATAAGATAAAAGTTAGTGGCACAAAGGTGACAAAAGAAAAATAAATACGATGTCAATTTTGGCAAAGATGGTACTGTGGATCATTCCTCCGTCCTTTTGGGTGGCTGATCAGTGGGTCATATTATTCCCACTGCCTTGAAGACGACAGACTTCTTCACTCTCTTCGGTTTGTGTGATCTCGCCCTCCTCGTAGATTGTTGTTTCAGAGAACCAACAACCGACCAAGTCTATGGGTCCAATCTTTAATAGACGTTGAGCACTCCATTACCACATCAACACCCTGGGATGATATGAGCGGGCCCTTTGGATGACATCAGGCATTGCTTTCAGCTTGGTCCCTGTAAGGAGGCTATGCTCCTGGTCGTAGCCTAGAGATGAGTTATTCGTCGAGCAATAGAACTTCACAGCAGCAAATAAGATTTGAGTGTCAGGTCTTCACTAGGGTACGGTAAAGTACGCTCGGGTACATCCTACGTTATAATACTGCTACGCTCGGGATCCATCCAGGAGACTCCCCTCATATCCCAGGCCAGAATTAGGAGTTTCCAACAATAACTAGCTATAGCAAAATTAGCGAGCAAATCAACTCGGTAGGAACGACTCTAGAAAGACCCTATTTCTATTTCGGTATACCAAATAAGAGGGTCAGATCGACAACAACCAGTTGAAAGCTTTCTCCGACAAACTGGAGGACCCGAAGCCGACATCCCTGAGGTCCTTATTCTCCACAAACCATACATAAGAAGGAGGTATTACAAAGAAATCATCGCCATTCAGGTAGTTCAACACCCTCTGGTAGACGGGTATGCCCGTGTGGAGCCACTTCATCTTGCGATAGCAGAAAATAAAGGCATCCCCCTCATGGCTCCTCTCCTTCAATTATGGATTCATCACAACTGGATGGTGCAATATTAACCAACCCATCATATAGTGGTAAGGCATCTCCACGCAAGCAAGGTTACCACTAATTCCCTTTGGCATTGTCACCTTCTCCATAAACTCTCGTAGCCCCCGGAGGATGTCACAAACCATCGCAGGAAGAAATGCAATTTTATAGCCAAAAATAAGTTTTACAGCAGGGAGAATGAGGTTCATGCTGACTAATTTGATTTACCCCAATCTCTCTGGAATAATGCTTTTGCGGAGCCATATCATCAAGTAGCCAGCTAGTGCCACCTTCGGAGACAGGTTAAACATATCATGGAAAAAATAAGTATAAATCTTGGGTTCTGGGTTGCCAATCGCATTGACCTTGGGGTTCTTTTCATTCAACGACATCGTCATAACTTGTATGTCCTTCGGTGTGGAGGCAGAGCAGATGGTTAAGTGGACCTGCTTATGTCACGCAGACAACTCCTTAAAAGGATGTTTCGTCCAGATGGGACATGAGGAGAAGCCCTCGTCTTGTCCTGGTATTGGCAGATTTGATGGTGGCATAGAACCTCTTTATATACGACCATCATATCAGGCTCGATCGCCTACAAAGCTATAAGATCCTCATTAGAATGGGTGTAATCCTCATATGGCTCTGCCCAATGGTAGCTTGGAGACCTCGTACGTTTCATGCAGTGCCAAGTCCATTTCTTCGTCGAACGTAAATAATGTCCCAGTATGACATTTATATATCTCAACTAGAGCAAGGAACTTGTAATAATTCACCTCCACTCCATACAGGGTAGCCCTCAAAGCATAGTACAGTTCCAGGTCCTTTAAGACTGCCTCATGCTTTGCTAGTATCCATAAAGTTAGGTCGTGCCATTCGCGATCAGAGTGAGTCCAGTTGGTGACCCGAAAAGAACCTGACAAATATGAAAGATTTTTCTCCAAAAGGCGATTCGCAAGAGTAGATTCGACAAAGACCAAGAATTTAGGACCAATGTCACTAAAAAATAGTCATGATGTAACATTAATAGGGAATATGAGGGCTCATTTTGGGCGTGTCCAAAGACATCCTTCTGATGGGTGCTAGACTTCACCTTGTGTAGGAGTGATCTTTCAGTTCATTTTCCTCTGTAAAGCCTGACATATTAAGGCAGAGAGTGACAGTTGGCGGTCATTCTTGAGAATGTATAACTTTACGTTGTTGTCCTTGAAGTACTACTCCTCCTTGAGCTTTAAAATTTTGTTGTCGATAGAGCGCACCTTATCCCCGAATAGAAATTTAGATTTCAAGAAATACATCTCGGACCCGTCCTCCATAGAAATCTTGCCCGAATCCAATCCCCTTTAGAGTAAAACCTAGTCCTACTGCTCAATGAGTTCCATACTTCTTGGGGGCTAACCCGCAGCAATGAGATCCTTTGCCGGATTGATTACTTCCTCAATAAAGTCCAATTCTAACAGGCTAAGGGCAAGGCCAAAGAGTATCTTGCCTAGAGAAGTCACGACCATCGACACTATATTACAGAGAGAACAAAATATTTGAAATCCATAGAGTAAAGTAGCTGAAACCCCCACACACATGCGCACAGAGAAGCCGGGCACATCATTTTGGAGATTATGGCAGAAACTACGTATGCGCACACAGCCCTCTACACATTTCCGTAACTTTTGGTGCATGTTCATGGCACGGCACAACAATAAGACTGACAGCGTCTATAGATGCGACGAAAGGGCATGCAAGAGCTATCAATGCATGCTTCATGATGGGTATCCCAAGACATCCATATCCATGCACGAAAGATTGAGTAAGCCTTCAGCGCATCTTCAGGACGAATCCTTGCGAGCAACGTCTATGGACTTCAGTAGTAGATGTATTCACGTTTGTTCCAGATGGTTAGCCTCCCATGCGTCAAACTATTTGTAAGAGTGTCTCTTTGTCTATGTTGGGGGCACGTGTGAGCACAGTGCTCTATCCTTCTACCATGATAAAAACATAAGTGGGAGAAGCCCCTTGTAATGCCCCGCTCCGCATCGGCATTATGTATCAGGTGAGTGGGCAGAACTTCGTTCTCTGATTCTTGCACGCCTTAATAATATTCTAAGTTTTTGCTTGAAATGTTTTCATAAGAGAATGATAGAACCTGCCTTGCATGTTAATAAACGAACTCACCTAGCTTGTCTTTGAAACGATAAGTCTAAGAGTGCATGAACATGTTCACTACCGTCTATGCTCCGAGAGAACCATATCGTGCCTGAATGTGTTCAAATGATAAGTTGGATTGCCCCGCAACAATGATAACAATTTTGATGGTTCATCTTGTCTGCATACTAAAGTTTATTTGATAGTATTTCCATGCATTCGCATCGGTCGGATAATGGCTTTTGGTGGAGAGCTAAACTGCATGAGTCATTAGCCACCATGGGTCACAGCTGCCATTAGTATCAGATGAAAGGGTTATTGGTATACTGGTCCAACAGCTGCTGATCCTGAGATACTCGGGGACCACCCTACATATAGCTAAGTTCATTGTGTTGGCTTGGATAGATGGACTGCCCCTAAGATGTGCATGTATGTCTAGCTATGCATTTATCCCTGGAGTCTCACGAGATACGCTGCGCACACACTAAAATAGAACGAACTGCTTGCTTGCTTATTGCATATGAAACTCTGCTTTTAAAGATGTTTCTAAACTATGTAATATGACTCTGCTATGAACTACATGAAATAAACATAGGTAAAAGTAGAAAGATCACTAGTAATGTAATATTTTACAACATGATTACTTAGTGTTGGTTTTAGTGAATGCTTATTTTTGTTCAGTTATTTTATCTCACCAGTACTTATATAAGTGTGGTCCCACCAACTGTTTACTTGCTTGCAGGTACTGGATCGTCCGAGGGAGCGATAAGCGTGCCTCAGTCCCTAAGACCCGGAATCCTGGTTTCGATTGTTGCCCCGAGTTGCTATCGTATAAAGAAACATAATGTATGGAATGAATGCCTTTGCATAAGACCCTCGATAGTCCCGAATACTCAATTGGCTACATGTATTGCATTGCAACAATGTCCCTTTCTGCTGCGTACTCGATTGATGCGATGATAGCCAACAAACTTAAACGATGAAGCCTTGTGCGGGCGCAACCCCAGGCTCGTACGCCATCATGTTCCAGTTATTCGAACGGGACATCCCTTCCTTCCTTGCACCCGCAGGACAGGCACGGTGGTTCGAGTCCGGTTCATCCAGCTATGGGAGCAAGGCGAGGCGGCGGTCCGGCCGAACGGCCCCTCCCCGGGGGCCGGGGCGTGACATAATGGTATCAGAGCGGATTAGATTTACTGGCCCAAAATTCGTTGCTATGACTCTGAGATATTATCGATATGGTATTGCAATAGAGTGTTCCATACAATAAGTCCATTGATATTCTCAAAGTGCAAAATGTTTACTGGACTTAATTTGCTTGACTATTTCGATTGGGTACGGCGAGGGATGGCACTATCGCAGCTCGGAATATCAAGAAGTTTATCCTTGAAGTTTCGAGGACGAAACTTATTTTTGGTTGGTAAGTATGTAATGCCCCGCTCTGCGTCGGCATTATGTATCAGGTTATTGGGCAGAACTTCGTTCTCTAATTCTTGTACGCCTTAATAATAATCTGAGTTTTTGCTTGAAATTTTTCACAAGAGAATGATAGAACCTGCCTTGCATGTTAATGAACAAACTCACATATCTTGTCTTTGAAATGATAAGTCTACTTAACGAAGAATCCTAAAATACTTGTCTAAGAGTGCATGAACATGTTCACTATCTTCTATGCTCCGAGAGAGCCATATCGTGCCTGAATGTGTTCAAATGATAAATCGGATTACCCCTCAACAATGATAACTGTTCTGATGGTTCGTCTCGTCTGCATACTAAAGTTTATTTCATAGTGTTTCCATGCAGTCGCATCGGCCGGACAATGGCATTTGGTGGAGAGCTGAACTGCATGCATCATTAGCCATCATGGGTCACAACTGCCATTAGCATCAGATAAAAGAGTCATTGGTATGCTGGTCCAACATCTGCCGATCCTGAGATACTCGGGGACTGTCCTGTATATAGCAAAGTTTATTATATTGGCTTGGATAGATGGACTGCCCCAAAGATGTGCATGAGTGTCTAGCTATGCATTTATCCCTGGAGTCTCACGAGATACGTTGTGCACACCCTGAAATAGAACGAACGGCTTGCTTGCTTATTGCATATGAAACTCTATTTTTAAAGATGTTTTCAAACTATGTAATATGACTCTGCTATGAACTGTATGAAATGAACATAGGTAAAACTAGAAAGATCACTAGTAATATAATATTTTATAACATGATTACTTAGTATTGGTTTTAGTGAATGTTTGTTTCTGTTAACTTGTTTTATCTCACCAGTACTTATAAAAGTGCTAACCCACCAATAATTTACTTGCTTGCAGGTACTGGATCATCCGAGGGAGCGATAGGCGTGCCTCAGTCCCTAAGACCCAGAATCCTGATTTTGATTGTTGCCCCTAGTTGCTATCGTATAAAGGGGCATAATGTATGGAACGAATGCCTTTGCATAAGACCCTCGATAGTCCCGAATACTCAGTAGGCTAAATGCATTATATTGCAATAATATCCCATTCCGCTGCGTACTCAATTGATGCGATGATAGCCAACAAACTTAAACGATGAAGCCCTATGCGGGCGCAACTCGAGGCTCGTACGGCATCACGTCCCGGTTATTCGAATGGGCCATCCCTTCCTTTCATCTGGCTACGGGGGTGAGGCGAGGCGGCATTCCGGCCGAGGCGCAGTGATTCGTATCTGGTGCGAGGCACGGTGGTTCGCATCTGGTTCATCCGGCTACGGGGGAGAGGCGAGGCGGCAGTCCAGCCTAGCGGCCCCTCCCCGGGGGCCGGTGCGTGACACCCCTCACCGTGGACTTCCTTTCACACATTTGGGTGCATCGAATCAATGACGATTGGCTTGACCTCAGCTGCAGACTCGACGTGTTGCTCCTTACCCTTGCCCTTGTCCTTGCCTTTGCCAACTTTGGGCGCCATAGGAGTCGGAGAAGGCTGAGTAAAGCAAAAATAAAGAAGATAAGGGAGAAGTGATAGCGGGGAATGATGGCCCTCTCCTCTTGATAGATACTTTTCTTAGCTCCTCATAGCTCCTTCTTATGCTCCAAAATTTTAGGCCTTTATGGAATAAAGAATTTGAGTGGATTTTTGTTGATTTGGGGGTAGATTTGGTGGAAATTAGTTTTAGTAGTGGAGTCGCTTGAGGAAGAAGATGACTTGAGGAAGAAAAAGAAAAAAATAAAGAAAAATAAGTAGAAAACTACACTAATATGATGGACCCTATTGGTTGGGTTTGTGTGTGGTTCAATGACTAATTTGTTCCACTCAACTATCTAATTGGTTTCTAGAATTGTCATTATTTTCCATGGAAAGTTAGCTAGGGAAACCTTCGTTTAATAACAAACAAAACGAATACAAAGAAATCTTAGACAGAAAATATATGTATAATATATCTGATCTGGGTAATGTGACGATGGAGATCGAGTACTGTAGTGACTCTTTTACTCTATTGATGGTCCGACAACGGAATGGGGATGTTCTTTTCTCTCTTCTTTCTCCTAAGCTTGTGTGCACGTACGTAGCTCACTTGGAGGGATATGGTCTGTTAAGAAGAAAAAACTAGCCATTGGAATGTCCAAGTTGCTCTTATTTATTGACATCATGTTGGTGGACTATAGATGCCGCATATGCTTCTTTTTGGTGGTCACAGGGGGCTCTTTCAACAGAATACGGTTGTAAATGTAGACGCATGTTATGGGCAGGCTGCCACATGTATACCCTTAATAGGATGTAGTTGAGTCTAGGGTGAGCTGCCATGTGGATGTTTGTTGTGATTTGATATTGCTTAAGATCTTGATGGTTCTCGTCTTTTGTTTGCATGACTTGGTCAACTTGACACGTGGCTTACATTTATTTGGAGAGAATCACTTCAGTCGCAACATAAAGATTTTGTCTCAAGGAACCCTGTAACGTTGGATGCATGAAGTTTGGGATGCATGGAGTCTAGAACACATATGGCTAGAGAAGCCTGGAATGCATGGAGTGTGGGATGCATCGGGCCAGATACGCATAGAACGTATAGAGTTTGAACGAATGGGGCCAGAGCGCATGGAATGCATAAAAAACTTTTATCTTATATATATGTGGCCCTGTACGGTTGTATAGTAACAAAAGTAATAATGACGGTGAACTGAGCACTGATGCCAACTGTCCTTGACAGAATTTAGGCATTTAGAGAGTCCTTTTTGTCAGGATTCTGGTTAGACATAATCTTTGTGTTAGGCCTTTATGTGGCCAGTATTGGGGTGAAGGGATGGTTGAGGGAGTAGTGGCGTATGGCACGGCTGGCGTATGCAGACACTAGTAAATTAGTAGCACATGACACTGCTGGCACATAGGAACACTAGTTACTTAGTGGGGCATGGCACTGATGGCACACGGGATCAATAGTTTTGAAGCGGTCGGCGAATGACTCTGGATTATAATGGCCCCGGGGGCTTGATAAAAGTGACGCTTGGGCTCTTCTTTTTGTTGGCGCATAGTAGCTACTTTACTGGAGCGCGTGGTCATTCTGGACCTAATTTCTTTTAGTCGATCTTGGGGCGCATATTTATTGAATGCATAGATCTAGATTTTTTATGCTTCTTAAAGTCCACCTTGAAAGTTTTCAAACAGATAAGTTTGGAATACTTTGAATAAAAAGTTTAGAGGAGAAGACCTTGGGTCGCATGGATGGTGGGCCGCATGGACGAGTCTTTACCAGGATGACAAGTCATTAAATGCCGAGATTTGGCTCGATCTTTCGAGGATATTTCTTAGGACTCTGTTTCAACAAAAATTTTGGAGGAGATAATATGGATCACGCAAATAGAGGCATCAGGTTCATCCTCATAACTGCTTGATTCATCGTCTCAATTTTCTCACATGCCCTAGGAGCCTATAAATAGGCAGGCTAGGGAGGAGAGATGACTTTTGTCGCTTGGCTTCCCCCTATTTTGTGAAATAAGATATTGAGGGCTGTTGTCTATCTCGTTGAAGGGTTTGTTAAGAGCGACATCGACACATGATCCCCTACTGATGGCGTTCTTTTTGGAGGTATGGTGTATCATGATAGTAGGGACACAGAGACACATGTACACGGTCTCTCAGCATGGATGAGACATCGTCCAGAACATGCGAGGGACCCCCCATAACATGTTGTCGTATGGATGAGCAATCATCTGCAACATGTGTACAGAGCCTATATATGGCTTGGTCGCATGGATGGGAACTTATATGTCGTATGCACGCAGAGCCTTTCTATAGCTTGGCCACATGGATGTGAACTTATCTACTACATGCACGTAGAGCCTATTTGTATCTTGGCCGTATGGAAGGAAACTTATCTGTCGCATGCACGCAGAGCCTATTTGTAACTTAGTCGTATGGATGAGCCATCATTTGCTTATGTGTGTGGACTTAGCTATCTCGAGATATCCTATCCTGCGATGTCGATGATAGGATTGGGATTAATTGCCATTTTTGTCTTCGATCTTCTAGTATAGTTATAGAGCCTATGCTCCTACTCCTTTCACGACACGATTCCGTAGAATCATTGAGGCGTCCTCCGAATCGTGGCCGCCGTGCCGGCCTGGGGTTGCGCCCGCACAAGGCTTTAATAATTTGCATAGCAACCACATATTCAGAGTACGCAGATAAATTAAAACACATATTTGAAACCTGGAAAAGTTCTCTTTATTGATAATGAACATCTATTACAAACTCCTGAACGAGTCAGCTAATATGCCGTATAGGCTTACAAAAGTGTTGACTCAGAATGAGATAGCAGACCTGTACATTATATCCCTTTATAAACTCAAAATGATTAAGACCTCCGGGCTGGAGGACGGCTTTGCCACGAAGCTGAATTGTGTATGGAAAGTTGTAAGCTTCTTCTTTAAAATGCTTCAAGGGGCGCGGTGTAGATGCGCCAACAGCTGGACTGGACGGGAAGATGACTTCGGCTCCTCGCTCGGTTCGCCTTGGTGCGGAGAACCTGTTTTAACGAGGGTCAACATGTCGAAATATACTAGTGAAGGCGAGCTAGCCGAACTATACCAATCAATATGTTGTTTTAATGAAGCATGCAAATTTGTGGGTTTCTATCTTGTCTTAGTTCATTTACAAGTAAGCAGCATATAGAATTTACTGAAATGAATGTGCCACCGTTCGGTGGATTTTACCTGACCGTCTGAATTACCTGCACAATACTTACCATACCTTCCCTGCCACGAAGACACAAGTTAGTTTGCAACAAATTTAAATATACAAGATGATCACTGGCTTGGTGCCAAAATGGACGATAGTCTTTGACGAGAATGGTGTGCAACGAAAGTACAAGAGGCGTTGCAAGCTATTCCGCCAAGAACAAGAGACTAAACAATAGGTCTTGCCCGGACCGGATCGATGCCAGTGCCCCAGCATCGTCTGCAAGACCGTTACCCTGTGCACAAGTTGTCCATGATCGAACAATATACAAGTAAATTTATTGTAGTTGAGGCAACAAGAGTGCAATTTAAGGCAACGAGAGTACAAGACAAGCAATTGTACAAGACAAGCAACAATTCGTGATTTATTCCCAAACGAGCAAGCATGCAGTTCAGTATCCGTTCATGAAGTTATTGACAAGCATAATGAACCAAGTCTATTTTCTTTTATCTTGGTTTCTTTTATTATTACTTGGTATCATTTGATCGGGGCAAAGAAGAATGCAAGATTTTAGGGTGTGAAGCTTGGAAGCAGGGCTAGCTAATCTGGTTGGTAGCCACTCACTTAGATTGTTGGAAGGGAGAAGGAAAGAGGCGTTTCACGACTCCGCTCGCAAGCCGCCTATTGCTCGTTCACCTGCATTACGAACAACTCGATTAATACCTCTTCCTTTTTCCAATCTCGAAATTGAAGTGCAGTTCAATGAACAAAAACAATGAAAACCATCGAAACCGTTCAAGGAAAACAAGCAAATCCCAAAACCAGCTCAAGGCACGAAAGCAATAAGCGACATCGAAAACCGAGGCAATAAATGATAGTAGCGGAGAGGTCCCTCCTGACTCTGCCGCTAAGTCGATCCCGGGGGCAAGGTCCACTGAATTTGGGAATTGATTCCGAAGAAACAAATCCATAACGAGGATGAGTTCTTAATTCAATCTATCCCGATCGAACGATACCGTCTTGTGTTTCTTAGCCGCGCTCTCCGCACCGGGAGAACGAGGCGCTACATCCTACCCAACTAATTGAAAGTTTTGTCCCGAAACTTAAGAATAGAACCTACCGTTAGGGATTATCACGTCGGGGATGGCGATCATGACTCAAGGAACAATCACGAACTGAATGGTTTTATTCGCCATAGGCTAGGCATAACCCAAGTTTCAGACGACATTTGTCGATTGCATGCCCCGACTTTTTGCAGAAACTACAAGACTGGTTTGCTTTCTGCTTCCCGCTGTTATTGTGACGCTTTGCAGCATTGTTTCCTCTCTCGTTTCTTTGGCGTTTGTGACTATAGGTATGCACAGCGTCGGCAGGGACGTGAGGATAGAGTGGTTCGAGCGATAGGGCATGATTCATGACTTCACGCATTGTACGATACTGATGAACGACTACGTGCCCATGAATGGCAGGGTGTAGTCCACCTTCAAACCTTCTTGCTCTACTTGCTACATCAGGTAAATAGGCCCTAGCGAATTTGGAGAGACGGTTGAATTCGGCGGAATACTGCTTAACAGTTATGCTGTCCTACCTCAGTTGTACGAACTCGTTCTCCATTTGACATTGTACTGGAGGGGGTATAAACTCCTCTTCGAATGCGGCACGAAAAGTCGTCCACGAGATCGCCTCCTCTCCGTGATCAAATTGAAGAGATCGTCGATGCACGTTCCACCAATCGTGTGCGTTGAGGCAGAGCTGTAGTTGCGTGCAGGCGACGCGCTTCTCTTCGGGGACCTCTAGCAGAGCAAAGTGATCTTCAAGTTCGGCAAACCAATCTAGAGCTATGAGTGGGTCCTCAGTCCCGTTGAATGGGGTGTTGCAGACTTTCTTGAAGTGGCCAAAGTCGAACAGTCACGTCCCTCGCCCTTGGAATTTGCGGCGTCTCTACTTCAAGCACGGGCTGTTCCACCGGAGTCGGCGCTCTTGCCGTGGAATGGTTGGAAGCCAAAGTCTGAACGATCTATTGCAGGGCATCCACCTTCTTCTGTTGGACTGAGAATCGTGCTTCTATATTATCTTAAAACTTGAGCTGACTCTCTTCCGCTCGCTTCTCAGCCCGTTCGTAGCAAGCCTCGTCCCTTTGTAGGTTTTTCTCCAACATCCGCAATATTTGCTGGATGGGATCGATGCTTGGCGTGGCTCGCTGGCTCTTTGAACTTCCCGAAGTTCCAGAAATACTTTGTTGCCCTTGGGTTTCGTCCGGTGCTTGCTCTGCAGATTACGCTGGAGCCATTCCTTCAAAAGAAGGTAAATTACATTAGGATCATAATGTATTATGGACTTATTGCATGAACGTATCTCATTTTGGCCTAGCGAGTTCAAGAGTTCGCACAGGAATTTGATTGTTAAAGGAACTTTTCCAGTATGAAGTCTAAGGAACATTGAATCTGTGCTCTGATACCACTATATCCCGACCCGATTCTGTAGAATCGTTGAGGCGTCCACCGAATCGTGACCGCCGTGCGGGCCTGGGGTTGCGCCCGTACAAGGCTTTAATGATTTGTATAGCAAGCACATATTCAGAGTACGCAGATAAATTGAAATACAGATTTAAAACATGGAAAAGTTCTCTTTATTGATAATGAACATCTATTACAAACTCCTGAATGAGTCAGCTAATATGCCGTACGGGCTTACAAAAGTATTGACTCAAAATAAGATAGCAGTCCTGTACATTAAAATCCTTTATAAACTCAAAATGATTAAGACCTTCGGGCTGGAGGATGGCTTTGCCACGAAGCTACATTGTGTATAGAAAGTTGCAAGCTTCTTCTTCAAAATACTTCAAGGGGTGCGGTATAGATGCGCCAACAGCTGGACTGGATCGGGAAGACGACTTCGGCTCCTCGCTCGGTTTGCCTTGGTGCGGAGAACCAGTTTTAACGAGGGTCAGCATGTCAAAACATACCGGGGAAGGCGAGCTAGTAGAACTATACCAATCAACACATTGTTTTAATAAAGCATGCAAATTTGTGGGTTTCTATCTTGCCGTAGTTCATTTACAAGTAAGCAGCATATAGAATTTACTAAAATGAACGTGCCACCGTTCGGTGGATTTTACCTGACCGTCTGAATTACCTGCACAATACTTACCATGTCTTCCCAGCCACGAAGACACAAGTTAGTTTCCAACAGGTTTAAATATACAAGATGATCACTGGCTTGGTGCCATAATGGACGATAGTCTTTGACGAGAATGGTGTTCAACAAAAGTACAAGGGGCATTGCAAGCCATTCCGCCAAGAATAAGAGAATAAACAATAGGTCTCGCCCAGACCGGATCGATGCTAGTGCCCCAACATCGTCTGCAAGACCGTTACCCTGTGCACAAGTTGTCCATGATCGAACAATATACAAGTAACAATTTATTACAGTTGAGGCAACAAGAGTGCAATTTGAGGCAACAAGAGTACAAGAAAAGCAATTGTACAAGACAAGCAACAATTCGTGATTTATTCCCAAACGAACAAGCATGCAGTTCAGTATCCGTTCATGAAGTTATTGACAAGCATAATGAACCAAGTCTATTTTCTTTTATCATGGTTTCTTTTATTATTACTTGGTATCGTTTGATCGGGGAAAAGGAGAATACAAGATTTTAGGGTGTGAAGCTTGGAAGCAGGGCTAGCTAATCGGGTTGGTAGCCACTCACTTATATTATTCAAAGGTAGAAGGAAAGAGGCGTTTCACGACTCCTCTCGCAAGCCGCCTACTGCACGTTCACCTGTATTACGAACAGCTCGATTAATACCTCTTCCTTTTTTCCAATCTCGAAATTAAAGTGCAGTTCAATGAACGAAAACAATAAAAACCATCGAAACCGTTCAAGGAAAACAAGCAAATCCTAAAACCAACTCAAGGCACGAAAGCAACAAGCGATATCGAAAACCGAGGCAATAAAAGATAGCAGCGGAGATGTCCCTCCTGACTCTGACGCTAAGTCGATCCCGGGGGCACGGTCTACTGAATATGGGAATTGATTCCGAAGAAACAAATCCATAACGAGGACGAGTTCTTAATTCAATCTATCCCGATCGAACGATACCGTCTTGTGTTTCTTAGTCGCGCTCTCCGCATCGGGAGAACGGGGCGCTACAACTCGTCCCTTTCTATCTATCAGTATGGATTCTTTTCCATATACTAAGGTTTACACTGTGGAGGGATGATCCAAACAGCATTGGGCTCTGTTGCTGGCTCTACTTATGTTGGTAGGCACGACAACACAGATGGGCTCTTTTAATGTCAAAGTTTCATGTCAGCGAGACTTCATTCAAACTCTTAAAAATATGTTTTCATTATATGTACTCATGACCTTGAATACTAATAAAAAATAAATCTCCATCATATGTACTCATGATCTTGAATATTAATCAATAAAGTCTCTCATTTTCCAGAATATCTCTTTGTATTTGTCTTATTGCATGTTTTAGACTTTGGATATTGCACTAAAGGTAATATGGACGTAGCACAATTTCGTAGTTTGTTAGGGATATGCAATAGGGGGGCCTTTGGTAGACCTATTAATTTTTGCTCACTTGGGTGCAAGTACTAAAATTGAAGAGGTGATATGAACGTGATAGATTTTGTGGACTTAACACTACTGGCGTACTTAGAACTAAGTACGGGGGATAAGTTTAGGTGACGATCGATGTCATAGGTATTATGGATGTGACAATCAATCGTCAAATATAGTGGTTTGCTAAGAGGTATGGAGGACATAGTAAACTCTAGTAGAGAGGATGTAAGGACGATAGCTCGGAGGTAATGTGGACATGAGCTAATCGATAGTCATACTGAGTGGTTAGGTACGATCATGATGTTTTTTGCTGAATAAAATAAAAATGAGACAGATATGGACATGGTTATTTTTTTCGATGTAAAAATGGGCAGCTCATAGTTCAGAGGAAATATAGACGTGAACTATTTTTTTTTGTGGAGGATATCCCACTAGGGGATCTTCGGTAGGCCTATTACTTCTTGCGCACTAGAGTAAAAGTAATAAGTTCGAAACGAAACCCGATTATAGGTGATATGGACGTAATAGGTTTTGTGGATGCATTACTTCTTGTGCACCTGAGTGTAAGTAATAGATTCGAGACAAGCCCGACCATAGTTGATATGGACGTGGCAGGTTTTGTAGACTTAACACCGCTGGCGTACTTAGAGTTAAGTACCGGTGATAAGTTTAGTTGATGATCGATGTTAAAGGTATTATGGATGTGACAATCGATAGTCATAGAGGGGTTTGCTCAATGGTAATATGGACATGGTAAACCCTGGTCATAAAGAGAGGTTTGCTCAGAGGTAATATGGACATGGCAAACCCTACTGGGATAATAAGTTAGGACAGTTGTTCAGAGATGATATGGACGTAAACTAATGTCCAAGGGAACTAATTATGAGTGGTCTAGCCAAAAATGTGGATAGACCTGAAAGTGGCTCTAAAGGGGAGCTTTTTTAGGATTCACTGTCTATTGCATATTCAGGATTCCTGAATACAAAAAATAGCTTTTATCAAACATTTGTGGCAAGGAAAATCAATAATATGATTACACACTTGCTGAGGTTGAACAACAGGGATCATAAACTGTATATTTGGGTTGTCCTGCTGATAATAAAAGGAGTACATGTCTAGCTTAGCCATAGTACTTTTTAGGAACTTGTCGTTGATAGTGTCATGACCCGTACGCGGAATTCGGACATGAGTCATGGGTACATCCAGCCTATGCCGCAACATCGGTGGTAAAATGTTGTCTATATCACAATACTATCTATCATATCTTATAATGATATATATAACCTGCCAATGATCTCAACTCCATAAGGAGGACAATATGAATATAAATATGACAATAATAACAATAGCAATCACATAATTCTATAAGGAAGATAAATGGCATGATAATGATATAAAGGAAAAAAGAAATCTAAAAATATATACATCACAAATTCATGAGTCTAGAATCTAAATATCAACCAAAGGAATCCAAATAAAATATACAACTCAAAGTATCTCAAGTCTATAATCCAACAACAAATGAAGGCTAGACTCTAAGTCTCCACTAATTAATCCAATACTGGAATGGGATCCTCCTGAAGCTCCTGGGTAAAATCCTCGTCTACTCCGGGTCCATAATAAGTGGGACAAAAACCCTCGAGATCCTCTAAAAAATATCATTCAATCAGGATTGGAGCGAAGCACATAAACTAACCGCAGTTCCATTAATTTAACCAAGACTATAAAACAGTAACAAATAAAAATACAAGATAGAAGAAATACTGGACAATAAGAAAACTGGTATGCAGATAATTATCTCATAAGTAATAATGAACTGTAAATAAATAAGGAATAATTGTATCAGCAGGTATAAACTGAAAAAAAGAAATAAACTACTACTAAGTGCCTTAAAATATTAATTATTATGTAATCGGCTTTGGTCTTATCAGGCTCTACCATATATGATTGGCTATGCACATGTACCATAAGGGATCACGTCAATTAAGTATGATTGACTATGCACAAGTACATGTAAGAGGATCAGGCCAATCATATACGGAGATCTATGCACAAGTAATAAGGTCAGGCTACACCCTCGTGTAGATGAGGGTGAGCTATGCAAAAGTAAGTGGTGTATGATCACATATTCAACTAATACTTTCTCATCCCTGGTTAGCACAATGGATCCAATCATGAATCCTCATGACCTATATCTATGATACTAACCCATGTATCTACTGTGTCAGAAATCAAGCATAACACTATATACTAGAATCATAGTAATCGTCAAAATACAAAAACTGTCAGAGAATGTACTCGCCTGTAGTCTTGACCAAGGTGTGAGGATTGACAACCAAAATGGAGTCACAAAGACTTAAATATAAAATACTAATGTTAATTAGATGAAATGAAGGATGAGCATGATTAACTAACCAATAATAATATTTCTAGGCCATGTCTAAGTCCAGACTAGGTTAGCTAGGTCCACTAGGCAATTCTATATCATAATAGTCTATATTAGACAATATCTAACAAAACTAGTCATTAGTAGCTATACTAACTATTCGTCTTAATAATCTATATGGTCATTCTGTGACCTGATTTTTTTAGTCGATCTTGAGGCGCATATTTATTGGACGCATTGATCTAGATTTTTTTATGCTTCTTAAAGACCCCCTATAAATTTTTTAAACTGATAAGTTTGGAATGCTTTGAATAAGAAATATGGAGGAGAAGACCGTGGGCCGCATGGATGGTGGGCCGCATGGACGAGTCTTTGCCAGGATGAAAGGTCATTAAATGCCAAGATTTGGCTCGATCTTCCGAGGATATTTCTTGGGACTCTATTTCAACAAAAATTTTGGAGGAGATAAATATGGATCACGCAAATCGAGGCATTAGGTTCATCCTCATAACTGCTTGGTTCATCGTCTCAATTTTCTCACGTGCCCTAGGAGCCTATAAATAGGCGGGCTAGGGAGGAGAGATGACTTTTGTCTCTTGGCTTCCCCCTATTTTGTGAAATAAGACATCGAGGTCTACTGTCTATCACGCCAAAGGGTTTGTCAAGAGCGGCGTCGACACATGATCCCCTGATGCTGGCATTCTTTTTAGAGGTAGGGTGTGTCATGATAGTAGGTACACAAAGACACATGTACACGGTCTCTCAACATTGAAGAGACATCATCTAGAACATACGAGGCACTCCCCATAATATTTTGTCGTATGGATGAGCAATCATCTGCAACATATGCACAGAGCCTATATATGGCTTGGTCGCATGGATGGGAACTTATCTGCCGTATGCACGCGGAGCCTATCTATAGCTTAGCCGCATGGATGGGAACTTATCTGCTGCATGCACGTAGAGCCTATTTGTAGCTTGGCCGTATGGAAGGAAACTTATTTGCCGCATGCATGTAGAGCCTGTTTGTAACTTAGTCGTATGGATGAGCCATCATCTGCTCATATGTGCGGCCTTATCTATCTCGAGATGTCCCATCCTGCAATATCGATGATAGGATTAGGATTAATTGTCATTCCTGTCTTCGATCTTCTAGTATAGTTGTAGAGCGTATGCTCCTACTCCTCCCTTTCTATCTATCAGTATGGATTCGTTTCCATATACTAAGGTTTGTACTGTGGAGGGATAATCCAAAAAGCATTGAGCTCTGTTGCTGGCTCTACTTGCGTTGGTAGCCACAACAACACAGATGGGTGCTTCTAATAGAAAAGGTTCATGACAGCGAGACTTCATTCAAACCCTTAAAAATATGTTTTCATCATATATACTCATGACCTTGAATACTAATAAAAAATAGATCTCCATCATATGTACTCATGATCTTGAATATTAATCAATAAAGTGTCTCATTTTCCAGAATTTCTCTTTGTATTTGTCTTATTGCATGTTATAGACTTTGGATATTGTACTAGAGGTAATATGGACGTAGCATAATTTCGTAGTTTGTTAGGGATATGCAACTGGGGGACCTTTGGTAGAACTATTAATTTTTTCTCACTTGGGTGCAAGTACTAAAATTGAAGAGGTGATATGAACGTGATAGATTTTGTGGACTTAACACCACTGGTGTACTTAGAACTAAGTACGGAGGATAAGTTTAGGTGACGACCGATGTCATAGGTATTATGGATGTGACAATCAATCATCAAATATAGTAGTTTTCTAAGAGGTAAGAAGGACATAGTAAACTCTAGTGGAGAGGATGTGAGGACGATAGCTCGGAGGTAACGTGGACGTGAGCTAATCGATAGTCATACCGAAAGGTTAGGTACGATCATGATGTTTTTTGCTGAATAAAATGAAAATGAGACAGAGCTAATATGGACATGGTTATTTTTTTTTATGGAAAAATGGGCAGCTCATAGTTCAGAGGAAATATGGACGTGAACTATTTGCTTTTGCGGAGGATATCCCACTAGGGGATCTTCGGTAGACCTATTACTTCTTGCGCACTGGAGTAAAAGTAATAAGTTCAAAACAAAACCCTATTATAGGTGATATGGATGTGATAGGTTTTGTGGATCCATTACTTCTTGTGCACCTGAGTGTAAGTTGATATGGACGTGGCAGGTTTTGCTACTGCTGTGATATTGGGACGCTGTTGTTGCTGTCGCCTTTGCTGCTGCTGCTTGCTACAGCTGCTGCTACTGTGCTGTTGCGACGTTGCTGCTGTTGCCTTTGTTGTTGTCGCTAAAATACTTACATAAATATATATATATATATATATATATATATATATATATATATATATATATATATATATATATATAATTATACTTACATCTATAATTACTAATATATGTAATTACTACATATGAACAATACATGCACCCATACATATATACTAATATTTATATATAATTACACATACATGCATATGTATATATACTTATAGGATAATATGCATACATGTATTATATAAGTATATACATATAATATAACAACTTATATATATACATATACATTATTCATAACTACAATATATATATATATATACTATAATATATATACACAAGCACTACACTATTAAAGAGCTCCTACATATGTAGAATAATAGCTACATGCAATATACATTAATAGATATATAGATCTAAGACACAAAAACATAACTTTATATATATATATATCCACCACCATACACATATACACACAACAACCATATATGTATATACTATAACTAGTAGATCTTACATATGTAAAAAATGACTACATAAATATATAACACACATATACATATATATAATAGATATATAGATCTAACACATAAATATATGTAACAACAATATATTTATATATATAATTATATAATACCAAGAATAAGAACACAAGAAAATAGATCTATCTATAAATTGCATAAACACATGGAACGTCTTACTCCGTATCCCACTAGATCTAGGATACGCTTGCCACGCGAGTCCACTACACATCAAAACTTACCCTGAAGGACACGAACAAGTCATATATATTATTTATGAACAATACGAAGAGTCAAATACAAATCTACGTGTCCGTGTCAAAATATGACATGCTCAAAGTCCCGTGTCGGAGAAAAAACTCCCAAATCAAAACGTATATCCAAATTGATCGGATACGACCTACACGTACCCAATTGCGGACATGACACTAGCCCCAAACACACAAGCACATGCCAAATTGATCTATAGGACAAATTGACACACACAACAAATGTTAATCTCGGAATTCCCCCAAAATTGACACAAAAAATACCATAACTTTCACAATAGGCCTCCTATTAACACAAAACCAAATCATATGGGAAGCCTATGCATATGGGTTGATTTCTAATGGTTAAATCTCAGATTTAGAATCTAATTTAAGGGAAAAAAAACAAAATTATACCTATTGGGAGATGAATTCCCAATGCAACCTCCAAATATGATGAAAGTGGCCTCCAACTTGTAGATCCTTGCTCCTCTTTGTAGATCCTTGCTTCCTCCTTTTAGATCCTTGCTCCACTAGCCTCCAATAGTGATTTATAAAGTAATTGGAATGAAATTTGGTTGGGAAATGAAGTAAGAATGAAGGAATTTGGTTAAGAAAAATTCTAGTTCTAGTTTTGAAATGAAAAGAGGAGAGAGAATAATTTTTTCCCTCTCTATATAGGCCGTCCCCCCTTTCCCCTTCCTCAAGCTACTATGAATTGTCTAATATACCCCTTGGGGCCTCTCATGAAGGTATAATTAAGCAGGAAAGCTTCTAGTCTAATGGTTTAATTAATTTTAATCCATCTCCTAATCAATGGATTTTCTAATTGGGCTCAAATCTAACAATTAATACATGTTGGTCCATGAGTCAAAACTAAACTAGTTAGGTCCACTAACATAAGTCCAAAATAAATAACTAACATGTAACAATAATTAAATAATACAATAAATAATTATTTATCATGCATAATTTTTAATTAGTTATGAAATTACTAAAATACCCTTTCCTAGAAATATGGTAGTGACAAGTCTACCCACCTTAAAATAATTTTTTCCTCAAAATTTAAAGACAAAAATTACCCCCAGAAAATAACATAACATAACAAAAGAACAGAAGTAAAGAACAGAACTAACTATGAAAGAACATAACAAAATAAGGAAATAACATATCTCAAGGCACAAACAAATATGGATAACGCTATCGTATTTCATCATCCCTCTCCCAGGTAGACTCTCCCGAAGAGTGATGCCTCCATGCGATGTGAACAAAAGGAATAGTCTGGTTCCTCAGCACCTTCTGTCTCTGATCCAAAATCTCAACTAGTTGCTCTGGATAGCTAAGAGTAGGGCCCACCTCTATCTCTAAGTGATCCAATACATGACTAGGATCTACCACGTACTGTCTCAACTACGACATATAAAACACGTTGTGCACTCCCTCCAATATAGGTGGCAAGTCTAGTCTATAAGCAACTGCACTAATCCTCTCTAGAATAGTGAAAGGTCCGATGAATCGTGGACTAAGCTTCCCGCCTCTACCGAAGTGAATCGTGTATCGTGTCAAAACAATCCTCAGAAACACCAAACCACCCACCTAGAACAATATACCACCGTAAGAACTTAATCTATAACAAACAACCAATAACAAGCATAAAACAAAATCTAACTATACCTCAAACTCCAAAGGTCTTCGGTGGCTATTGGCCCAATGCCGCTGTCTGTCCTGCGCCACACGAAGTCTGTCTCTGATCAACTGAACCTTCTCCGCTGCATCTACAACCATCTCTGGCCCAAGCAAAACTCTCTCCCCAATATTATCCCATGACAAGGGAGTACGACACCTCCGACCGTACAGAGCTTCAAAAGGTGACATCTCTATACTAGCCTGGTAGCGATTGTTATAAGCAATACCAAATGGAGATGGTCCTCCCAAGAACCCTCGAAATCTAGTATACAAGTACGCAATATATCCTCGAGAGTCTGAATAGTCCTCTTTGACTGCCCATCTGACTGGGGATGATATGCAGTACTGAACTTGAGCTGAGTGCCCAAACTCTCTTGCAAACTCCTCCGGAAATGAGAAGTAAAACGACTATCCTGATCCAAGACTATGTTGACGGAAACTCCATGTATCCAAACGATCTGCCTCATATACATCTCTGCCAGCTTCTCCGTAGACAAACCCATCTTGAAAGGCAAAAAATAGGCCGACTTGGTCAACCTATCAACGATAATCCAAATCGCACCTTTCCCTCCTGGAGATCGTGGAAGTCCGGAAATAAAATCCATAGTAATGTGCTCCCACTTCCACTCTGGAATGGGTAATGGCTGAAGTTAACCTTCTGGCCTCTGCCTCTCAGCTTTTACCTGCTGGAACACTAAGCATCTGGATACAAACTGTGCCACTTCCCCCATCATGCCATACCACCATAACTCTTTTGCATATCCCGATACATCTTGTTGGCACCTGGATATATGGAATACTGAGAGCGATGCGCTTCCTCCAATACCTTCTCACGCAACTCTCCACTAAGCACACACAATCTAACTCCATGCCTCAAAGATCCATCCTTAGAAATGGTGAAATCATCCACCAATCCTGCTCTCACCTGAGCTCTGATGCTCCTCAGAGATACATCATCATATTGGGCTGCCTTGATCCTATCCATCAAATATGAATGTATCTGCAATCTCCATATCTGCATAGTACAACCAGGAATTATTACCTCAATGCCCAAGCTCTCCAAGTCCTCCAACAAATATCGATCCTACGTCAAGAACATAACTACCAGATACTTGCTCAAAGCATCGGCAACTACATTAGCTTTTCTAGGATGATACTGCAAAGATATATCAAAATCCTTCATCAGTTCCAACCATCGACGTTGCCTCATGTTCAACTTCTTATGCGTGAAAACGTACTTTAAGCTCTTATTGCCTGTGAAGATCTCTACACGCTCTCCGTATAAATAATGTTTCCACAACTTCAAGGCGAAGATGACTGTTGCCAACTCCAAATCATGGGTAGGATAGTTCTTTTCATGAGGTCGCAATTGCCTGGATACATAGGCAATCACTTTTCCATTTTTTAGAAGAACATAACCCAATTCTTTTTCTGATGCATCACTATAAATAGTAAAACCTCCAGACCCTGATGGCAATATTAAAATAGGAGCAGACGTTAACCTTTTCTTCAATTCCTCCAAAAATGTGACAATCCTCCGTCCAAACAAACTCTATATCCTTTCTGGTGAGTCTGGTCATCGGCTCGGCAATCTTCAAAAAATTTTGCACAAATTTCCTATAGTAGCCTGCCAATCCTAAGAAACTCATGATCTCTGCTACCGAACTCGGGGTCTTCCAAGATTCTACTGCTGCAATCTTCTTCGGATCCACTAAAATACCATCACCAGTCACAACATGCGACAAAAACTCCCTATTGTCCAGGAAGAACTCACACTTGGACAACTTCCCATATATCTTCTCCTTCCTCAGCACATCCAACACAATCCTCAAATACTCCTCATGCTCCTCCGGTGTGTTCGAGTATATGAGTATGTCATCGATGAACACCACTACAAACTTGTCAAGGTACTGATGGAACACCTTGTCCATCAAGTTCATAAATATCGCCGCCGGTGTATTAGTTAACCCAAACGACATCACCATAAACTCGTACTGACCATACTGAGTTCTAAATACAATCTTCGGTATGTCCTCCGGCTTCACCTTCACCTGATGGTAATCTGATCTCAAATCTATCTTAGAAAACACCTTGGCACCAATCAACTGATCAAACAGATCATTAATCCATGGAAAAGGATACTAATTCTTGATAGTGAGATTATTCAAACCCCTGTAATTAATGCACATGCGCACCGATCCATCCTTCTTCGGTACAAATAATACTAGGGCTTCCCACGGTGAAGAACTCGATCTGATAAACCCCTTTCCTTGTAATTTGTCCACCTGTTTCTTCATCTGGCCAGCTCACTGTTGTTTACTCTATAGACATGTTGTAAAATTGGTTCTGTACCTGACATCAAGTCTATAGAGAATTCAATATCTCGATCTGGCGGCAACCCTGGCAATTCCTCAGGAAACACATCCAAGAGCTCTGCTATCAACGGATGCGGCAACTCTTTATCTTCCACCATAGCTCCACAAATAATGTCTTCCCCCTGCTCTGCAGCTTCTCTAGCAAACTCGAACTCTGGCTCTCCTGGCGGACCAAACAAAAATCTACCTCCTCTACAATCTATGCTAGCATGGTGCCTACTCAACCAATCCATTTAGAGTATAATGTCGTAGATCAGAAGTAGCATTACAAGTAGACACGCACTCAACTCCCAACCTCCTAGAGTAACTCTCGGAACCTTGCAAATATTATTAACTAGGATAATGCCTCCCCCGGTCATGATCTTATAATTCCTAAGCAAAGACTCAGCTACCAAACCATGCTTCATAACAAAAGAAACAAATACAAAACTATTGGAAGCACCACTATCAAACAAAGCTAAAGCTAGAATGGAATCAAGAAGAATAGAACCAATGATGACATCTTCGGTGGGTGCACCCTCCTCGACGGTCATAGCAAACGCTCGTCAATGACGTATACCTCCCTGCTACTGATGCTAAACAAAACGTTGCTACTGTGTCGGAAGCGGTCCCCTCGACTGTACTGCAGGTGGTCTCGCCTATGCCCTCGGAGCTGAAGCTACTCCCTGAACTGCACGACGAGGATTGGAAGGACACTCCCTTAGTTGATGCCCTTCTGTACTACAATATAAACAAACTCCCAACCTCTTCCTGGAAACTTCCCAAATGTGGCCAGACTTCTTGCAAAAGTGGCAGAAAGATTGCTGTAACGATCTCTACAACTGTGGTGCCTAGTGAAAAGGCATCCTAGCTGGAGTCTGGTGTTGCTGAGGCTGCTAGAAAGGCCTGGACTGGAAATAAGGACGTTTTGCAGATACTGTACTACTATTGGCTACCAGAAAAGAATTACGGTCTCTCTTGGGCTTCAAACCCAACTCCCGCTCAACCTTGTGCGCCTCCGCAAGTATCTCCTAGTATGTCTCATAAAAAGACGGAATGAGGGTCTTCACTTCCCAGTTTAGACCCTCACAAAAACGAATATCCCGAACCTCTGGCACTCTCACTAAATACTTTACAAATTGGCTCAACCTGCCAAACTCCGTAGCATACTCCTCCACAGACATGCTCCCTTGAATAAGACTCTCAAACTGCCTCCCCAATTCTAGCATGTCTGCCCTAGCGAAAAAAATTTTCTTGAAGAGGTACTTGAATACCTCCCAAGGCTATCCCGCGTCAACAAGAATTAGCTCATTCCTGAACCAAGTATGAGCGATGTCGAACAGTTGAAGTTCTACCACCTCAACCTTCATATCCTCAGAAAGATGGGACACCCTCATAAGATGCTCAATGTCCTCTAGCCAATCATCAGCATAGACGATGCCCTTTGTCCCCTTGAAGACCCTAGGCTCCAGCTTCTTGAAGTCTTGAATGTTGCCTGGCTGAAGCTGAGCAACCTGAGGAACATTTTGCTGCTAGACCGGAACTCCTCTCTCGACTATGGCATGAGCAAGCTGATGAGCATACTCGATGCCCTGCCAAAAAATGTCAGTCTGCCTCTGATGTGCCCCTAACTGAGCCCTCTGTGCCTCAAGCATCTCACAAAACATAGAAAACATCTATGTCGCCTCTGCTGGCACAGGAGGTAGAGGTGGAAGCCCATCAGATACAGCTGGCACAGTCCTCTGAGTAGGTGGTGGTCCTTCGAAAGCAGCTGACACTCCAATCATCGAAGAAGTGACTAGTACAGGTACTCGGGATATCACAGACCTCTCAGAAACTGCTCTCTCCTGCTATAATCTAGTCTTAGGCGGCATCTTGAGACAAAGCAAAAGAAAGAATCAACATGGCACATGATGTAAGACAATCAAGGAAAGGACAGTTTAAGAGATCAAGTATCAATATCAAAGAAGAATAAAAATATACTCAATCATAGATCTAAGATGGAACGAGCACTAATATGATAAAGAATAGAATAGTCACATACAACTCATGAGTTAAAAATAATACATCAATGAGTCTAAAAGAACTACTAACAAAGTAAACTGGAGACAAATCCAGTACAAGAATACTAAGAAGCTACTAATCCTGGGTCATCTGTCTCAGTTGGGATAAGTCCCTCCCGAGCCAGGATCTCTGACTCTAAACCTATAACATCCTGAGGTCCATAATATGTAGGGTACCAGTCATCAGTGTCATCTGGAAAAAATATATCCAGTCAGAAAAGGAGCAGTAAATAGATGTGAATATACAAGATGCATAATAGATACAAGAGATACACAATAAGAAAATACTGGAATAAATACAATATTGAACAATATGTCAATGAACAAGAATTCTAATGTCTAAGTGTGTGAGTACTAGCTTTAACATATGATCGGCTTAGGAACTTGCAGAAGAGTATAATGGCCTAGCTGATTATACGTGCGGTGTATGATCAACACTCACAAAGAACAAAATATGCACAAGGAGGGTATGACCACATATTTACACTAAAATACTCCCCACCCCTGACTGGTATAATAAATCCAACCATGGTATGCTATGGCACGGGATTCTCTCGGAAGGTAGCAAATCTCTCCGAGAATCAGTGTCTGTACATGCACAAGATAATCAATAAAACAAGACTTGCACAAGATACACCATATAAAAGGAATAATATCTCATGACAAGATCCGGATACCAATTCTTATAACCATCGCGTCAAGAAACATGGATATCTACACTAGATACAATAAACATAGAGGATATCATAAAAGAAAAACTATCAAAGAATGTACTCGCCTGAAGTCCAATGAATAGTCTCACATATATCTGATACGGTGCCTCGAAGACCTAGATATGGAATACAACATCAATACAAGGTTCTGGAAAGCAAATAAGTTAAACTAGTTAATTTCTACGTCAACAAGTCAACTCTAAGTCACAAGTCAAACTATGGTCAACTATAAGGTCAACTATGGTTAACTATGGTCAAATATGGTCAATTGTGGTCAACTATCTAATTTTAGGTTGCAAAAGTCACAGCGGCGTAACACCGTAAGGAAGTGCAAGGCTTTATGCTAGGTAGTATGACACTACACAGAGAATTGTGCCCTCATGCTATAGTGGCATGAAATAATGATGAGGTGTAGCCTCGACTTTGGACCATGTTATAGCGGCATACTACCGCAAGAAAGCGCAAAGCTTCATTCTAGGACTCTTTAAAAGAATTCACCTAGAGTGTATGAAAAGAGATATAAACCAAAACCAGGCGGGCACATGACCTTTAATGTGCAACCAGAAGCACAACTGATGTCATTTAGTGAGTGGAAAGAATTGCGGCTAAGGTACATAATTTAAGGCTTAGTCTATTTTTGTATCATATTGTTATTTGACCATTGCGGGAAGATTCAAATCGTAAGTGAGATCTATCCTAATGCATGATGGGCAGTCATTGTGGGGAACGCTCAACCCATATATTAAAATATGTGGGAGATTATTGATGTTTTGCCTTTGGACTAGTGAAAGATAGTCCGACATTGACTACACCACCTAGTGGGTATCTCAATATAATAATTTGTATGTATTAATGTGTGCACATGGGGTATAGTAGGGCACATGTGGGTGTCATGTTGGGGTATTTTCCTAGAAAAAAATGAATAACTGCTCAAAGAAAGCATTTATGTTTCTTGTTACTCTCTTGAAAATTTTTTCTTAGGAGTTGCGACTCAATCTCGGACTTAAACTTGGACTCGGGTTCCGACTCGGACTCGGGCGCAAGGGCGCAAAGTGGAACTTTGTTGGTAGCCAGGTTTAGGTTTAGGATTAGGGTTTCCAGCCTATGCCTATATATACTCTCTTCGTAGCCCTTTGTGAACTTTGTAAGTGTCACTACCACATTCGGAAATAGGGGTATTTTTGACTTTTTATTATTTATAAATTTTGTGTATGTTTTTATTTATAAATAATTGTATGATATGTGTATATATATTATATTATATACATTGTTTCCTAATGTATGGGTTAGTGAACTAGACCTATAAGCCCACTAGTTGAACCTCTGACCAGAATATAGGGTTATGAATTTAATTTGTATTATTTTAGGATTAATTATTTAGGATTATAATTTATTATTGTGATTTTATTTAATTATTGTGCCTTACCGTTGCTTCAATATTTGGAGCGCTACCCTAGCTTTTGCCTTCCAACCATTTTCACAACCTTGTCCTAGACGTGCCTGCCTTCTATTCTGACCTTTGTGTAATTCAAAATTATGCTCTCTTGTGCTACATTTTTGTCGCAAATTTTTTATCGCGGACGTTTATTTTTAATTCTAAATAAATCTAACTTTGTATGCTTGTGCGTTCCAATCAAAATTCGAGACACAATCTTGACCCATTTTGTGCAACCCAAATTATGATAATATTCTATCCTGAGTCCTCTACATCCATGAAACTTGTGTCCTACCTAATTTTAGCCCCATGTACTTCTAATTAATTTTAGAACACCAATGATATTAATTTTAATTTAATTAATCCAAAATCCTATCTTGTGTAATTTTTCAATTGATGGGCGCTTTTATGTAAAAGTGCATTGAGGTACCCACACCCCATTGGACCAACACATGAAGAAACCCTAATTTCCTTCATATAAATTTTCTCTATAATTTTTGGAGTGTGTAACACTAAACATCAACCCACATTGAACCTTGGTCCTCCATTTTCAAACTATGTAATCCTAGCACTCCAATTTCTACATAAGAAGCCAAAGCCCACTCCAAGGAGGTGTTGACCGGCCCCCACCCTAGGTCAACCTCAAAACCCCACTTTTTCACATATAAATATACCTTTTCTTTATTTTTCCACCTAAACCTAACTACTCAGCCGACACCACCTCCCATCTTCCTGTTCATCTCCTTCTTCCCGAAGCCAAACCCGCCGGATTCTTTGCCGGAGCAACCCCGTTCCGACCATCCCATCATCACCTGAAGCCAACAACACCGCGGTCACCATCTTCTTCAACCCCGTTCCTAACGAGTTTTAACGGTTGGTGATTTTGTATGGGAAATTTTCCTAACTATTTTTTATAGTTAGAATTTTTTTTGTTAATGATAAAAAGTAGTTAGAAAAGTAAATTTTTCTGACGGTTTTTTACCGTTAAGAAAGTAAAATTTTCCAACACTTAAAAACTACCAACAGTAAAAAAAAAACCCCATAAGGCATGGATACAAAAAAATTAAATTTGTTTGGCTCTATTATTCATTATAACAATATAATTTACACTATTTTGGACAACAAAATACTACACCATAAACTGACTCCAACAAAATGAATATGATACACATTGTGAGAGGAAATATAGACATATAGATCCTCCTAGCATTATTTCAGAAAATTTGTTCAAACAAGATGGCACCAAATGAAAAGAAAAATACTCAAAAATAATAGTATCAGGAAAATGACTACAACTTGTTGCATAACTGGCCATCGAATAAATTCTCTCAAATTAATTCATGCTAAGAACTTCCTAAACATTATTACATGGAAGCTAAGGTTCATTTAGAAGATAATTTTCTTACTTAATCAGTGTAAGTTCTGTCATTGAAAGTAGTGCTTTGAAGCAGGTAACATAACAATAAGAATGTCGACAAAAGCGGCCATTTAACTTAAGGCAACCTTCAACTCATCTTCACTGTTGTCTTCACCTACTGTACAAATTGATAACAAGGTGTAGATTAGATTAGCAATGTGTAACAATTGCAACAAGTCATATTTAGTTGTATGAAAGTTCCTAGATAAGCAAAAAGAGTATACTTTAGCATTTAAAGCATGAACTTGTAATACCTTATCAAGGTACGCTTGAATTCTTTTACTCTACCTATGAAATCCTAATCCTCGACAGACAGACTTATTGTCCTGCTATCCAAGCGAGGCCCTTCGTACTGTACCAAATTATACCCCTATTAGATTGGAGTAGAGATGATCCAACAAGAACTTCTTGGTATCTCAAATCAACAAACTGTTAGCAATAAAGTAAACATAAATTATCTCGAATTCCTATGGATAATATAAACGTAATTTACCAAAAAAATTGAAGATAATAAAAAAAGCATGTTTACTTATATTAAATATAGTTATATTCCTATTGAGAATATAAAATACTTTATTATAAGTAAAGCATTTTTACTTGTAATGAATTATCTGTACGAAAGTCATAGGTGTTAAGTCAGCTTGAATGTATTGGAAGGTTCATATAAGCACATATGAATTGGATGTTTCAGTAAAGCACGTCTATTATGGAGTTAGTAGAAAGCCCAAGGTTCTCAATATCTTTTTGATAGAGAACAACTTAGATTTTTGGTTATTTTGGATTTCTTTAGTTTGTTAGGATAAACCAAAATAAAAAGAACTTTATCTCCTGAGTTGGTTAGATATTTGACTTATCTTATGGATAAGTATTTAGAGTTTTATTTTATCTTTTATGATTGGTTTTTAGTCTATAAATAGTCTGTAAATTTAGAAGTTAGGAATGGAAGAATTGAGAATTAGAAATATATTTTGAGTTTATACGGTGCGTTGCCAAAACCCTAAAGTGGATCTCTCAATCGTATTTCCTTCTTTGTTTCTAACACTGACGGCTTCCAACAATATTCTAATTATTATTTTGCATTTCCATTATAAATTTTGTGATAAATTTATAATAGTTGGTTGTTCACTCTTCAATTAAAACTTTTGTGCCCAAATTTTCATAAATCCATAATTTCATAAAAATCATTTTTTTTCCTTTTGGTCTTGTCCCGCATCAAATTGGTATCAAGGTAAACCCTGGTTTATGAATATTTTATACGTAGGTAGGTAAGACCCATAAAAGAATGTCTAGACAAAATTTCTCGCAATAATTTTGTGCAATAATTGATAATATATATGATAAGATGCTTGCTAAAATAAAAAAGGTGTTTGAAGAATATTCTAATCATAATAAGGTAAAGACTAATGCTAATAGTGATTATATGTCCTTACAAAATTCAGTAGTAGAACCTACTGAGTCTCTCATAGACGAGTCAGAAGTTAAATCCAAGTCTGAGTCTAAGTCAAGATTTTAACCATTAATAAATTTTGAGATTTCTAAGTCTAGATTTAAACCACTAATAATTTTGAGAGTTATATATCAACATTAGAAGAATTAAATAGGTTATTTGATGAAACCAATAAATTTCCAAAAACTATTAAATCATCTAAATATTTTGAACGTGTCCCAATAGTTAAACCTGTGAAATTTTCCATTATATGTTTGTAAGAAATAATTGTAATAATTTGCAGGAAATAATAGTTGATTTTGGAACGATCATTTTCCTTTTTTGGAAGCATCGAGACATCCACAAGTTGTTGAATTGCTTGATAGGTCCCTATTGATATTCTACTTCTTCCACTTCCACAACCGCCAGTACCGCAATGGAGTTTTGTCGTTTGATTAGAAGATTTAATGTTGACTAACTTGTCAAAGCAAAGGCCTCTATCATGGCCGATTTAGAGGCTATAACTAGGAGCATAATTCTCGAATTTTATATTTGATTCACCAAGAGGTAAATTTTTTGAAGCAGAGGAGAATGATAGAGAACAACTTGGATTTTAGGTTATTTTAGATTTCTTTAGTTTGTTAGGATAAACCACTATTAAGTTGGTTAGGATTGGTTAGAGATGCAACTTATCTTATGGATAAGTATTTAGAGTTTTATTTTATCTCTTATGATTGGTTTGTAGTCTATAAATATTCTATAAATTTAGAAGTTAGGAATCGAAGAACCGAGAATGATAAATATATTTTGAGTTTATGTAGTGCGATGCCTAAACCCTAAACTGGATATCTCGACCTTAATGCCTTCTCCGCTTCTGATTTTGACGTCTCCAACGGTATTTCTAATTATTATTTTGAATTTCTATTATAATTATTTATCATAAATCGATAATAGTTTGTTGTTCACTCTTAAATTAAAGTATTTGCACACAAATCTTCTTAAATCCCTAATTTTATAAAAATCATCTCTTCTTTCGATCCTCGTCCAATGTCACTTTTAGTATTTGATAGAACAAATAGGCTTCTATGAATTAAGGATGCTATTGGGCGTGAATTGAAAATCACCAAGCAAAAGGGGGGGGGAGGGTTTCAATAGGGTCTATGGAAATTAAGCACTGATTTACTATTAAATCTAAAATTCTCACAAATGATATAAAACAAGAAAATAGTAAAGTGACAAAATAATTCACACACAAGGAATATATCCTGAATTGAGATTAATTTTAAGGTCCAATTAAGTTGTGTGGATGCCACTAATCACTTCTACTTAGAAGTTCACAAGAAAAATAAGTTTCCACTTGCCACATGAATGTCTAAATTTCTACCTTGCCCCTTCATTATTTCAACCATCTTGCTACACAAATGATGGTTAGCATTCTGATTTCCTTTGATAAATATTTTGATATTTCACATGAGTCTTCTATCCACACAAAGGAGTATAATAGCAAACTTATATGGAAACAAAGGGATGTTAAACAACTAAATAAAAAAGAAATTTACCACAAGAAAAATCATCATGTACTGCAGGAGGTTTGACTTATCCATACCTCCATCTCAATGAGGTTCATTATTAATCTCTAAGGGCTGAAGAGCATCTCGCAAAAACTTTTCAATTACATCATCCAGACACTTACAATGAACAGGTAATCGTTGAAGCTCACCAGCTAAGCAACGATGACTCATCTACAATATCAAAGGAAACACCTTTAAGGGGAAACAAGATAGAATAATTATGGTGCTTATAAAACATGTTTCCAAATTTTCAACGATAAAATAGCAATACGGATTCAAGAGCCTTACCTTTATTAATTCATCATAGATGAATTTTGCGCACTAGAGGATGGGATCTTAGTAACAAGCGACTAATCTGCCTATGCACAAGGACTTCAAAAGGTACAAAAATATTTATTCCACAAATATTCTGCGGGAGCCTTCTAGAAGCGTTCACCGATCGAAACACGAGACGATTGATATGGGAGAGTGGACAGAACTTTATTCTCTGATTCTTGCACGCCTTAATAATGAATCTGAGTTTTTATAATGCTTATTGCTAAGTAGAGAATGTTCGCATGGGAATGATAGAACGAGAACCTGTATGCTTAACTAGAGAACTTGTAATGCTTGTCTTCGAAAAAGAATCTTGTCATGCCAAGTAAAAGAATAGAATATTGCATGCTAAGTTACATAGATACAGCTATCGAACGAACTATTGTCATGCTAATAAGAAGAGTAAAAGATTTGCTTGAACTTGTGAATTTATTGTATGATAAGTAAGAGTAGAATTGTATGCTTTACCTAAAAAGAGAGATTGTAGAACTACTACCATGCTTGCTTAAATAGAAATTTTTTGCCTGTTCCCTATCATACTAAAAGATATAGAAATTTTATGCTAGATTTATATAACTGTTCTTGCTTGTTACTTGTTAAAAGAACTAGATTGCTTGAAACATAGAATTATAATTAAACTCGTCTAGAGTATTGATGGCTACGAACCTCGTACATCGATTGTTATGTGCTACGTACATCGATGGTTACGAACGTCATACATTAATATAATTTGATCGATAGAAGAGATAGTATAGAAGAATTGATTGTTCAATGTCTGCTTGCATTATGTAGTTTTTATTTGATACAAGTGCATTCATGCAATGGTCTGACAAATTATGCACAAGGTTTATCTCCCAAGCTGTTCCTGGGACACAGGGGATCGTTCGGCCTGGGAGAGATCTGGAACACCCTGAGGCATGACGTCTTTACTTTACGAGATGGTATGGCTTTTAGTGTAGTGCTGAACCATGAGTTACGACTGCTATTTGGAGTGTATTTTAGTGCAGAAAAACATTGTGTCTCAGCAGCTATTAGCCAAATATGTCATTAGTGGGATGGGCTTGTACGTCCCAACTGTTAATCCCGGGGATCCATCACTCGGGAGCCATCATATAGTTAGGACGCATGCTAGGTTAGCCTTCTTTCATACCTAACTGTTTGAAGTAAGGATGAATAAGAAATAGAACCTTTATGATTATGCAAATTGTTACTAACTTGTGTGTCTATTGCAAGGATAACCGTTCGACTATAGATAAGGATCACTGAATAAGTTACCATTCGTATTCTTTATGTTCCTTATCATAATTGCTAATGAGATGTATCAGTTTTACTTGATTATGTTGTTGTCCATTGCACTAAGATGAATATTCTACTGGAGATAGCTTATGACCTAAGAGTTGATGAATATGGCTCAGGATACATGCTGTGTATTGCATGATAGAACACTGTCCTGACTCTATGTTTGAATGTATTTAATATGAAAACTATTTCCAAAGATATATTTTCGAAAAGAATTATTTGACTCTAATCCTGTGCAGCATAAAATAAACCTAGGTAAAAAGTAGCAAGATCACTAGTAATGCAATATTTTATCAGATGATTACTTAGTATTAATTTTATAGAGTGTTGCTTCTGTTCGTTGCTTTTACACTCACCATTACTTTCCCAAAGAGCTGACCCCCCACTAGTTCGCTTGTTCGCTGGTGTTGGATCATCCGTATAAGCGATAGCATATCCTCATCCTCATAAGCCAGAAATCTGGAGTCGATATCTTTAGACGTATCGAGATGTCTTGAGATGCTTTGTATAAAGGATGTAATGTATGAAATAATATCATTTAATTTGATAAAGAGAGATTGAGCGAATTATAATCTCGATGAAGCGCCGCTTGTAACACTTCTTGAATATCAATAAAGAGATTATTTTTTTGTGCCATTGTATTCCTTACTTTTCTGCAATATTGTGTTGGTGCTTCTTACTATGATTAGCTTATTTTGTCCTTGTTCAAGCCTTGGCTTTGTGCAAGCGCAAATTAGTCTTGGAAGGCATCACGTAGCTACGAGGATTATCTATTTCGCAAGGCGCTAATGGTTTCAAAGTAACTCAATCCTTTAGCCATTCCGATCCTTTGGTTATTCCGCTACTTCGATTCAACTCAAGATGTTCTTGCCACTTGATATTGTTGTTGCAATGAGCATTCCATACAAGGAATCCATAAATATTCTCAAAGATGCCGGCAAAAGTTTTCTGGATTGATTTATTGCTTGAGAGTTATGATTCATGATTTTCAATAGCTACAGTTTTATTAATTTCTGATTGCTAAAGTTTTCGATTGAGTATGGTGAGGGATGAGGACTATCGCTGCTCTAGATATCGAAATATTCTCCTTGAGTTTCGAAGGCGAAGCTTTTTTTTGGTTGGTAAGTATGTAGTATCCCACTCCACGTTGGCACTCTGAACAAGATATATCGCTTTGCTGCTTCGAATGGGAGCCTCCTTGAAGGTTTTTCATCAAAATACGAGACGATTAATTTGGGTGAGTGGGTAGAACTTTATTCTTTTATTCTTTCACGCCTTAATAATGAATCTGGGTTTTTATAATGCTTGTTGCTAAGTAAAGAATGTTCGCCTGGGAATGATAGAATGAGAACATGTATGCTTAACTAAAGAACTTGTAATGGTTGTCTTCAAAAAAGAGCCATGCCATGCTAATTAAAGAATAGACTTTTGCATGCTATGTTACACGAACATAGCTATCGAAACAAACTATTGCCATGCTAATAAGAAGTGCGAATGATTTTCTTGAACTTGTGAATCCATTGTATGCTAAGTAAGAGTAGAATTGTATGCTTTAGCTAAAAAGAGAGATAGTAGAACTACTACTATTCTTGCTTAAATAGAGATTTCTTGCAAGTTCCCTATCATACTAAAAGAGAGAGAAATTTTACACTAAATTTATAGAACTATTCTTGCTTCTTACTTGTTAAAAGAACCAGATTGGTTGAAATGTAGAATTGTAAATAAACTCGTCTAGAGTATTGTTGTCTACGAACCCCATAAATCGATAGTTACGTGCCCCGTACATCGATGGTTATGAAAATCGTACATCAATACGATCTGATAGATAGAAGAGAGAGTATAAAAGAATTGCTTGTTCATTGTTTGCTTACATCATGTAGTTTTTATATGATAGAAGTGCATTCATGCATCGGTATGACAACTTATGCACAAAATTTATCTCTCGAACGGTTCCTCGGGCACTAGGGATCGTTCGGCTTGGGAGAGATCTGGAACACCCTTAGGCATGACGTCCTTAATTTACGAGAGGGTGTGGATTTTAGTGTAGTGTTGAACCATAAGTCAGGTCTGCCATTTTGAGCATATTTTAATGTAGAGCAACCATGTGTCTCAGCAGCTATTAGCCAAATTTGTCATTAGTGAGATGGGTTTGTACGTCTCAACTGCTAATCCTAGAGATCCAACACTCGGGGGCCATCATATAGTTAGGACTCATGCTAGGTTATCCTTCTTGCATAGTTAACTATTTAATGCAGGAACGAACAGGAAATAGAACCTTTATGATTTTGTAAATTATTGCTAATTTGTGTGTCTGTTGCAAGGATAATCGTTCGGCTATAGATAAGGATCACTGAATAATTTACCATTTGTATTCCTTATGTTCCTTATCATAATTGCTAATGAGATGTATCAGTTTTACTTGAATATGTTGCTGTCCATTTCACTGAGATAAATATTCTACTGGAGATAGCTTATGACCTAAGATTTGATGAATATGGCTCACGATACATGATGTGTATTGCACGATAGAACACTATCCCTAATGTATGCTTGAATGTATAGAATATGCAAACTGTTTCCAAAGATATATTTTCGAAAAGAAGTAATCTGACTCTAATCCTGTGCTGCATAAAATAAACCTAGGTAAAAAGTTACAAGATCACTAGTAATATAATATTTTATCACATGATTACTTAGTATTAATTTTATAGAGTGTTGCTTCTATTTGTTGCTTTTATACTCACCAGAACTTTTCCCAAAGTGCTGACCATCCACCAGTTTGCTTGTTCGCAGGTGCTGGATCATCCGTAGAAGTGATAGCATATACTCATCCCCAGGAGCCACAAATATGGAGTCAATGCCTTGAGATGTATTAAGATGTTTTGAAATACTTTGTATAAAGGGATGTAATATATGGAACAATATCATTGAATTCAATTAAAATAACTTGAGCGAATTGTAATCTCGGTCAAGCGCCGCTTGTAACACTTCATGAATATCAATAAAGAACTTGTTTTCTTGTGCCATTGTGTTCTTTACTTTTTTGCAATGTTGTACCGCTGCTTCTTACTATGATTAGTTTATTTTTTCCTTGTTCAAGCCTTGGCCTTATGCAAGCGCAAATTAGGCTTGCACGGTATCACGCCCATGCGAGGATGATCGATTATACAAGGCGCTAAGCGGCGTGACATTCCTAAATCCTATTCTTACAAAGGAAACCCATAGGTGGTCTAAACAACCATTCGAGCATAAAAGGGAGATCTTTTAGGATACCAAGTTATTGACCTCCATTTATCTTACCTCTGGTACAAATAAATCACCTTTAAGACCAATTGCATTTTGGATTGCCATATGGATATCTTCATCACACAGATCAACTTCCTGAAAAAGAATAATGAGTAAGATAACTAATTTGGAGGCACAAAAAGAAAGTTGGTAACATATAAAACATATCCCTATTAGTGAAAACAAAAAACAAAGTAATTAAAAAATGCTCCATTGTATGCTAAGTGCAGTATAATTACCTAACATGGTTAATATTTTCAACTTTGTAACCATGTCTACTGTTCTTATCTCCAATTCAAATAAAATTAGATAATAACAGATTAAATATACTTAAAAAGAAGCTAATATAGTACACTACTTCTGTGTACTTTTACTTGTAGATAAACAACCAATAATTTATGAAATAAACTTCTCCTATATTACTTTCCTAAACTTGATGACCAATGCCAATGTTGAATATCTAGGATCTGTCTGTCGCTTTCAATATATAGTGATAAGATTGGCAGTGCTTGCTTTTTCATCAAGATATGCAAGATATGTTTACAAAGTCTCCAAAGTCTTCATTCCTATTAACATTAAAAAAAATAAGTAGGTGATAATTCTCTAGATGCATCGTTTCCTACAGTGTTTCATTTAAACTTGACCCGACCATGTATATAAAAATGGACATCCTTTCATATCTCTTAACAGAAAAAAACATTTCTACTTAAATTCATGTTGAAATGTCAACTATTTTTCAAGTATATATTTGGGAGCTTTTGCCTTAATTGAATACAAGGATCATTACTTCTAAATCACTCCTTGTCTTTGTGCAATTCAATTAACCACCAATCTGCTACAACAATATCATATTGATTCACGAATCATGTAGTGGAGTGTATGAATTTGCATAGCCATGAACAAATTAATATTGAAATAATAACAATTTGCCATAATTCTATAGTTGCATTATTGCCTAACAAATCGACCCAACACATTATATTCTTTTAGAAAAATCTTTGCATGGATTTTAATAATAATCAGATTTACTATCTAAATACTTTATTGGAATATAACAAATAACTGGGTATATAATAGCGTACAAATATATATGGATAGGCTTATTGAAACTGTATAGCCAAAGGCAAAAGAAAAGTGAAGAGGACGAGCTTTGTATGAACCACATATGGTGGTTTACTAGGCCAGTAGATGAACTAAAAGAAAAGTAGAGGATAATATTTTTCTTAGTTAGGCAAGGACCATGAAAAAGGGCTGGCATTTATTGTTATTGTGGCAGTCTATAAAAATGGTTGAGGATTTGTTGTGGTAGGAATCCAAAAAGTTAGAGGGTACATAATGTAGACAATATTTGGAGACAGTTCTTCTACCACCAATACAGGACAATGATGGTACGATAAGGTTCAAGAAAGGAGAAATAATAGGAAGAGCAATTGGGATGGACAAGTGTTGGGCCCTAACTCAATGACTTCGCAATGAACCACTTCGTAAGTAAAACATCAAGAAATCAAAGATCGTAGAACAGTCACTAATAACTCTTTCTACCATTTAAAATTTTTAACGTAAAAGCATAATCTACCTAAGGTAAAAAAGTACATGAATGGATAAACTTTTCATCTTCAAAGAAGAATGACAAAACTAAGCGAATTTAAGCTGCAAAAGTTATGATATTGAGTGATTCATTGGAAAGAGATTCCTCTCCAAACTGTAGAAGAAATATAACTACTATGAGGATGAACAAAGTTTAAAACGGTTGGAAGGATAAAAAGGAATCTCATAGATTATAAGCTCCTTATTTCCTCTCCCAGCGCTCTCTTTCTCTTCTATCCCTTCCTACACTCCCATCATCCTGCCACCATTGTTCATCTGTTGGTTGCATAAAAAATGTTTTTGAATGTTATTGACATGGATAGTCCAAGATATTGGGCTCCATCACTCAACAGATCCACAACCATTGCTGTCACGCCCAGTACCAAAATACGTAGGACTAGGAATACATAATCATGTCAGTCGTATGTATATGGCAACCCCAATATATGGAAACCATAACACATATGTATGTTGTATTATGAATAACAATTCATAAGTTGTATATAATATCACATGTTACAGACATACTAATCTCATCCACGAAATAAGTCAACAAATAACGAAAAAAACTAAGTCAAATAGATCAAAATGATTAGTCTGAATAATCCAAAATAATAGTTGGGTGGAGACAAATCCACTTCCAAACGACTATACCAAAACTAAAATGAGAGGGGAGGACAGAACGATAATATAAAATGAAATGATAATAAGATAATATTAACTAAAAGCACTATGAGAGAATCAAAGATGCTCAGAAGGTAAGACCTCCCCAGCAGAAGAATCAGGTCCCGGTTCGTACTCCTACGGATAGTCCTGATCATTTATATATGGGGAGAGAATTTGGATCCAGGTCCTTATAGGGACGTAACAAGATACAGTAAAAGCATGCTATATAAACTTAAGTAAATAAAATAAATAAATATGCAAAGGGTAATATAACCATCTAATGTGCAATTTAGAAGACAACCTTCGTGCGTAAGAGTGGAATTATTGGATCATTACGTATGATAAAAATATATCTAATAATTTTATATCATACAAAGTTCCATCCGGAGACAATGGACACCGATTTGGATATCCCATACTTTCTGTTGTACTTTGGCATGCTGTATTTTTGTACCTTGTTACGTCCCTCTGAGGACCTGGTTCCCTGCCAGTTTTACAGCATAGACGATTATGGAGCATTTGGAGTTGCTGATGGAGTTGCATGTCTTGCGGGCATTGTACCAGGGACTCACATCATTTCTACCGGCATTACAGTTATTTTATATTGATTATTCATCTGTTGTTGTAGCCTAGTTTTTATAGACTCATATTTCTTCTCTAGTCTATTCGAGTTGGTATGTTATTGGGCGGCCGACTTTAGCACATGCAGCTCTTTCTTATTTATTTTTGTTTATTGTGGATTGAGACTTAGATGTTTATATTTACTGGATTTTTAGATAGTGCCCTTTATTACCGCTTATACGTATTCGAGTCAGACCAGAGTCTGGTCGAATGCGTAGCTGGCATATCGCGTATTCCTGATCCTACGTATTTTGGGACTGGGGCGTGACATCGTCTCCCAAGCAGAACTATGTTCCTCACTCTATCCGACGAACAAAGGATAGATAATCTACAAATATGAGTTTACTCTGGGTTGTCACATGGCCTACTATAATATATAATAATACTATATACATAGTCAGTTCTAGCACATTGCCAGGTCTAGCACAGTCTGGTTAATAAGTCAATTTCTTCCTTAGGATCAATAATTAGTAGTTGTTAAGACAAACCACATAAAACAAAGAAATATTTCAAATAAAATAATTAAACTCATAAAATTATGGAACATGTACATAGATTACAAATTTCGTATAGGATCACATGCGCGGATGAGAAGTGCCCTCATGAATTGACGCATGGCTCAGGATGCATGGACTGATCAGGCATATGAGCACTGGCCGCATGGACGAGCTGGCCACATATGTCTCCAGGTCGCATGGACTGCTTGCCACATGAGCCAGATGTCGCATGAGGTAGGTGCCGCATATCGTCAAAGCAAAGTCCACTCCTTGGAATAAGTGCCGAAGTAACGTGCATTAAATGCGTATCAGTAAAGTAACATAAAGTATGATGTGACATAAAGTACGTTAGGAAGAAAAGACAAAACCATAGAAAGACGCCCTAAGGTTGCTCCAAAGATGCACCAAAGTTCATAGTCATGGGTCCAAGGAAAAGTGGCCGTATGCTCTGCTTGACACATAATTTTGATGTCGCATGGAGTTCGATGCCGCATGGAGTTTCCTTTGGACTTAGCAAATTTCTTATTCGTTCAACTAGTGAAAACATATGGTATTCAAGGGCACTTGTGTAAATCAACAGTCAGGCGTCCAACAAGATAGACGCATGCTGGTTGGCTATGCGGCAAGGAGTCCAGCCGCATAAGGATCATGCCGCATGGAAGTCTCGATCGCATATTGCGCTGGCCGCTTGAGAACTTCGTCTTCTCCAGACAACAAGTTCTGGCATGGCAGAAAAGCACCAAACACCTAAAAAAAATTCTTCATAAAAACTTAATTTTAAGTCCAAATCAAGTGAAACAAAAGCCAAAATGCTCGAAATAAAATATTCTAACATAAGGGACAACTGGTTTTCGAAAAGACAAATTTTAGTAGATCAAAACCATGAAAACTTATAGAATACATAAAAACTCAATTCTTGAGACTTAGATCTACAAAAATCTATAGATCAAAATCTAAAACTCCATGAACTAAATAATATAAAAAACTCAAGGAGAATATTTTCCATCATATATATTTTTAAAACAACATATATATAAAAATCCAAAAATCTATGGCTTCACCACTTTGAGCAAGATGTACTTGCCTTGGTGGACAAACAAACCTCTTCCTAGAACCAAGTCTAGGGCTCGGTCTAGGGCTAGGGCTAGGGCTTCGGCCAATGGGAGCACTTGAGGGAAGGAGGAAGAAGAAAAAAGAAAGAAAGTAGAAATGAGAAAGAATGAGAGAGGAGAAAGAAAACCACATATATATATATATATCAAATGGAGAAATAAGGTTAGCCCTAGGATTAACTCATGACACTCTCCAACCAATCTCAACCATCCAAAATAGACTTAGTGGTTCCAAGAGTCAACTTTGTCTAGTATCCATCCTATATATGGGTCATAGCACGGGTCAATGGCAATTGTCAAGATATTCACTACTAGTCATGGGCAGTCTCCCACAATAAAAAGGAACCTACATATAAATACAACATGAATACATCTACAGAAAATATTTTAAATATCAGAAATTTAAGAAATACCAAATCTGGGAACGGGTGTGACATCTCTACCCACATTAGAAAAATTTAGTCCTCAAAATTCGCCAGGCTAGTCGAGCTGATCACCAAGTAAGAAAACTCATAGACCAAGCAGAAGACTCTTGATTCAATCAGAAAACTTATATTCCAGAAAATCTCATGATCTAGCGAATCTCATGAACTACAACTAACTGAATACCAAGCATAACGAAATAGGCAAAAAATAAAAGCGACAACAATATAAATAAAGGCACAAGCAATCCACACAATCAAAAGGAAAAAGAAAGAGCAAGAGGCATACACGGATACATATGTCTCATGAGTTAGTCAAAATAGGAACCCGTCCTTGCTGGCCTATGCTGAATTACAAAATGGATATGGATCAAGCATTGAGATAAATCGGTACCAACGACTTAGTCAAGAACATGACTCTGTCCAGGACGTACCTTGGTAGTCGGGACATATGACAGACATCATGTATCATGAGATACGAAGGCAGATGAGTGTGACGAAAGGTTATCTCCACTCTCCGATTATACGAAATCCAAAAGACAGATAAAACTGAAAGAACTCAAATCTCACCCTCGACTTGACCATATTCTGCTAACATCTGTTCTATCTCGCCAAACTCATCTTACTCACGTCTCGGTGCTGCCGAAACTCTGTCATGAGGATGTCCCTGCTGACCCAACTGACATTGCCTCGTATGAAATACCTGCGCTTGCATCAACATCGGATGTTGGCCTAACAGCCGCACTACTAAAACTGGCTCTTGATACGGAACTGCTCCTAGAGCTGGAAATGTTGGGAATTATTGATACAGTCCTTCCTGCCTCGGCATTTATGGGCAAGTAGTTATCATGTGGTCGAAACCCCCATACCTCAAGCATCTTCCACTTGCCATCCTAAATTTATTCTGAGTGTGACCTATTTTGCCATAATAGGTACATCCTACTGGACTCATCGGGCGTTGCTGATATTGTCTCGGCTGTTGTTGCCAAGTTGTCATTGTCTCATCAGATGCCACTGGCCCTTATGGTGCCAAATTACGAATACGGATGCCGGGTGCTATTCCTTCCTCATTGTTCTGTGCATGAGGGCTCTTCCGATCCACTCTTCTTGACGCTATCCTTTGAGAAGTAAGCTCAATCCTCTTAGCTGCAATTAATACTGCCTCGAAGGTCTGGTAGTCATGCACCTCTACCAAATAAAAGATCTCTAAGTAAAGTCCCTGCTGGAACCTTATTGCTCTCTCTAACTTTGTTGCCACCATGGTCGAAGCAAATATGCTTAGTCGATAAAATTCTGCCGCATAGCTGTCTACTGTCCTTCTTGCTTTCTTGAGGTTAATGAACCTTTGCAATAACTCACAATTAGCCACAATATTGAAGTACTTTACCCTGAATCGGGTCTTAAAATCCTCCTATCAAATAGGATACCTCAATCCTACCTCCATCGTAGCCAACAAAACTCTTGCAAGATCTTGGAGTTGTAGGCGAACCAGGTCAACTTGTTCCTCGGCCAAAACTTTATTCGCTGTCAGAATGGTCTCGATATCCTTGAGCCAATCATCTGTCGTGATTGCGTCCTCCATGATATCGAAGTATCTTGGTTTCAGTCTATAAAATCTAACAGATGTCCCAGCGTATGTTCTCTCGCCTCGTTCTAGGGTTATTTGCAACCATTGGTTCAACAGGATATTTTGTTTCTGCTGTTGGAGTTGTTGTTGTTGATGTTGCTGTTGTTGTTGTTGAACCTCCATTTGGTGTTGTTGTGCTGCTAATAATCTATGAATAATCTCTAGCAAATCTGGGGTATCCAGTGTTGCTAGTACTACGGGAGGTACGGGAATACCCTGAGCCTGCTGCCCGGTCCCATTCATCGTGGGTACAACTCGGATCCTTGGTTGAGGTTCCACAAGATCTTGTTCTACTGAAAACTCTGCCTCTCTTGTTGCTGTAGCATCGGAGGAAGGAGAATCCCTAAAGAAGGGCACAAGGAACATCAAGAACAGGACGAGAAGGAACAGGATGAGAAGGAAGATCAAGAACAGGAGGAGAAGGATCCAGAACCAACAGTAGACAATACCGGAGGAGCACTCCGTCTACCTCGGGACCTGTCGAACGCTCAGCGTCATCCTGTCATACCTGATAACAACATATGATGATAGAACAAATAAACAAATATATAGTACATTCTATAGTCAAAATATTAAGCATATCTCACACCATTAATAAAATTGCACAATAAATAACTAGTAGTGTCACAAGTCTAAATGGATATTACATTCTACAGTCAAAATATAATACATGTCTTCGTCAAAATAATACATTCTACAGTCAAAATATAGTACATTCTACAAGCAAAATATTTTATTTTCAATCATCTTCAGAAAATCCATCTTGTTCGCCTTTCTCATCCTCCTCTTCCACTTCGTCCTCATCTTCACTTTCATCTACTTCGTCTTCCTCTTCCTCTTTGAATAATTCTACCTCTTCTACATTATAAGTCGTGTGATGAGTAACTTTCGTTGAGTCCATATATATAATATTTGTTGCAAGAGGTAGCTCGTCCTCCTGATAAGCTATTTCGTTAACGTCAAAGGTATTTCTAGCTTTATTCTTGCATACTGCCTCATAATCCGACCTCGCTGTCCCCCGTCTAGGATAAGTTATGAAGTACACAAGCTGAGCCTGACTTGATAGGACAAATAATGCGTAGCCATGATATCTACGCTTGTAGTTTATATCCACAAAACTATGCTTGTCAATTTTTTAACCTTGATCTTGAATCGGATCGAACCATTAACACCTAAATAGCACGATCTTAGCAGGTTCTGTGCCATAATTATATATCAACTCCATAATCTCTCATAAGATACCAAAGAAATCATTGCCTGGATCGACGTCTTTATAGTTCAAAGATTTGATCCACAAACAACTATTTTTCGTGGAATCAAAATCCAGAAAGCTGTCTCTGATCGGAGCATTTATTGACTTGAACTTGAACTTAAACCCTTTCACACAGTAACTTGGCCATATTTTGATGGTAGTAATTGGTCCCTTGGCTAGAGTTCTAATAGATTCAGTCTCGGGTGTTATTAGACGATCGACCAAAATACCAAAGTAGCGATAGTAAGTTATTTATCGTGCAAGTGCATACAGAAAAAGTAATTACCAATCTTCTAACATATGCGCTCAACCAAGAAGGAAAATAACGTCTCATTTTTTTTTACTTCTTCATCTGTTATGTAGGGTCTAACCGACCTCAGCTCATCATTACATGTGCTAAAAAATAACAAAGCAACCGCTGATTAGTAGCATAATATTAACTTATACTATTACATTGAGATGAGGTTAATATGGATATATTAATTACTTAGCCCTTTAGCTTCTCCACTCTATTCTTATCGTAATTAAGTAATATATACAACTGAGAAACCCTTAGCTCATCGTCATTCAAATATCTCTTCTTCATTTTTTCCGAAGGCTTTTCGGACGAATTGAATACTTTCAGTATTACATCATTAGATTCCTGATATCCATCATCATTTTTTGGAGCTCTCGTTCTATTAGTAGCAACATGAGGTTTGAAATACTTCGAGCAAAAGTTTATAATATCCTTGAGAACATAAGCTTCACAACTAGAGCCCTCAACCCGTGCCTTATTTTTTCTTTTTTTAGGTGATTCAGATACCGCTCGAACGGGTACATCCACCGATAACCGACAGGACCACCAACACGTTCCTCATAGTAAAGATGAATTGGCAAATGCTCCATGGAGTTGAAGAATCCAGGAGGAAATACCTTCTCGAGCTTGCACAGTGTTACCGCAATATCCTTCTCTTGCTTTTCTAGATGATCGACGAGCAACTTAATAGAGCAAAGATCTGTGAAGAATATGCTAAGCTCTGTCAATGGATCCCAAACGACCTGTGTTAAGAATTTTGAAATGTAATCAGAATTAACCTTTCTAGGAATATGTGACAATCGTGGCTCTTCATACCCGCCAGTATATTCTGTTTGAGATTGACGTATCTTCTCAAGTTTGATACGTACCCATCTGGAAATTTTATACCCTGAATCCACCTACAAAATCTTCCTTTATCCTCCTTCTCATGTAAGAAATTGACTTAGGCTGCTTTAACTTTTCATTCCCCTCATATATCAAATGCAACGCAGGACGTCTACATATTTGTTCTAAGTCCAACCTGGCCTTTGAATTTTTTTGATCTTCCCCTTTACCTCTATTACATTATTAATTATGTTAACAAATACATTCTTCTCGATATGCATGACATTAAGGTAATGTCTGATCAAATTGGTGCTCCAATATGGCAGATCCCAGAATATACTCCTCTTCGTCCAGTTATGGATGTGATAAAGTCTGTCCCACTTATACCCCTTAGTAGGCTCTTCGATAGCACTTGGTAAATCTTTTACCTCTTTCCATATCGTATATTTGGGCCACCTTGGCAGTGGATTGGCCTTCTCCATAACGCCCGTAGGAAAAGCATTCATGTTCCTTCGGTAGGGATGATCCTTCGGGAAAAATTATCGATGACAATCAAAGAAGATCGGTTTGCCTTCGTGTTTCAAACGAAAAACCTTAGTGCAGTTCATGCAATACAGACATGAGATACGACCATGAGTGCCATATCCCGATAATATTTCATAGGCCAAAAAGTAGTTGATGGTCCACAAATGTGCTGCCCTCATCTGAAAATTCTGCTTTCTAGAAATATCGTACGTGTTGGCACCTACTTCCCACAGCTGATTCAACTCATCTATCAAAAGCTGTAAATACACATCGATGTTCCTTTTTTGATTGTTCGGACCCGAGATAATAACGGTTATGAACATATATGGAGTCTTCATGCACATCCAAGGTGGTAGATTGTACGGAGTGACGATCACAAGCTAACACGAATACTGGGAGCCCGAAAGTCAGAATGGGGTAAAATCGTCGAAGTAGAGCCAGAATATGATATTATGCGAATCCGATGCAAAATTTGGATACTCTCGATCAAAGTGCTTCTATGCTTCTCATTCGGATGGATGATCCAATACTTCTTCGATTTGTTTTTGCCTGTGCTAACTTATGTTTTCTGCAGTCTCCTTCACCATAAACAACCTCTGCAACCGCGGCGTCAACGGCAAGTAGTGCATCAAATCAGTAGGCTTTCTTGCACCGACAGACTTTTCTCTACCAGTGGCCTTGTAGCTATCAGCACCACAAAATCTGCACGTATCTTTATCGTTATCATCATTGTAGTACAACATGCACCCGTTGTGACATGTATTGATTTTCTCATATCCCATCCAGAGCGATCTCACCATCCTTATCACTACCATATTTTATAGGAAAGGGTATTTTAGTAATTTCTAATTTAATTCATTATTCTGCTTGATAAATAATTATTTGTGGTATTATTTAAATGTTGTTAGATATTATTTATTTAATTTGGACTTGTGTTAGTGGACCTAACTAGTTTAGTTTGGACCCATGGACCAACATGAATTAATTAGTTAGACTAAGCCCATTTAGAAAGCCCATTGTTAAGGAGATGAATTAAATTAATTAAATCATTGGACTAGAAGCTTCATTCCTTAATTATTTCTTCATGAGAGGCCCCAAGGGGTATAATGGACAATACATGATTACTTGAGGGAGGGGAATAGTGGCCGACCTATTTAAAAAGAGTGGAAAAATTATCTCTCCTCTTTTTTATTCCAATTGGATGTTTCATTGGAAATCCATCTCCCAATAGGTAAAATTCAATTTTCCCCCTTAAAATAGCTTCTAAATCTGAGTTTTAATCATGGAAAATCAATCCATATGTATGTACTACCTATAGGATTTGGTTTTGTGTTCATAGGAGGCCCATTGAGAAAGTTATGGTACTTTTTGTGTCAATTTTGGGAGAATTCCGAGAATGACATTTGTTTTGTGTGTCAATTGATCCTATAGATCAATTTGGCATGTGTTTATGTGTTCGGAGATAGTGTCTTGTCCACAATTGGGAATGTGTAGGTTGTATCCCAACAATTTGGTGATACGTGTTATTTTGGGGATTTTTTCTCCGACACGGGACTTTGTACATGTCGAATTTTGACACGGACACGTATATCTATATTTGACACTTTGTTTTGTTCATAAATAATATATGTGACTTGCTTGTGTCCTTCGGGGTGCAATTGGATGTGTGGTGGACTCGTGTCGCATGCGTATCCTAGATCTAGTGGGATACGGTGTGATACTCTCCATTGTTGTGTATTTTATTGTAGATCTAATTATTGTGCTTTAATTCTTGAATTATATATATATATATATATATATATATATATATATATATATATATATATATATATATATATGTATTATGGTATATTTATTATAGTGTGTATTGTATCATAGATCTATGTATTATATATGTACTAATAGAATATATATTATGTAGCTTTCTTCTACATGCATTAGTATAAATGTTATAATAAATGTTAGGGATATAAATATATGAATATGTTTTTATAAAATATATGGGTATGTTTAATTAAGTAATTAGTTTATTTATAGTTATTATATGATTATTTATATATATGTATGGATGTATATTTATTATATATGTTTTATGTGTGTATTGTTGCTATATCAAATATGTACATAATAATAGGAGTGGGTATGTATAGTTATTATATATATAGGTATATAATATTTATATCTATTTGAGTGATATATAAATATATATGTTATATATATATATGTTTTATATATATTATATATATATATTTTAGGTTTTTAGCGATGGAGGTATTAATGAGAGCAACTACTGTCATTAATACAGCAGTAGCCGCTGTAGCAGTGGCGGGCTATTAATGACAGCAGCCGCTGTCATTAATACAGCAGCAGCGGGAAACTTAATGCAACAGCAGCGACAGCGGGAATGGTGACGGTTGCAAACCGCCACCAAAGCAGCAGCAACAGTGCAGATTCAAAATAGCAGCACCGACGGCGGCTTCAGTGACAGCCAGAACTGTCACTAAAAGCCTGGTTTCAGCTATCAGTGTTTTTCAACACTGTTTTCAGCGATAGTTAGGCAGATTATTATATATATGTGTTTATATACTATATTTATATATATGTATATATATATATGTATTAATATTGAGATAATATATTATTTTTGCTATATTTCTTATTTGTATAATATTAGTATATATTTATATAGTATATATAAGGGTATTTAGTATATCAAGGTATTGAGTATTATCTTGTGGAAACCAAGGTAAGTGGGATACTCAAGATACGGGGTTTGGGTAACAAGATTGTGGTTATTGTTGGGATACCAAGTTGGTTCAAAACCATGGTTCCTATTTGATGTGTAATTGATATTCTATATTATTATACATAATTTTTTGATATATATGTATTGTGATATTTACCTTGGAATTTATGTATCCAGAGATAAGGTATCCTAATATTTTTAAGATATGATTTTTATTACTTAGATTTTAATATCTTGACCCAAGATTTTTGTGTTAGACTTATGCAATCTAGAAATAGATAGTTAACCTTGTTTTGACCATAGTTGACCATAGTTGACCATAGTAGACTTAGAGTTGACCATAGTTGACTTTTGACTTAGAATTGACTTATTGACCTAGAAGTTGACTAGTTTAAATTATTCACTTTTTGGAACCTTGTATTGATGTTGTTTTCCATATCTAGGTCTTCGAGGCACCGAGTCAGACATCTGTGAGACTATTCTTTGGACTTCAGGCGAGTACAATCTCTGATTATTTCTCATTTATGATATCCTCTATGTTTATTGTATCTAGTATAGATATCCATGTTCTTCTGACACTATGGTTATACGGATTGGTATATCTGGATCTCGTCATGAGATGTTATTCCTTGGTATATGGTGTATATGGTGCAAGTATTATTTTATTGGTTATCTTGTACATGTACAGACACTGATTCTCGGGAAGACAAGCTATCTTCTTGGAGAATCTCGTGCCATAGCATACCGTGGTTGGATCTATTATACCAGTCGGGGGTGGGAGTATTAGTATAGATATGTGATCAATATCCCTATTGTATCAAGTACTGATTACTGAATAGTGTTGATCATACATCGCACGTATGATTAGCTAGGCCGCATTGAATCTTGCACAAGCCGATCACATGTTAAGCTAGTACTCACACACTTAGTCATTGGTATTCTTGTTTCATTGGCATATTGTTCATTATTGTATTTAATTCTAGTATTTCCTTATTATATATATATCTCTTGTATCTATTGTGCATCTTATTTATCCACAGCTATTTACTGTTACATAGTTTTTATCATTGATTAGAACAGCTGTTGGAGATGTACTCTGCTCCTTTCCTGACTGGATATATTTTTCAGATGATATTGAGGAGTGGTACCCTACCTATAATGGACCCCAGGATGTTGTGGGTTTAGATTCTGAGACCCTGGCTCAGGAGGGACTTATCCCAACGGAGACAGTTGACCAGGAGTTGTAGCTTCGTAGTAGTCTTTTGTACTGGATTTGTCTCCAGCTTATTTTGTTATTTTTTCAGACTCATTGGTGTATTATTTTAGACTCATGAGTTGTATTGTGACAATTCTATTCTTTATCTAATTTATGTGTTCCATCTTAGTTTTGTGATTGAGTATATTATCATTATTGGTGGTTTATTATATTGTTAGATAGATTATCTAGACATCGTTCTACCGCCGATTATGTGGCGTAGGCTGGGCGTTGTTTTTGACTTGTACCCTTACACCGGGTGAGGGTTATGACACGTTTTTGGTGGTGGCCCATGCAGGTCTAGCTTCACAAAGTATGTGATGTCGTGGTAGTGCGACAATTTAGTTGTACTACTGCGAGCCTGTAATAGGATATAGGAATAGGCTAAGATACTCAATCACACCAAGGAAAATTCTTTTTATTCAACTATTCTCCTCTGATATTGATACTTGATCTCTTAAACTGTCCTTTCCTTGATATCTTACATCTTGTGCCATATTGATTCTTTCTTTCGCTTTGTCTCAGGATGCCGCCTAAGACTAGATCGCAGCAGGGGGGAGCAGTTTTTGAGAGGTCTGCGACATCCGAGGGCCTGCACCAGTCACTTCTCCAGTGATTGGAGTGTCAGCTGCTTTCGGAGGTCCATCACCTACTCAAAGGACTGTGCCAGCTGTATTTGAGGGGCTTCCACCTCCACCTCTTGTGCCAGCACAGGCGTCACAGATGTTTACACTATTTTGGGAGATGCTCAAGGCACAGAGGGCTCAGTCAGAGGCACATCAAAGGCAGACCGATATTCTACCGTAGGGCATTGAGAGTGCTCATCAGCTTGCTCGTGCTATAGTCGAGAGAGGAGTTCCGATCCAGCAGCAAGATGTTTCTCAGGTTGCTCAGCTTCGGCCAGGCAATATTTAGGACTTCAAGAAACTGTAGCCTCGGGTTTTCAAGGGGACGGAGGCCATCGTCTATGCTGATGATTGGCTCGAGGACATTGAGCGTCTTATAAGGGTATCCCGTCTTTCTAAGGATCTGAAGGTTGAGGTGGTAGGTCTTCAACTGTTCAACGTTGCTCACACTTGGTTCAGGAATAAGCCGGTTCTGGTTGACGCAAGACAATCTTGGGAGGTATTCAAGGACCTTTTCAAGAAGAAATTTTTCGGCCGGGCAGACAGGCTAGACTTGGGGAGACAGAGGATCTCATTCAGGGGAGCATGTCTGTGGAGGAGTACACTGTAGAGTTCGGCAGATTTAGCCAATTTGTAGAGTATCTGGTGAGAGAGCCAGAGGTGCGAGCTATTCGTTTCCGTGATGGTCTAAACTGGGAAGTAAAGATTCTCATTCTTTCTTTTTATGAGACATACTCGAAGATACTTGCAGAGGCACGCAAGGTTGAGCGGGAGTTGGGTTTGAAGCCCAAGAAAGACCGTGATTCTTTTCTGGGGGCCAACGGCAGTGCAGTATCTGCCAAACGTCCTCATTTCTAGTCCAGACCTTTTCAGCAGCCACAACAGAACCAGACTCCAGCTAGAGTGCCTTTTCACCAGGCACCTCAGCAGCAGAGACAGTTACAGCAAGCTCCATACAACTACTACAAAAAGCCCGACCATATCTGGGAAGTTTGTAGAAGGAAGCTAGGAGTTTGTTTGTATTATGGTACTGAAGGGCATCAATCGAGGGAGAGTCTTCATACAACTGCAGTTCAGGAAGCAGCTTCATCTCCGAGGGCACAGACGAGACCACCTGCAGCACAGCCGAGGTGACCTCTTCCGACACAACAATAGCGTTTTGTCCAGCATCAGCAGCAGGGAGGTGCTCGACAGGGACAAGCGTTTGCTATGACCGTCGAGGAGGATGAACGCACCGGAGATGTCATCGCAGGTTCTATTCTTCTTGATTTTATTCCAGCTTTAGCTTTTTTTGATAGTGGTGCTTTCCATAGTTTTGTATCTGGTTCTTTTGACCGGGGGAGGCATTATCCTGGTTAATGATATTTGCAAGGATCGGAGAGTTACTCTGGGAGGCCAAAAGTTGAGTGTGTGTCTACTTATAATGCCACTTCCGAGCTACGACATTGTACTCGGGATGGATTGGTTGAGTAGGCACCGTGCTAGCATAGATTGTAGAGGAGGTAGAGTTTTGTTTGGTCCACCAGGAGAGCCAGAGTTCGAGTTTGCTAGAGCAGATGTAGAGCAGGAAGAAGGCATTATTTGTGGAGCTATGGTGGAAGACAAGGAGTTACCGCATCCATTGATAGCAGAGTTCTTGGATGTGTTTCCTCAGGAATTGATAAGATTGCCGCCAGATCGAGATATTAAATTTTCTATAGACTTGGTGCCAGGTGCAGAACCAATTTCGCAGCATGTCTATAGAGTAACAACAGCGAGTTGGTCGAGTAGAAGAAGCAGTTGGACGAATTACAAGATAAAAGGGTTTATCAGATCGAGTTCTTCACCATGGGAAGCACCGGTATTGTTTGTACCGAAGAAGGATGGATCGGTGGGCATGTGCATTGATTGCAGGGCTTTGAATAATCTCACTATCAAGAATAAGTATCCTTTACCACAGATTAATGATCTATTTGATCAGTTGAGTGGTGCGAAGGTATTTTCTAAGATAGATTTGAGATCAGGCTACCATTAGGTGAAGTTAAAGTCGGAGGACATACCGAAGACTGCTTTTAGAACTCGGTATGGTCAGTACGAGTTTATGGTGATGCCGTTTGGTTTGACTAATGTACCGACGGTATTTATGAACTTGATGAACAAGGTGTTCCACCAGTACCTTGACAAGTTCGTGGTGGTGTTCATCGACGACATACTCATATACTCAAGGACACCAGAGGAGCATGAGGAGCATTTGAGGATTGTGTTGGATGTGCTGAGGAAGGAGAAGTTGTATGGAAAGTTGTCCAAGTATGAGTTTTCTTGGACAAGGTGGAATTCTTGGGGCATGTTGTGATGGGTGATGGTATTTCATTGGATCCGAAGAAGATTTCAGCAGTAAAATCTTGGAAGACTCCGAGTTCGGTAGCAGAGATCAGGAGTTTCTTGGGATTGGCAGGCTACTACAGGAAGTTTGTGCAAAAAATTTTGAGGATTGCCGAGCCGATAACCAGACTCACAAGGAAGGATGTGGAGTTTGTTTGGACAGAGGATTGCCAGGTTGCTTTTGAGGAGTTGAAGAAGAGGTTGACGTTTGCTCCTATTTTGACATTGCCATTAGGGTCCGAAGGTTTCACTATGTAACCTCCGTATCCTAAAATTCTTGCTTAAATATTATTATTAGGTTAATTTTGGACTATTAGAATTTTTCCACAATTTTTAGTAAATTAAAAACTAGTAACCCTAATTTTCTACGACTTTTAAGAATTTATTTTAGTATCAAACTTAATTAAAAATAATCCAAACTTTTATTTTAGGTTCTAAATAATAAAATATATTTTCTAAAATTTTTTGGGAAATTTTTGATTATTTTTAGCATTTATTTTGAGTTAATTATGAAAAACTGCATTAAAAACTAATTTCTGATAAAAAAACCCAAAAAGTAAATATTTTTGCCTAGTCAGCAAACAGGGGCCCACATGTCAGCCTCCTGCAGCAAACTGGGCCGGGACCGCCTGTCAGTGACAGCTGAGTGGGTGCGGGTGGAGCCGAGCTGACCTCGAGCCGAGCCGAGTCAGAGTTCAACTCGGACTCAGCTGAGCCGAACCACGTCAGATTCGGACCGTCCGATTTGGGCGGAGTAGCAGGGATGGCTGCCACGTGTCAAGCTTCAAGCTGTGGCTGCTTTCTCTCTCCTCTATATATAATAGTTTAGTTATTTATTTCTAGGGTTTTTCTTCAGCCGGATTTTGGAGAATTGCCATCTAGGGTTCTTTCATTTTCCAGAAGCCATTGAGCATAGCTCCGGACTCCAAACGAGGCCTAGTTTCTTGCTTTAGAAAGACATTTGGGTTAGATTTCTGATTATATAAATTTTTTTACGAAATTATCAGTATTAAATTCTGAAAAATTCGTAGAGCACAGCATCTCTGAAAATAGACGTGTTTCGATGTTTTCGCGATTTCGGGAGAACTAGGAATCAGAATCATGAACCGTTTAAAGTTTCGGAAAGCTAATGTCGAGATCATTGAATATATAATTCCTAGAATTTAATTCAAAGTATTTATATACTGTTAATTCTATAGAACTTCTAGGTTAGAATTTAACCATCGGTGCACAATACAAAATTTGTATGTGACATAATTCCTAAATGAATTTGAATTCGGATGAGCTGTAAATTCTAGCATATTTTTGATGCTGAAATCTACAGGAAATTATGTATGAAAGTTGAGTTTGTGTTGGTTGACTTTTCGGTCAACAGATCGCCTCGATTTGTGTGCCATGAGTCTCGAGTTGATAAAATTCAGTTTCTTTGGACAAAATTTACGAATTAACCAAAATATCAGAATAATAATATTAAAATAGGATTTTACAATAATTATTCCAGAATTAAATAAATAAAAATAAATTATCTTTTGACATGGTAAATTATAATACATAGGCTATTTTGACTGTGACTTGGACTCTGATTCATACCAGCAGCAGGATCCCAGGCGAATACATTCTCTGACAGTTTTTATTATGTTAATTATCTCTATAATTCTTATTGTATAGCGTACATGACTCTGACACGGTTATTTATACGAGTTGGCATCATTGAGACCTGTCACGAGGAGTCGTGATTGGAATCCATCGTGTTAGCTGGGGAAAATAGGGAAATATTAGTAGCTTATGAGATTATACCCAACTTTACATGCATCATAGCTTACCCACACCTCACGTCGGTGCAGCCTGACCCTTACATGCCTCATCACTGTTACATATGGTTAGCCGGACTTGTTGGGGATGATCGCTAATCAATGTAAGGAGTCATATAGTCCCAAGCCGATCACATGATATACTGATGTTTCGCACACTTAGATAGATGATTTTTGACATGTATCTCGGTAGATTGATCTTGTATTTCCACATATTCTAGTTGTTCTTATATACACTTACATACCAGTTCTTTGTACTTGCGTACACTTGTAGTTCTATTCCTTGTCAGATGCATATTGATGATGATGTTCCAGTACCTTATTCCAGCATTCCTTTATTCCAGTATCTTATTGCCAGTTATTCATATCTGTCTTGTATTTCTTTACACTGTGCTATAGATTTTGTCAATATATGTGGAACTGCTGTTTGAGGTGTATTTCGTTCCAATCTTGACTGGATATTTTTTCTAGAGAATCTTGAGGATTTTTGCACTATGCACTACGGACCAGGTATAGATGCAGACTACGCTCCAGAGATCCTAGAGGAGACTACACCTCTAGATGAGACTTTACCTGCAGCTTTCTAGATAGTATTTATGATGCTTTTTAGACTCATGGAGGTTATTTTAGTTTATGTTTAGACTCATGTTAAGTTTAATCGGAGACTTGTGTTGGACAGCTAGACTGTGAGTTATCTCTATGTTTGAGACATGGTGTTTAACTATGTCATTTCCTTTTATCTTTTATCGTGCCTTATAGTTGTTGTGATTGAGTTACATTATGAGATTATTATGGAGATGTATATCATTGACAGGTGTTTAGTTATATAGAATCACTGTTGTTTGTGGTATTAAACGAAAGAATGAAAGTGTATTTCAATGACGGGGTTTATACGAAACCCGTGCCCTTTGGATTATAAACAAACTTGTACAATTTAATCCTATACGAGGATGTGGGAGTACAATTTATTTAATCTGGGTATAAATTGCTATAGGTGTCTGATCTGCAGTCGATCACTTTAGCCCTTGGACCACACGATGTTGAAGAAGTGTCGTGGAAGACAGGTAGCAGCTTCGAAGGTTTCAGAAGAGGGTGGATGCACAATGCCAAAGTCGTCGATCCCTGCTCTTTGCCTGAGCTCCGGACTCTCTCTCTCTCTCTCTTTCTCTCTTGACCTCCGGTTCGATCTTTTTGGGAAGTTTGACCTTGTTCGATCTTCAAGTTTAAAGTTTTTCGACCCTGTTCGATCTTCAAGTTTGAAGTTTTTTGACCTTGTTCTCCATTGATAGGGGTCTCTATTTATAGAGTTTTGGTGACAGTGACCACTCTGTCGGTGTAAAAATCGAGGAGTGGAAAGTACAACACCCTTTTACACAACGGTTAAAATAACCAATGCCTGCGTATAGATGACCTTTTGAGTGAGCATGTGACGTGTATCCAACTAAGGGGACAAAATGCGTATATCTGCTGTGAAGATCATGGCGTAGAAGCCACGTAGGTAGGTATCCCTTGTGTAGAAGAGGTTGGCGTAGAAGCCAAATGACTGTCTACCTGGCGTAGAAGCCGGATAGGCGTAGAAGCCGAATAGACGTAGAAGCCGAACAGGCGTAGAAGCCGAATAGGCGTAGAAGTCGAATGGTCGTAGAGACTGAGTGGGCATTTGAAGCCGAATGTTCATAGAGACTGAGTGGGCGTAGAAGCCGAATGAGCACAGATCTTGAATGGGCGTAGAAGCCGCTGCGTACCGTGCCAGAGTGCTGATGTGGACGTCTTAGCTGGAATTACGGCTTTTGAAGATATAATCAAATCTCTTGCAGAGATTTGCCACTATCTTGTGCATTAAATACGGAGGCGTGTTTTGAAGGTCTGCAGCCCTTCTGTGCATTTTTCGTAGAGATGTGCCTCCAGAGAAACTGTCACCGCTCTGTGCAATTTAGACGTAGAGATGTGCCTCGAGCCCCGTACGAAGTGCAGCTTTTGACGTGGCAGGCGGTTTGTCTACTACGGAGCATAAAATAGCTCATGTTTGCTTGTGTAAAATAAGGCAGCGTATCCCCTTGTACGCGAAAGAGCAGTTTATGCTGAGGGGACGTTAGTAAACGACGGTTCGGTAATATTTTAACCAAATCCTCTGCATTAAATGCAGAGATCCGCCATCATACTGTGGTGCACGTCCCGAGGGGTCTGTCCTCGTTTTCAGCCGTCGTCTGGGTATCCGTGCAGTACTTTTTGTCAGGAGTCAGAGGTCAGGTTCACTGTGTGACTTGACAGGTTTATTTCGGGGCAGACGAAGAGTTCTTCGTACGCTTTAACGCTGCTTTGAGAGCGGATGAGTTTTACGCCATGGAGGCGATGAAGAACCCTGTTTACGCTGGAGCGGTCTAGACGTACTACACTTATGCGGATGGTCTTTTGAGCTCATTCTTTACGCTATGTTTAGCGGAGAAAGCTCTGCTTGTACGCTTGATGGCTCTGAAGGCCTCTGTTTACGCTGTTCTATATCAGTATGCTGCGTAGCTCCTCCCAGCGTATTTTTCATGCTTCTACAAGACCCTCTTCAAAGCTTTTAAATTCCTCGGAATTTGAAATGCTTTGAATGAAGCAAGAACGGCCCCTCGTAACTCGAAACATCTCTGAATGGAGCGTTAAAACGGTCGATACGGTCTTTATGGCAGATTTATTGGGAACCGCTTGTGATCTCTTTCGCCTATAAAAAGGCTGGGGGAGTTAACCTGTTCTCCCCATATTTCCATCACCACGCAGAGATGATCGCCGGAGTTCGCCGGGTCGATCTGAGGAAGAAGGAGATCATGTTCTTCCAGCATGTAAGGAGCCGGAAAAGACGGCGTCTTCGAGCAAGTGTCCACTGCAACGATAGATCATGGAAGGATATCTTAGCCTCCCTTGCTCGGGATAATCAGCAACTTTATATGGCTGTTCTTCCAGGAGAAGGGAAGGGTCGTATTAGACCACACGGCTTGCAAACGGCGCCTTCTCCAGTTACCTCTGGTGACGAGAGGCAGACAGACCGGCTAGAGTAGCGGTGGTCTGTAGGAAAGTAGAATTACCCTACTTTTTTTCTGTTGGAGGATGGGTCATATGCCCAGTTTTGTATTCTCCTGCCACTGATCATCTTCTTGGAAGAAGAGGAAGATCACCAATGCGAGAACCTGTCAGAACAGATTCCGAGGGCGGCCTTCAGACGACGAGGGGGTATCTCCTTTGTAGACGGAGTTTCCCTCAGATGTGATCATAAAAAATAGAGAAAAACCCTTGTAGATTGGATTTCCCTCATATGTAATCATAATTTTGATTTTTAATAAAATTGTCTTCTTCATATGATCATCTTGCCATACGTTGCTGTGAAGTCTGAATATGTGTAGCTTCGACACGTCTGATTCTTTATGCCAACTCTGATAAGAAGAGTATTAGGCCCGGTCTTTTACGCATTGCGAACAGTCCATAGAACGCTGTTAAGCATTTTTGAACATTTAGAACTGTCCTGTTGCTAGGACTGAGGGACCGCGTAGAGCTCTGAACTGCTGCTTCTGATGAGCAGAAATTTTGTTCAGACTTCGTCTTCAAGAATGATCTCCCAAAACTCCCTTGGAACAGGGTCGAGGATTTGGCTGTCAAACTGAGTTTTTATTTTGATAGACGAGATATTCAGACTGGGGTCTGGATAAACCTCCAATTTTGGACCCGAGAAGAGTAATTTCTCAATGTTTGAACTCTATATGTTTCGGGTACTTGGGATACTTTGGGGTCAAGAACGAGTATCTTTTGTGTAAACTCTTTGCAATTGACCGCTTTGGGGACTGTTCGGATATGCGGAAAGTCGTGGAGCGTGAAATTATCAGCCTGTAGCCTCTGGGCATAAAACACCATCGAGTGTGAAATCGTAGACTTGTGGTTCCTGAGCGTGAAGTCGTAGGTTTGTTGCCTCACGAGCATAAAAGCTACCAAGTACGAAGGCATCCGGGCGTAAAACCATAGACTTATAGCTGTCGAACGTAAATCCGTAGATTCGTAGCTATCGAGCGTAGAAAGCTCCTTTAGCGTAGAACTGTAGATCTGTAGCCTGTGAGCGTAGAACACCATCGAGCGTGAAATCGTAGACTTGTGGTTCCTGAGCGTGAAGTCATAGGTTCATAGCCTCTCGAGCATAAAAGCTACCGAGCACAAAGACATCCGGGCGTAAAACCATAGATTTATAGCTGTGGAACGTAAAGCCGTAGATTCGTAGCTATCGAACGTAGAAAGCTCCTTTAGCGTAGAACTGTAGATTTGTAGCCTGTGAGCGTAGAACACCATCGAGCCTAAAATCGTAGACTTGTTGTTCCTGAGCGTGAAGTCATAGGTTCGTAGCCTCTCGAGCATAAAATCTACCGAGCACAAAGGCATCCGGGCGTAAAACCATAGACTAATAGCTGTCGAACGTAAAGCCGTGGATTCGTAGCTGTCGATCGTAGAAAGCTCCTTTAGCGTAGAACTGTAGATCTGTAGCTCCTGAAAAGAAAATTTCTCCGAGCGTGAAGTTTGCGGATCTGTTGCTTCTGAGCGTAAACTGAGCGCCACCGAGCATGAGATCATCGATTTGGTATCTGCTGAGCGTAAAGTCGTAGGTTTGTTGCCTCTCGAGCATAAAAGCTACCGAGCACAAAGGCATCCGGGCGTAAAACCATAGACTTATAGCTTGCGAGCGTAAAACCGTAGATCTGTTGCTGTCGAGCGTAGAAAGCTCCTTTAGCATAGAAACCGTCAAACTGCTTTGCGCAAAGAATTTTTCGAATTCGTTGACTGTCCGTCTTTCGAGAGTAGTGGGCTGACGTAGCATCCAATCATAACCACCTATTAATTGCGAGATTTGGTTAGGGTCTCGAGGAGTCCGTCCGAGGATTCGAGGAGTCGACTAGAACTCTATATATATCCCAAACCTTTGAGAGAAAAACTTTTTATCCGTCTTCTGTGAAAGAGAGCTTTCGACTGTTCACGTTTTTCTTCGTTTCTTCTCCGAACACTTCGAGTCTTCAGAAATGGCGCCGAAACAAACCCCCTCCACTAAGGGAAAGAGCATAGGTTCTTCCTCTCATTCTCTTGCCCCAGCGAGGGGGTCTTTGGTTGGGCAAGGTAAACTTCCTTCTGAGCGAAGTATCCCGTCGAGGAGCAGCGCACCCGGTCTTAGAGGTAGAGCCTTTGGTGTGACAAAAAATGATGAAAAATCCTACGCACACGTTGAACGTGACCGCGCTAGGTCGTCTTCTGTGCTGATTGCCTCTTTGAGGAAGATGATGCACGGAGGCGTTTTCATCTTTTATGCCTACATTTCTAATGTGCCAGCGTAAAAAAAACTCCATATTTTCCTAGTTCCGAGCGTAAAAGATCTGGCTACCAAAAATTGGCGTATATCATAAAATTAGAGTTTTACGCTTGTGGAGGGGACTTCCGGCGTAAAATAACCAAATTCGTATAATCCTGGTATAGAGCACAGACTGTCGTTTGTTCGGTCTGTATGTTTGTGCAAGATTTGTAATGACATATTTTCCTTGCACTTTTGCAGTTGATTTGGGTGAGTCTCCACTGGCCAAGGTGATGGGTTCCACTGCCCTCGAACTATCTGGAGGATCTGTCCCACGTGGCATTTTCTATCTCAGGACCCCAGTACCCTGAAGGAAGGGGGATCTTGATATCGGCTCAGGGCGAGCGAATGCTGCTGAGCATGATCAACGGGGAGCCCCTAATGTACGTAGACGGGGAGCAGTACACCAAGCCGGCCTTTCTTTTTGGGGACATGATCGACAAGCAGTCCAAGACGAAGCCCAAGAGAGAACCCTGAGTTTTCCCTGCGGAGAGCGTGGTCTTGTATCTGCTCATGATGCCGAGAGATTATCCCATCTCGGCTTTCTTCCATGCCACACATCGCAGGAGGATGTCATGGACGCTGACTCCCGATCTTCACGGCAAGCCGGGGAAGATCTTTCATCTGAAAGGGGCTGACCATGGGTCGTTTGTCAGCCGCCCTTCCGGTGTTATGATGTTTTTTAGAGGACTATTCCCGGGCAGTGTCCCGAGTGAAGACAGCTCAGTGATCCAACCGGTCCAATTGCCGACCTTCTGCAACGACTTTATGGGACGAGGTGGGGTATATCCCAAGGAGAATCCTCGGTGCAATGGGTGGATCACCCCAACAAACCTCCGATGGACTTGCCTAGTTAACTGGGCCTTGAAGCACTTTCGGAGAGAGCTGGAGGGCATTGGACTATATGCCGCTGTGAGTGCGACGAGTGTCGGGTTGCCTCCCAATCCTAATTTGTTCTTGGCACTGATGGAGCGATATATTTCGCTCACTGGGACCTTCGCCACTCCACTGGGGGAGCTGTGATTGACCCTTCATGAGATGGCAGGTGTCTCAAGACTGCCGATGGGGGATACCCCATATGAAGAGTATGTCCCCACCAATCGGGAATTGGGGGACTTGGACCCTCGGGTGGCGGAAGTATATCAGGAGCTGATGTGTCAATACTTCGCGTGCACCGCTTTTTATAACGAGCCTTCCAATTTGGCTCACACAACCAAGTGGATGTCCTACCTCTTCTTCCACCGAGCCAGGGCCGTCAAGTCAGAGAAAGCCTCGGGGGGCAAGAATGAGCCGTGAACTGTTTGGGCGTGCTTAGTGCCCAGGTCGTTGAGGATCTTATGGAGGAGGCTAAGGCTCCAGATCAGATTCTCGTTGAGGGGGTAGGAAAGTATCCCGAAGGCACTAAGGCCTACAGTTACTTGAGGCGCTGCCACAGGCCTCTGTCTAAGGAAGCCCAACTGGCCGATTTTCTCTCGATTTGGCTGCGTCGAGTAGTAGTGCCTGGTACTGCATCCGCGGACCGCATTCACCGGAATATCCTGTGGCCGGCAGTGCGCCTGGTGTTCGGGGCAAGACTGGGCTTGCTTTCTGCCATGGTGTGCCGTATACAGGCTGGCCTGAGAGCCATGACTGATGTGTTGCTCGTCGATGAAGCTCGGCGTGAGAGTTTTCCCTGGATAGAATTACCATACCTGTATTTGATGGGATGGTTTATTCTCCATAACCCCCGGGTGATGTCTCCCGGCTCTGGTAGCAGCTCGGGGGGTAATTTCTTGCTGAACTACAAACACTCTCCCTGGAATGTAAACACCACTTTGGACTGTCGGCTGGCGTTGAACCTTCGCCACGGTTGGAAGCTCCTCTGTACTCCCCCTCCTGTACATCGCAATCAATCAGGGACGAGGCTTGAGGATTCAGGTGGAGAGAAGACCGATCTTTCTCCGGAAGCTTTTAATTGGTTGGTCTGCATTAGACCCTCCCATCTGTTGTACAGGAGCGAAGATCATTGCTTCTTCGAGCACTACTTGCCTAGTCGGTTCGACCGGCAGTTTGGGTACGATCAGTTGCACGTGGGCAATGCCGTCACCAGCTTCAGGTCCAGGGGCGGACTCATTGATGGAGCCAGAGGGTGGCGATATTTTATCATGGGTTGTACGGAAGCAATCTTCATTGTGCCGGTTGTTACAACCTCCACGGAGCTCCGTATTCTCCATTCTTATGCCCAGTTCTATGTGGCGATTAACACCTTCCATCGCGATTTCGATATTCATGGAAGCTTCAGGGTGCCTCCTCCCAAGTCTGGGAGAAGAGTTGAAGTCCCCTCGGTTTCTTCTGACAAGGGTGAGGAGTCTGGCACTCTGGATGAGCCTCTGGTGTCGGTGCCGAGGTGTGAAGTGCCTCCGCCTGCGGGGACTTTGGTAGTCCCTTCTGGGAAGCGACGGGCTTCTGCTCCAAAGGAAGCTCTTCTTCGTAAGAGGAGGAAGGAGACGGTTGCTCGTCCTCTCCGCATTCTTGGTATTGAGGCTCCTGGGAGTGAGCCTGAATTTCTCCATATCAGGGATGATTCTTTGGCCGGAGGTTCCTCGCCTTTTAGAGAGGGACCTTCTACAGTTCCAGCCGGCGGCGCCGGAGAATCTTTGCTAGAGGTCGCTGTCGTGGCTACTACTCCAGGTAGTGGAACGAGATTGCCTGTGTGGCCGCGGCAGATGGGAGAATCTTTTCCTAAACCAGCAATGGATAAAACTCCCGCTGTGTCAGCGAGCACGTCTAGCGAGATTCCAGTTGACGAACCTCGACTGCGTCTCGGTGAAGGCTTGGCAGAACTCCGGGCGAAGTCGGTTGGCCCACCTCCTTCTCCAGGTATGATAGTTTGTATTGCGTCATTAAAGCGTGGTTTAGCTACATCGGCTCCAGATGCGCCATATATACCGTTATTTTCGGGTAAATGTCATCTTTATGTCTCCCTTTAGAAAGATTACCATCATATTGATATCAACTTTCTGGTCCTTTTCTCAGGGGATGGCGTCCATTGGGAATACAGTGTTGAAGCAGCTTCTGGCTCTGCTCCGGCTCCTGGCGATGATACGGAGGCTTTCGACTTCGAGGAGGAAATACCCTCGGGGGCCAGCTCGCCTGGAGTGGTTTCGTCACCTCGAGAGGAGGACGAACCCGTCATCGTGACTTCGTCTTTTGCGAGTATGCTAATGACTTTGACCGTCATCGTTGCACCTTCTTCGATCGTACCACCCGTCGAGGCAGCGGCTGTGGCCACTTCGTCTGCAATCATTCCCGGAGGGGGACTTGCGGATATCGTGGCCACTCCTGGCGTTCAATCGGATCTAGTTGCGCTGACTGAGCAACATACCAGCCTCTTTTACATCGGTTTGAAAACGATGATATCAATGGTGTTGGCAAAGAGTCTAGACTTCAAGCGCCTGAAGAAGACTTCTCAGTTTTTTATCAGGGCTGTCAGGGAGCTCGGCGATCCTTGGGTAGCTGACGCCCTGGAGGCGGTGGTTAATGGTTTAGAGCAACCCATTAACGAATACTTGTAGCTGACTCGGGGCAGCTTTGATGCTGAGGTCCAGGCCAGATACGACCTCATGACTGCACGGCTTTCTACACAGCTGGAAAGCCTAGACAACTCCATCAAAATACATAAGCTAGAGATGGATAAAAGAAAAGCTGTCGTGGAAGAGGCTCTCGCTCTCGAGACGAAGCTCCGATCTGAGCACGAAGGGAACGCAGCGAGGGCCCGCAAGCTGAAGGAAAAACTCGCTCTGGCAGAGGAGTGGGCTTCTCAGTCGTTGGCAGGTCTAGATGTAGCGACTAGTCGACTGAGCGCAGTGCGACAGGATTTGGAGCATGCAGAAGCCGCCCGTGCGGGCTCTCTTCGGGCAAGGGCTGAGCTGATCCTTACGAACAATCCCGAGGCACGGTTGGAGCGGGCTCGCGCCGATGCCTTGGTTTCCAGGAATGAGAAGATAGCTGCACTAGAGCGGCTGATTCGCGATCTGACTGCTCCCCCATCATGATGTATCCCTTCTCTTTTTTTTTTGCTTCCCTAGATGTAATTTTGCTCTTTATCGGGAATAAATAAAAGCGACTCTTTTCTGACCTTTGTGGACCCATCATTTCGGAATGTAAATGACAATTTTTTTTTTTGGGCGAGAGTGTTATCAGAGGTAGTATGGACATGATAAACTCTCGATAAACTTTTAGCGGGACATATCTGTTCAGAGGTCATACGGACATGATAGAATATAACCCAACTAATGGCGCTCTGGAAGTAGTTTTGTCAGAATTGAGATCCTCGTTATATTCTACTCGAGCAGGTGAGATTAAGCATAGTACCTTTTCAGGAATTTGTCGTTGATAGGAGCCATTAACAGGTCTCCATTAGGCTGGGCTATCCTGTAGACGCCGTTTGATAACGTTGTCTCGATCACGTAAGGGCCCTCCCATTTGGGCTGGAATTTGCCTTTACTTCTGTGAGTAAGAATTATCGGCCTTCTTACGGCTAGAACTAGCTCGTCGACTTTGAACACTCTTTCCTTTACTTTATGATTGAAAGCTTTGGAAATGCATGCTTGGTAGAGCGCGATGCGCTGTTGAGCTTGGAAGCATTTCTCGTCTAATCCTTCTAGCTCTTGGAGCCTTAACAAGTCATTCTTTTCTCGAGTCAGCTCATTAGTCACGGCTATCCTGAGTGAGGGGATCTGGATTTCAATGGGGAGAACTGCTTCGCTCCCGTAGACCAGCGAGAATGGGGTACAACCTGTCGGTGTTCGTACCGTTGTGCGGTATGCCCAGAGACATTCGCCCAGCTTCTCATTCCAATCTCTCTTGTTTTTAGAGACGAATTTCTTTTAGAGTTTCATAATGGTTTTGTTGAAAGCTTCTGCCAAACCATTAGCAGCTGGATAATATGCCGTAGAGGCGATATTGTGTATCCAATTTTAATCGTAAAATCGATGAAACGCTTAGCTGATGAACTGAGGCCCATTGTCGTGAATTATCCTCCGGGGTACCCCGAAGCGATAAATGACGTGATGCTTGATGAAGCTGATCACATTAAACGCCTTCACCTCAGCAAGAGGGATTGCCTCTGCCCATTTGGAGAAGTAGTCCGTGATGGCCAGTATGAACCGGTGACCCCTGAAAGAAGACGGGTGAATAGGACCGATGAAATCCATACCCCATGCTTCGAAAGGCCAGGATGCGACCGTAGGATGTAGATGTTCAGACAGTTGATGTATGAAGTCTGCGTGAACCTGACAGGCTCTGCATTGTCTTGCATACCGTATTGCATCTGCGATCATAGTAGGCCAGTAATAGCCCATTCTCCTGATGCGATCCTGTAGCTTAGGACCGGTTTGATGCGCTCCGCATACGCCGTCGTGAGCTTCTCGGATAATCTGCTGTGCTTTTTCTTCAGATAACATCTCAATAGCAGTCCGTCGTAGGTCCGACGATATAGGCATTGTGAAGATGCATCGTAGTAGAAGCGTAATGATCGTCTTTTGACGGATACTGCTTCTTTGGGGTCCTCCGGCACGATTTCGTATGCGACAAAATCTATGAAGGGACTTCTCCAGTCTCTTCTAGGGGGATCTGTGTTCATAGCGTAGCTGCGTTCTATGTGAAAGTTGTTCTTCACACGGAATAAATCTCTTTTTAAGAAGGATTACCGAATCCTGCCTTCTTATAGGAGTGGCTAAATCTGCAGCTAGACTGGCTAGGGCATCAGCTTCAAGATTCTGAGATCGAGGTACATGCTCTAGGAAGAACCCTTTGAATGTCATGGCTATCTCGACCGTCGCTTGGTGATAGGGGATGAGGTCTGGATTCCGGACTTCATATATCCCTCTGACTTGATTGACGATAAGCAAAGAATCACCGAAAGCTTCCATGGACTCGACCTCCAGCTCTTTAGCGACTTGGAGCCCGATTAGTAGAGCGTTGTACTCTGCCACATTGTTGGAGCACGGCTCGCTAAGGGAATATGCTCGGTAGATGACGATTTTATCAGGAGTGACCAGGACGACTCCTACTCTTGAAACGACATTTCCCCTAGGACCGGTTCTGGAGGCACCATCGAAGATAGTTGCCATGCGTCAGTTTCCATTACGGAATTACATTCTGCAACTTCATCGGGAATATCCTCGTATAATTTAGAGGCCTCCGGGATCGGATGAGTAGCTAGGAAGTCAGCCAGCGCTTGGCCCTTGATGGACTTCTGCGGTACGTACACCATGTCATATGATGTTAATAGCATCGCCCAAGTTGCGAGTCGGGAATTAAGAGCACTAGGCTTGCTCATCAGTACTCGAAGAGGGTTGATCCTGAAGATGATATGAATAGTCTGGCCGGCGATATAGTGTCGCGTCTTCTGGATAGCGAACATCAGAGCCAAGCATTCTTTCTCTACTGCGTTGTACCGGTGTTCGGCTCCGACCATCATCTTGCTGAGGTAGTAGATAGCCTATTCATGACCCATGTTATTCTTCTGTTCGAGAAGAGCTCCTAGCGAATGATCCATCGCTCGAACGTACAACAAGAATGGTCTTCCCATGACGGGAGGTACCAGAACTGGCGGACTGGTGATGTCACTACCATATTTTAAAAAAAAGGGTATTTTAGTAATTTCCTATTTAAATAAATATTGTGCATGGTAAATAATTTTTGTTGTATTATTTAATTTTTGTTAGATATTATTTAATTATTTTGGACTTATTTTAGTGGATCCAACTAGTTTAGTTTGGACCCATGGACCAACCTGAATTAATTAGTTAGACTTGGCCCATTTAGAAAGCCCATGGTTAAGAAGATGGATTAAATTAATTAAATGATTAGACTAGAAGCTTCCTTCCTTAATTATTTCTTCATGAGAGGCCCCAAGGGGTACATTGGACATTTTACAATTGCTTGGGGGAGGGGCTATGGCCGGCCTATTAAAGAGGGGGGAAATTTCTCTCTCCTCTTATCTCATTCCAAATCTAGATCTAGAATTCTCCCACTACCAAATTCCCTCCATTCCCAATCCAATTCCCTACCAAATTCATTCCAAATTCTTTCCAATTCACCATTAGAGAAGGAGGAAGCAAGGATCTAGAAGAAGGAAGCAAGGATCTACAAAGAGGAGCAAGGATCTACAATTTGGAAGCAAGTTCATCTCAATTGGAGGTTTCATTGGGAATCCATCTCCCAATAGGTATAATTCAGATTTTCCTATTTAAATAGCTTCTAAATCTGAGATTTAATCATGTAAAATCAACCTATATGTATGTACTACCCATAGGACTTTGTTTTGTGTTCATAGGAGACCCATGGAGAAAGTTATGGTGCTTTTTGTGTCAATTTTGTTGGAATTCCGAATTTATATTTTTTTGTGTGTGTCAATTGATCCTATAGATCAATTGGACATGAGATTTGTATTTGAGGCTAGTGTCGTGTCCATATTGGGATACTTGTGGTTCGTATCCCAACTATTTGGTGATACGTGTCATTTGGGGGTTTTCCTCCGATACGGGGCTTTGAACATGTCGTATTTTGACACGGACACATAGATCTACTTTTGACACTTTGATTTGTTCATAAATATTATTTGTGATTTATTTGTGTCCTTCGGGGTGCATTTAGTTATGTATTGGACTCGTGTCGCATGCGTATCCTAGATCTAGTGGGATACGGTGAGATACTCTCCAATTGTGTGTATTTTTGTATAGATCTAATTAATTGTGGTTCAATTTTTCATTTATAATTAGTATATATATATGGATATTAAATATTTATTTTGTGTATTTATTATATTAATTATTGTAGCATAGATCTATATTTTGGGTGTACTAATATAATGTACAATATAATATGTAGCTTTCTTGCATGCAAATATATATGTTACTACTTGTTAAATAATATAATTTATACATAAAATGTTTTATAAAATATATTTGTATGTTTAATTGTGTAATTATATTATTTATAATTATTATGTAATTATTTGGATATTAATGTAAATATTTTAGGTGTGCATCTAGCCATGTAAATTATATGTTCTTTGTTAAATATTTGAAGGTATAAGTTTATGTGTATATTAATATATATATGTACATTTTTGTATTAACGGTTTATATATATATATATATATATATATATATATATACTGTTTTATATATTCTGTTTATATATATATATATATATATATTGTTTTATATATTCTGTTTTTATATATATAATTTATATATATATAACTTGTTTTAGTGACAGTGAATTAATGACAGTAAAAACTGTCATTAATTAGCCGACTAATAGCAGCCGCTGTAGCCTTCGGGCAATTAATGACAAACCTGTCATTAATTGCAGCAGCGGGAAACAGCAGCTTTTCTGCGACGCTTTTCCGTGACAGTTTAACTGTCAGCGAAAACCAAAGCAGTGGCAGTTTATTATTTGGGTTTCGGTGACAGTCCTTCGGTGACAGTCCCGATTGTCACTATTTAAACTGTTTTGATTTAATCCTATTTTATTCACTGTTTTTCAATGACGCTTTGACAGATTTAATGTATATATTATATATTATAATTGTATATATATATATGTATATATATATGTGTTTTGTGAGGAATAATAATTATAATAATATATTATGTTATTTATATAAATGTTGGGTTGTATATATTATTTTAGGGTATATATTAATTGTATTATTAGTATACTTTGTGTGAGTTCTTTTTGAATCTAATTTGATTCCTAAATTATTGTAGTTTATCTCTATATTATTTTATAGATGTCTTGTGAGGTTGACTTTGGGTTTGACCATGTTTGACTTTAGTGGACTTTAGAGTTGACCATAGTTGACTTTTACACCTTAGAATTGACTTATTGACCTAGAAGTTGCCTAGTTTGACTTGTTCTCTTTCCGGGACCTTGTATTAATGTGGTATTCCATGTCTAGGTCTTCGAGGCACCGAGTCAGACATTTGTGAGACTGTTCATTGGACTTCAGGCGAGTACATTCTCTGATAGTTTCTCATTTTTGATATCCTCTATGTTCGTTGTATCTAGTGTAGATATACATGTTCTCTTGACACTATGGTTACACGGATTGGTATATCCGGATCTCGTCATGAGATGTTATTCCTTGGTATATGGTGTATATGGTGCAAATATTGTTTCATTGGTTATCTTGTACATGTACAGACACCGATTCTCGGGGAGACTAGCTATCTTCTTGGGGAATCTAGTGCCATAACGTACCGTGGTTGGATCTATTATACCAGTCGGGGTGGGGAGTATTTTAGTGTAGATATGTGATCATACCCTCCTTGTGCATGTCTTGTTCCTTGTGAGTGTTGATCATACACCGCACGTATAATCAGCCAGGCCATCATACTCTTGTGCAAGTTCCCAAGCCGATCACATGTTAAAGCTAGTACTCACACACTTAGTCATTAGTATTCTTGTTCCATCAGCATAGTGTTCATTATTGTATTTCTTTCCAGTATTTCCTTATTGTCTATACATTCTTGTATCTATTTATGCATCTTGTTTATCCACAACTATTTACTGTTACATAGTTTTTATCATTATTTGAGAACTGCTGTTAGGGTTGTACTCTGCTCCTTTCCTGACTGGATATATTTTTCCAGATGACACTGAGGAGTACCCTACCTATTATGGACCCCAGGATATTGTGGGTTTAGATTCTGAGACCCTGGCTCAAGAGGGACTTATCCCAACTGAGACAGTTGACCCTGGAGTTGTAGCTTTATAGTTTTGTAGTATTCTTTGTACTGGATTTGTCTCCAGCATATTTCTGTAATTTTCTTCAGACTCATTGATGTATTATTTTAGACTCATGAGTTGTATTGTGACTATTCTATTCTTTATCTGATTCGTGCTCATTTCCACCTTAGTTCTGTGATTGAGTATACTATCATTATTGGTGGTTCATTATATTGTTAGATAGTTTATCTAGACAGCGTTCTACCGCCGATTCTGCGGCGTAGGCTGGGCGTTGTTTCCGACTAGTACACTTACATCGGGTGCGGGTCGTGACACATTTTTGGTCGTGGCCCATGCAGGTCTAGCTTCACAAGTATGTGATGTCATGGTAGTGCGACAATTTAGTTGTACTACTGTGAGCCTGCAATAGGATATAAGAAATAGGCTGAGATACTCAATCACATCTAGGAAAATTCTTTTCATTCAACTATTCTCCTTTGACATTGATACTTGAACCCTTAAACTGTCCTTTCCTTGATGTCTTACATCTTGTGCCATATTGATCCTCATTCCGTCTTTTTATGAGACATACTCGGAGATACTTGCGGAGGCACGCAAGGTTAAGCGGGATCTGGGTTTGAAGACCAAGAGAGACCGTGATTCTTTTCTGGGGGCCAACGGCAGTGCAGTATCTGCCAAACGTCCTCATTTCTAGTCCAGACCTTTCCAGCAGCCACAGCAGAACCAGACTCCAGCTAGAGCGCCTTTTCACCAGGCACCTCAGCAGCAGAGGTAGTTACAGTAAGCTCTATGCAACTTCTGCAAGAAGCCCGGCCACATCTGGGAAGTTTGCAGAAAGAGGCTAGGAGTTTGTTTGTATTGTGGTACTGAAGGGCATCAATTGAGGGAGTGTCCTCGTCGTGCAGTTCAGGGAGCAGCTCTAGCTCCGAGGGCACAGATGAGACCACCTGCAGCACAACCGAGGGGACCGCTTCCGACACAGCAGCAGCGTTTTATCCAGCATCAGCAGCAGGGAGGTGCTCGGCAGGGACGAGCGTTTGCTATGACAGTCGAAGAGGAGGAACCCACAGGAGATATCATCGCAGGTTCTATTCTTCTTGATTCCATTCCAGCTTTAGCTTTGTTTGATAGTGGTACTTCCCATAGTTTTGTATCTGTTTCTTTTGCTCTAAAGCATGGTTTGGTAGCTGAGTCTTTGCTTAGGACTTGCAAGATCATGACCGGGGGAGGCATTATCCTGGTTAATGATATTTGTAAGGATCGGAGAGTTACTCTGGGAGGTCGGGAGTTGAGTGCGTGTCTACTTGTAATGCCACTTCCGAGCTACGACATTGTACTCGGGATGGATTGGTTGAGTAGGCACCATGCTAGCATAGATTGTAGAGGAGGTAGAGTTTTGTTTGGTCCGCCAGGAGAGCCAGAGTTCGAGTTTGCTAGAGGAACTGCGGAGCAGGAAGAAGGCATTATTTGTGGAGCTATGGTGGAAGACAAGGAGTTGCCACATCCATTGATAGCAGAATTTTTGGATGTGTTTCCTGAAGAATTGCCAGGATTGCCGCCAGATCGAGATGTTAAATTTTCTATAGACTTGGTGCCAGGTGCAGAACCAATTTCGCAGCATGTCTATAGAGTAAACAACAGCGAGCTGGTCGAGTTGAAGAAGCAGGTGGACGAATTGCAGGATAAGGGGTTTATCAGATCGAGTTCTTCACCATGGGGAGCCCCGGTATTGTTTGTACCAAAGAAGGATGGATCGGTGCGCATGTGCATTGATTACAGGGCTTTGAATAATCTCACTATCAAGAATAAATATCCTTTGCCACGGATTGATGATCTGTTTGATCAGTTGAGTAGTGCCAAGGTATTTTCTAAGATAGATTTGAGATCAGGCTACCATCAGGAGAAGGTGAAGCCGGGGGACATACCGAAGACTGCTTTTAGAACTCGGTATGGTCAGTACGAGTTTATGGTGATGCCGTTTGGTTTGACTAATGCACCGGCGGTATTTATGAACTTGATGAACAAGGTGTTCCACCAGTACCTTGACAAGTTCGTGGTGGTGTTCATCGACGACATACTCATATACTCGAGGACACCGGAGGAGCATGAGGAGCATTTGAGGATTGTGTTGGATGTGCTGAGGAAGGAGAAGTTGTATGGGAAGTTGTCCAAATGTGAGTTTTTCTTGGACAAGGTAGAATTCTTGGGGCATGTTGTGACTGGTGATGGTATTTCAGTGGATCCGAAGAAGATTTCAGCAGTGGAATCTTAGAAGACTCCGAGTTCGGTAGCAGAGATCAGGAGTTTCTTGGGATTGGCAGGCTACTACAGAAAGTTTGTGCAAGATTTTTCGAGGATTGCCGAGCCGATGACCAGACTCACAAGGAAGGATGTGGAGTTTGTTTGGACGGAAGATTGCCAGGCTGCTTTCGAGGAGTTGAAGAAGAGGTTGACGTCTGCTCCTATTTTGACGTTGTCATCAGGGTACGGAGGTTTCACTATTTATAGTGATACATCGGGGAAGGGTTTAGGTTGTGTTCTTCAGCAGCATGGGAAAGTGATTGCCTATGCATCCAGGCAATTGCGTCCTCATGAAAAGAACTATCCTACCCATGATTTGGAATTGGCAGCTATCATATTCGCCCTGAAGTTGTGGAAACATTATTTGTACGGAGAGCGTGTGGAGATCTTCACAGACCACAAAAGCTTGAAGTATGTTTTCGCGCAGAAGGAGTTGAACATGAGGCAGCGTCGGTGGTTGGAATTGATGAAGGATTTTGATATCTCTTTGCAATATCATCCTGGGAAAGCCAATGTAGTTGCCGATGATTTGAGCAGGTATCCGGTAGCTATGTTCTTGACGCAGGATCGATATCTGTTGGAGGACTTGGAGAGCTTGGGTATTAAGGTGATTGTTCTTGGGTGTGCTATGCAGATGTGGGGATTGCAGATACACTCAGATTTGATGGACAGGATCAAGGCAGCACAGTATGATGACGTATCTTTGAGGAGTATCAGAGCTCAGGTGAGAGCAGGATTGGAGGATGATTTCACTATTGCAGAGGATGGATCTTTGAGGCATGGAGTTAGATTGTGTGTGCCTAGTGGGGAGTTGCGCGAGGAGGTGTTGCAGGAAGCGCATCGCTCTCAGTATTCCATACATCCAGGTGCTAACAAGATGTATCGGGATATGCGAGAGAGTGTGTGGTGGTATGGCATGAAGAGGGAAGTGGCACAGTTTGTATCCAGACGCTTAGTGTGCCAGCAGGTGAAAGCCGAGAGGCAGAGGCCAGGAGGTTTACTTCAGCCATTACCCATTCCAGAGTGGAAGTGGGAACACATTACTATGGATTTTGTGTCCGGACTACCACGATCTCCAGGAGGAAAAGAAGCGATTTGGGTCATTGTTGATAGATTGACCAAGTTGGCCCACTTTTTGCCTTTCAAGGTGGGTTTGTCTACGGAGAAGCTGGCGGAGATGTATGTGAGGCAGATCGTTAGGATACATGGAGTTCCCGTCAGCATAGTCTCAGATCGAGATAGTCGTTTCACTTCTTATTTCTGGAGGAGTTTGCAGGAGAGTTTGGGCACTCAGCTCAAATTCAGTACTGCATATCATCCCCAGACAGATGGGCAGTCAGAGAGGACTATTCAGACTCTCGAGGATATGTTGCGCACTTGTGTACTAGATTTCGGGGGTTCTTGGGAGGACCATCTCCATTTGGTAGAGTTTGCTTACAACAACAGTTACCAGTCCAGTATAGAGATGTCACCTTTTGAAGCTCTATATGGTCGGAGGTGTCGTACTCCTTTGTCTTGGGACAATGTTGGAGAGAGAGTTTTGCTTGGGCCAGAGATGGTTGTGGATACAGCAGAGAAGGTTCAGTTGATCAGAGACAGACTTCGAGTGGCGCAGGACAGACAACGGCATTGGGTCGATAGCCATCGGAGACCCTTGGAGTTTGAGGTGGGTGGTTTGGTGTTTCTGAGGATTTCTCCGACACGAGGCACGATTCGCTTCGGTGGAGGCGGAAAGCTTAGTCCATGATTCATTGGACCTTTCACTATTCTAGAGAGGGTCGGTGTAGTTGCTTATAGACTAGACTTGCCACCTGCATTGGAGGGAGTGCACAACGTGTTTCATGTGTCGCAGTTGAGACGATACGTGGCAGATCCTAGTCATGTATTGGATCACTCAGAGATAGAGGTGGGCCCTACTCTTAGCTATCCAGAGCAGCCAGTTGGGATTCTGGATCGGAGAGAGAAGGTGCTGAGGAACCAGACTATTCCTTTGGTGCGCGTCGCATGGAGGCATCACTCTCCGGGGGAGTCTACCTGGGAGAGAGAGGATGAAATGCAAGGGCGTTATCCATATTTGTTTGTACCTTGAGGTATGTTATTTTTAGTTATGTTCTGTTCATTGTTATGTTCTGTTCATTAGTTAGTTGTGATTCTTTAGTTCCGTTCTGTGATTTTCTGGGGGTAGTTTTCGTCTTTGAATTTCGAGGACGAAATTATTTTAAGGAGGGTAGACTTGTCACTACCACATTTTAGAAAAAAGGGTATTTTTGTCATTTCCTATTTAAATAAATATTGTGCATGGTAAATAATTTTTGTTGTATTATTTAATTGTTGTTAGATATTATTTAATTATTTTGGACTTATTTTAGTGGATCCAACTAGTTTAGTTTGGACCCATGGACCAACATGAATTAATTAGTTAGACTTGGCCCATTTAGAGAGCCCATGGTTAAGAAGATGGATTAAATTAATTAAATGATTAGACTAGAAGCTTCCTTCCTTAATTATTTCTTCATGAGAGGCCCCAAGGGGTACATTGGACATTTTATAATTGCTTGGGGGAGGGGCTATGGCCGGCCTATTAAAGAGGGGGGGGAAATTTCTCTCTCCTCTCATCTCATTCCAAATCTAGATCTAGAATTCTCCCACTACCAAATTCCCTCCATTCCCAATCCAATTCCCTACCAAATTCATTCCAAATTCTTTCCAATTCACCATTAGAGAAGGAGGAAGCAAGGATCTAGAAGAAGGAAGCAAGGATCTATAAAGAGGAGCAAGGATCTACAATTTGGAAGCAAGTTCATCTCAATTGGAGGTTTCATTGGGAATCCATCTCCCAATAGGTATAAATCAGATTTTCCCATTTAAATAGCTTCTAATTCTGAGATTTAATCATGTAAAATCAACCTATATGTATGTACTACCCATAGGACTTTGTTTTGTGTTCATAGGAGACCCATGGAGAAAGTTATGGTGCTTTTTGTGTCAATTTTGTTGGAATTCCGAATTTATATTTTTTTGTGTGTGTCAATTGATCCTATAGATCAATTGGACATGAGATTTGTATTTGAGGCTAGTGTCGTGTCCATATTGGGATACTTGTGGTTCGTATCCCAACTATTTGGTGATACGTGTCATTTGGGGGTTTTCCTCCGACACGGGGCTTTGAACATGTCGTATTTTGACACGGACACATAGATCTACTTTTGACACTTTGATTTGTTCATAAATATTATTTGTGATTTATTTGTGTCCTTCGGGGTGCATTTAGTTGTGTGTTGGACTCGTGTCGCATGCGTATCCTAGATCTAATGGGATACGGTGAGATACTCTCCAATTGTGTGTATTTTTGTATAGATCTAATTAATTGTGGTTCAATTTTTCATTTATAATTAGTATATATATATGGATATTAAATATTTATTTTGTGTATTTATTATAGTAATTATTGTAGCATAGATCTATATTTTGGGTGTGCTAATATAATGTACAATATAATATGTAGCTTTCTTGCATGCAAATATATATGTTACTACTTGTTAAATAATATAATTTATACATAAAATGTTTTATAAAATATATTTGTATGTTTAATTGTGTAATTATATTATTTATAATTATTATGTAATTATTTGGATATTAATGTAAATATTTTAGGTGTGCTTCTAGCCATGTAAATTATATGTTCTTTGTTAAATATTTGAAGGTATAAGTTTATGTGTATATTAATATATATATGTACATGTTTGTATTAATGGTTTATATATATATATATATATATATATATACTGTTTTATATATTCTGTTTATATATATATATATATATTGTTTTATATATTCTGTTTTTATATATATAATTTATATATATATAACTTATTTTAGTGACAGTGAATTAATGACAGTAAAAACTGTCATTAATTAGCCGACTAATAGCAGCCGCTGTAGCCTTCGGGCAATTAATGACAAACCTGTCATTAATTGCAGCAGCGGGAAACAACAGCTTTTCTGCGACGCTTTTCCGCGACAGTTTAACTGTCAGCGAAAACCAAAGCAGTGGCAGTTTATTATTTGGGTTTCGGTGACAGTCCTTCGGTGACAGTCCCGATTGTCACTATTTAAACTGTTTTGATTTAATCCTATTTTATTCACTATTTTTCAATGACGCTTTGACAGATTTAATGTATATATTATATATTATAATTGTATATATATATATGTATATATATATATATGTGTTTTGTGAGGAATAATAATTGTAATAATATATTATGTTATTTATATAAATGTTGGGTTGTATATATTATTTTAGGGTATATATTAATTGTATTATTAGTATACTTTGTGTGAGTTCTTTTTGAATCTAATTTGATTCCTAAATTATTGTAGTTTATCTCTATATTATTTTATAGATGTCTTGTGAGGTTGACTTTGGGTTTGACCATGTTTGACTTTAGTGGACTTTAGAGTTGACCATAGTTGACTTTTACACCTTAGAATTGACTTATTGACCTAGAAGTTGCCTAGTTTGACTTGTTCTCTTTCCGGGACCTTGTATTAATGTGGTATTCCATGTCTAGGTCTTTGAGGCACCGAGTCAGACATTTGTGAGACTGTTCATTGGACTTCAGACGAGTACATTCTCTGATAGTTTCTCATTTTTGATATCCTCTATGTTCGTTGTATCTAGTGTAGATATACATGTTCTCTTGACACTATGGTTACACGGATTGGTATATCCGGATCTCGTCATGAGATGTTATTCCTTGGTATATGGTGTATATGGTGCAAGTATTGTTTTATTGGTTATCTTGTACATGTACAGACACCGATTCTCGGGGAGACTAGCTATCTTCTTGGGGAATCTAGTGCCATAACGTACCGTGGTTGGATCTATTATACCAGTCGGGGTGGGGAGTATTTTAGTGTAGATATGTGATCATACCCTCCTTGTGCATGTCTTGTTCCTTGTGAGTGTTGATCATACACCGCACGTATAATCAGCCAGGCCATCATACTCTTGTGCAAGTTCCCAAGCCGATCACATGTTAAAGCTAGTACTCACACACTTAGTCATTAATATTCTTGTTCCATCAGCATATTGTTCATTATTGTATTTCTTTCCAGTATTTCCTTATTGTCTATACATTCTTGTATCTATTTATGCATCTTGTTTATCCACAACTATTTATTGTTACATAGTTTTTATCATTATTTGAGAACTGCTGTTAGGGTTGTACTCTGCTCCTTTCCTGACTGGATATATTTTTCCAAATGACACTGAGGAGTACCCTACCTATTATGGACCCCAGGATGTTGTGGGTTTAGATTCTGAGACCCTGGCTCAAGAGGGACTTATTCCAACTGAGACAGTTGACCCTGGAGTTGTAGCTTTATAGTTTTGTAGTATTCTTTGTACTGGATTTGTCTCCAGCATATTTCTGTAATTTTCTTCAGACTCATTGATGTATTATTTTAGACTCATAAGTTGTATTGTGACTATTCTATTCTTTATCTGATTCGTGCTCATTTCCACCTTAGTTCTGTGATTGAGTATACTATCATTATTGGTGGTTCATTATATTGTTAGATAGTTTATCTAGACAGCGTTCTACCGCCGATTCTGCGGCGTAGGCTGGGCGTTGTTTCCGACTAGTACCCTTACACCGGGTGCGGGTCGTGACAGGTGAGGTAGTGCTTGATATCTCTGAACACTTGCTAACAGGCTTCATCCCATACGAAGGATACACCTTTCTTCATGAGATAAGAAAAGGGCTGACATCTCTGGAGTTCCCTCAGATTATGGGGTGGTAGCATTTCTATGATTGCCTGGACTTTGTCAGGGTCCACCTGGATGCCTTTGGCGGTGATGACAAATCCCAGGAACTTGCCACTGGAAACACCCAGAAAGGACTTCGTAGTGTTCATCTTTAGTTGATATTGGCGCATTAACTCGAATACCGTCCTCAAGTCTTGAATGTGATCGTCTTTGAGGCGACTTTTGACGGCTATGTCATCCACGTAACATTCTACTGTTTTGCGTAAATGCTCATGGAATATGTTACTCTAGCCCGTTGGTATGTAGCCCCGGCGTTCTTCAATCCGAAGGGCATGACCGTATAGCAATATACCCCCGATGGCGTCCGGAAGGCAGTGTGTTTCTCGTCTTCAGGATGCATCTTGATCTGATTGTATCCTGAGAATCTATCCATGAAAGACATGCGTTCAAAGCCGCAGGTGTTGTCGATCATGATGTCCGTGATAGGAAGAGGGAATTCATCTTTGGGGCAGGCCGCATTCAGATCTCGGTAATCGATGCAGATACGTACCTTTCCATTTTTTTTCATGACTGGGACAACGTTGGCGACCCAGTCGGGATGTTGTTCTTCCCGGATGAAACCACAAGCTATCAACTTCTTGACTTCAGCTTCAATGGCGTTCATCATATCCGGGCGGAACCGGTGTTGGTGCTGCTTCACAGGCTTTGAGTCGGTCAATATATTGAGTTTGTGAGTAGCCACCTTCGGGACTAGGCCCGACATGTCTCCATAATCCCACGCAAAGACGTTGACGTATTCCTTTATCAGCTGTATGATTTCTTCCCTTTCAGCTGGGGGAAGATTGTCACTGATAAATATCGGCTTTGGCAAAAGTTCACCCCCAACATCGATTTGGATAACTTCGTCTTTGGTGGGAGGTTCTCTTTGCTCGAAGCAGAATTCCCATTGCGTATCCATTTGTTGAGCCCAAGAGTCATTCTCAAACGGCTCAGAATCCTGTTCATCTGCTTCTGAGGGATCTGTCACTACCATATTTACTGATAGTGTTTGTTCAAGAGCACCAGGTGAGTCGGAGGGCGACGAGCCGTTCTGGGAGGAGGGAAAGATGTCCTCGTCTGACTTGGAAGTCGTAAGGGAGGTGGCATACCCTAAACCAAAACGAGTTTATCGATAGCGGGGGTTGCCGCACGACGGCGTTCGTCTGCCTCTTCCGTAGTTGAGGCCTGGCTTCCGCTTCAAGTCGTAGCCCATGTTTTGCATGATCTTCAGCGCTTGCGGGCTGTATCGGTGAACTTGCATTTTCCCAATATCGTCATCGAAAGGATCTTCCTGGTTAACCGGTTGATTGTGCATGCGGACGAAGAATATTGGACGCTGACTGCTGCAGGTAGGCGGAATAATGAAGATAGAATCCTCATGGGGTCCATACGTTGTGATGATGTTGGATGATGATGCTACTTCCCAGACATACGGACGGTAGGAGTTTATAGCTTCCAAGAATTTTTGTGCTATGGGTTCTACCTCATCACGGGGAGTGGTATATACTCGCTCAGAGGTGAGATGGACATGGCAATTGACGGTCGAAAGTTTATTCAGAGGTGATATAAACATGACAAACTTTGTGATTGTGACTTCCATCGGAGATGGAGGCACACATCTGCACAGAGGTGATATGGACATGGCATTTTTGTGGACTTAACACCACTGGCATACTTAGAGTTAAGTACGGATGTCAAGTGTAGACGACAATCGATATCAGAGGTAATATGGACTTGACAACTGATGGTCGAAAGTTTATTCAGAGGTAATATGAACATGACAAACTTTATGATTGTGACTTCCATCGGGGATGGAGGCACACATCTGCTCAGAGGTGATATGGACATGGTAGTTTTTGTGGACTTAACACCACTGGCGTACTTAGAGTTAAGTACGGATGTCAAGTGTGGAGGGCAACTTATATCAAAAGATAGTCGGTAGCCGAAAGTTTTATTCAAAGGTGATATGAACATGACAAACTTTTGAAAGGAGCAAATTGTTATGTAAGAAAAGAATGGAAATCCAATCGGTATGGACCGTCCCTTTGTTCACAGATTCAAAGTGATGACCTTGGCATCGATCGTCTCCTGAATTTTCCTTTTTAGCACATAGCACGCCTTTGTGGGGTGATGAGTGTATAGGTGAAAGAGACAATAATCTGGGTGATCCACGTCGCCAGCCCTCTCAGGATGTCTGATGTTGGGTAGCTGGAGCTTGCGCTCTTTCATTAATATATCAAAGATCTCAACGATGTCGTCTTCGTTGAAGGAAAAAGTCCCTTTTGGTCTTTGGGCTCTTGATGCCTGAATATTACGGTCTTGCAGGGAGATCATTGCTGTTGCATCATTTTCGGATCTTGAGGGGATTCTACCCTCGGCCCTGGACGTCCCCTTGTTCTGTCGAGGTAAGTTACCTCTGGACATGCCGTGGTCTCTGGCCACAGAAACTGATTCATCAAGAACTGCCTCTGGTTGTACAGGACTGGACTTCGGAATTTTGGGTCTCGTGAGAGACGTAGTATATCCCAACCCGAAACGAGCTTCTCGATAGTGAGAATTACTACGCACCGGCATTCGCCTAACTTTCCCATAGTTGAGACCTTGTTTCAGTTTTAAGTCGTAACCCATGTTTTGCATAATATTTAATGCTTGTGGGCTGTATCTGTGGGTTTGTATCCTACCAGATTCAGACTCGCGTGATTCCTCTTGCACGATTGGGGCGTTCTGCCTGCTGTCGAAGATTATCGGACGCTGATCGTCATGGGTTGGTAGAATGATAAAGATGGATTCTTCCTGTGGTCCACCTATTATGACGATATCAGATGTTGACGTATCTTCCCATATGATTTCCCCGTGTTTGTCTGTTAGGGGAACCGAAGTCAGTTTATGACTCTCGTTCTTGCGTTTCTGGATTAGGTAATCCCGCAGGTCAGGAGGAGTAGAGGAAGAAGACGAAGGCTTGTTTCTTCTGTTCCCATCAGCGGGCGTGCGGATATTAGGCACCCCAGTTTTCCCTGTGCCACCTGTGTACAATAGATTGGCCATCTGGGTGGCGGATAATCCCCGGGGAGGGTGCCTTCCCGTAGTCTGAGCATGCTTTACGTCGTGGGACTTCACCTGGCGTAATTTGGAGATTTGCTCAGACTGGCGTAAAGCTGAAGAGGTTCTCAGTCGGCCATCGGCTTCCCGCGTAATCCGGAGGGTAGGTAGATTGCTTCTTTGCTGGTGTAACGGCCGAGAAGTTGAGTACCCCGCCGCTTGCTCCCCCCTGCGGAAATCACGGCGCTCATCTGGTTCCCCGTAGAGGTCAGATATTGTCTTGCGCATGGAGAATGATTTGTACTTCTGACTTGGCGTTGAGGCATCATCAGAAGTTTGGTCTGTACCGCGCGTAGTGGGAGACTGGTTTCTGCACGTAGAGCGCAGTGGATACTTCTGGGTTAGCGCTGAGGCTTTGTCCGAAGTTTTGTCTGTACTGCGCATAGCGGAAGACTGATTCCTACGCGTAGAGCGCAGTGGATACTTCTGGGTCAGCGCTGAGGCTTTGCCCGAAGTTTTGTCTGTACCGCGCGTAACGGAAGACTGAATTTTACGTACAGGACACGGAGGGAGCAATGCTACCACCTCATTGGTCGGAAAGATCGGAGAGTCCACAGGAATGGTAGAGGATGTCTTGGGCATCCAGACCTTGCGCAGCTTCCTGTTGTCTTGGATGGAGAGAGAGTGAGAGCTACCCCCGGTTCGAAGCATGTCTTCGTAGGCAGACTGGCCGAATTGGATGACCAATGTCTTCTTCATGGATCCCACGGATACCGCATCGTGTTGAGCAATTACTTCCTCATCAGAAGAGAAAGACTTCCCCAGCAGAGTCGCAATCTTGTTTGTGGTATTAAACGAAAGAATAAAAGTGTATTTCAATGACGGGGTTTATACAAAACCCGCGCCCTTTGGTTTACAAACAAACTTGTACAATTTAATCCTATACGAGGATGTGGGAGTATAATTTATTTAATTTGGGTATAAATTGCTATAGGTGTCTGATCTGCAGTCGATCACTTTAGCCCTTGGACCACACGATGTTGAAGAAGTGCCGTGGAAGACAGGTAGCAGCTTCGAAGGTTGCAGAAGAGGGTGGTTGCACGATGCCAAAGTCGTCGATCCCTGCTCTTTGCTTGAGCTCCGGACTCTCTCTCTCTCTCTCTCTCTCTCTTGACCTCCGGTTCGATCTTTCTGGGAAGTTCGACCTTGTTTGATCTTCAAGTTTGAAGTTTTTCGACCCTGTTCGATCTTCAAGTTTGAAGTTTTTCGTCCTTGTTCCCCATTGATAGGGGTCTCTATTTATAGAGTTTTGGTGACAGTGACCACTCTGTCGGTATAAAAACCGAAGAGTGGAAAGTACAATACCTTTTTACACAACGGTTAAAATAACCAATGCCTGCGTATAGATGACCTTTTGAGTGAGCATGTGACGCGTGTCCAACTAAGGAGACAAAATGCGTATATCTGCTACGAAAATAACGGTGTAGAAGCCACGTAGGTAGGTATCCCTTGTGTAGAAGAGGTTGGCGTAGAAGCCAAATGACTGTCACCCTGGCGTAGAAGCCGGATAGGCATAGAAGCCGAATAGGTGTAGAAGCCGAACACGCGTAGAAGCCGAATAGGCGTAAAAGCCGAATGGTCGTAGAGACTGAGTGGGCGTTTGAAGCCGAATGGTCGTAGAGACTGAGTGGGCGTAGAAGCCGAATGAGCACAGATCTTGAATGGGCGTAGAAGCCGTTGCGTACCGTGCCAGAGTGCTGATGTGGATGTCTTAGCTGGAATTACGTCTTTTGAAGATATAATCAAATCTCTTGCACAGATTTGCCACCATCTTGTGCATTAAATATGGAGACGTGTTTTGAAGGTCTGTAGCCCTTCTGTGCATCTGTCGCAGAGATGTGCCTCCAGAGAAACTGTCACCGCTCTGTGCAATTTAGACGTAGAGACGTGCCTCGAGCCCCGTACGAAGTGCATCTTTTGACGTGGCAGGCGGTTTGTCTACTGCGGAGCGTAAAACAGCTCATGTTTGCCTGTGTAAAACAAGGCAGCGTATCCTCTTGTATGCGAAAGAGCAGTTTGTGCTGAGGGGACGTCAGTAAACGACGGTTCGGTAATATTTTAACCAAATCCTCTACATTAAATGCAGAGATCCACCATCATACTGTGGTGCGCGTCCCGAGGGGTCTGTCCTCATTTCCAGCCGTCGTCTGGGTAGTCGTGCAGCACTTTTTGTCAGGAGTCAGAGGTCAGGTTCACTGCGTGACTTGACAGGTTTATTTCGGGGAAGACGAAGCATTCCTCATACGCTTTAACGCTGCTTTAAGAGCGGATGAGTTTTACGCCATGGAGGCGATGAAGAACCCTGTTTACGCTGGAGCGGTCTGGACGTACTGCACTTACGTGGATGGTCCTTTGAGCTCATTCTTTACGCTATGTTTAGCGAAGAAAGCTCTGCTTGTACGCTTGATGGCTCTGAAGGCCTCTGTTTACGCTGCTCTGTATCAGTATGCTCCGTAGCTCCTCCCAGCGTATTTTTCATGCTTCTACAACTGTGACCTAGACAGCGTTCTACCGTCGATGCTGCGGCGTAGGGTGGACGTACCCACGCTCTCGTGCCCCTTTACCGGGTGCGGGTCGTGACACATTTTTAGTGGTGGTCCATGCAGGTCTAGTTTCGTAATTTGTACGATATCGTGGTAGTACGACAACTTAATTGTACTGCTGCGAGCCTGTGCTAAGATATAGGAAATATGATATAGGATGAGAGTATGCTCAATCATACTAGGAAATTCTGAACTTTATATTGCTATTCTAATTGATTACTTCCCAAAGCACTTTACTGTCCTTCTTTGATAATATCATATCTATTACCTTAATTGATTCTTTTGATCTGTATTCAGGATGTCGCCGAATACTAGATCTATGAGAGTGGGAGCAGCAAATTCAGAGAGGTCTGCCACCTCTCAACCTGACGAACAGACACCGGGAGTTCCTCCTATATCTCCTGTTCGTGTGGGAGTATCTGCCGCTAACGGGATTCCTCCTCCACCTATTCAGAGGATTGCCCCAGCTATGACAGACAATCTTCTACCACCACCGACACTGATTTTCGGAGGAGTGCCCACTAACGGGGCACAGATGTTTGCACTGATACAGGGCATGCTAGAGGCCCAGACAGTAACGGCAGAAGCTCAGCACGTTCAAACTGAGGCTCAGAGAGTGCAAGCAGAAGCACACCAGGGGCAGACCGAACTGATGAGAGAGAGCATGGAGAATGCTCATCAGGTGGCTCTCCAGGCCGTGGATATAGTAGCACGACAACCGCAACATCAAGGTCAGCAACAACAGAGGCCCGGTACCATAGTGGACTTTAAGAGGATGATGCCTCGAGAGTTCAAGGGCACAGAAAGAATACTTTATGCTGATGAATGGTTGGAAGACATAGAGCGGAACTTACGCTTATCACAGATTCCAGAGAATCTTCAGATAGAGGCCGCTGGCAGTCAGATGTTTGATATCGCACTGACGTGGTATCGTACAGAGCCGAGACTCGCCGCTGAAGGACTTACTTGGGAGGACTTTAAGGAGCTCTTCAACGAGAAATTCTTTCCTGACGTAGCCTTGGGAGCATTAGAAAGTCAGTTCCATGACTTAGTCCAAGGAGGCATGTCAGTCGACGAATATGCCGCAGAGTTTTGTCGATTGAGTCAATTTGCACCATCGATGATTCGAGATCAAGGAGACAGAGCACGGAAATTCAGAAAGGGACTAAATAGGGAGATCAAGTCTCATACTTCGGGATGACGTACTGCTATATTTGAGGGTATTATGATGGATGCCCAGATTGCCGAAGATGACTTGGACCTCAGGCCCAAGAGAGGACACGACCCATCTGGAGAAACAGGAGGTAACACAGGACCAGCCAAGCACCTACACTTCCAACAACAATATTATAGGCCACACCAGCAGCAACACCCGCAGCAACACCAGCAATAGGCACCAGTTCGAGGACATGCTCAACAACAGCAACCACAAAGACATAATCAACTCGCTATCTCATATTCGTATTATGGAAAGATGGGACATACAAGAGACATCTGCAGAAAAAGGTTGGGCACTTGCTTATCATGTGGATCAGCAGCACATCAGCTGAGGGACTGCCCAACTATTCAGACTCGCTAGGGAGGAGCAACAGATCAGAGAGGACCAGCCAGAGCACCCATTATACTAGGAAGCCAGCAGCAGAGCGGACCTCTACTTCCACCACAACAGGATAGGTTTTCTCAGCATCAGCAGCAGAGAGGAGCACCACCAGGACGAGCTTACGCCATGATCACTGAGGAGGCCGAGCCAGCCGGAGACGTGATTTCAAGTTCAGTTTTACTCGATTCTATGCCAGCACTTGCTTTATTTGATTTTGGCGCTTCCCATAGTTTCGTATCTGTATCTTATGCCCTTAAGTATCAATTAAAAATGGAACCATTAGATAGGACTTGCAAGATCACGACAAGAGGAGGCATTATCCTAGTCCGTGATTGTTGCAAGGATCGGATAGTGTCATTGGAAGGCCGAGAGTTGAGCGTGAGTTTACTCGTTATGCCACTTCTGGATTACGATATTGTACTCGGAATGGACTGGCTGAGTAAACACCATGCTTCTATAGATTGTCGCGGAGGAAGAGTAGTATTTCGACCACCAGGAGAGCCAGAGTTTGAGATTGCCAGAGAAGCAGAGGAGCGGAGCAGAGGCACTTTTTACGGAGCCAGGGTAGAAGAAGAAGAGTTACCGCATCCACTTATAGCAGAGTTCCTGGATGTATTTCCAGAGAAGTTGCCAGGTTTGCCGCCAGACAGAGATGTTGAGTTCTCTATAGACTTGATACCAGGAGCGGAGCCTATTTTACAATATGTCTATAGAGTTAACAACAACGAGTTAGTAGAACTGAAGAAATAAGTAGAGAAGCTGTAGGACAAAGGTTTTATTAGGTCCAGCTCATCGCCATAGGGAGCACCGGTATTATTCGTACCAAGAATGATGGCACGGTACGTATTTGTATCGATTATAGAGCCTTGAATAACCTCACTATCAAAAATAAATACCTGCTGCCGAGGATAGATGATCTTTTTGATCAATTGAGGTGAGCGAAGGTGTTTTCAAAAATAGACATGAGGTCAGGCTATCACCAGGTGAAAGTGAAGAAAGAAGACATACCAAAGACTGCCTTCCGGACCAGATATGGCCAGTTTGAATTTACAGTAATGACTTTTGGTTTAACCAATGCACCCGCAGTATTTATGAACTTGATGAACAAGGTGTTCCAACAGTACCTTGACAAGTTCATAGTGGTGTTCATTGACGACATTCTAGTGTATTCAAAAACCCTAGAGGAGCATGAAGAGCATCTGGGGATAGTCTTAGAAACTCTCAGGAGAGAGAAATTGTATGGGAAGCTTTCAAAGTGTGAGTTCTTCCTTGACAAGGTTAAATTTCTTGGACATATGGTAACGGGTGACAGAATTTCGGTTAACCCAAAGAAGATAGAGGCAGTGGAGTCTTGGGCTACCCCCAGTATGGTCGCTGAAATTAGGAGCTTTCTCGGACAAGCAGGATACTACAGAAGATTTGTACAAGACTTCTCCAAGATTGCAGAGCCAATGACTAGGCTGACCAAGAAAGATGTAGAATTTGACTGGATAGAAGAATGTCAAGCTGCATTCGATGAGCTGAAGAGGAGATTGATGACAACACCAGTTTTGACATTGCTATCAGGGACAGGTGGATTCACTATCTACAGTGATGCTTCAGGAAAAGGTTTGGGATGCGTTATTCAACAACACAGGAAAGTAATTGCCTATGCTTCAAGACAATTATGCCCTCATGAAAAGAACTACCCCACTCACAATCTGGAGTTAGCAGCAGTTATCTTTGCCCTAAAACTATTGAAGCACTATCTGTACGGAGAGCGTGTGAAGATCTTCACAGACCACAAGAGCTTAATGTACATGTTTACGCAGAAGAAGCTGAATATGAGACAGAGAAGGTGGCTAGAATTGATGAAAGACTTTGATATCTCATTACAGTACCATCCAGGAAAGGCTAACGTAGTCGCCGATGTCTTGAGCAGGTACCCAATGGCTATATGCTTGACTTCGGATAGACACTTATTAGCTGATCTTGAGAGCTTGGGAATTAAAGTATTAGTTCCAGGAGCTTAGATTCAGATGTGGGGACTGCAGATACAATCAGAGCTGATGGACAGAATTAGAGCCGCGCAGTATGATGATGAGACTCTAAGGAATATTAGAGCACAAGTTCAGACAGGATTGATAAATGATTTCACTATTGCGGATGATGGATCCTTAAGACATGGCACGAGGATGTGTGTGCCAAGTGGAGAGCTACGCGAAGAAGTTTTACAGGAGGTACACCGCTCTCAGTACTCGATGCATCCCAGAGCCAATAAGATGTATCGAGATTTGAGGAAGCATGTATGGTGGTATGGTATGAAGTGCGAAGTAGCACGCTTCGTATCCCGATGTTTAGTGTGCCAACAGGTGAAAGAAGATCGACAGAGGCCAGGAGGATTGCTTCAACCTTTACCCATTCCAGAATGGAAGTGGGAGCACATGACTATGGACTTCGTTTTGGAACTTCCTCGTTCTCTAGGGGAAAGGATGCGATTTTGGTCATCGTGGATAGGTTGACCAAATCAGCCCACTTCTTACCTTTCAAAGTGGATACATCGACGAAGAAGCTAGCGAAAATATATGTACAGCAAATTGTCATATTGTATGGAGTTCCTATGAGCATTGTCTCAGATAGGGATAGTCGTTTTACTTCCCATTTTTGGAGGAGTCTGCAGTCTAGCTTGGGCACTCAACTCAAGTTCAGTACCGCATATCACCCTCAGACCGACGGACAGTCTGAAAGGACTATTCAGACCCTTGAAGACATGCTACGCACTTGCGTCTTGGATCTCAGAGGTTCTTGGGAGGATCATCTACATTTGGTAGAGTTTGCTTACAACAACAGCTACCAGGCCAGCATTGAGATGTCACCATTCGAGGCCTTATATGGACGGAGGTGTCGTACACCTTTATCTTGGGATAATGTTGGAGAAAGAGCCTTGTTAGGACCAGAAATGGTCGTGGATGCAGCAGAAAAGGTAAAACTTATCCGAGACAGACTGCGAGTGGCGCAGGACAGACAGCGGCATTGGGCCGATAGCCACCGTAGACCCCTAGAGTTTTAGGTTGGCGATTTGGTATTCTTACGGATTTCTCCGACACGGGGCACGATTCATTTTGGCAAAGGAGGAAAGCTTAGTCTATGATACATCAGGCCCTTCAGTGTTCTTGTATGGGTCGATGCAGTGGCCTATAGACTAGACTTGCCGCCTGCTCTAGATGGAGTGTATGACGTGTTCCACGTGTCGCAGCTGAGATGGTACGTGGCAGATCCTAGCCACGTATTAGATCACTTGGAGATTGAAGTTGGACCGACACTCAGCTATCCTGAACAACCAGTGGAGATCTTGGATGGTAGAGAGAAGATATTGTGGAACCAGACTATTCCCTTAGTTCGTGTTCCATGGAGAAATCACTCTCCAGGAGAATCAACTTGGGAGAGAGAGGACGAAATGCGCGAGCGGTATCCATATCTCTTCGCGACTTGAGGTATAATTCATTAATTGATTGCTTGTTCTTGTACTAGTTATTTCAAATTTTGAGGACAAAATTCTTTTTAAGAAGGGTAGACTTGTAACCTCCATATCCTGAAATTCTTGCTTAAATATTATTATTAGGTTAATTTTGGACTATTGGATTTTTTCCATAATTTTTAGTAAATTAAAAACTAGTAACCCTAATTTTCTAGGACTATCAAGAATTTATTTTAGTATCAAACTTAAATAAAAGTATTCCAAACTTTTATTTTAGGTTCTAAATAATAAAATATATTTTCTAGAATTTTTTGGGAATTTTCTGATTATTTTTAGCATTTATTTTGAGTTAATTATGAAAACCTGCATTAAAAACTAATTTCTGAAAAAGAAAACCCAAAAAGTAAATATTTTTGCCCAGTCAGCAAATAGGGGCCCACATGTCAGCCTCCTGCAGCAAACTGGGCAGGGCCTGCCTGTCAGTGACCGCTGAGTGGGTGCGGGTGTAGCCGAGCCGACCTCGAGCCGAGCCGAGTCAAAGTTCGACTCGAACTCAGCTGAGCCGAGCCGCGTCAGATTCGGACCGTCCAATTTGGGCGGGGCAGCACGGATGGCTGCCACGTGTCAAGCTCCGAGCCGCGGCTGCTTTCTCTCTCCTCTATATATAATAGTTTAGTTATTTATTTCTAGGGTTTTTCTTTAGCCGAATTTTGGAGAATTGCCATCTAGGGTTCCTTCATCTTCCAGAAGTCATTGCGCATAGCTCCGGACTCCAAACGAGGCCTAGTTTCTTGCATTAGAAAGATATTGAGTTTAGCTTTCTGATTATATAATTTTTTTATGAAATTATGAGTATTAAATTCTGGAAAATTCGTAGAGCACAGCATGTCCAAAAATTGACATATTTCGGTGTTTTTGCGATTTCGGGAGAATAAGAATCAGAATCAAGAACCGCTTGAAGTTTCGAAAAGCTAATGTCGAGATCATTGACATATATTTTTACCAGAATTTAATTAGAAGTATTTATATATTGTTAATTCTGTAGAACTTCTAGGTTAGAATTTAACCATCGGTGCACAATATGAAATTTGTATGTGCCATAATTCCCAAACAAATTTGAATTCGGATGAGCTGTAAATTTCAACATGTTTTTGACGCTAAAATCTACAGGAAATCATGCATAAAAGTTAAGTTTGTGTCGGTTGACTTTTCGGTCAACTGATCGCCTCGATTTGCATGCCATGAGTCTCGAGTTGAAAAAATTTAGTTCCTTTGGACAAAATTTAGGAATTAACCTAAAAATCAGAATAATAAGACTAAAATAGGGTTTTAGAGTAATTATTCCAGAATTAAATAAAATAAAATAAATTATCTTTTGACATGGTAAATTGTAATACATAGGCTATTTGGACTGACTTGGACTCTGATTCATACCAGCAGCAGGACCCCAGGCGAGTACTTTCTCTGACAGTTTCCATTATGTTGATTATCTCTATAATTCTTGTTGTATAGCGTACGTGACTCTGACACGGTTATTTACACGAGTTGGCATCATTGAGACCTGTCACGAGGAGTCGTGATTGGAATCCATCATGCTAGCTGGAGAAAATAGGAAAATATTAGTAGCTTATGTGATCATACCCAACTTTACATGCATCATAGCTCACCTACACCTCACGTCGGTGCAGCCTGACCCTTACATGCCTCATCACTGTTACATATGGTTAGCCGGACTTGTTGGGGATGATCGCTAATCAATGTAATGAGTCATATAGTCCCAAGCTGATCACATGATATACTGATATTTCGCACACTTAGATAGATGATTTTTGACATGTATCTTGGTAGATTGATCTTGTATTTCCACATGTTCTAGTTGTTGTTCTTATATACACTTACATACCAGTTCTTTGTACTTGCGTACACTTGTAGTTCTATTCCTTGTCAGATGCATATTAATGATGATGTTCCAGTACCTTATTCCAGCATTCCTTTATTCCAGTATCTTATTGCTAGTTATTCATATCTGTCTTGTATTTCTTTATACTGTGCTATAGATTTTGTCAATATATGTGGAACTGCTGTTAGAGGTGTATTTCGTTCCTATCCTGACTGGATAATTTTTCCAGAGAATCTTGAGGATTTCTGCACTACGCACTACGGACCAGGTATAGATGCTGATTACGCACCAGAGATCCTAGTGGAGACTACACCTCTAGATGAGACTTTACCTGCAGCTTTCTACATAGTATTTATGATGCTTTTGAGACTCATGAAGGTTGTTTCAGTTTATGTTTAGACTCATGTTAAGTTTAATCGGAGACTTGTGTTGGACAGCTAGACTGTGAGTTATCTCTATGTTTGAGACATGGTGTTTAACTATGTCATTTTCTTTTATCTTTTATCGTGCCTTATAGTTGTTGTGATTGAGTTACATTGTGAGATTATTATGGAGATGTATATCATTGACAGGTGTTTAGTTATATAGAATCACTGTGACCTACACAGCGTTCTACCGCCGATGCTGCGGCGTAGGCTGGACGTACCCACGCTCTCGTGCCCCTATACCGGGTGTGGGTCGTGACAAACTATTTATAGTGATGCATCGGGGAAGGGTTTGGGTTGTGTTCTTCAGCAGCATAGGAAAGTAATTTCCTATGCATCCAAGCAATTGCGACCTCATGAAAAAAACTATCCTACCCATGATTTGGAGTTGGCAGCCGTCATATTCGCCCTGAAGATATAAAAACATTATTTGTATGGAGAGCGTGTGAAGATCTTCACAGACCACAAAAGCTTGAAGTACATTTTCACGCAGAAGGAGTTGAACATGAGACAGCGTCGGTGGTTGGAACTGATGAAGGATTTTGATATCTCTTTGCAATATCATCCTGGGAAAGCTAATATAGTTACCGATGCTTTGAGCAGGTATCCGGTAGCTATGTTCTTGACGCAGGATCGATATTTGTTGGACGACTTAGAGAGCTTGGGTATTGAGGTGATTATTCTTGGTTGTGCTATGCAGATGTGGGGATTACAGTTACATTCAGATTTGATGGACATGATCAAGGCAGCACAGTATGAGGATGTATCTCTGAGCAGTATCAGAGCTCAGGTAAGAGCAGGATTGGTGGATGATTTTACTATAGCTGATGATGGATCTTTGAGGCATGGAGTTAGATTGTGTGTGCCTAGTGGGGAGCTGCGTGAGGAGGTATTTCAGGAAGCGAATCACTCTCAGTATTCTATGCATCCAGGTGCTAACAAGATGTATCGGGATATGCGAGAGAGTGTGTGGTGGTATGGCATGAAGAGGAAAGTGGCACAGTTTGTATCCAGATGCTTAGTGTGCTAGTAGGTGAAAGGCGAGAGGCAGAGGCCAGGAGGTTTACTTCAGCCATTATTTATTCTAGAGTGGAAGTGGAAACATATTACCATAGATTTTGTGTCCGGACTTCCACGATCTCCAGGAGGAAAAGATGCGATTTGGGTCATCGTTGATAGGTTGACCAAGTCGGCCCACTTCTTGCCTTTCAAAGTGGGTTTGTCTACGGAGAAGCTGGCATAGATGTATGTGAGGCAGAACATTAGGATACATGGAGTTCTCGTCAGTATAGTCTCAGATCGGGATAGTCGTTTCACTTCTCATTTCTGGAGGAGTTTGCAGGAGAGTTTGGGCACTCGGCTCAAGTTCAGTACTACATATCATCCCCAGACAGATGGACAGTCAGAAAGGACTATTCAGACTATCGAGGATATGTTGTGTACTTGTGTATTAGATTTTGGGGGTTCTTTGGAGGACCATCTCTATTTGGTAGAGTTTGCTTACAACAACAGTTACCAGGCCAGTATAAAGATGTCGCATTTTGAAGCTCTATACGGTCGGAGGTGTCGTACTCCTTTGTCTTGGGACGATATTGGAGAGAGAGTTTTGCTTGGGCTAGAGATGGTTGTGGATGCAGCAGAGAAGGTTCAGTTGATCAGAGACAGACTTCGAGTGGCGCAGGACAGACAGCGGCATTGGGCCGATAGCCATCGGAGACCTTTGGAGTTCGAGGTATAGTTTAGATTTTTGTTTTGTGCTTGTTCTTGGTTGTTGTTATAGATTAAGTTCTTAAGGTGGTATTTTGTTCTAGGTGAGTGGTTTGGTGTTTCTGAGGATTATTCCGACACGAGGCACGATTCGATTCGGTGGAGGCGTGAAGTTTAGTCCACGATTCATCAGACCTTTCACTATTCTAGAGAGGGTCGGTACAGTTGCTTATAGACTAGATGTGTTTCACGTGTCATAGTTGAGATGATACGTGGCAGATCCTAGTCATGTATTGGATCACTCGCAGATAGAGGTGGGCCCTACTCTTAGCTATACAGAGCAGCCAGTTGAGATTCTGGATCGGAGAGAGAAGTTGCTGAGGAATTATACTATTCCTTTAGTGCGGGTCGCATGGAGGCATCACTCTCCAGGGGAGTCTACCTGGGAGAGAGATGATGAAATACGAGAGCGTTATCCATATTTGTTTGTGCTTTGAGGTATGTAATTTTCTAGTTATGTTCTGTTCATTGTTATGTTCTTTCATAGTTAGTTGTGATTCTTTATTTCTGTTCTGTTATTTTTTGGGGATAGTTTTCGTCTTTGAATTTTGAGGACAAAATTATTTTAAGGAGGGTAGACTTGTCACAACCACATTTTATAGGAAAGGGTATTTTAGTAATTTCCTATTTAATTAATTATTGTGCTTGATAAATAATTATTTATGGTATTATTTAATTGTTGTTAGATATTATTTATTTAATTTGGACTTGTGTTAGTAGACCTAACTAGTTTCGTTTGGACCCATGGACCAACATGAATTAATTAGTTAGACTTAGCCCATTTAGAAAGCCCATTGTTAAGGAGATGGATTAAATTAATTAAATTATTGGACTAGAAGCTTCCTTCCTTAATTATTTCTTCCTGAGAGGCCCCAAAGGGTATAATGGATATTATATTATTACTTGAGGGAGGGGAATAGGGGCCGGCCTATTTAAAAAGAGGGGGAAAATTCTCTCTCCTCATTTTTATTACAAATCTAGATCTAGAATTTTCCACTACCAAATTTCCTTCATCCCCCGTTCATTTTCCTACCAAATTTATTCTAATTTCTTCCCAAATCACCATTAGAAACTTGATAAGCAAGGATCTAGAAGGTGGAAGCAAGGATCTATAAAGAGGAGCAAGGATCTACAATTTGGAAGTAATTTTATCTCAATTGGAGGTTTCATTGGGAATCCATCTCCCAATAGGTACAATTCAGTTTTTTCCCTTAAAATAGCTACTAAATCTAAGATTTAATTACGAAAAATCAACCCATATATATGTACTACCGATAGGATTTGGTTTTGTGTTTATAGGAGGCCCATTGAGAATGTTATGGTACTTTTTGTGTCAATTTTGGGGAAATTTCAAGAATGACATTTGTTGTGTGTGTCAATTGATCCTATAGATTAATTTGGCATGTGTTTATGTGTCTGGGGCTAGTGTCGTGTCCACAATTGGGTACGTGTAGGTTGTATCCCAAAAATTTGGTGATACATGTTGTTTTGGGAGTTTTTTCTCCGACACGGGACTTTGTACATGTCAAATTTTGACACGGACACGTAGATCTATATTTGATACTTTGTTTTGTTCATAAATAATATATGTGACTTGCTTCTGTCCTTCGGAGTACAATTGGATGTGTGGTGGACTCGTGTCGCATGCGTATCCTAGATCTAGTGGGATACGGTATGATACTCTCCATTGTTGTGTATTTTATTATAGATCTGATTACTGTGCTTTAATTCTTGAATTATAATTTTAATATATATATATATATATATATATATATATATATATATATATATATATATATATATTATATATGTATTATGGTATATTTATTATAGTGTTTATTGTATCATAGATCTATGTATTATATATGTACTAATAGAATATATATTATGTAGCTTTCTTCTACATGCATTAGTATATATGGTATAATATATGTTAGGGATATAAATATATGAATATGTTTTTATAAAATATATGTGTATATTTAATTAAGTAATTAGTTTATTTATAGTTATTATATGATTATTTATACACATATTATGGATGTATATTTATTATATATGTTGTATGTGTGTGTTGTTGCTATATTAAATATGTACATAATAATAGGAGAGGATATGTATAGTTATTATATATATAGATATATATATATATTTATATCTATTTGAGTGATATATATATATATATATATATATATATATATATATATATATATATATATATATATATATATGTTATATATATATATATATTTTTTATATATATTATACATATATTTTTCAGGTTTTTAGCGATGGAGGTATTAATGACAGCAGCCATTGTCATTAATACAGCAACAGCCGCTGTAGCAGTGGCAGGCTATTAATGACAGCAGCCACTATCATTAATACAACAGTAGTGGGAAACTTAATGCAGTAGCCGCGACAACGGGAATGGTGACGGTTGTAAACCGTCACCAAAGTAGCAGCAGTGCAGATTCAAAATAGCAGCAGCGACGGCAGCTTCATTGACAGCCAGAACTGTCACTAAAAGCCTGGTTTCAGCGTATCAGTGTTTTTCAACACTGTTTTCAGCGACAGTTACGCAGATTATTATATATATCTATTTATATATTATATTTATATATATATATATATATGTATATATATATGTATTAATATTGAGATAATATACTATTATTGCTATATTTCTTATTTGTATAATATTAGTATATATTTATGTAGTATATATGAGGGTATTTAGTATATCAAGGTATTGAGTATTACCTTATGGAAACCAAGGTAAGTGGGATACTCAAGATACGTGATTTGGGTATCAAGATTGTGGTTATTGTTGGGATACCAAGTTGGTTCAAAACTATGGTTCGTATTTGCTATTTAATTGATATTCTATATTATTTTACATAATTGTATGATATATATGTATTGTGATATTTACCTTAGAATTTACTTATCCGGAGATACGGTATCCTAATATTTTTAAGATGTGGTTTTTATGACTTAGATTTTAATATCTTGACCCAAGATTTTTGTGTTAGACTTATGCAACCTAGAAATAGATAGTTGACCTTGGTTTGACCATAGTTGACCATAGTTGACTTAGAGTTGACCATAGTTGACTTTTGACTTAGAATTGACTTATTGACCAAGAAGTTGACTAGTTTAATTTATTCCCTTTTTGGAACCTTGTATTGATGTTGTATTCCATATCTAGGTCTTCGAGGCACCGAGTCAGACATCTGTGAGACTATTCTTTGGACTTCAGACGAGTATATTCTCTGATAGTTTCTCATTTATGATATTCTCTATGTTCATTGTATCTAGTATAGATATCCATGTTCTTCTGACACTATAGTTACACGGATTGGTATATCCGGATCTCGTCATGAGATGTTATTCCTTGGTATATGGTGTATATGGTGCAAGTATTATTTTATTGGTTATCTTGTACATGTACAGACACTGATTCTCGGAAAGACTAGCTATTTTCTTGGGGAATCTCGTACCATAACATACCGTGGTTGGATCTATTATACCACTCGGGGGTGAGGAGTATTAGTATAGATATATGATCAATATCCCTATTATATCAAGTACTGATTACTTAATAGTGTTGATTATACACCGCACGTATGATTAGCCAGGCCGCATTGCATCTTGCCCAAGCCGGTCATATGTTAAGCTAGTACTCACATTAGTCATTGGTATTCTTGTTTCATTGACATATTATTCATTATTGTATTTAATTCCAGTATTTCCTTATTGTATATATATCTCCTGTATCTATTGTGCATCTTGTTTATCCACAGCTATTTACTGTTACATAGTTTTTATCATTGATTAGAACTGCTGTTAGAGATATACTCTGCTCCTTTACTGACTGGATATATTTTTCCAGATGACACGGAGGAGTGGTACCCTACCTATTATGGACCCCAGGATATTGTGGGTTTAGATTCTGAGACCCTGGCTAAGGAGGGACTTATCATAACTGAGATAGTTGACCAGGAGTTGTAGTTTCGTAGTATTCTTTTGTACTAGATTTATCTACAGCTTATTCTGTTATTTCTTCAGACTCATTGATGTATTATTTTAGACTCATGAGTTGTATTGTGACTATTCTATTCTTTATCGGATTCGTGTTTTCCATCTTAGTTCTGTGATTGAGTATATTATCATTATTGGTGGTTCATTATATTGTTAGATAGATTATCTAGACAGCGTTCTACCGCCGATTCTACAACATAGGCTGGGCATTGTTTCCGACTTGTACCCTTACACCGGGTGCTCGTTGGCCTTCTTGAAGACGCCAGCACGGTGCTTCGAGAAGCAGACCTGCCGAGACTCCTCGTTGGCAATCTTCTTGATCTCGATCTTCCGGCGCCACATGCTTGGCCTCCTCCTATTCCCTATTATTTTCTAATCTAATAATCTTCTCTTCAAAGTAGAATGGTTTGGATGTAGATGGATTTGGTGGATTAGAGTATATATAGAGAGGGAACGGGGATATTAATTATAATTGATTATAGTTGTACTAATTGATCCTAAATTTGATACTTTTCAATATTGTACGGAGCCAATCTCTTTAAATAATTAATACACATTACAAATATAAAAACTGTAGTAAATTATTGACTTATTGATGGTCAATTGTTCTCCCATATATACATACCATAAAAATCAAAACTTTCCAACTCGGAATTGCATTGAATAAAAAAGCCAATCCGGAAAAATTGGAGACCCAATATTGGGATATTGAATTTTAAGAAAAGAATAATTCTACGAAAACACATTTGCACACACACACACACACACACACACACACACACACACACACATATATATATATATATATATATATATATATATATATATATATATATATATATATATATATATATATATGATGAAAGATAAATTTTATAACCAATTGGCCAACAGACACAAAATAATCGGAGGCTCAGACATCTTTTCCAAGTAATTTAATATCTTCCTCTATACAAGCCGCAACCCTAAGCTTCAAGTTAACATCTAAAAAATTTGACGAATTTGTTCCCTCCAAATATGCCAAAACTATACAAAGTAACTGAAGACGAGATTCCCTGTACCAGCCACTACCTTTGTGTCGCATCCTAAAAAGATTATGGATCATCACGAGCACTTTCTCTACATGAGTAGACGGTCCAATTTTCTTGTTGTAGATCCGTATAAACCTTCTAAAATCATATTTGAAAAACAAATGCTCAGTATTTTCATCAAGTCTTGAACACAGAACGCACTGCTTCCCATCTATTTTCATCAAGTCTTGTACACATAATGTACTGCATATGTTTTATTCATCTTGGATTCTCAAAGAGAATTGTCGCACTACTCTCTTTGCCATGCCAAAACATTAAAAAAATTCCTAACGAGATTTTACCATTGGTGATTTGGTGTGGAAAATTTTTCTAACAGTTTTTTATAGTTAGAATTTATTTTTTGCTAATGGTAATAAACAGTTAGGAAAGTAAAATTTTCTAACAATTTTTTACCGTTAAGAACGTGAATTTTTCCAACACTTGAAAACTCCCAACGGTAAAAAGAAAACATTAGGCTTAGATACAAAAAAATTAAATTTGTTTGGCTCTATTATTGACTTGAGCTGGCTCTACTGAACCCTCGCAATTATCAACCACTATTCATTATAACAATACAATTTACACAATATTTTGGACAACAAAACACTACACCATAAACTGACTCCAACAAAATGAATATGATACACATGGTGAGAGGAAATATAGACATATAGATCCTCCGAGCTTCATTTCAGAAAATTTGTTCAAACAAGATGGCACCAAATGAAAAGAAAAATACACAAAAATAATAGTATCAGGAAAATGACTACAACTTGTTGCATAACTGGCCATTAAATTAATTCTCTCTAATTAATTCATGCTAAGAAGTTCCTAAACATTATTGCAGGGAAGCTAAGGTTCATTTAGCAGATAATTTTCTTATTTAATCAGTGTAAGTTCTGTCATTGAAAGTAGTGCTTTGAAGCAGGCAACAGAACAATAAGAATGTCGACAACAGAGGCCATGTAACTTAAGGCAACCTTCAACTCATCTTCACTGTTGTCTTCTCCTAAAATACAAAATGATAACAAGGTGTAGATTAGATTTGGAATGTGTAACAATTGAAACAAGTCATATTTAGTTGTATCAAAGTTCCTAAATAAGCAAAAAGAGTATACTTTAGAATTTAGAGCATGAACTTGTAATACCTTATCGAGGTACGCTTTAATTCTTTGACTCTACCTATGAAATCCAAATCCTCGACAGACATACTTATTGTCCTGCTATCCAAGTGAGGCCCTTCGTACTGTACCAAACTGTACCCTTCTTGGATTGGAGTAGAGATCATTCAACCAGAACTTCTATGTATCCCGAATCAACAAACTGTTAGCAATAAAGTAAACATAAATTATCTAGAATTCCTATGGAGAATATAAACATACTTTACCAAAACAATTGAAGATAAAAAAAAAGCATTTTTACTTATTTTAAATATGGTTATATTCCTATGGAGAATATAAATATAATTTATTATAAGTAAAGCATTTTTACTTGTAATGAATTATCTGCACGAAAGTCATAGGTGTTAAGTCATGTTGAATGTATTGGAAGGTTCATATAAGCATATATGAATTAGATGTTTCAGTAAAGCACGTCTATTGTGGAGCAAGTTGAAAGCCCAGTGTTCTCAATATCTTTTTAATACAGAACAACTTGGATTTTTGGTTATTTTGGATTTTTTTTAGTTTGTTAGGATAAACCAAAATAAAGAGAATTTTATTTCCTGAGTTGGTTAGAGATTTGACTTATCTTATGAATAAATATTTAGAGTTTTATTTGATCTCTTATGATTTGTTTTTAGTCTATAAATAGTCTGTAAATTTAGAAGTTAGGAATGGAAGAATTGAGAATGAGAAATATATTTTGAGTTTATATAGTGTGTTGACAGAACCCTAAAGTGGATCTCTCCATCATATTTCCTTCTTTGCTTCTGACGTTGACGGCTTCCAACAATTTTCTTAATTATTATTTTATATTTTTATTATAAATTTTGTGATAAATTTATAGTAGATGGTTGTTCATTCTTCAATTAAAGATTTCGTGTCCAAAATTTCATAAATTCCAAAATTCATAAAAATTATTTTTTTTCCTTTGGGTCTTGTCCCGCGTCAAATTGGTATCAAGGTAAACCCTGCTCTATAAATATTTTATACGTATGTAGGTAAGACCTATAAAAGAATGTCTACACAAAATTTCTTGCAACATTTTTGTTCATAATCGATAATATATATAATAAGATGCTTGCTGAAATGAAAAAGGTGTTTGAAGAATATTTCCATCATAATAAAGTAAAAACTATTGCTAACGGTGATTATATGTCCTTACAAAATTTATTAGTAGAATCTACTGAGTCTCACATAGACGAGTCAGAAGTTAAATCCATGTCTGGGTCTAAGTCAAGATTTAAACCATTAATAAATTTTGAGATTTCTAAGTCTAGATTTAAGCCATTAATAAATTAGAGTGTTATATATCAACATTAGAAAAATTAAATAGGTTATTTGATAAAACCAATAAATTTCAAAAAACTATTAAGAAATGTAAATATTTTGAACGTGTCCCAATAGTTAAACTTGTGAAAATTTTCTTTTATATGTTTTTGTAAGAAATAATTGTAATAGTTTGAAGGAAATAATAGTTGATTGTAGGACGATCATTTTTCTTTTTTGGAAGCATCGAGATATCCACAAGTCGTTGAATTGCTTGATAGGTCCCTATTGAATTTTCTACTTCTTCCACTTCCACAACCGCCAGTACCGCCATAGAGTTTTGTCATTTGATTTGAAGATTCAATGTTGACTAACTTGTCGAAGCAAAGGCCTCTATCATGACCGATTTGGAGGGTATCACTAGGAGCATAATTCTCGAATTTTATATTTGATTCACCATAAGGTAAATTTGTCGAAGCCGAGGAGAATGATGGAGAACAACTTGGATTTTTGATTATTTTGGATTTATTTAGTTTGTTAGGATAAACAACTATTGAGTTGGGTAGGATCGGTTAGAGATTCAACTTATCTTATGGATAAGTATTTAGAGTTTTATTTTATCTCTTATGATTGGTTTGTAGTCTATAAATAGTCTGTAAATTTAGAAGTTAGGAATCGAAGAACTTGGAATGAGAAATATATTTTGAGTTTATGTAGTACGATGCCAAAACCCTAAACTGGATATCTCGATCTTATTGTCTTCTCTGCTTCCGACGTATACGTCTCCAATGGTATTTCTAATTATTATTTTGTATTTTTATTATAATTATTTGTCATAAATCAATAATAGTTTGTTGTTCACTCTTAAATTAAAGATTTTGCACCCAAATCTTCTTAAATGTTATAAAAATTATCTCTCCTTTCGGTCCTCGTCCCACGTCACTTTTAGTATTTGATAGAGCAAATAGCCTTCTATGAATTAAGGATGCTATTGGGCGTGAATTGAAAATCACCAAGCAACAACAAAAGGGGGGGTTCAGTAGGATCTTTGGAAATTAAGCACTTATTTACTATTAAATCTAAATTCTCACAAATAATATAAAACAAGAAAATATTAATGCTTGTTGCTAAGTAGAGAATGTCTGCATGGGAATGATAGAACGATAACCTGTATGCTTAACAAGAGAACTTGTAATGCTTGTCTTCGAAAAAGAACCTTGTCATGCTAAATAAAAGAATAGAATATTGCATGCTAAGTTACACGGACACAGTTATCGAACGAACTATTTCCATTATAATAAGAAGAGTAAAAGATTTGCTTGAACTTGTGAATCATTGTATGATAAGTAAGAGTAGAATTGTATACTTTAGCTAAAAAGAGAGATTGTAGAACTACTATCATGCTTGCTTAAATAGAGATTTCTTGCTTGTTCCCTATCATACTAAAAGAGATAGATATTTTATGCTAGATTTATAGAACTGTTCTTGCTTATTACTTGTTAAAAGATCTAGATTGCTTGAAACATAGAATTATAATTGAACTCGTCTAAAGTATTGATGGCTATGAACCCTGTACATCGATGGTTGTGTGCCCCGTACATCAATTGTTATGAACTTCATTCATCAATACAATCTGATCAATAGAAGAGATAGTATAAAAGAATTGATTATTCATTGTCTACTTGCATTATGTAGTTTTTATTTGATAGAAATGCATTCATGCATCGGTCTGAAAACTTATGCATAAGGTTTATCTCCCAAGTAGTTTCTGGGACACTGGAAGAGATCTGGAATACCCTGAGGCATAACGTCCTTACTTTATGGGAGGGTGTGGCTTTTAGTGTAGTGTTGAACCATGAGTTACGTTTGCTATTTTGAGTGTATTTTAGTGCAGGAAAACCATATTTCTCAGCAGCTATTAGCCAAATATGTCATTAGTAGGATGGGCTTCTACGTCCCAACTGCTAATCCTGGAGATCCAACACTCAGGGGCCATCATATAGTTAGGATGCATGCTAGGTTAGCCTTCTTATATACCAAACTATTTAATATAAGGACGAACAGGAAATAGAACCTTTATGATTATAAAAATTGTTGCTAACTTGTGTGTCTGTTGCAAGGTTAACCATTCGGCTGTAAGTAAGGATCACTAAATAAGTTACCATTCGTATCCCTTATGTTCCTTATCTTAATTGCTAATAAGATGTATAAGTTTCACTTGAATATGATATTGTCCATTGTACTAAGATGAATAGTCTACTGGAGATAGCTTATGACCTAAGAGTTGATGAATATGGCTCTCGATACATGCTGCGTACTACAGGATAGCACACCGCCCCTACTTTATTTTGAATGTATTTAATATGCAAACTGTTTTCATAGATATATTTTCGAAAATAAGTAATTTGACTCTAATCTTGTGCTGCATGAAATGAACCTAGGTAAAAAGTAGCAAGATCACTTGTAATGTAATATTTTATCACATGATTACTTAGTATTGGTTTTAGAGAGGTTTGCTTATGTTTGTTACTTTTATACTCACTAGTACTTTCACCAAAGTGCTGACCCCCCACCAGTTCGCTTGTTCGCAGGTGCTGGATCGTCCGTAGAAGCGATAGCATAACCTTATCCTCAGGAGCCAAAAATCAGGAGTCGATGTCTTGAGACCTATTAAGATATTTTGAGATGCTTTGTATAAAGGGATGTAATGTATGAAATGATATCATTGAATTTGATCAAGAGAGCTTGAGCGAATTGGAATCTCGAGCAAGTGCCGCTTATAAAACTTCTTGAATATCAATAAAGAGATTGTTTTCTTGTGCCATTATGTTCTTTAGTTTTCTGCAATTTTGTGCCAGTGCTTCTTCCTCTAATTATCTTATTTTGTCCTTGTTCAAGCCTTGCCCTTGTACAAGTGTAACTTAGGCTTGCAAGGCATCACGTACCTGCAAGGATGATTGGTTTCGCAAGGCGCTAAGTGTAAACCCCCTAATTTATTTCTATAGATAGTCTGGTATGGGTTAGAAAATTTTGGCTTAGCAGCAGATGATTGAGGTTTAGAAGTAAGGTTACAGATGTCTGATTTTTAATTAAACCCTTTATGCGCCCTACCGTTGTTAAAATATTCAAAGACCAACATCAGCCCATAAATTCTAACGAGTTATTGCATTCTTGACTTGACAAGCCAATTTAGGCGCGAGACTTTTTCATCACTCAAAATTAAAATCTCTTGTGCTCTAATTCAATTGCACAACTTTCCGTACCCAAACTCCATTATTTAATCCTATGTCGCGCACCTGTGTCTTTGCCATCAATTTTGAGATACTAACTTAACCCGTTGAGCCGGACCAATTAAAAGGTCAAAGACTGACACCAAGCCTACACCCTTCATGACCTTTGTGTCACTCCAAATTGAGACCCCATGTGCCCCTATTTAATTTAAGAGCACATGACAATTTATTCTAATTAAATTGGGGATACCAACTTTGACTAATCCTATTTTAATCCTAATTTAATTCCAATACCCCCATGAATAAAGCCCATGCAAAACACACAACACCCCCTCACCCTACAAAATACCAAACACCAATTCCCCCACCATTTTTCCAACATTTTATGTGTTTGTGTAAATACCCAAATATAAGGGGCTTATTTGCAAATATTGTACTAGGTGTCATCACCTCATTCGTTTAAACCCAAATGAAGAAGCCCCCCACCCATGACCGGTCCAACCACACTCCCCTCTCCTTTGTGAGCACACAATTTTCTTCATAAGAAATCCAAGCCCTCCATTTGAAATTGGAATCATCCTTACCATGCACTCCCAAGCCCCTATCCCTATAAGATGTCTCTTCCTATACACATCCCAAGCAGGCCCTAATCTCCAAACCTAGAAAACCCCGCCCCCTTTCCCTTTCCTCCCTCTTCACTACACACCTAACCGTATACTTCTTCTTCTTCCTTTCTTCTTCTTCTCTTCTTCTTCTTCTTCTCCACTTCTTCTTCTTCAAGAGGACCCCCCTACCCCGACCAAACTTCCACCCATAAGCTCTCTCTACTCCGGCCTCCTTCTGCAACTACCAGCGGCCACCACCTCGCCCGACCTCTTCATTGACCAACCACCCCGCTACCACTAGCCACGACCCCGGCCGACCTACCTCCAGCAGTTGCCAGCACCACCACCTCGATCGTTTCCTCCTCAACACCTCTGCACCGTCTCCCCCTCGGCCTCTCCAGTCGGCCGTCCACCCCCTCGGCCATCTTCGGCCCGATCTCGCTGCACTCGACTCCCCCATGACCACCACACCACGACTGCACCACCGCCGTGGCTGAGCTCCATCATTTCTACCACCACTCTGTCATCATCTCCATCACTAGCATCGACCCAGACAAGCTCCCCCCACCCCGGCGAGCTCCTCAGCCCCGCTGCCACGAGCCACCTCCTCCGGCCTCCTCCTACACCTCCAGCCGAGCTCCTCCGTAGCCAACTCTACCCCGTACCTCCACGACTTCCACCATCTCGACATCACCGCGCCTCTACCACCATCCGTGCAACTACCCGGCCACCCACTCCTCCACGAGCCCGAGCTCATCCCCCATCGGAACTACCAACACCACCACTGCAGCTTCGACTCTGCCGCCTCTAGCTGCTCCTCCCACCACCACTATCGTCTTTATCATCACCATATCCAGCGAGCTGCTCCACCACCACAGCTCTCCCACTATCCCCGATTTCACTATTAACACCACCACCATCAACATCGTGACCACCCTATTGTAGCCTCCTTCCTCCACTCCGGCGTGCAGCCACCGCCACCACTAGCCAGCCCTACCATGAACACCACTACCAGCACCCCACCCGCAGTTGACTTCTACGGAGCCAATACCGGCAGGATCACCTCCGCCGCGGAGGTAGCCTCTCTCTCCCAACCCCTGCTTTATTGATATATCATTTTTTTTATAACTTAGTTGATTTTAGGGTATGTTGAATGCTTTGAGAATATGAATGATTTAGTTCGAGTTTAGGGTTGAGAATAAATGGATTTAGTTAAGGGTTGCATATATGTATTAGGATTTTAAGGTTATATATCCATATGATATTTTAGGATTAATACATGATAAAATATGCTTGAATGGTGGTAAACGAAATAGATTTACGTTAGTGTATTATATATATGTGAAATTTTTGGTTTAATAACAATGTCGTAATATACATTGATTGTGAAATATTAAGTTAAATATTTGTGGTTTAATAATGAATTGATTGAGGACATGGAGTATATACCCGTGATGTTTGGAAATGTGCTATATTTTGAGGTTGGATTTTTTAACTGCCATACGAGATATTTAGGGTGTTATCCTATTTAATATACACGTAATAATTATCATAAATTGAGCTGATTTAAATTTATGCAAAATAATATTATGAAATTAAATTATGGATGGACAGTGGGAGCAGGCGATTGATTGTGAAATAGGTATAATATCAAACCTTGAGTTAGTGATTGAGGACTAAGAAATATTGATAATTTATTTGAGAATGAGATACGTCAATGTACATGCTAACGTCTGTAAACACTGAGGTAAAACTGAGGATTGGATCATGTTTTGAAATACTGAATATTGTGACGAAGATAGTAAGATTGAGGGTTGGTTTTATGATATTGTACGGACGATAAAATCGATTAGATGTAGCGTACTCTGAGTCAATCATGGTCAACCCTCTAGCGTCGTGTCCCTGTGAGTTGTAGCTAAGTTTGAACATATGATTAGGCGTGTGTCACATCTTATTTTAGCCTCATGATAGTCTATTGATTGAGCTTATATCTCGTCTTTAGGTACTACGGGACCTGCGGACTTGGACATTATATCGGATCTCCATCTTCAGCAGTCGGATGCAGGCAAGTGTACCTTGCCACCCTGTATTTCAGTTACCAGATATTTATTATTTTATTATGTGCATTGTGCGCGAGTTTGCTTAGAATCGTTACTCCGCGTTCGGGTCAAAATCGGGTGTAGATGTTCGTCGGTAACGTCTGGTAACGAGTATTAGATATTCGTAACACCTTGATGTACGTACCTGTGTATATCATAACCCTAGGACACGTCCATACACTGTTATCGTGCCAGATTTCCTGTATCCTGATACTAACATCATGGCCGGACACTGGGACGACCTTAGGGTCGCGTCTGTTGATAGTTATTTCTATGTTATGAGACTGTTAGATAGAGGTTCAGGTTCAATGCACAATCGTTGACCGCTTGGGATAGGAAAGACAATTACTAGACGTTTGGGCTCCTCTGCACGCGCTTATATATGTATATTTAATATTTTTGTAGTGATCCTGTATCTAGGGTAGTTGTATCATCCGTGTGACTCTTTGCCCGAAGCTATAGTATATCCCGTGTGTTTTCGTGTCCGGAGCTATGGTTTATTTTGGACAGCCCATGTGTCGAATATTGTCTTCAAACTGAGTCTCACTTAGGTGATTATGCTAGATTATACTGTCGTTGCACTTATAATTTCTGTTGTACTTTGGTATGCTATATTTTTGTGCCTTGTTACGTCCCTCTGAGAACCTGGTCCCCTGCCAGTTTGCAGCATAGACGATTACGGAGCATTTGAAGTTGTTGATGGAGTTGCATATCTTGCGGGCATTGTACCAGGTACTCACATCATATCTACCGGCATTATGGTTATTTTATATTGATTGTTCATCTGCTATTGTAGCCTAGTTTTTATAGACTCATATTTCTTCTCGAGTCTATTCGAGTTGGTGTGTTATTGGGCAGCCGACTTTAGCACATATAGCTCTTTCTTGTATAGTTCTGTTCATTGTGGATTGATACATAGATGTTTACATTTACGATATTTTTAGATAGTGCCTTTTATTATACAGCTTATACATATTTGAGTCAGACCAGAGTCTGGTCGAATGCATAGCTGGCGTATCGTGTATTCCTGGTCCTACGTATTTTTGGACTGAGGCGTGACACTAAGAGGGGACGATCGGATCCTTGCGGGAATCACGGCATGACATAATGGTAACAGGGCAACTCGATCCTTTGGCCATTCTGATCCTTTCATTATTCTGCTACTTTGATTCAACTCAAGATGTTCCTTGCCACTTGATATCATTGTCGCAATGAGCGTTCCATATAATGAATCCGTAAATATTCTCAAAGATGATGGCAATAGTTTTCTGGATTGATTTATTGCTTGAGAGTTATGATTTATGATTTCTGATGGCTAGAGTTTTATTGAGTTCTGTTTGCTAGAGTTTTCGATTGAGGATGACAAGGGATGAAGACTATCGCGGCTCTAGATATCGAAAGTTTCTCCTTGAGTTTTAAAGGAGAAACTTTTTCTTGGTGGATAAGTATGTAGTTCCCCACTTCGTGTTGGCACTATGTACAAGAGATATCGCTTTGCTAGTTCGAGCGGGAGCCTTCTCGAAGAGTTCCCCATTCAAAATATGAGACAATTAATCTGGGTAAGTGGGCAGAACTCATTCTCTGATTCTTGCACACTTTAATAATGAATCTGATTTTTTATAATGTTTGTTGCTAAGTAGAGAATATTCGCATAGGAATGACAGAACGAGAACCTGTATGCTTAACTAGAGAACTTGTAATACTTGTCTTCAAAAAAGAAACTTATCATGCTAAGTAAAAGAATAGAATATTGCATGCTAAGTTACACGGACACAGCTATCGAACAAACCATTGCCATGCTAATAAGAAGTGTAAAAGGTTTACTTGAACTTGTGAATCTATTGCATGCTAAGTAAGAGTTGAATTGTACGCTTTAGCTAAAAAGAGAGATAGTAGAACTACTACCATTTTTGCTTAAATAGATATTTCTTACCTGTTCCCTATCGTACTAAAAGAGATAAAAATTTCTTGCTAAATTTATAGAACTGTTCTTGCTTATTACTTGTAAAAAGAACTAGAACGGTTGAAACATAGAATTGTAAATGAACTCATCTTGATTATCGATTGCTACAAACCCAGTAAATTAATAGTTACGTGTCCCGTACATCGATGGTTATGAACGCCGTACAAGAATCGATCTGATCGATAGAATAGAAGAATTGCTTGTTCATTGTCTGCTTGCATCATGTAGTTTTTATCTTGTCATGCCCCAGTCCCAAAATACGTAGGACTAGGAATACGTAAGCATGCCAGTCTCATGTATATGGCAACTCCAATATATGGATAGCATAATACACACGTACGCTGTAATATGAATAATAACTCACATGTGGTATATATATTATCACAAGTCTCAGGGCATAACTAGATATCATCCACAGAATCAAATAACCAATCAACTATATTACTGAATCAAGTACAAAATGCTTGATAAGAACAAGTAGTTGGGCGGAGAAAAATCCACTACCAATTAGAATATAAGAGAAACCACATAAGAACATCTAATGAACAATAAGACTCGAAGAGAGATCTCCTCGAAAGAGATAAGTAGCAAGTCCTGATCCGTGCTCCTGCGAATAGTCATGATCGTCTACACTTGAAAAGGGACCAGGTCCTCAGAGGGACGTAACAAGATACATAGAAGCATGCCAATTGAATACAGTAAAATATACATAATAGACAGAAAATATATAAGTACATTGTACAAGACAATCTATATGAATATACATAATGAGGACAACTTTTCCATGTATGGGCTTGGGTAGGCTACTCTATCTAATCTTACAACTAGCACAAACGTCAGGAACATCAAAAATCAACATACCCCGAGGGTAGCGACCAGCGCGACTCCAGAAATCGATAGACCTCAAGGGTAGCGACTAGCGGCACACACTACCATAGTGCATACTAGATATTATGGTTTACCAGAGTGGTTATAGCCCATACACCTACTGATTGTCCTCCCCTCCCATGATACTATGTGTCAAGTGTGTGTCAACATATATATAGTATATAATTATGACTGAAAGAAAACACAAATTCAATGAATTTATAAAAATATAATAAGCATGTAAAGTACTATAAGCAATTTGGCAAGGTATTTTGCCTAGTCTGAAAAAGAATGAAGTCTCACTCAAGGCGTCGTCCGATCTACCCGTCACATAAATTAAACAAGTTAGATTACAAAAGTGGGTGAATAGGTTCCTACATTTTAATCTATTTTAATTCTAAATAAAATAATCTAAAATAATATTTTAATCTTATTTTTTTACTAAACCCTAACTTTGGTCCAAAGAAAATCAACTTTACGGATTTGTGATCCGTGGCGCACATATCGAGGCAATCCATTGACCAAAAAGTTAACCGACTCTAATTCAGGATTTGTGTGTAAAATTCTATAAATTTTAGCGCTATATGAATTCCAGAATCGACGGTTTCATAAAATCACAAGTCATTAAAGAGTTATGGCCACAAGGGCGCACAGATGACAATTTTTTGTGGTTTTCTATTTACGTCTACGTTGCACAAATTTTACAGTAAATTAAACTTGTACATTAATTCTGGAAAAATAATTTTACGGAAGTTCATCATGTCAGATTTTTGAAACTTCAAACGGATCGTAATTCCGAGTTTGGGATCTCCCAAAATCTCGAAAACACAAAAATGCGTCTGATTTTGGACAGCTAGTACTTTAAGAATTTTCTGGAAAAATAGGTTCATAAATTATTAAAATAATTTATATATTCAGAAAACTAACCTTCATACGGTTCTAACAAAAAAAAACTGGAGCACGTTTGGAGTCCAGAGTTAGGAGATATCGTCTTTTTAAGTCGTCATAACTACTAGAAAATGAGGATGAATTTATGACAAATTTTGCCTATTTTTGGACGAAAAAGAGGAGAATTTGGGGAAGAAAAATATGAAGGATGAGGTATTTATAATGGCGGACACTACTTAATTGAATACAACTAGAATTGGCTAATTTGGAAATGATTAGGATCAGTTTAAATAAGGATATGATATGCATGAAGTTGCTTAGGCTCAGGATTTGAATTAATTTAAAATAGAGTTTGAGTTTATCTCGATAATTTATAATCTTAAATAGAATTAAAGATAATACAAATAATTTATATATAATCTTATTAATATCTATTAACACTAAATTAGCATCTATCTAATATTAAGACTATATATATCCAAATAAATCCTAAATAATTTCAAAAATCTAAATAAATTTCTTAAAATTCTAAATAAATTACAGAAAAATATAATTAAATATTTTAACCTAAAATAAATATTTGGTAGGAACAATATGCAAGTACGGTCTCATAGTAAATTATGGAAGTCCTACAAATTTATGTTTCCTATGTTTTAATTAACCTAAAATTCTAGAAAAATCTCCAAAAATCTAAAATAGCCTAAAAATAATTCTAAATAAATATTTATATAAGTAAATATATCAAAACATTTATTTTCTATTTAACTAATAGATTACTCTAAAAAATTAAATATTTAAAATAATCTATTAAAAATATAATAATATTAAATATACACAAAATACCTATTTTGGGGAGGGGGTTTACATATCTGATATAAGTATATTCATGCATCGGTCTGACAACTTGTGCACAAGGTTTATCTCTCGAGCGGTTCCTGGGACACTAGGGATCGTTTGGCCTGGGAGAGATATAGAACACCCTGAGGCATGACATCCTTACTTTACGGGAGGGTGTGGCTTTTAGTGTAGTGTTGAACCATGAGTCAGGGCTTCTATTTTGAGAGTATTTTAATGCAAAGCAACCATGTGTCTCAGCAACAATTAGCCAAATCTTTCATTAGTGAGATGGGCTTGTACGTTCTAACTACTAATCCAAGAGATCCAATACTCGGGGGCCATCATATAGTTAGGACTCATGCTAGGTTAGCCTTCTTGCATACCTAACTATTTGATGTAGGGACGAACAGAAAATAGAACCTTTATGATTATGCAAATTGTTGCTAACTTGTATGTCTGTTGCAACGATAATTGTTAGGTTGTGGGTAAGGATTACTGAATAAGTGATCATTCGTATTATTTATATTCCTTATCATAATTGCTAGTAAGATGTATAAGTTTTACTTGAATATGCTGTTGTCCATTGCACTGAGATGAATAGTCCACTAGAGATAGCTTATGTACCTAAGAGTTGATGATTATGGCTAATGATACATGCTATCTACTGCACGATAGAATACTGTCCCTAATGTGTGCTTGAATGTATTGAATATGCAAACTTTTTTCAAAGATATATTTTCGAAATAAGTAATCTGACTCTAATCTTGTGCTGCATGAAATGAACCTAGGTACAAATTAACAAGATCACTAGTAATATAATATTTTAACACATGATTACTTAGTATTGGTTTTACAAAGTGTTGCTTCTATTTATTGCTTTTATACTCACCAGTACTTTCCCCAAAGTGTTGACCCTCCACCAGTTTTCTTTTTCGCAGGTGATGGATCATCCGTAGAAGCGATAGCATATCCTCATCATCAGGAGCCAAAATTCTGGAGTCGATGCCTTGAGACGTATTGAGATGTTTTGAAATGCTTTATATAAAGGGATGTAAAGTATGGAACAATATCATTGAATTCAATTAAGAGAGCTTGAGCGAATTATAATCTCGGCCAAGCGCCGCTTATAACACTTCTTGAATATCAATAAAGAGCTTGTTTCTTCTGCCATTGTGTTGTTTACTTTTATGCAATATTGTACCGCTGCTTCTTACAATGATTAGCATATTTTGTCCTTGTTCAATCATTGGCCTTGTGCAAGCACAACTTAGGCTTACACGGTATCACGTCCATGCAAGGACGATCGGTTTTGTAAGGCGCTAAGCGGCATGACATTCCTAAATACTATTCTTATAAAGGAAAAACGATAGGTGGTCTAAAGAACCATTCGGGCATAAAAGGGAGATCATTTAGGATAAAAAGTTATTAACCTCCATTTAGCTCAACTCTGGTACAAATAAGGCACCTTTTGGACCAGTAGCATTTTGGACTGCCATATGGATATCTTCATCACACGGATCAACTTCCTAAAAAAGAATAATAATTAAGATAACTATTTTGTAGGCACAAAAAGAAAGATGGTAACTTATAGAATATATACCTATTAGTGAAAAAAATACAAAGTACTTAAAAAATGCTACATTGTATGATAAGTGCAGTATAATTACCTAACATGGTTAATATTTTCAACTTTGTAACCATGTCTACTGTTCTTATCTCCAATTCAAATAAAATTAGATAATAACAGATTAAATGTACTTAAAAAGCAACTGATGTAGTACACTCTTTATGGGCACTTTTACTTGTAGCTAAACAACCAATAATTTATGAAAGAAACTTCTCCTCTATTACTTTCCTAAACATGATGACCAATGCCAATGTTGAATATCTAGGATCTGTCTGTCAATTTCAATATATAGTGATAAGATTGGCAGAGCTTGCTTTTTCATCAAGATATGCAAGATATATTTACAAAGTCTCCAAAGTCTACATTCCTATTAACATTAAAAAAAATAAGTAGGTGATAATTCTCTAGATGCATCGTTTCCTACAATGTTTCATTTAAACTTGCCCCAACCATGTATATAAAAATGGACATATCCTTTCATATCTATGAACATAAAAATGCATTTCTACCTAAATTTATGTTGAAATTTCAACTAATTTTCAAGTATAGATTTGGGAGCTTTTGTCTTAATTGAATACAAAGATCATTACTTCTAAATCACTCATTTTCTTTGTGCAATTCAATTAACCACCAATCTGCTACAACAATATCATATTGATTCACAAATCATGTAGTGGAGGGTGTAGATTTGCATAGCCATGAACAAATTAATATTGAAATAAGAATAAGTTGCCATAATTCTATAGTTGCATTATTGCCTAACAAATCGAACCAACACAGTATATTCTATTAGACAAATCTTTGCATGGATTTTAATAATAATAAGATTTACTATCTACATACTTTGTTGGAATATAACAAATAACTGGGTATATAATAATTTTAATAATAATAAGATTTACTATCTACATACTTTGTTGGAATATAACAAATAACTGGGTATATAATAATGTACAAATATATAAGGATAGGCTTATTGAAACTGTATAGCCAAAGGAAAAAGAAAAGGAAGTAAAGAGGACGGGCTTTGTATGATCCACATATGGTGGTTTACTAGGCTAGTAGATGAAGCAAAAGGAAAGTAGAGGATAATGTTTTTCTTAGTTAGGCAAGGACCAGGAAAAACGGCTTGCATTTAGTATTGTTGTGGTAGTCCATAAAAATGGTTGAGGATTTGTTGTAGTAGGAATCCAATAAGTTAGAGGGTACATAAAGTAGACAACATTTTGAGACAGTTTTTTTGCAGCCAATACAGGACAATGGTGGTACGAGAAGGTGCAAGAAAGGAGAAAGAAGTATAAGAGCAATTGGGATGGACAAGTGTTGGGCCCTTTTTTACTATCTGAAATACCTCTTTCAAATTTTTTTTTTAGTAGGTACTATATATGAATATCTAATTAATCCCCTTTGGAAGTTCCCTTAAGAGTTGTGGGGTATATAGTGAACTTCTTCAATTATCCCTCTAGTTTGGCCCTTAGATGCTAATGTATTAAGTTCAAGCACTTTACTATGCTCTTCCAAGGCTCACTACAACCTAACCTTCCTAGTGGAAAATACCTAGTTCAGCCTGGGCATGCCCCAATAATGTTTTTGGCATAAATATTAACTACTAAACTCTTTGGAGAGTTTCGTTAGAAACATGGCCCTTAAAATAAATAACGATTGTAGTTTGGCCAAACAAAAAAAATTACGACATAACTCATTATGCAGACACTCCCAACAAAGGGATCCTAACTCAATGACTTCGCAATGAACCACTTCATAAGTAAAACATCAAGAAATCAAAGATCGTAGAACAGTTACTAATAACTCTTTCTACCGTTTAAAATTTTTAACCTAAAAGCATGATCCACCTAAAGTAAAAAAATACATGAATAGATAAACTTTTCATCTTCAAAGAAGAATGACAAAATTAAGCGAATTTAAGCTGCAAAGGGTATTGAGTGATTCATTGGAAAGAGATGTTGGGCTAGAGTGATTCATTTTGAACCTAAAAGCATAATCCACTTGATATTGAGTGATTCATTGGCAAGAGATTCCTCTCTAAACTGTAGAGGACATATAACTACAATGAGGAAGAACGAAGTTTAAAACGGTTGGGAGGATAAAAAGGAATCTCGTGGATTATAAGCTCCTTATTTCCTCTCGCAACGCTCTCTTTCTCTTCTTTCCCTTCCTACACTCCCATCATCCTGCCACCATTGTTCATCTGTTGGTAGCACAAGAAATGGTTTTGAATGTTATTGACATGGAAACTCTAAGATGTTGGGCTTCATCACTCAATAGATCCACAATTGTTGTTGTCATGCCCTAGTACAAAAATACGTAGGACTAGGAATACGTAATCATGTTAGTCGTATGTGTATGGAAACTCCAATATATGGAAACCATAACACATATGTATGTTGTATTATGAATAATAATTCATAAGTTGTATATAATATCACAAGTCACAGACAATGCTAATCTCATCAACGAAATAAGTCAACAAATAAAGAAAAAAATGCCAAATAGATAAAAATAATCAGTCTGAATAATCCAAAACGATAGTCGGGTGGAGACAAATCCACTACCAAACGACTATATCAAAATTTAAATTAGAGATGAGGACAGAAATCCAATATAAAATAAAATAATAATAAAAGAGTATTAACTAAAAGAACCTTCACTATGAGATAATCAAAGATGCTCAGAAGTTAAGACCTCCCCGATAGAAGAATCAGGTCCCGGTTCGTACTAATGTGAATAGTCCTGATCGTCTATACTAGAAACGAATCCGGATCCAGGTCCATATAGGGACGTAACAAGATATAGTAAAAGCATGCGATATAAACTGAAGTAAATATAGTAAATAAATATACAAAGGATATTATAACCATCTAATGTGCAATTTAGAAGACAACCTTTGTGCGTAAGAGTGGGATTGTTGGATCATTACATATAATAAAAATGTATCTAATAATTTTATATCACATAAAGTTCCATCCGGAGACTTTGGCCACCGATTTGGATATCCTATACGTATAATGATTGTCTTCCCTTTCATCCCTGCACTGATCAAGTCCTATAGACAGCATGTCTAGTGTTGTAACTGTATGAGTCTCTAATGCACTAATCATAACAGTTACGTTTATAACCGTCATACGTTCCTGATGTATTGGTAGCGTGCTGACTATGTAGTATGTTCTCCTAATAGAATATCATAAATAGTGTCATGTGTGTGTCCAGGCCAAGGAGATATGAAAATATGCCACAAGTAGGAGGTAGTCCGCTAAAACAAAGTCAACATGCATAAAATAAATAAAAACTATGAAAGACGATGAACACCGTCGTTTGCACACAGGTCAAGCTTACACGCACAGTTTATATGAAAATAAAATTAAATATTGAAATAAAATTATACTAGTAGTGAATATAGCAAGGTATCTTTCCTAGTGTCCGAGCGTTGTTTAGACAATTTTCTCGCGGTGTACACGTTAAGTCAACAGTAGCACAAAAAGGGTAAAAAGTACGAACGTCTCCGGATGTAGAAATAAATATCACGAACGTTCTCAAAATAACCAAGATAGTATAAAAACTACCCTTCATACAATTTGTACACAGGGATAAAACAATAATTTTGACATCAAAGAGGGGTCCACATGTGGGCTACTTCGCACCAAAAAATCTGCCAAGGATAAGATCTCTAAATATGACAAATTATAGGTAAAATAAATTCTAAACAATGATCCAAACTCAATGGTATGTCTAGTTTTTTATTTGGGTGAGCCGATCACAAAATCCCTTGTTAGGTCGGACCGAGAGGCCCGCGAAACGATGTTCCCGTCAACGTTCTCAGAATTGAACGAAACTTGAGTCACAGGAGCAGTGTAATGCCACGAATCCGATAGCATAAGTTTTGTCGCATTCCGACGAGCATCGTGTTTCGACGAATCCAATAGCATAAGTTTTATCGCATTCCGACAAGCGTAATGCCATGAATTTGATGGCCAATACAAGATTTTTTGGCAGATATGGATTGATTGTGTCATGTACATACATCCAAATTAGGTTTTATCGAATCCTACACGTCCATGTTTGTTGTATGCACCTTTCGGTACAAATAGCACACGACGAAATGTGCCGGTTTGGAGGGACGCACCCCATATTGCAAGATTTTAATGTTTTAAAAATAGATTTTTTCTAGTGTTGTGATTGGAATTATTTAACATATACTACATATTAATTAAAACTAAAAAAAGATTTTTGTAGCCCTATATGTTGTCTATATTCCCTCTAAGTAGATTTTGAAAAACATTCACGGTTTGGAAGAAATCAAAATATATAATAGGGTACTTTGGACAGTTTTTAACAGTTTTGAAAATAGGTTTTTCTCTATTTTCGGATCAAATTTTCTCTAAACCAGGGCACCACAAATCATTTTACTTGAAGGAGTTCCTAGAGGGTTATGTTATGAGAGTGTACAAAGTAACCGATCGAAAAAATAATGTGAAGATGAGGGAGAAAAATGATGCGAAGATGAGGGAGATATATTTCCATGAAGTAGGGGTCGTGTTTTACTATGCACGCACGTTGGGGGTCGATCGGGCGTACGACGGTCCGATGGTGATCTGGCGGCGAGCAGGGGTAGGTTAGATCGTCGGGTTCTAGGGGAGAGGTTAGGGTTGAGAATTTTGTTAGGGTTAGGGTTAGGGTTAGGGTTTTGGTGATAGATATATAGGTGTATATATTGATATAGAGAGGGGGGTCGCGGGTGTCAAGTCGGTTATGTGAACATGGGGGTAGCTAAGGAATATATTAAGGGATGGGTTAGGGTAGTTATTAGGATTAGTTTCGGTTAGATTAAGAATTAGGGATTTTTCTTTTTCTTTTTCTTTTTCTTTTCTCTTTTCTTTTCCTTTTTCTTTCTTTCTTTCTATGTTTTAATAAATATATTTATATATATTTGAGAATATATAAACATACAAAATATATATTTGCATATAATAAATTCTAAATAAAAATATTACTTTGACAAATGATTTAAAAATAAAAAAATGATTTATGAAATACTTTTTTAATAAATATTTATATAAGTAATACATCAAAGAATTAATTTTCAAGTTAACCAAAATAATCTAAAAAGAAATCCAATAGTTAAATAAAAAAATACTTAAAAAATATAATTTAAAATGAGGGAGTTTTATATTTTACCCAACTTACAATAATTTTGTCCTCAAAATTAAAAATAAAGCAAAATTCTAAAAATAAAAGAAGGCAAATGGTAGAGAAGGGTCAAGTACAAATTATCGTACCTCAAACTTTGAAGGGAGAAATATAAATCATGAATTAAATTCTAAGGGTCAGTCTGGTCTGCTTTAACTAAGATAATATGGCGCAATTAAATTTTAGTACAAGAAGAACTTTCACATAGAATCGGGGATACGAAGGATACGGTATAGGAGATGAGTAACCTACTAGTTTCGTTTGTATGCCATCTCGTTAAAATGTCAACCTATCATCATAACTGCTAAACCACCATATTACTATACTCCTAAAATCCTGTGTCATACTGGGGGTCATGAGTTACATCTATGTAATAGTAATTATAACTACTAGGTCATACTTGCATCTACGGCTTCCTATACTAGTGCTCCACTATTCATCATAATGAATGCTTGGCATTGTCTTTGGTTCTCAACTGTGGTCTAGCCCTCTCAATTGAGTAGTCGAAGGAGCCATGGGTGAGCTTTGCTGATATCCATTAGGTGCTGGTAGGCGAAGTGCTTCTACTCATGGTGCTACTAGCCTTTGTAGTTGTTGATCTCCTATCCCTGGTATTGGTTAGGGTGGTCATTGCACTTGCTGCTGTCCTATGGCACACTTTCGAGCCTGATGCTGATTAGACCCACAAATCAAACACAACCCTAGCAAGCGGCAACAGTTGTGCTGAATATGTCCTTTCTTGTCGTAGTAAAGGCAAATGGGCTTCTCTTGGATCTGATACGGGACTGCTACTAGTTGCTGTTGTTGTTGTGCCAATGGATGCCTAATCAGGCCTCACTGATTCATACTACGAGGTACATATGCTGGAGTGGGGCATTTCTGCATCTGTTGTGTCTTCTTCAATAGGAGCTCCTGGCTTCTTACTTTCTCCAATACGGCTGCATGGGATATCTGTTTTCCATAAATAAAAGTTATACAAAATTTGTTTTATAAACTTGAGAGAAAAGAAAAGGTAAAATATATCCTATACAAGAATCTAAAGTACTATGATTCTGGAAAGTATAGCTATGGAGATCTGATATGGGGTCGATTACTTTTATCCTTGGACCACTAGAAAGTGAAGAAATGCCAGAACACGAGCACTAGAAAACTTCAAGGAAAGAAGACTTTGGCAATAACAGCACGAGAAGTTTCTTTCTTTCTGTCTTTGTCCGCTCATCTGTCCTTGCATGAAAGAGGAACTAACCTTGAATTTATAACCTTCAAGAGCGATTATAGAAGCGTATGCGCACTAATGAGAAATTTGTATTATATTTTTTAATGTACGCACTTTTGAGAAATTTATAACCCATGTTCTATTGAGTGGGCGCTCAATGTACTGTCTGCTTGACATATGACTTCCTATACGAGGAAAGCTTAGGTTGTGTTAATAGTTATTTGTGCAAATTTTACAAGAATCCTGGCAAGAAAGAAACGTAATCATAATCGCTCAATGTCAGTTAGGATCATAGGCGCTTAATTAAAGAAGTTCAATGGTATTGGCGCGCTTTAATGAAGATTGAGAATAGTGGTCATACTGGTATATTCTTTATAAAGTTTGGCACTTTTGCACACTTTGAAAATTTTTGGCACTTTGACACACTCTGATAGAATTTTGCCTGATAGTCCACTAAATGATAACCTGGGTCTGCGTACCGAAGATCTTCTATAATAATGACTTTGATCCCCTCGTTTTATTTGTCTACCAGATATCAGATTCGTTGCATTAAATATTGGAGAAAAGAAGACGAGAAGAATGTGCACTGCCTCCATTGAGTTGAATAGAATGGTTCAAAAGTGTGCCACTTCTTTATCCTTTAAGCAAGTGATCCATACTATGAGATGTTTAATGAAGTACGACACTCTTCTTTTAAGCTCATTTTATAAAGAAGCGCGCCGTACTCCACTTGGACCTATCATTCTTTTGAGGCATACTTTTTTATGCTTGTATAAGACCCCCTACAAAGTTTTTAATTTTTTTTTAAAAATATATTTGAAATATTTTAAACGTAGAAGCACGGAGAGTGGTTCAGATTCTACGCATATATTTGGTACAAAATCCAAATAAAATGCTAATATTGCAAGGCCTTAGATACAAGTTTGACTCGACCATTGATTTGATATGATTTTCAGGGCAACAGTTTGACTTGGTATCTGATTGAATGCAGTCTCCAGGGCGATGCATGCGGCATAATTATTTAGGACCATTATGAATTATGGGACATCTCTCTTCGCCTATATATATAAGTTCATAGAGAGCTACCCATTAGAAGAGAGCCTTCATTAGAACAAGATCTTGATCATGACCCCTCAAACCTACTTCTTTTCATGAGAATGAGCACAACTGTCCTTAGGATCAAGCCTAAGAAGAAGATGATGACACCTATGTCTGGGCACTGTAAGCATCCAAGCGGCCTTAAGAGATGGTGCTCCCTGGAAATGGGTGAGATGTGGATACTCCATTACCACCAATACTCCTTCAATCCTTCTGTCCGATGTAAATATTAAAGAATATAGGCAATGATATACGTATAAATTTTCCTCGTTCAAAGTTGAATCAAGCTATCGGCGCACTTTCTGATTTTTTATGAATTCAGGAAGGTCACGCACTTTTCCTCTATCAGAGTAGAAGTAATTGCCTGCTACTTGTACGATGGAGCATGAAAAGGTATCATACGTCTTGTTGTTTATGCCAAACAAACATATTACCTTGAAGACCTTAGCTGTCTTCAGACCCAACTACTTCAGATTACTCCTTTAACTTGGTTTTTGTATCGATTACAGGGTTGGGATTAGAATCCCAACCGGGACTTCTAGCAGCGGCACATCCTCATGGCAGAGTGTTAACTTTTCAGGGCTTAAATAATTTATGCAGGCTTAGTTTTGTATCCTCCCGCCATGATGGATCTAAAGTTTAGAGGGCTCTTCTAGCATTGCATTAGGCCCTCTAACATTGTCCTTAAGTACAGGAAGGTGGTCCCCACATATCGAGACATGCATTGAGGACTGGGGATGGCTTTGTGATAGATCCCCATCATCTACAATTCTAGATGTAATATATTTTCATCATATGTAATCATGATTTTAGAATAAAAATCTAGATGTAATATATTTATATTATATGTAATCATGATTATGCAAAAAAAAAATCTTGGCTTGATTTTGTATTGTTGTCGCGTACTGCCGACTGATTAATTTCCATCTTAATCAAAGAAAAGGAACCCATTAACCTAACGCATTGTGGAAGATTGGACTTTGTGAGTATTATGAAGTCCTTTCTGTCAACGAGCTCTAGTGTGTGCATTAGACAACTTCTTCTGTCAAAGGACTGAATGTGCACATGCGAAAATCCTCGAACAAATACGTAGAATTCCCAACGGCTGCCCTTTGGGTTGTGTGTGTTCACCTAGGGAAACAAACCGTCATGTCTTTTCACTTACGAATCATGCACAGGAATTTGAATTGTCATATTCCCCTTATAAATACTGGAGTCGTTTGTTCAGTTCTAAACTCCTCATACAAACTTGCTCTTTGCCAAATTGTTTCCCAGGATACTTCAAAGAAGAGGGCAAGAGAAACAGACGAGGCGACTATTTTCTCTCCGACCAAGACTAACTCCAACCATGCTTCCACCACTTTTGTGTTGCCTCTTCCTCAAGAGAAAAAAGAAGTGCCTTCGGGCCAAATGCGTAAGGCAAAAGAAATTTTGATGAAAATATGAATCAAAATGACTAGAAAAAAATTAGCGGAAGAATCATTTAGAATTGGTTACTTTATATGCATAATAGATCAGGCTATTTCTTCTATTTAAATTATGTTTGAACAGTTGCAATTATTTGTCAATATATATGGTTTTTTGTATGATTCAAATAAGTTAAAGACATTAGGAGATGATGACTTGAAAAGTAAATGTCTTAACCTTGAAGAGTTTTTAAAATATGGTGATAGTTTTGATATTAATGGATTAGATTTATTTATAAAACAGAAAATATTAACAAAAATATTTCTAATAGAAATAAATAAACTAATTGAAATATTAAATTTATAGCCAGATTCGATTCTTTTTCAAATCTTTGAGTTTCTTGTAGATTTTTGTTGACAACACCAGTATATGTAGCTTATGCGGAAACAAGTTTTCCAAAATTGAAACTAATAAAATATTATTTATGTTCTAGTATGTTACAAGAAAGATTAAATAGATTAGTCATATTATCTATTGATAAAAGTATAGTAGAAAAACGTGAATTTGAAAATTTAATTAGTAATTTTTTTTTACTTCAACCCATGCGGCGTACAAGCTTCAGCCTTGAAGACCCTAGAAAGCATTCCCAAACAAACTTAGCTAGGTCGATAAGAAAATAAAAAGTAGTCGAGAAAAAGTGGAACTTGAAATACTTTTATTATTATGAAAAATGTTTACAAATTTTGGTCATGAGGAGCGAATATTGTAAACCCCCTGATTTTCAAGAATTTTTAAATTTGGATTTTTCACAATTTTCTAGAATTTTCTGGGAATTTTCTGTAATTAAATTCAGGTATTTTAATTATTAAATGATTTTTTTAAATAATAATAAATAATATTAAAATATTATGAAAATAATATTTTATGGTGTAAAATGAAAAACTAGACATAGGGTAATTTTCCGAGAATTTATTGGACCCCGGAAGAATTTTTAAATCCCTAAAAACTAATTAAATTATTAAACAAAAATAAACCGGGTTTATTTAATTAAACCAAAATAAACCAGACCGGGTTCATTGAATCAAACCCTAATTCTTGGCGGATCGGATCCGGGTCTAACCCCGACCCGACCCACTAACCCGACCCGACCCGTAATCTAATTATTGGATCGGGCCGGATCCGTAGACCCGACCCGTCCGCCCGTCCGCCCGACCCGCTAACTTCTCCTCTCCCAAACCGCTCTGAACCCGACCCCTGACCTCCCGCCGCCGGCAGCCGCTCCGCTCCGGCTACCCGAAACGGCCGCCGTGCCCCGCTCCCTCTTCCTCTCCCTCACCGGACCCTCTTCCTCTTCCTCCACCGGACCGCCTATCCCTCTCCCCTCTCTGCCTATTTAAGCACTAGCTTCCTCCTTCCTCTTCTCCTCCTCCGTCCGATTCTGCCGTGACCACGAATCTCACCGCCGTGCAAATCCCGCTCGCCTCGTCGTCCCCGACCTCGGCCCGCTCTCCTCCGACCAAGGCCGGCTGCCCCGCCTCACCCCGACACTTCCAAAAGCTGCGGCCGACTCCGGCCGTCCTTCCACCGGCCGCCTGAGCCACATCTCCACCTCCGGACCTCGCCGCCCGGCCGCCCTGGACCTCCCCGAGCCCTCGCCGACCTCCGCCGGCCTGAAATCCCACTCTCAGCGACCCAGACTAAAGCCCTAGCTCAGACTCGATTCGCACACGTGTCGGACACGTGTCGGATACGAGAAATATAGTTTCCCGGAGCCCTGTTCAGGTACTCATATCACTCTGCTCGTAGATCTGTTTTTGATTCCGTCAGTTGCATCACGTAGTCTGCATGACCCCCTCGGTGCCCGTGCAACCTGCTCGGTGCATCGCGTCCTGTGATGATCGCGAACCGCGATCCAAAAACAGGAAAACCAACGCCCTGTTTTACCCCAGAACTGAGTGCGCCCCACCAAACGGGACGACTTGGTCGCGTACAGTCTTTGCAGATACGTGCGCGTCGTTGATACGGTCGTGCAGGATTTCGCAGAAGCTGATTCGGATGTGCGTGCACACCGGAATCAATGCGTATCCGCGGACATCGTCCCGTATTTGACCTTTCTGAATCTTGCTGTAACTTAGCGTACACACGTCGGATCGAAACGAAACTTGCGCCATCGGACTCGTAGCAATACGCTGGTCCTGTGAGCCAAGTTTGGTTCGATTCTGAGAACGTTGGCAAAATCGCGTATTGTGGGCCCCACAAGCTCCACTCGACGGGCAATTTTGAGATCGGCTCATCGGAATCCAATTCTGGAAGTTCCATTGGGTTTGTATCATCGTTCCTGACTTGTTGACACTAAGTTGGACAGATTTGGAGACCTTTGACCTTGTTGCATTTTTTGGTGCAAAGCGGCCCACATGTGGATCCCGCTTTAACCCGAAATATCATTTTTGCCCTTGTCTCCAAATTGGACTCAAGGAAAGGCGTTTCTAGTTGATTAATATTTTTTGGATCTGATGGTGATGTCTATTTCAGCAATCGGAGTACTGCCTGAAATCCCAACTGAAGCCAGAGCTACAATTGGAGCCGGAAACCCAGGCAAGTGTACCTTGCCATAATTGCAGTATAATGATTCATTTTCTCTTGATTTATTTTCTTGTGACTGTTGTAAATGCTCAATCCTAGGGCCGTGTGACTTACTTAGCATCCAATTAACAGTCGGGTGCCAACACCGTACGCGGGGTTGTGTAACGTCACCTAGAGATGGATATCGTGACATTTACATTCTCGTACTTGCCATATCAAGTACATTATACCCAGGATACTTGACACAGATCATGAGACAGAATCTTCCTGAATATTCAAGGTGATTCTGTATAGGATACAGGTTTATGACATATATGGTTTACATGCTTAGATTTTATTCTGACTTATTGCATTAGTTGATCTTGCGTGACATGAACATTATGAAACTGTGACGTGATATTACATTGGGTGGGGAGAGATATACCATACAAAAGGCTGAATATATATATATATATATATATAATAACTTAATGGATGTGCCTTAGACTATGACACAGAGCTTTGGTACCGTACTGGCCCTTCGAGAAAATACTGCTATGGTTTCTTCGACACTGATCCTGTAGTAGTCTCAGCCTGAGTATGACTATAACTCTCACTTGCATATCACTTAGCTGGTTATTTATTTACCTTATTTATTTTATTTATTTCCTGCACTGCATTATTTTGGCTTGAGCTTTCTTGTACCTTGCTATGTCCCCTGAGGACCTGGATCCGGATTATGTCCCCAGGATTTGCAGACGAGGTTTAACCAGAGGTATACGGAACAGGTGCACTTCTCGGAACAGTACCAGTACTTGAGGACGAGGTGATCGCTGAGGACTTCTCCTGAACATCTGCTTCCCTATGTTCAGTTTAAATAGCAATTAAACTCTTTTCCTATTATTGAGAACAATTGTAACAGACTTTATATCGAGTTGTTCCCCAAATACTTTGCTAAGACTGGATATTGATTTACTTTCCTTATTGCTGTTGATCTTATTATCTTTTGAGTGGATGAGATTAGTTCTGATCTGTTGTTGTAGACCTTATAATACAGCTTAAGTATGCCCCGATGGATCCATTAAATTAGATTTGTCCATCGGTGCGTACTGCTGGCCATTGCCACGTGTCCAGTCCCTCGATATTTTGGGACTGGGGCGTGACAAATATGCCTCCTCCACTTATTTAGGCGAAAGTGGGCTTAAAGAACTTTATGGAATGAAATATTCCTAGGATTATTCCATAGAATATTCTAAAAATTATTCTAGGTCATGGAAATATTCTATGCATAATTCTAGTTGCCAAATATTTACAAAAAAAGCATTTAGAATATCTAATCCACCTCGGTGGGCTACAAAATATTGTGCGTGATATTTGTCTGTGCTTCATAGTATACAATACTGTAAGGATCATACTCTTCATATTTATATGGTCTAATTTGATTAAACATAGCTTGCGAATATTTTAAATAGACAAGTCGCTCATCCATGGTTCCATGAGTATGAAATTCACACGATCAAGCAACTTGGTTTGAATATTAATGTCAATTTTTTGAATTGTTGGAAGGAGACAAATATTGTAGCAATTATTTTAGCCGAAGATGACATACAATTTACGGAGAGACCCCATTTAATAATTGGCATTCGTTACCATAAAGCAAAAGGAATCTATCTGCTAGATTGATAAGGATGTCAAAATTTGGTTCCTTAAATTCTTGTAATTTTTTGTAGTTTAATAAAACATTTTTCCTTTATATATATATATATATATATATATATATATATATATATATATATATATATATATATATATATATATATATCATTAATAATTATAAGGAGGACGTAGTTGCATATTCATTGTCAATCCTCTAGTACATTTCCTTGGACTTAAAAGACATCAACTAGTTCCTTGGTAAAAGGGAAAAAAGCCTTGAAAAGAACATAAGTTTTTCTTATCGATCCTAATGAAAGGAGGAAATACAACACAACTTCTCCTAGAAACCCTCTCGATCAAGGAAAGGGTTGGTAGTAACCAAACCTGCCAGGTGGGAGACAATAGCGAAAACCGGCAGGAAGCGGGTGACACAGTGTTCCCTCGTTGCTAAAGTTACCATAACTTTTATATATATTGGTTTTTAACCTTTGGACTAGTGAAAGATAGTCCCACATAGCTACACTACCAAGTAGGTATCTCAATATAATACTGTTTATGTGTTGATATGTGCACATGGGGTATGGTGGGGCACATGTCGGTGTCATGTGGGGGTATTTTTCTAGGAGGAAAAAAGGAATAACTCCTTAAATAAAGCATTTATGCTTTTTTCACTCTCTTGGGAAAATTTTCTAGGGAGCAAAATTTTGAATCGGACTCAGACTCGGATTCGAGCTCGGGCTCAAGGTTGCAAAGTGGCACTTTGTTAGCATACATTACACCTTGCACTTAGCACGTATTTTGTTGTACGTATTTTTTGTGCACTTTTGTGTGTTGCGCATTGTTCGCGACGTAGTGTGCGTGCGACATTGTGCACGAGATAGTGTGCGCGTAGCAGAGTGTACGAGATTGAGTACGCGAGGAAGAGTGTGTGTGATAGAGAGCATGCTAACGAGTGTGTGCAGCTTTGTGCGTGCAACTTTGTGTGTGCGGCTTAGTGTGCGCAGCCTAGTGCGAGTGGCTTAGTGCTCATGGTTTTGTGCATACTGCTTTGTGCGTACGATGTTATGCTTGCTGCTTTATGCATACGCTTTCGCTGATTGTGGATTTAATCATTTATGGAAAAATATGATAGTTAATTAAGATCCGTATTTTGTGAGATTCAAATTTAATTCATTCCTAATTTTTTGTAACTAATTTTTGTCCTATGCCTATAAATACTCTCTTCGTAGTCCTTTGAGAACTTACTTCGAAATTGAGAGACAAAGAGAATTGTTGCTGCTTTCGCCATTGGAGTCCATAGAAGTTTGTGCGAGTTACAAAAGAGGTGACGACAAGCATTCCAGTAGTTCTATACAGAACTCGCTGGTTCCTGGAAGCAGATCGTGTGGAACGATTCTTGCTTTGAGCAATGGTAATCGTTATCACCCCAGCAAGTAGAGGACTTTAATCTTATTCTTCTTTTACTTCTCTTCTGCTAGTTGTAATTGTTTTATCTCAATTAGAACTGTGTTTGCAAGGAAGAACGAGAAGTTGATCTTCTAATTATTGTAATCCAGTTAGGAAGTTGTAATCGAGGTATATTATAGTTCTTCGTTGGATATCGAGAATATTCAGAGTGGAATCTCTGTGGGTGAAACTCTGATCTCGACTACAACTTCATAATTCAACAGGGGCGATAACCTCTATTTTTGACTCTGTTCATGCATCTTCGGTGTATCCCCGGGACTATCAATCTCAAAATAAGATCTGAGTAAGATGAAGAACAACCATGCAAGTCTTCTCGATACAAGTTTTAACAAACTTGAGAAGTTTGATGAGGAGCATTACAACATCACGAAGAGAGGTTAATCTTAATCTTCAACTCATAAATGTGGATTATGTGTTGATAGATCCGGAGCCTGTTATTCCGGATGGTGATAATGTTAATGGTCGAAGGATTGCTGATGAAATAGAGGCACAAAATAAGTGGAGGAGAGATAACAACCTCTGCAAGTTGCTGATTCTAAACTCTATAGAAGATACTCTAGCAGAGTCATACAGCAAGACGTGCCATGTAAAAGTCGTCTGGAAGTTACTAGAAAAGTATTACAAGACTGATAAGAACAGAAACAAGATCCATATGACCGAAAAGGCCTGAAAGATGCAATTTGAGGACGACAAGACAATGTTGCCTCAAGTCAAAAAATTCCTCAAGTTACATCAAAAACTTGAGGATAATGGCATACCTATGGTAGACGTATTTGTTGGGGGGGAGGGTATTGTCGATAAGCTCCCACCTGGATAGAGCAACTTTATCTCAGACATGCACCGGAAGAAGATTGAGGTCAACCTTGATCTCCTAATGCATTGGATCCACGTTGAAGATGAGTTAGGGGCTCAAAAAGAGGTCGATACGCTGTCCAAGCAGTTAGCTAAGGCCAACTTAGAGAATGTCGTTGACTCCAAGCGGAAGCAGAAGGCTATTCACAATAAGAAAATGACATCAACCATCTGAAGGTGAAGTTGGCTTCGTTTAAGCCAAATCCCAAGTTAGATGTGACTAGCTTTAACTGTGGCAATAAGGGCCACTACTGAAAAGACTGCAAATCCAAGCCCAAACAAATAGAGTAAGGTTAGCCTAATAAGGTTGTTATTATTGTGCAGGTTTTTATAGCTAGTATCGATACTGACTAATGGGTGGACAATTCCAAATCCTGCCATATATTTCTCAAAGGAGATGTTCACCACCTATAAGCCTACATCTGAGAAGGTTATGGTGGCGAACTAGGCACAAGCTAAAGTACTTGGGACCGAAATGGTGTTAATGAATCTGACTTCGAGGAAGTCGTTCACGCTTCAAAATATGAAGCAAGTACCCGCGATTGCCAAGAACCTGGTCTCAGGAAGTCTGCTCTACAACACAGGCTAGAGGATAGATATCAATGCTGGGCAGATGAGGACGTCATTTAAAGGAACATACTTCGGTAAAGTATTTTGCACCGAAGGGCTGTTCAAACTCCTTCTTGTACCTCATGCTAATAATTTTAATTTAGTCTCTTCTTCTGGTTATTCTCTTAAGTTATGGCACAATAAAGTAGGATATGTTCATTATAAAAGAATACACAAAATGTCTAGTCTAGGCTTATCTCCAAATATGGGGGTAAGGAGGTAGAGAAGTATGAGGTTTGTGTGCAGACAAAGATCACAAAAAAATCGTTTAACCGGGTTAACGAAAGCATTGATCTTCTGGAGTTGGTGCACTCAGATATCTGTGACTTCAAATAGTTCTCCATAAATATCGGGATAAAGTAAATCATTACATTCATTAACGACTACTCGAAGTACGCATTTATATGCTCAAGTCAAAAAATAAAGCATTTGAGAAGTTCATGTAGTTCAGGGCTGGAGCTGAACATCAAACTAGACAAATACTCAAGGGACACAGAAGTGATCGATGCGGAAAGTATAGGTCTATTGAATTTGCATCAATCTACAAAAACCATGAAATTGTCAATGAGATAACTGCTCTGTATTCTCCTCAATCAAATAAAGTAGCTGAAAGAAAGGAAAGGACATTGACATAGATGATGAAGTCAATGATGTTGACTGTAGGTCTTCCAAACTACTTTTGGGCAGAAGATACACTTATGGCTAATTTTATTTTGAATAGAGTGTCGTACGCAACTTTCGATGTCACTGCACATAAACTTTAGTTCAAGGTCAGACCCAACTTGAATTTCATTCGAGTGTGGGGGTGTCTGGCATATGAATTGAAGCTTCCGGAATTGAAGATTCAGAAGATGGGTACGAGGACTACGAAGACTATCTTCCTAGGATATGTTGAGAAGAGTGATGCTCGAAGATTTCTTGATATTGAATGAAATTATATCATCGAATCTTACGACGTAGAATTCTTTTAAAATAAATTTACAAGGCACAATAATATTGTTCTCGCAAAGTTTCTTGAGAATAATATGGGTGGACAGGAGTTTGAAGCTTCTAATGAAGATGTTGTAGAAGCATAAAAAAAATTCTAAATCCAAGCGCTCATACTATAGGCCGCATCCATGCGATGATGAGCTCATGCGGCAGCAAACCCAGTCCCCATTCATAGCAGTCTGGAAAGCATACATCAGAGAGCCCAAGCGTATAAAAGCTCACCGCATGTTGTTACTTCTATCAGCGCCTACGTCAACGCCTATGAATACTGACAACATTAATTGCCCTGAACATATCAGGTTTGCCATAGGTGGCGCACACCAGTGCCCACGTCAACACCATAATTGTCTCTAACAATATACAGACGTGCAACGCCACGTATACAAACGAAAAAGCTATATGCGACAGTGACCCCATGAACCCCCATGCAGTGGCGTTATCATACGACAATGTTCCCAATAACAGCCATGCAACGATATTGTAATACGACAGTGTTCCTATGAATCCCCATGCGGTATCGTTCTCTGAAAGCTCCATGCAGCAAAATTTCTCTGTTACAACCAATCAAGATTTTTAAGTAGCCGACGTAGGCCATGTGTCACGTTGACCATGTCATGCCCATGATGGGTTCCAACAATCAAATATTTTAGCAACAATAATCGTAACCATTGCCACATGGCAGTAGCAGCGCAGCATGTGCACGCAACCCGCAACTGTATCCTGTTGAAGAAGCCATACGGCAGCTCAAAACTCGCACACATGGGCAGAAAATGCATGCACCCGCATGGCCATAAAATGGCAATAAATAGCAGGGACATGTTTCTCCTAGAGACGTATAATGTGACATATACTCAGACGCCCAAAAACTTTGTAATTTTTTTTCATCGTCGGACCGTCAACGGAGTAAAAAAGTCAGTTGTACTGCTCGATCTCTACCATCACGCTTTCTCAGATTTCGTAAATTCGTATTTAGAATTCTCAGTTTTATAGTTCTTTATACTTCTTTTTTGTATTCAGATTAATACAAAAGTTAGAAAAACTTTCTCATATTTTTGTAACGGCGACAGATGTAGTCCAAGATGAGGTTTCATTACAGAAATAACATTCGAACCAAATCGCAGAACCTATCTCAAAGCAAGTGAGGAGACAGAAGACTTCGGAGATGATTTCATCACCTATCATGTGGAAGCAAATCTGCTTATCTATGATGAGGCAATTAAGACCATAGATGTTGTCTTATTGATGGAGGCTATCAATGATGAGTATGACAGAATAACCTCCAACAACACTTGGGCGTTGGTCGATCTACCTGAAGAAGCTAAACTAATCGGATACAAATGGATCATCAAGAAGAAGATGAAGGCCAATGAAACTATTGACAAGTTCAAGGCAGGATTGCTAGCCAAAGGATTTTCTTAGAAGCAGGGAATTGACTACATTGACAGTTATCCGACATTAGTGGAAGGCTTTAGTAATACAAGCTGGTATTCAGAAGTAGAGAGAGAAAGATCCACAGGAGGATACGTCTTCTCCATGGGTGGAGATACTATATTGGAAGTCGAAGAAGCTGACTATGCTCTCTCATTCCTCTATGGAATCTTAGTTCTATGTACTGACGGCTGCAGCAGATGAAGCAAAATAGCTTCGGGAGCTTATATATTATCTTTCATTGTTTGGTGCGCAGATTACGACGGTACAAATATACTGCGACAACTAGACGACTACAGTGGTGGCATCAAATGATCTCTTCAATAGTAAGAAGAGGACTGTGCGACTCAGGCACAAGGTAGTGAATGATCTTATCAAGACTGGAGTCTTTGTCGTGGTTGATTTTTAGAGCTAGGAGAATCTGTCAGATCCATTCACCAATGGTCTCAAGCGCCAGCTGTTCGAGGACACATCAATCAAAATGGGCTTTAAGATATTCTGATATTGTGTCTTATAATTCTACCATAAATTTTTATGCTATTAGTTCAAAGAGAAATCTATTAGGCATCTAAATTTTAGTTCAAAGAAGAATCATTGACTAGAAGAATATCAGGAACAGTGGGTAATCCTATAAGACATTGATGGGTTACAGACCCAAAACCACTGCTGTCTACTATTTATTTTTTATATAGAACAAGTCCTATGAGAGGATGGCTTAGATGCCCTTATGAGTTCTCGGGCATTTTGAATGAACGGCGTACTTTACAAGAATTACTTGTAGCACAGAACTACAAAGGAACATAGTACTCTATGCTGTAGTAGGGTGACGCCACATAAGGTACCTTGAGACGGTAAAGCCTTGGCTTTGGGCTATGTCACAGTGACATAGCACTGCAAATAGGAAGGGAGCCTAATATTGTAGAATGAAGAGTGGTAGACAGTACTACAAAGAGGCCGATAACCTAATGTTGCAATGGTATGACACCACCAAGAGGTAAAAGTTGTAAAGTTTCAGCTACGCGTGCTATTTTACAGTAGCATAACACCGTAATAAAGTACATAGCTTCATGATGGGTACTATGACACTACAAAGAGAATTGTGCCCTTATACTATAGTGGCATGACACAATGATGAGTTGTAACCTCGGCTTTGGGCCATGTCATAACGGCGTACCACCACAAGAAAGCACAAAGCTTCATGCCAGGACTCTTTAAAAGAACTCACCTAGAGTGTATGGAAAGAGATATAGGCCATCTCTTGAGGGTAAGCTAATAGACACCCAATATACATACACCGAAACCATGCGGGCACAGGACCTTTAATGTGCAACTGGAAGCACAACTAATGTCATTGAGTGAGTGAAAAAAATTGCGGCTATGGTACATATTTTGTCATGCCCCAGAACCAGAATACTGGAGAGCGGGAGAGTGACTCATCCAACCACACATTGCACAATACCGAAGTAAGCCACAATGTGCTAAGGTTGTCATGAGACAAGGGGGTGCCAGCTACAATCAAGTCACCTAGGGTCATAACATCTATGTCTCAATCATCAACCATGAAACAATAAGAATGAATATATAAGATAAAGCAGTTAGGCATCCCTGACGCTCTATCAGAATGATCATGAAACTATTTATACAAGATGGTACACTTATACATTGTCAAGAGTATATGATTGTAAGTCAGGCACGGTCTGAATAATATACAATAATATAGAGGAACTAATGTCCAGATAAACTGGCTAACAAGTGCCGTAGGCTAAATACCAAAAAGGTAAAACATAATTATACTCATTGTGGGGAAAAATAAAACCCACTCAAGTTCCTCGACGGATATCCTCCTGGTGTGCGCCATCAGAAAGATATAGAACAGGATCCTCCAGCTCTGCTACTAAACTTGGCCAAACAAAACCAGCGCGGTCAGGCCCCGATAGCAAGTACCACAAAGAAGCACAAGTAAATAAAGCAAAAACCAATTAATTACATTAAATAGGATAATATGTGCCATAACTGCAAGCGTATGACCTTTTATCAGAGTAGTAGGATAACTCTACAACCAAACAAGGATAAGAGGTGTCATACTACTCCGAGACAGAGTAAGACTTACCAATTATGAATACAATGACGATACAATACATCAATATAGTCCAGGACACAAATGCCATAATACAAGCTAAGATATAGATATAATAGGTAGCCTCGGTACATGACCTATTGTGACACATTAGCGCAACCTTAAAACCAAACAAGGACAAAGGTTGAACCTCCGCACCCCAATAGTTCAGGTCCCTAGACTACATGTCACGTCCCTGTCCCAAAATACATAGGACTAGGAATACGTAAGCATGCCAGCCGTATGTATATGGCAACTCCAATATATGAAAATCATAACACATACGTATGCTGTATTATGAACAATAATTCACAAGTGGTATATAATTGTCACAGTGCATAACTAAATCTCATCCACAAGAATAATCATAAAGAAAATAAATAACCAATCAACTATATAACGAAATCAAGTATAAGATGTTTGATAAGAATAAGTAGTTGGGTGAAGACAAATCCACTTCCAAACTAAAATATAAGGAAAACAAAATAAGTACATCAACTAATGATCAGAGAGGCTCGAAGAGAAGACCTCCTCAAAAGAGAATAGAGTAACAAGTCCTGATCCGTGCTCCTGTAAATAGTCATGATCGTCTACACCTGGAAAGGGACCTGGTCGTCAGAGGAACGTAACAAGATAGAGAAAACAATATGCCAATAAAGCACTGAAAATAAACATCCAAGGGTCACCTAACCATCTACATGAATGCACTTTGAGAACAACTTTCTAACACGTGGGCTATTTGGCTAAAATGGGATTGGCATGATTCTCTCAGAGAATAAGAGGCCTAAAAAGCATGACTTCTTTTGAACGTCAGGGGCCGCATGATAATAATAATATAGGGGTCATCATGACCGCGCATCTCCGATGGAGCATACGGGTTACACAAGGAAAGTACAAAGGAGCCCAAACGCCTTACTCGTTGTCCTTCCTACCCTATGCTCTAAGCATGTCATATCCATGACACGATGGTACCTCTAATAACTGCTAAGTCTTCTAGCATGTAAATTCTATCAGCAGTTATTCCCTATCGTACGTTCCATACGTACAGGTGGCCAACCCGTCACGCAAGTCCGTGTTCTACATAAAACTTACACTCGCGTAACAACTGTGTCATTGCTAACAAAATATTAGAATGCCTCATGATAATGGGGTGGTCTCATAAAGCTAGGTCAACATGCATAATATATAATAAAAATAAAGTACGACACCACCGTCGTTGTACCCAAGTTATTCTTGTACGCGCAATTTATATAGAAGTTAAAATATATGAACTAAATGACAGAAATAAAATGCATGCACCATATAAAATGTAAATCACAGTACAATGGCAAGGTATATTAGCCTGGCAAGAAAGCTGCGTAGTGTAAGCATCTAGATGTCAAGCACATGGGATCAGAAACTATGGCCTCCGAATGAACGCCTCCGGATGCTGAAATAAATATCACCAACGTTGCCAGAATAAGCGAGATAGCTAGAAAACACTATCCTTTCGTCCAATTTAGACACAAGAGCAAAACGATAATTTTGGGTCAAAGCGGATCCACATGTGGGCCACTTTGTTCCAAAATGCGTGCCATAGGTAAAGGTCTCTAAATGGGACAAATTATAGGTCAAATAAATTCTAAACGTCAATACACAACGGTACGTCTAATTTTAGATTCTGATGAGCCGATAACAAATTGGCCCTAAAAGTCAACCGTGGAGCCCTCGAATAGACGGCTTGGTCAACTATCTCAGAATTGTGTGAAACTTGGGTCACAGGACCAGAGTGATACCATGAATCCAATGCGTAAGTTTTGTCACATTCCGAGGAGCGTACACAAAATGGTGTGGTGTTTTAAAAAAATCACGATATGGGGACTTTTTACGGATACGGGTTGATTCCGACGTGCACGCACGTCCGAATCAGCTTCCGTGAAAGCTCACACGTCAGGATATACCATATGAGCCTTTCGGTGCAATTGGTACGCGATGAGGTGGTCCCGTTTGGCGGGACGCACTCCGTATCACCAAATTTTTGTCTTGAAATATCAAGTTTTTTGTCGTTTTAGATGCCGAATAATTTAACAATTAAAACAAATTAATAAAAAGTAAAAGAACAAGAATATTCTCGGTTATATAGAGAAGAAAACCCTTTAATTTGTTTTTGAAAATTGTAAACTGGTTGGTGGCAAATTGGGTATGAACATGGAGATTTGGGATAAAATTTTGGACTATTTTTAGTCAGTTTTTCGGTTGTCTTTCGGTCGATTTTTTGACCAATACAGGGCACGAAAACTCATCCCGCTTGAAGAAAAATCCTAGAGGGTTAGGTTATAAACGTGCACGGACAAACCGCTCGCAAAAAGAATCAGAGATGAGGGAGATACATCACCATGAAGTATGGGCTCGAGACTGCAGCTGTTGTGCACGCGTGCGGTGCGTTCACGCGGACGGCGGCTGCGGCGCGCGGTGGCGCGGGGAGGCCGACGTCGCCGACGGTCGATCGTCGGGTAGCAAGGGTTAGGGTTAGGGTTAGTGTTAGGGTTAGGGTTTATAGCAAGGAATTGGTTTTAGGGTTTGATATGTAGTTTGATATATATATGTATATATATATATATATATAGAGAGAGGGAGAGGGAGAAAGAGAGACAGGAAGAGGGGATGGTTTGGGTTCGCGTGGGGGGAGGAGTTGGCTGTGGAATAGGATTAGTAGGAATTAGGGATGGTTTTAGGTTTTGGTTTTATAACTTTCTTTTTCTTTTCTTTTCCTTTCCTTTTTATTTTTCTTTTCTTTTCTATTTTTATTATTACTACTACTACTACTACTAGTATTATTATTATTATTATTATTATTATTATTATTATTATTATTATTATATTTTTATTTATACATATTCACATATATAAATGAGGAAAAATCCAAAAATATATTGCACAAAAAATAAATTCTAGAATTTTTTTTTGTAAAGTTTTAAAAAAATACTACACTCAAAATATTTTATGAAATATTTTGTAATTAATAATTAAATATTTATTTAGTTGTAAAAATTAAATAACTATATTATCCAATTTAACTAAATAAATAATTAAATGGATATTCAACAAAATATGTAATAGTGAATAATATGAAATCTTATAAGAAGAAAAATGCCTAACTTGGCACAAGAAATTATGGGCTGCTAATTATAGAAGAGTTGGAATCAAAAAATAACCACCATTAAATTATATATATATAATATCTAAATACTTAATACTTAATCTAGAGTTGTTACACTAAGGTCATACTAATATCAAGGGATCAAATTTTTTTACCACAAAAAGATCCTACAGATAGTGTCTCCAGTGTAGGCTACTTCTTATGAAGGGAGATACAGATTTTGGGGCTATCCTATATTATTAATGTCCAACCCACTGTGAAGTGTCCTAATATAATCGTTGGATTTTAATTGATTTCAAAAATAATCTAAAACAAATACAAGGAATACAAAATACACACAAGATACCTATTTTTGGGTGAGTGGGTTTACAATCTACCCAACCTAAAATAATTTCATCTTCGAAATTAAAAATAAGGTATGATTTTTTAAATCCTTCACATTCGTATATAAGGCAAGTCAATCGTAATCTCTTCCAAAAACAAATTTTTTTCAAATCCATCACAATTACTTTAAATTTAAAATAACCACTATTTAATCAGAATTCAACCAATCGTAATCTATTCTCGATTTTTAAATAATCAACATCCAAATCTAATTCAAGTCTATATGACATCCTACATCAAAATTTACATCATAATTTCAACTATCATAATCTCCTCTAGACTTTAAATATAAACAATTCTAATCAAATCTTATTCCCATTATCATCTGATGAATTTCATACTCTTCAAATTTTAAATTCAATTTATATCCTCAACATTTCAAATAGGTGATCCAACAAAAATTTAACTTTTAATTCAAATCATCAAATTATAAAATTTTAAATCTAATTCACCAATTGTTCAAGTCTAAAATTCTATATTTATACTCATAATTTAAATCGATAATTCAACCAATATTCAAAATTTAAATCATGTGCTCAAAATATAAATATTTGGTCCGCCATATCAAGAGTTCAAAATTCATTAAATCCTTATTATCTTAATCATTCTTCTAAAAATTTCTCAAAATTAAAATGACTTAAATCTCTCAATCTAATCTTACTTGATCACAATCTAAAAAATTCACCTCAAGTTGACAATGAAACTTCTATCCAACTTAGAATTTATCCATCTATCACATACGGCTATACATTTAAGAAAGGCTTCCTCAAATTATTTAATCGTATTATTCAATCATCAAAAGTTTTTAACACACAAAATATCTCACATGTGATGTGCCCTTAATTACGAAAGATAGTCACAAGTAATATGATTGGCCTATGGGATATATCTAGTACTCTCCGTGTATCAAACTTATACCAAGCACGAGCGTTCGTCTTTCTGAAATATGGGAAGACGGAAAACAATAATAAAAATTCAAGGAGGAGGTGATAGAATACAAGTACGGGGTTCAAGGCGATTAAAGAATTCAAAAGGGAGTTGTCAAGGTAGTTGTGGATTAAAATCCTATTTTGGTAAATTCTTATTCATATGCTCATATTAGAACAGTTATGTACCTGATATGATATGCTCTAACATGTCTAAAGGGTAAGTATATTCGTTTAACAAGCTGAGTCAACTATACTTCAATCCACGTAAAGTAGTCATGTGAAGAGCGAACCAAGCGCACTAAGGTTGATCAGACCATAATACACTGATTCTAAATAGACAATTGTATTAGTGTGGTTGATCAGACCCCAATAACACATATTTCATGAACAAGCTCGTTAAAAGAATAAGCTTGCAAAATTAGGCTATAATAGCAGCATAAGTCAAGGTAGTCCCAAAAATATAAGTGCGCTGGATTATGATGAGCGAAAGGTGCAAAATATTTCAAATTCACCAAGAATATAAGAGTCGTCCGGTATTGTGTCTCTACAGTTACCATACTAACTCCTTGTCTAAGTCTCTAGTAGACCAAATGAGGTATGGGCCTAAGTTCTACAGTCTGGATAAACATTATCTTCTTATGCAAGTCTATAGTTTGTGTCATTCAATTACACCTCATTCATCAGTCAAAAGGACCTTGTGATACTAGGTTGTGAGTGTAGAAGCATGAAAAATATGCTGGATAGCTATACGCAGCATGTTGATACAGGGCAGCGTAAACAGAGGACCTCAGAGCCATCAAACGTGCAACAGACCTTTTTCGCTGAGTACAGCGTAAAAATATAGGCTCAAGGACCATCCACGTAATGCAATATGTCCAGGCTGCTTCAGCGTAAACAGGGTGCCTCATCGCCTTTATGGCGTGAAACTCATCCACTTTCAATGCAGCATTAAAGTGTACAAGGAACACTTTGTATTCTTCGAAATGAACCTGTCAGATCATGCAATGAACCTGACTTCTGGACTCCTGACAAAGAGTACTGAACGACTACCCAGGCGACGGGTATAATGATGGTGCGGCACTGCAACCCAGGCTGTCATTTACTGCTATTTCCTTTACATAAACCACTTTTATACATACGAAGGAATACGCTGCCTAGTTTTACACAGGCAGATGTGAGCTGTTTACGCTCCGCAGAAGACAAACAGCCTGCCACATCAAAAGCTGTACTTCGTAAAGGGCTCGAGACACGTCTCTGCATTTAATGCACAGAGCGGTGACAGTTTCTCGAGGCACGTCTCTGCATTTAAAGTGCCGAATACTGATAGATGCCCAAGGCACGTCTCTGCACTTGATGCACAGAAGGGTGGCAGACCTTCAAAACATGCCTCCTTATTTAATGAGTAGGATAATGGTAGATCTTCGTATTTAATGCAGGAGATTTGATTAAATATTACCGAACCGTCATTTAGTGATATCCCCTTTGTGTAAACTACTCTTACGCATATAAGAGAATATGCTGCCTAGTTTTACACAGGCAGACGTGAGCTTCTTACGCTCCGCAGAAGGCAAACAGACCGCCACGACAGCAGTCACTCTTCGTACAGAATTTGAGGCGCGTATCTGCATTTAATGTGCAGAATGATGGCAAATCCTAAAGACAAGCCTCTACATTTAATACGCAAGATGGGGGCAGATCTCTGCATTTAATGTAATTCCGGCTAAAACGTCCACATCATCTCGGCTTCTACGCCTGCTTGGCTTCTATGCCCGCTCGGCCTCTATGACCACTCGGCTTCTACGCCTACTCGACTTCTATGCCTACTTGGCTTCTACGCCTACTCGGCTTCTACGCCTATTTGGCTTCTACGCCATGGTGACAGTTATTGGCTTCTACGCCAACCTCTTTTACACAAAGGATAACTACCTACGTAGCTTCTATGCCGTGATCTTTGCAGCAGATATACGCATTTTGTCCATTAGTTGGACACGCGTCACATGCTCACTCAAAAGGTCGTCTATACACAGGCATTGGTTATTTTAAACCGTAATGTAAAAGGGTATTGTACTTTCCACTACTCGGTTTCTACGCCGACAGTGTGGTCATTGTCACTAAAAACTCTATAAATAGAGACCTCTATCAACAGAGGGAAAAGGTCAAAGAAAACGGTCGGAAAATTGATCAAGAAATCCAGTATCAGATCCAACGGTCGCCAGAATCGAAGGTCAAACGGTCAAGAAAGGGAGAGAAGAATCCAGAGCTCAGGCAAAGAGAAGGGATCAACGACTTTGGCATCAGGCATCCACCCTTTTTAGCAACCTGCGAAGCTACTTTCTGTCTTCCACGACACTTCTTCACCATCGTGTGGTCCAAGGGCTAAATTGATCGACCATAGATCAGACACCCATAGCAATATTTACCCAGATTAAATAAATTGTACTCGACATCCTCGTATAGGATTAAATTGTACAATCTTGTTTGTAAACATAGAAGAAGGGCAGATTTTCATATAAAACCTCATTTTTCATTTTTTCGTTTATTATCAAACACAAGATGGCGACTCTGCTGGGGACATCTTTCTCTTCTGATGAGGAAGCTCTTGTTCAACACGATATGGTATCTGTGGGATCCGTGAAGAAGACACTGGTCGTCCAGTTCGACCAGTCTGCCTACAAAGACATGCTTCGAACATGGGGTAGCTCTCACTCCCTCTCCGTCCAAAACAACAGAAAGCTGCGTAAGGTCTGGATGCCTAAGACATCCTCTACCATTTCTGTGGACTCTCCGATCTCTCCGATCTCTCCGACCAATGAGGTTGTAGCATTGCTCCCTCCGTGCCTTGTGCATAAAATTCAGTCACCTGTCTCTGACAGGGCCGACAGAACTTCTGGCAATGCCTTAGCGCTAACCCAGAAGTATACTCCATGCCTTGCGCGTAAAATTCAGTCGCCTGTCTCTGACTGGGCCGACAAAACTTTTGGCAATGCCTCAACGCTAACCCAGAAGTATACTCTGTGCCTTGTGCATAAAATTCAGTCGCCTATCTTTGACAGGGCCGAAAAAACTTTTGGCAATGCCTCAGCGCTAACCCAGAAGTATAATCCGCGCTCCGCACGTAAAATTCTGTCTTCCGTCTCTGGCAGAAAAGACAAAACATCGGACAATGCCTCAGCGCTAGTCCAGAAGCCTACTTCGCGCTCTGCGCGTAAAATTCAGTCTCCCGTCCCTGGCGGAATAGACAAAATTTTTGATAATGCCTCAGCGCCAAATTAGGAATCCCAAATGCGCTCTGCACGCAAAAATGCATCTGCCTTCTGCGGAAAAACTGATGATCCTTGCAATCTACGCAAGGGAAAGCAAGCGGCGGACTACTCAACTTCTCGGCCTTTACGCCAGCAAGGGAACAATCTGCCGGCCCTCCGGATTACGCGAGAAGCTGATGGCCGACTGAGGACATCCTCGGCTTTACGCCAACCAGACCAGAGCTCCAAATTACGCCAGGAGAAGCCACTCAGCGTAAAAAAGGCTCAATTTATGGGAAGACACCCTCCTCGGGGATTATCCGCCACCCAGATGGTCAACCTGTTGTATATAGGTGGCACAGGGAAAACTATGGTTCCCAACATCCGCATGCCCACTGATGTGAACAGAAGGAACAAGCCATCATCTTCTTCTTCTGTGACTCCTTCTGACCTGCACAAATATCTGATCCAGAAACGCAAGGAGAGGGGATCTTCCAGCATGTCTATTATGCCTCCTAGCGAGCACCATTGTAATAGTCATAGGATTGTAATTAATTGTTGCTGTTCTGAAGCAAAATGGTCGATTTTCGACTGGTTGAGCTACTCTCCATCTTTCCAGGAAGAAGAGCCGACACATGCATCTATGAATATGGCTTCACACATACCTAGAGGAGGGTCGGGCTCAAGACGTCATCCCTCTAAAACTCTGAGCTGAAGGAGATTTAACATGCTCCTTAGGAACACCGAAGCTGGGGTATTCCAAAACACTCATTCGAGGTCGCGACAACCGGCTTCGTACTCTTCTGATTCTAATGCTGGGGGTTGCCAGTCTCCCGAATCAGATGCCGAAAGTATAGAGTCAACTTCTACAGAGACCTATACTAATCTTTTAATGACACCCTGGGAGATGGGAGTTTATGCCATTGGAGATAAGCGCGAGGAAGCTTCCCCGTCCGGGAGAGCTGAGCAACGCATCACTATACTAGAGACATCTCTGAAGGAAATACAATCCATGATGGAGAACATACACCAGATGATGCTAACTCAACACGCAGCTGCCATGGCTCAAGCATCGGTCCCTCCAAATTAGATATATGTCGGGGTGGACTTACCACCATCCAACACGATCCAAGAGCCTACTCTAGATCAGGAGTCAGCAGTTCCTCCGCTTCCTCACTCGGAGAATATATTACCTCCCGTCGGAGTCGCGATGCAATCGATTTCTCATCACTTCGTGGTCCTGCTACCGGCTGAAGATACGATACAGGCAGTACGGGAGTTGAAAGCCCAATTTGATGCCCTGAAGCACAATGATCAGCTTAAGAAATTGGGAATCAACCAACCTTACCCAGCTATCTGGGAAGAGGTCCCTTCCCCTCCTAGATACAAACCACAGACTATAGCTTTGTTCGAGGGAAAAACATCACCGAGTCAATACATAAACTACTTCAGCATGATAACAGTGTTGTTATAAGGGAACGATATCCCCCTAACTCGGGTGTTCAAGGGCTGTCTCTCGGGAGTAGCTTACCAGTGGTACCGCAGCCTGGAGGACAACTGCATTACTTCCTTTGAAGACTTCAAGGCTTTGTTCTTCATGCGATTCGACGAGGGAGGGATGGACATGTCTATGTCCTCTCTCATCAAAATCAGGCAGAAGAAAAAAGAGAATGTTCGCACTTTCATCGAATATTTTCGTCAAGCCACTCTGCAAATGCCTCCAGGAGTTCCAGACTTGGCATTGGTCGACATCTGCAGGAAGAACCTTCTCCCCGTGATCTCAGTGTTCACAGGAATATATCAGTTCCATGATTGGCCCTCGTTCATCATCTCGGCGGTAGCCGCGGAATACAATAGTCAGAAGGCGCGCGATAATGGCATCATAATCTCGGCCTCTGATAAAGGCAAGAGGACATCCTCCAATATCGACCATCCTTGTGGTACCAAGGGTAAAGAAGCTCTGGCGATCAACACGTCCAGGCAAAAAATGGTGGCTACCACGCAGACAAAACCTGGGACTTCCAGGCCTATTAAAGTGTACTCTTTCGACGACGATAATATTCCTAGCATATTTGAATGTCTCGTCAAAAGCGACAAGATTACCCTTCCTGAAGTGAGACGGCCGAATGAGGCCGGTAGTACCAACAACCCCAAGTACTGCATCTTCCATAGGTACATACAACACCCCACGAAGGCGTGTTATATACAGAAAAGAAAGATCCTGGAGCTGATCAATGCTAAGGCCATCACTCTGCGCAACAGCGAGAAGACGGTCACGGCCAACATAATCTTCCTGTAATTTGGCAATCTGCCTCCCCAAGAAATCTCTGACGGTGTTACGCCTATTTTCTGGACGACGATGAACATCGTTAATCTCCCTCCAGCTAAAGGTCAAAATCATGACCTGCTACCACTAACTTCCCAGCGAGGCGAGACTATATGGGTTCATCCAGATCTGGTGCCAGAGATCGAGAAAGAGACTCAAGCTGCTAAGGCTAAGTCTAAAAAGAACTCAAAGCATAAACCGTGTCACGTGATTACGGTACACTCGGCATCAGAAGATGAGGTCTTGGCTACTGGAACTCGCTCAGGGAAAACCTACCTCCAGGACTATGAAGCCAGCCAGGAAGATGCATCGGCAGACGCTTCAGCTGCCACGCCTTCAGAACCGGAATCCATCGTACCAGAGGCCGGTCTTTCGAGACCAACTTCGACAGACAAAGGGAAGCAAAAAGAAGTGCGCTTCGATAAACCTGTGAAAAACATTCAAAATAAAGGTTTAGAGAAGCCATACAAACTTTGACATCCTGGCCCAACTGGCTAATACACCAGCCAGGTTGTCCATCTTTGGGCTACTTAGGCTCTCTCAAGACACTCGTCAAGCCCTGAGTGAAACATTGATGCAGGCGGATGCATACTTGACCCAGCTCAAGTCCCTTGACGAAGAACCAGTGGCGTGTCCTCAATGCCACACTGTGATGGAGGTGGTCCCAAACATCACTTTCACTCAAGATGACATGCTGTTAAAATATAACAGGCATGACAGACCCCTCTATTACACCGGGTACGTCGGGTCCATGGAGGTCGACCGGATTCATATAGATCCGGGATCATCAATCAGCATTATTCCCCATAGTCTGCTCAGACCGCTGAGGATTCCTACCAGCAAATTGGCTTACAGCACCACTACGATCGTGGGTTTCAACGCTGGAAGAAGTAAGCCGTTGGGGAAAATTCGCCTGAGGATCCAAATTGGCAACCTCAGATCGGTGGCTACGTGTTACGTCATTGATTCAGAGGTGTCTTACAATATCCTGCTGGGTAGACCTTGGATCTACGACCACAATATCGTTCCTTCGACTCTACATCAATGCTTCAAATATGTAGATGCCCGAGGAACAGTACAAATAGAGATTGCTGACCTGAACTCGTTCAAAGGAGTAGAATCCTACTACTATGATGCCGTGTTGTACTCTCAAGACTGCACGAAAGTGGTGTCAGCCGAAGCAGAGAAGGAATCCCACCGAGAGCCAGAAGAACCCTCTGCCAAGCAACCTCTGTCAATCAAGGTGAAAGGACGGACTACTTGTCCAAAAGCCATAAAGCCTATGGCTATCCGACTGAACGAGACCAGGTCAGGAAAAGGGGGTGATCCTCTAGAGATCACTTTGAACCAGAAGCCTCCACCCTTGGTCATCAACCTCCGGCGCAACAGGCAGCGGAGTGATGTAAATGCAACCAGGAACAGAGTTTCAGATGATAATAAACATCCTCTTTTCCAGTATATTGACGCCCAAATTCTAAATCAGGAATCCTCCCCCTACGACGATATAGAACCTATAGCGCAAAAATTCTTGGAAGCTATAGATTCCTATCATCCGTATATATGGGAAGTGGCGTCATCATCCAATATCACCACGACATATGGACTGCAAGAGGATTCTATCTTTATTGTCCCGCCTACTTACAACAGTCAACATTCAATAGTCTTTGGCCGCATGCACAATGAACCGACTGTGTAAGAGGATTCTTTCGACGACGATGACGGTAAAATACAGGTTCACAGATACAGCCTGCAAGCTTTAAAGATCATGCAAAGTATGGGTTATAACTTGAAGCTGGAACCGGGTCTCAACTACGGGAAAGGCAGACGAATACCGCTGCACGGCGACCCCCACTATCAACGAACTCATTTCGGGTTAGGGTATACCACCTCCCTCGCAACTCCTGAGTCAAACGAGGATATCTTTTCCTCCTCTCAAAATGGCTCAGCGCCCTCCGACTCATCTCATGCTCTCGAGCGAACATTATCAGTAAATATGGTAGTGACAGATTCTTTCGAATCAGACGAACAAGAATCTGAACTGTTTGAAAATGACGCTTGGGCTCAGTAAATGGATACACAATGGGAGTTCCGCTTCGAGCAGAGAGAACCTCCCACTGAATACAAAATTATCCAAATTGACGTTGGGGATAAACTTTCGCCAAAGTCGATATTTATCAGTAACAATCTTTCCGAAGCAGAAAGGGAAGAAGTTATCCAGCTGATAAAAAAATATATCGACGTCTTTGCGTAGAATTATGAGGATATGCCAGGCCTTGATCCAAAGGTGGCTACTCATAAGCTCAATATATTGTGTAATTCGAAGCCTGTGAAGCAGCACCAACGCCGGTTCCGCCCGGATATGATGGACGCCATTGAAGCTGAAATCAAGAAGTTGATAGCCTACGGCTTCATCCGTGAAGAACAACATCCCGACAGGGTCGCCAATGTTATCCCGGTCATGAAGAAAAATGGGAAACTACGAGTCTGCATCGATTATCGAGATCTGAACGCAGCCTGCCCCAAGGATGAGTTTCCTCTTCCCATCACAGACGTCATGATTGACAATACATGCAGTTTTGAATGTATGTCTTTCATAGACGGATTTTCAGGATACAATCAAATCAAGATGCATCCTGAAGACGAGAAGCATACTGCCTTTCGGACACCATTTGGGGTATATTGCTATACGGTCATGCCCTTCGGATTAAAGAATGCTAGAGCTACGTACCAACGGGCTATGATTAACATATTCCATAAGTATTTACGCAAGATAGTGGAGTGTTACGTGGACGATGTAGCTGTCAAAAGCCGCCTCAAGGATAATCACATCCAAGACTTGTAGACAGTATTTGAATTGATGCGTCAACATCAACTCAAAACGAATCCTACAAAGTCCTTTTTGGGGGTATCTAGTGGCAAATTTCTGGGATTTGTCATAACCGCCAAAGGCATTCAAGTGGACCCTAATAAAGTCAAGGCCATCTCAGAAATGCGACCGCCCCACAATCTGAGGGAACTCAGGGGATTTCAAGGTCGTCTGGCTTATATCCGAAGATTCATATCCAACCTCTCAGGGAGATGTTAGCCCTTTTCTCGTCTAATAAAAAAAGGTGTATCCTTCGTATGGGACAAAGCCTGTCAACAAGTGTTCGGTGATATCAAGCGCTACCTCACTAGTCCGCCAGTTCTGGTGCCTCCTGTCATAGGAAGACCATTCGTGCTGTATGTCGAGCAATGGATCATTCTCTGGAAGCTCTTCTCGCACAAAAGAATGATTTGGGTCACGAGCAGGCTATCTACTACCTCAGCAGGATCATGGTCGGAGCCGAACACCGTTACAATCCAGTAGAGAAAGAATGCTTGGCTCTGATGTTCGCTATTCAAAAAATACGACACTATGTCACAGGCCAAACCATTCCATCATCTCCAGGATCAATTCTCTTCGGGTACTGATGAACAAGCCAAGTGTTCTTAATTCCCAACTCGTGACTTGGGCGATGTTATTAACATCGTATGACATGGTGTACGTCCCCCAGAAGTCCGTAAAAGGCCAAGCGTTGGTTGACTTTCTAGCTGCTCATCCGATCCCGGAGGCCTCTAAACTGTACGAGGACATTCTCGACGAAGTTGCAGAATATAATTCCTCAATGGAAAGTGATGGATGGCAATTATTCTTCGATGGTGCCTCCAGAACTGGTCCTAGGGGAAACGTGGTTTCGGGAGTAGGAATTGTCCTGGTTACTTCTAAAAAACTCATCATCTATCGAGCATATTCTCTTAGCGAGCCCTGTTCCAACAATGTGGCAGAGTACAACGTTCTACTAATCGGCCTCCAAGTCGCTAAAGAATTGGACATCGAATCTTTGGAAGCTTTCGGTGATTCTCTGTTGATCGTCAATCAAGTCAGAGGAATATATGAAGTCCGGAATATAGACCTCATCCCCTATCACCAAGCAACGGTCGAGATAGCCAAAACATTCAAAGGATTCTTCCTGGAACATGTGCCTCGATCTCAGAATCTGGAAGCTGATGTCCTAGCCAGTCTAGCTACAGATTTATCTACCACTATAAGAAGGCAGAATTTGATAATCCTTCTTAACAGAGATTTATTCTGTGTGAAAAATAACTTTCACATAGAACGCAGCTATGCGGTACACACAAATCCTCCCAGGAGAGACTGGAGAAGTCCTTTTATAGATTTTGTAGCATACGGAATCTTGCCAAAGGATCCTAAAGAAGCAGTATCCGTCAAAAGACGATCATTATGCTTCTATTTTGACGCATCATCACAATGTCTATATCGCTGGTCTTATGACGGACTATTATTATGATGTCTCTCTAGTGACGAAGCACAGCAGATTATTCGTGAAGCCCACGACGGCGTATGCGGAGCGCATCAACCCGGTCCTAAGCTACAGGATCGCATCAGGAGAATGGGCTATTACTGGCCTACTATGATCACAGATGTAATAAAGTATGCAAGACAATGCAGAGCCTGTCAGGTCCATGCAGACTTTATCCATCAACCTCCCGAATATCTACATCCTATGGTTGCATCCTGGCCTTTCGAAGCATGGGGTATGGATATCATTGGTCCTATTCACCCGTCTTCTTCCAGAGGTCACCGGTTCATACTGGCCATCACGGATTACTTCTCCAAATGGGCAGAGGTGATCCCTCTTGCTAAGGTGAAGGCATCTAATATGATCAGCTTCATCAAGCATCACGTCATTTATCGCTTCGGGATACCCCGAAGGATAATCTATGACAATGGGCCTTAATTCATCAACCAAGCGTTTTATCAATTTTATGATAAAAATTGGATACAAAATATCACCTCTACGGCATATAATCCTGTTGCTAATGGTTTGGCGGAAGCTTTCAACAAAACCATTATCAAGCTCTTGAAGAAGTTCGTCTCTTCGAACAAAAGGGATTGGAATGAGAAGCTGGGAGGATGTCTCTGGGCATGCCGTACAACGGTACGGGCACCAACAGGTTGTACCCCATTCTCATTAGTCTACGGGAGTGAAGTAGTTCTTCCCATCGAGATCCAAATTTTGTCACTGAGGATAGCCGTGACTAATGAGTTGACTGAAGAAAAGAATGACCTGTTAAGGCTTCAAGAGCTAGAAGGATTAGACGAGAAATGCCTCCAAGTTCAACAGTTCATCGCGTTCTACCAAGCACGCATTTCCAGGGCTTTTAATCAAAAAGTGAAGGAAAGGGTGTTCAAAGTCGGCGAGCTAGTCTTAGCTGTGAGAAGGCAGATGATTCTTACTCACAGAAGTAAAGGCAAATTCCAGCCCAAATGGGAAGGCCCTTATGTGATCGAGACGATGTTCTCAAACAGCGCTTACAGGTTAGCCCAGCCTAATAGAGACCTGTTAATGGCTCCTATCAATGGCAAATTCTTGAAAAGGTACTATGCTAAATCTCCTCTGCTCTAGTGGAATATGGCGAAAACCTCATTCTGACAAAACTACTTCCAAAACGAAACTTGTTGGATCATATTCTATCATGTCCATATAACCTCTGAATAGATATGTTTAACTAATTTGGAACTTCAAGACCTATCACGTTCATACTACCTCTGATAGTGTCTTGTGTACAAATTTTAGCTAAAAAGCATATTTTTATCATGTCCATATAACCTCTGAATAGATATATCCTGCTAAAACTTAAGGAGAGTATATCACGTCCATATTACCTCTGATATCACTTTCACCCAAACCTGTCATTTACATTCCGAAATGATGGGTCCACAAAGTCAGATGAAAGCCTCTTTATTATTCCCAAAAAAGAGTAAAAGTACATTGAAAAGCAAAAGCAAAAGTACATCATTGAGAGGGAGCAGTCAGGTCGTGAAGCTGCCGTGCCAGTGGGGCCATCCTCTCAGTCCTGGAATCCAAGACATCAGCACGAGCCAGCTTCAGCCATGCCTCATCGTTGCACAGGAGGAACAGTTCGGCTCTAGCCCGAAGAAAACCAGCACGGGCGACTCCTGCACGCGCCAAGTTCTGTTGTGCTATGCCCAATCGGCTATCCGCCACAGCTAGAGCTTTCGACGACTGAGAAGCCCACTCCTTTGCCTGAGCGAGTTTCGTTTCCAGCCTGCGGACCCTCGCTATATTTCCTTCATGCTCGATCTGGCACTTCGTTTGAAGAGCGATGGCCTCCTCCAGGATGACTTTTCCTTCATCCATCTCCTGGTGATGTGTCTGGATGGATTTATTTACGCCTGCCATCTGTTAGGCAAGCCGCGCAGTCATGGAGTCGTATCTAACCTGGACCAAATCTTCAATATTGTCTCGAGCTAGCTGCAAGTATTCGTTAATAGGTTGCCCCAAACCATTAACTATCTCCTCCAGCGTTTCAGCTAGCCCAGTGTTGTCGAATTCTCAGATCGGCACTATCGTGGACCGGGAGGACCTCTTCAGCGATGCAAAGCTCAGATTCTTCGCCAACACCATTGATATTAACATTTTCAAAGTGGTATAGAAGATGTCGGTGTACTACTCGATCAGCGCAGCTAGATCCGAATGGACGCCGGGAGTGGCCTCGATATTGGCGAGTCCCCCTCCAAGAACAACCGTAGACGATTATACCACGGCCATCGGCTCAATAGGTGGTGCAACAAAAGAAGAAGCGCCAACATCGGACGAAGATACCAGCATACTCAAAGGAGGCATTGTCGCAATGACAGGCTCGTCCTCCTCTTGAGATATCGGGACCTCGTCGATAGGCGAGCCGGCACCCGAAGATGTTTCCTCTTCAAAAACAAGCACCTCCGTATCGCCGCCAGGACCTGACACAGAGCCGAAGGGCGCATCTACACTGCCCTCCCCGAAGAGGCCTTCCCCTGAAAAGAAGACGAAAGGAAGTTAACATCAGCATAATGTTAATTTTCCTAAAATAAGAGGCGTGAAGACGACATTTACCCGTGGACGACGGCATATATGTCGCGTCTGCAGCCAGTACAGCTAAATTATTTCTTAATGATGCTAAGCAAGCTGTCATACCTATAGAAAGGGGTCTGCTAACTGACGCTCGCAAATAGTCTTCCAGGTCTTCGTCAAATTCCAACCGAGGCTCATCGGCTGGAATCTCGCCGGGTGCGCTTACAGGCACGGCAGGGGTCCCTCCCGATGCCGATCCGCATAAAGGTATACTCAGCCCCGGAGGCGACCTCGTTCCACTACCTGAAGCAGTAGCAGCGACGGCGGCCTTCAGCAGAGATTCTCCGGCACCACCGGCCGGAATATTAGAGGGTCCCTCTCTAAAAGGTGAGGAACCTCCAATCAAAGAATTATCCCGAACATAGGAAGATGCAGGCTCACTTCCAGGAGCCTCAATACCAGGAATCCGGAGAGGACGATTTACCGTCTTCTTCTTCCTCTTGTGAGGGGAAGTCTCCTTCGGAGCAGGAGCCCTTCGCTTCCCGGAGATTACCCAAGCACCTGCAGGCAAAGGTACTTCACCCCTCAATACTGCCAACAGAGGCTCATCTGGATTGATGGACTCCTCACCCTCGTCGGAAGAAACTGAAGGGACTTCGACTCTTCCCCCAGACTTGGAAGAGGGTATCCTAAAACTTCCATGCATATCAAAATTATGATGGAAGGTGTTCGTTGCCACATAGAACTGGGCATACGAGTGCAGGATGCACAGCTCCGTGGAGAGTGTAATGATCGGCACAGTAAAAATTACTCCAGTGCAACCCATGATAAAGTATAGCCAGCCTCTCGCTCCATCAATGAGTCCACCCCTGGACCGGAAGCTGGTGACGGCATTGCCCACGTGTAGCTGATCATACCCAAACTGCCTGACAAACCGACTAGGTAGGTAGGGCTCCAAGAAGCAATGGTCTTCACTCATATACAATAAATGGGAAGGTCTAATACAGACCAACCAATTAAAAGCTTCAGGAGAAAGATTGGTCTTCTCTCTACCTGAATCCTCAAGCCTAATCTCCGATTGATTGTGATGTACAGAGGGGACAGTACAGAAAAGCTTCCAGCTGTGACTGAAGCCCAGCACCCGCCGACAGTCTAGAACCGTGGCCATAGTCCAGGAAGATTTCTGGTAGTTCAACAAGAAACTAGCCCCCGAACTACTACCGGAGCCGGGAGACATAACCCTGGGGTTATGAAGAATTAACCATCCCATCAAATACAGGTATGGTAATTCTACCCTGGGAAAGCTTTCACGCCGAGTTTCATCGGCGAGCAGCCCGTTAGTCATGGCCCTCAGGCCAACTTGTATACGACATATCATGGCAGGAAGCAAGCCCAGTCTTGCCCCGAACACCAGACGCACTGCAGGCCATAGCATATTGCGGTGAATACGGTCCGCAGATACGATGCCGGGTACCACCTGTCGGTGCAGCCATATAGAGAGAAAGCCAGCCAGTTGAGGTTCCTAGGACAGAGGCCTGCGGCAGCACCTCAAATAACATCGGGCCTTAGTGCCTACAGGATATTGTCTTATCCCTTCGTCGAGGATCAAGTCCGGAGCCCCGGCGTCTACCATGAGATTGTCGACTACCTAAGCATTAAGCATGCTCAGAGGATTCACAGGCTGATCCTTGCCCTCCAATACCTTCTCCGGCTTAGCAGTCCTGGACTGGTGAAAGAAGAGGTAAGATGTCCATTTATTGATATGAGCCAAATCTGAGGGCTCACCATAAAAAGCGGTGCAAGCGAGGTAGTGGCACATCAGCTCCTGGTACACTTCCACTACCCGAGGGTCTGAATCCCCCAGCTCCCGGTTCGTAGGAACATACTCTTCATACGGAGTATCCCCCATCGACAGTCTCAAGATCGCTGCCATCTCATGGAGGGCCAATCCCAACTCCCCCATTGGAGTGGCAAAAGTCTCGGTGAGCGAAATATATCGCTCCATCAGTGCCAGAAACAGGTTAGGGTTAGGAGGTAACCCAACACTGGTAGCACTCACAGTTGCAAATAGACCAATGCTCTCCAATTCGTTCTGAAAATGCTTCAAGGCCCAATCAGCTAAGCGAGCCTATCGAAGGTTTGTAGGGGTGATCCACCCACCGTACCGAGGGTTCACCTTAGGGTATACTCCCTCGTGTCCCATGAAATCATTACAGAAAGTCAGTAATTGGACCGACTGGATCACTAAGCTATCTTCAATCGGGACACTGTCCGGGTACAGTCCCCTGAACATCGTCACATTACTGGAAGGGCGGCTGACAAACGACCCCTGGTCAGCTCCTTTCTGATAAAAGATCTTCCCCGGCCTGCCGTAAAGATCGGGAGTCAGCGTCTACGACATCCTCCTGGGATGTGTAGCATGAAAGAAAGCCGAGATGGGATAGTCTCTCGGCATCTTGGGCAGATACAAAACTAAGCTCCCGGCAGGGAAAACCCAGAGTTCTCTCTTGGGCTTCGTTTGGGACTGCTTGTCAATCATGTCCCCGAAGAGAAAAGCCGGCTTTAGGTACTGGTCCCCGTCTTTGTACGTCAGGGGCTCTCCGTTGATCAAGTTCAGTAGCGTTCGCTTGCCCTGAGCCGATATCAAAACTTTCCTTCCTTGGGGATACTAGGGACCGGAGATAGGAAATGTTACGTGTGACAGATCCTCCAGATAGTTGGAGTGCAGCATCCCAGCGGCAGAACCCATCACATCGGCTAGCGGAGACACATGCAAGTTAACTGCAAGAGTGCAAGAAAAACGTGTCACTCCCTATAACTAGACATTATAGATCTTACAGCATATGCCAAAAATCAATAGTCTGTGCTTTACGCCAAGACCGTAAAAACTTGACCATTACGCTGGAATTCCTTTCCTAAAAGCGTAAAGTTCAAGGCTGGCAGTATACAGTCTGTGCTTCACGCCAGTCTGATAAAATTGAGTTATCATGCCAGAATTTTCATCCAGAAGCGTAACACTCAAATTTTATACGCCAACTTTCGACAGTCAAAGCTTTTACGCCAGACTGCAAAAATATGGAGTTTTTGCGCTGACACATTTGAAATATCGGTGTAAAAGATGAAACGTCTTTATGCATCATCTTCCTCAAAGAGGCTATCAGCACAGAAGATGACCTAGCACGGTCACGTACAACGTGTGTGAAGGATTTTCAGTCATTCTTTTTCATCCCAAAAGCTCTACCTTTAAGGCCGGGTGTACTGCTCGTCGGCGGGATACTTCGCTCAGAATGAAGTTCACCTTGCCCGACCGAAGATGCTCTCACTTGAGCAGAAGAACGAGAAGAAGAATCAACCTTCTTTCCCTTAGTGGAGGAGGATTGTTTCATGGCCATTACTATAAATATTGAAATCTCGAAGAAGAAATGAAGGAGAACTCAAACAGTCGAAGGCTTTCTTTCGCAGAAGACGGATGAAAAGTTTTTCTCTCAGAAACTTGGGGTATATATAGAGGTCGGATGGACTCCTCAAATCCCGGACCAAATCTCCTAATTAATATTCGGTTATGATTGGGTACTACGTCAGCCTATTACTCAGAGAAGGCGGACAGTCAGTGAAATTCAAAAAGTTTTCGCGCAAAGCAGATTCATGGTTTTTATGCTAAGGAGCTTTCTACGCTCGACAGCTACAGATCTACGGTTTTACTCTCACAGGCTACAAGTCTATGGTTTTACGCCCGGATGCCTTTGTGCTCGGTAGCTTTTATGCTCGAGAGGCTACAAACCTACGACTTCACGCTCAGCGGCTACAAATCTATGATCTCACGCTCGGTGGCGTTTAGTTTACGCTCAGAGGCAACAGATCCATAATTTCATGCTCGAAAGATTTCCTTTTCACAGGCTACAAATCTACAGTTCTGCGTTAAGGAGCTTTCTACACTCGACAGCTACAAATCTACAGTTTTACATTCAAAGGCTACAAGTCTATGGTTTTACGCCCGGATGCTCTCATGCTCGGTAGCTTTTATGCTCGAGAGGCTACAAACCTACGACTTCACGCTGAGGAGCTACAAGTCTATGATTTCACGCTCGGTGGCGTTTAGTTTACTCTCAGAGGCTGCAAACTTATGATTTCACGCTCTATGACTTTCTGTACATCTGAAAGATACGCCGGACATAGTACGCGTACATCTGAACGATTCTCAAGGCGGTCAATTGCAGGAGTTCACACACAATATACTCCTTTTTGACCTCAAGAAACCCCAAGTACCCGAAGCATACAGAGTTCAACATTGAAAATTACTCTTCTTCATGGGTCGATTCGAAGTTCATCCAAACTCCAGTCTGAATATTTAATCTAAAAATTTAAGATGGTAACTCAGTTTGACAGCCATTTCTTGCCCTGTTCCAAGGGACTTTCGAGAAATCATTCTTGAAGATGATGTTTGAACAAAAATTCTATTTATCAGAAGTAACAGTTCAGAATTCTACGCGGTTCATCAACAGAAGGACAGTTCGAACACTCGACTGCTAAAGCGGCTTTCTGCGCATCCTTAGTTATGCGTAAAAGATAGGACATGACCTAGCACTCTTTTTATACAGAGTCGGCATAAAGAATCAGACGTGTCGAAGCTACAAATATTCAGACTTCACAGCAAAGTATGGCAAGATGATCATATGCAAAGAAGAAAGACGATTTTACTAAAATTAAAAGCATGATTACATGAGGGAAATCCAGTCTACAAGGGTTTTCTTCATTTTCATGATTACATATGAGGAAAATCCCGTCTACAAAGGACTTCCTCATCGTCGTCTGAAAATTGTGCCCATAATCTTTTCTGCCAGGTTCTCGTATGGGCAAAATTCTTCATCCATCTTCTCTAGCAGTCAGTCGGTAACCGCAAACTGACTGACATATTGGTTAATGGCGGGAGGATACAAAACTGGGCATAGACCCATCCTCCAACAGAAGAAAAGCAGAGTAAATCTGCTTTCCTACATCCAACGTTGTGACAGATTGTGTTGAGGTATTTTCACCCAACCCAATCCTGGACAGCAGCTAGTTTGCCTGCCCTCGTCCACAGGTAACGGGGGAAGGCACCGCTTGCAAGCGGTATGGTCTAATACGACCCTTCCTCTCTCCCGAAGAACCACCATACAAAGTTGTTGATTATCCCGAGCAAAGGAGGCTATGATATCCTTCTATGATCCATCATTCCAGAAGATATTTGCTCGAAGACGCCATCTTTTTCGGCTCCTTATATGTTGTAAGAACATGGTCTCCTTCTTCCTCAAGTCGACCCAACGAACTCAGGCTATCATCTCTGTGTGGTGAAGGAAGTGTGGAAAGAACAGAAAAACTCCTCAGCCTTTTTATAGGCAAAAGAGATCACACCGATCCCCAATAAATCTGCCATAAAGTCAGCCATGAAAGAACGTGTCAGACTTGACCATTTTAGGCTCCATTCAAAGCGTTTCGAGTTACGAGGAATGGTTCATGCTTCATTCAAAGCATTTCAAATTACGAGGAATTTAAAATCTTTGAAGGGGGTCTTGTAGAAGCATAAAAAATACGCTGGATAGCTATACGCAGCATGTTGATGCAGGGCAGCATAAACAGAGGACCTCAAAGCCATCAAACGTGCAATAGATCTTTTTTGCTGAGCACAGCATAAAAATATAGGCTCAAGGACTATCCGCGTAATACAGTATGTCCAGGCTGCTTCAGCATAAACAGGGTGCCTCATCGCCTTTATGGCATAAAACTCATCCGCTTTCAATGCAGCATTAAAGTGTACAAGGAACGCTTTATATTCTTCGAAATGAACCTGTCAGATCATGCAATGAACCTGATGTCTGGACTCCTGACAAAGAGTATTGAACGACTACCCAGGCGACGGGTATAATGATGGTGCGGCACTGCAACCCAGGCTGTCATTTACTGCCATTTCCTTTGCGTAAACCACTTTTACACATACGAAGGAATATGCTGCCTAGTTTTACACAGGCAGATGTGAGCTGTTTACGCTCCGCAGAAGACAAACAGCCTGCCATGTCAAAAGCTCCACTTCGTACAAGACTTGAGGCACGTCTCTGCATTTAATACGTAGAGCAATGACAGTTTCTCTAGGCACGTCTCTGCATTTAAAGTGCCGAATACTGACAGATGCCCAAGGCACGTCTCTACACTTGATGCACAGAAGGGTAGCAGACCTTCAAAACCCGCCTCTCATTTAATGAGCAGGATAATGGCAGATCTCCGTATTTATTGTAGGAGATATGATTAAATGTCACTGAACCGTCGTTTAGTGACATCCCCTTTGCGTAAACTACTCTTACGCATATAAGGGAATACGTTGCCTAGTTTTACACAGGCAGACATGAGCTTCTTATGCTTCGCAGAAGGCAAACAGACCGCCACGACAGCAGTCACTCTTCGTACAAAATTTGAGGCGCGTATCTGCATTTAATGCTTAGAATGATGGCAAATATTAAAGACAAGCCTCTGCATTTAATGTGCAGGATGGGGGCAGATCTCTGCATTAATGCAAGAGATTTGATTATCTCTCCAAGAGAAGTAATTCCGGCTAAAACGTCCACATCATCTCGGCTTCTACGCATGCTCAGCTTCTATGCTCGCTCGGCCTCTATGACCACTCGGCTTCTACGCCTACTCGGCGTCTATGCCTACTTGGCGTCTACGCCTACTCGGCTTCTACGCATACTTGGCTTCTATGCCTATTTGGCTTCTACGCCATGGTGACAGTTATTGGCTTCTATGCCAACCTCTTCTACACAAGGGATAACTACCTACGTGGCTTCTACGTCGTGATCTTCGCAGCAGATATACGCATTTTGTCCCTTCGTTGGATACGAGTCACATGCTCACTCAAAAGGTCATCTATACGCAGGTATTGGTTATTTTAAACCGTCGTGTAAAAGGGTGTTGTACTTTCCACTACTCCATTTCTACGTCGACTGTGTGGTCACTGTCACTAAAAACTCTATAAATAGAGACCTCTATCAACAGAGGGAAGAGGTCGAAGAAAACGGTCAGAAAATTGATCAAGAAATCCAGTATCAGATCCAACGGTCGCAAGAATCGAAGGTCAAACGGTCAAAAGAGGGAGAGAAGAATCCAGAGCTCAGGCAAAAAGAAGGGATCGACGACTTTGGCATCGGGCATCCACCCTCTTTAGCAACCTACGAAGCTGCTTTCTGTCTTCTACGGCACTTCTTCACCATCGTGTGGTCCAAGGGCTAAAGTGTTCGACTGCAGATCAGACACCCATAGCAATATTTACCCAGATTTAATAAATTATACTCGACATCCTCGTATAGGATTAAATTGTACAATCTTGTTTGTAAACATAGAAGAAGGGCAGTTTTTCGTCTAAAACTTCGTTTTCCATTTCTTTCGTTTATTATCAAACACAGTGAGGCATACTACCCAACTTAAAATAATAAACTAATATTGTAACTGCCTTGTGGGGATAAAGTAGAAACTCTTATTGGGGTACACGAGAAAAAGATCTTGATACTTATTAGGGTATCCCAATGCATTATAAGGTAATGGTCATCTTAAATCTTAATCATAGTGTTTATAGAACAAAAGTGTTAATAGTAAGAATGGAGAAGTTACTGGCTCTCAAGTGAAAGAGGATATAACCTGTATGGAGATATATAGAATAGATTACTTGATTTGAAACTAAAGGATAATCATAAAATCATAATCTAAATGAGCAACTCAAACTGTCAAGTTCTAACTACTAAGAACATAATTTTAAAATTCAAAATTACAACTATAATCCTAGAAACTATATATCCTAATATAAAATAAAATCACTTGGCCTGCAATCAGAAGGGTTAGGTGGCACGAATTGAAAGATGAAAAAATAATTTTAGTCGTCGCATAAATAGCGAGCGTTTAGGTTTCAGAGAAATAAAATATGAAATAAAATAGAGCGACTCTTGATAATATCACGGTTTTCTAAGAAAATGTGGTATGATAATCTCTGTGTCCGAGGTATGATCAAGAAAAATATTTTATTCATTTCTCTTAGCTTCCTAAGGTACTGTTTTGCTAAAATCAAGACAATAATCTAAATCTGTAGTTCTTTAATACTATCTCACTATGAAAGTTAGGTTTAGTCCTAATATTCAATCTTGGATTTCTATTGGTTCCTCAATACTAGGGTCAAACAATATGGTGAAATTTCTAACTAACCCTAGTAGTATCTGTACTACTCTCAAGTCCTTCGTAAATATGTCAAGGGATAGTGGTTAATTAATCTACAGGTAAGGGATGCTAGGGTTCATTAGGTATTCTAAACTTAGTGATGTGTCAATATTCTAGTTGTATTCTTAGTAGAAATATTGCCCTAATTATTATCCTAACAACAAGGATTCATATATTCTAGTAGAAGGCTATACTCAAAGAATTATTAGGGAAGTACATGAATCAAGTAGGATGCAATTATTTAAATAGAACAGATTGAAAGGAAGGTGAGTCATAGTAAAATATGGATGAGACCTAAAACTCTAATCCTAGGTGCAGGCTTGCTCGGTACAGTAACGTAACCAAGACAATATACTCTCGACCTGCATGGGCCACCACTAAAAATATGTCACGCCCTAGTCCTAAAATACGTAGGACTAGGAATACGTAAGTATGCCAGTCATATGCATATGGCAACTCCAATATATGGAAACCATAACACATACGTGAGCTGTATTATGAACAATAATTCACAAGTGGTTTATAATTGTCACAAGGCATAACTAAATCTCATCCACAAAAATAATCATAAATAAATAAATAACGAATCAACTATATAACTGAATCAAGTATAAGACGTTTGATAAGAATAAGTAGTTGGGTGGAGACAAATTCACTACCAAACTAGAATATAAGGGAAACCAAATAAGTACATCAACTAATGATCAGAGAGGCTCGAAGAGAAGACCTTCTCAAAAGAGAATGGAGTAGCAAGTCATGATCCGTGCTCCTGCAAATAGTCATGATTGTAAACACCTGGAAAGGGACCAGGTCCTCAGAGGGACGTAACAAGATACAGAAAACAATATGCCAATAAAGTACTGAAAATAAACATCCAAAGGTCGCCAAACCATCTATGTAAATGCACTTTGAGAACAACTTTCCAACACGTGGACTATCTGGCTAAAATGGAATTGGCATGATTCTCTCGAACAATCAGGGGCCTAAAAAGTATGACGTCTTTTGAATGTCAGAGGCCCCCTGATAATAGTAATATAGGGGTCATCATGACCGCGCATCTCCGGCGGAGTGTACGGGTTACACAAGAAAAGTGCAAAGGATCCCAACGCCTTACTCGTTGTCCTCCCTACCCCATGCTATAAGCATGTCATATCCATGACACGATGATACCTCAAATAACTACTAAGTCTTCTAGCATGCAAATTCTATCAGCAGTTATTCCCTATCGTACGTACCATACGTACATGTGGCCAACCCGTCATGCAAGTCCGTATCCTATATGAGACTAACACTCGTGTAACAACTGTGTCATGGCCAACGAAACATAAGAATGCCTCATAATAATCTGGTGATCTCATAAAGCTAGGTCAACATGCATAATATATAATAAAAACAAAGTACGATGCCACCGTCGTTGCACCCAAGTTATTCTTGGATGAGCAGTTTATATAGTAGTTAAAATATATAAACTAAATAACAGAAATAAAATGCATGCACCATATAAAATGTAAATCAAAGTACAATGGCAAGGTATACTTGCCTGGGAAGAAAGCTGCGTAGTGTAAGCATCTAGATGTCAAGCACAAGGGATCAGAAACTATGGCCTCCAAATGAACGCCTCCTGATGCTGAAATAAACATCACCAACATTGCCAGAATAAGCGAGATGGCTAGAAAACACTACACTTTCGTCCAATTTGGACACAGGGGCAAAATGGTTATTTTGGGTCAAAGCGGGTCCACAGGTGGGCCACTTTGCACCAAAATGCATGCCAGAGGTATAGGTCTCTAAATGGGACAAATTATAGGTCAAATAAATTTTAAACGTCAATACGAACTCAACGGTACGTCTAATTTTGGATTCAAGTGAGCCGATCACAAATTTGCCCTTAAAGTCAATTGTGGGGCCGCGAATAGGCGGCTTGGTCAACTGTCTCAGAATGCGTAAAACTTGGGTCACAGGACCAGAGTGATACCATGAATCCAATGGCGTAAGTTTTGTCATATTCTGAGAGCGTACACAAAATGGTGTGATATTTTACAAAAATTGCGATACGGAGATTTTTACGGATTTGGCTTGATTCCGACGTGCACACACGTATGAATCAGCGTCCGCGAAAGCCCACACTTCAGGATATACCATACGCATCTTTCGGTGCAATTGGTACACTACGAGGCTGTCCCGTTTGGCGGGGCATACTTCGTATCCCAAAATTTTAGTTTTGAAATATCAAGTTTTTGGTCATTTTGGATGCCGAATAATTTAACAATTAAAACAAATTGGGTGTGAACATAGAAATTTGGGATAAAATTCTGGACTATTTTTAGTCAACTTTTTCGATAATCTTTCGGTCGATTATTCGACCAATATAGGGCACGAAAACTCATCCCGCTTGAAGGAAAATTCTAGAGGGTTAGGTTGTGAACGTGCACGGATAAACCGCTCACAAAAAGAATCAGAGATGAGGAAGATACATCACCTTGAAGTAGGTCTCGAGATAGCAGCTACTGTGCACACGTACGGTGCGCACACGCGGATGGCGGCGACTGCTGCTGCGACACAGGGCGGCCGAGGTCGCCGGCGGTCGGTTGTCGGGTGGCTAGGGTTAGAGTTTATAGGAAGGAATTGGTTTTAGGGTTTTATATATAGTTTGATATATATATGTATATGTATATATATATATAGAGAGAGAGAGAGACAGGAAGAGGGGGTGGTCTGGGTTCGCGTGGGGGGAGGAGTTGGCTGTAAAATAGGATTAGTAGGAATTAGGGATGGTTTTAGGTTTTGGTTTTATAACTTTTCTTTTTCTTTTCTTTCCCTTTCCTTTTTATTTTTCTTTTGTTTTTCTTTTCTTTTCTATTTTATTATTACTTTTATTATTATTATTATTATTATTATTATTATTATTATTATTATTATTATTATTATTTGTTATTATTATTATTATTATTATTATTATTATATATTTATTTATACATATTCACATATATAAATGAGGAAAATTCCAAAAATAATATTGCACACAAAATAAATTCTAGAATTTTTTTTTAAAGTTTTAATAAAATACTACACTCAAAATATTTTATGAAATATTTTGTAATTAATAATTAAATATTTATTTAGTTGTATAAATTAAATAACTGTATTATCTAATTTAACTTAGTAAATAATTAAATAGATATCCAAAAAAATATGTAATAGTAAATAATATGAAATCTTACAAAAATAAAAATGTCTAACTTGGCACGAGAAATTATAGGCTGCTAATTATAGAAGAGTTGGAATCAAAAAATAACCACCATTAATTTATATATATATATATATATATATATATATATTTATATATATATATATATATATATATATATATATATATATATATAATATCTAAATACTTAACACTTAATCTAGGTTTGTTACACTAAGGTCATACTAATATCAAGGGATGAAATTTTTGTGCTATAAATAGATCCTACAGGTAGTGTATCCTGTGTAGGCTACTTCCTATGAAGGAAGATACAGATTTTGGGGCTATCTTATATTATTAATGTCCAACCCACGGTGAAGTGTCCTAATATAATTGTTGTATTTCAATTGATTTGAAAAAATAATCTAAAACAAATACAAGGAATTCAAAATATACACAAGGGACCTATTTTAGGGTGAGTGGGTTTACACTACCAGCACGTGCTCTGTTAGATCGGTCAATCAATCCTATGGCTTATTATGTGGTGGAGTCTGAGGTTATCTCAGAATAATGTATAATAAGTATCCTCAGATCATATCATTGTCGAACATGAGCTAATCGAACCAATATAATAAAATAAGCACTTGCATGATGCACCAGTCTTCCGTAGGGCCACCATGCTAAAATATGGCAGTAGCAGTTCTAGTGTTTCTATAGTAAAATAGTGGCTCGATATTATAATAGTCAGATACTATACTCCACTAAGGCAGATGATATACAGTATCTGTGGTGGCCAGCCCACAACGCACTTCGAATGTATCTCTGTGGGAAGGTTCGTTGGCATGATCTCGGGATACCGTTTCCTCCTAATGTTACTACCACTTTTAGTTACCTAATTAGCCCAATATTGTTGTTGAAATCCAAGGCGTGGTCACATGAGAATTTTACTTAAGATGTCGTACAAGTACGGGTACGCTAGATATGATTCTATGAAAATCAAATCTGGATTCACCCGAGCGTATATGCAACATTCATTCAATCAATATCCTAGCCACACTTTGGTAGTTGACTCGCTTATTATGCCCGTGCTGGGGAATCAATGTATATATATTTATAATATCATGTATTCAAGAATTTGGAGGCATTCTCGATGCACAACCCAAATATAATCCCTTAACACGTGATATGATGTGTCGCACCTCGGTGCACATTAAATTATAAATAATTATCAGGCAATAGTGGTATCAGCACAGATATAGTATTCGAGTCTAATCACCAAACTTATAGTTGGTCATATGAGTCTTATCATATGGGGATACTTGGTCCAAATATAATCTTCTCAAATTAGGTACACCGATGTCACGACCCGCACCCGGTTTAGGGCACGAGTGCGTGGGTACGTCCAGCCTACGCCGCAGCATCGGCGGTAGAACGCTGTCTAGGTCGAGTACTATCTAACAATCTCGCGCTAGTATCCAACTCCATAAGGAGACTCGGATAAAACTATAAAAATGTTAACAACATACTCAATCACAACTGCAGCACGATAGGAATTTGAAGAAATAAACAAGACAAGTCAACTGACAAATAATCATACCTGCAATCTGTAACATCCAATCCCCAAGTGTATCAGAAACCAGTCTACTAAGGTCACAGTCTGGAAAAATATTTTCCAGTCAGGAAGGAGCAAAGTACATCTCTAAATAGCAGTTCTATATAAATGACATAAACTATTTAGCAGTTCTAGATAGAAACATACCAGATGCATGTATAGGTACGAGAAATGTACAATGAGAGAAATACTGGAAATACTGTAAGTAAATGCAGGAAAAGAACAATATGTCAATGAGCAAGAAACCTATGACTAAGTGTGTGAGTACTAGCTTTAACATGTGATCGGCTTGGGAACTTGATCAGGCTGGTTACATGTGATTAGCTATGATTCACGAAGGTCAGGCTAACCGTTGGTTAGCTATGATGCATGTAGAGGTCAGGCTAATCACACGTAACAGCTATGAGGCACTGAGATGGTCAGGCCGCACCCGACGTGAGATGTGGGGTGAGCTATGATGCATGGAAAGTTGGGTATGATCACATATCTACACTAAAATACTCCCCACCCCCGACTGATATAGTAGATCCAATCATGGTACGCTATGGCACTGGATTCCCTAGGAAGGTAGCAAATCTCCCCGGGAATCAGTGTCTGTACGTGCACAAGATAACAAGGAAAACAAGTCTTGTACAAGCTACACCATGAATAAGGAATAACATCTCATGACGAGATCCGTGTATACCAATCCGTGTAACCGATGTGTCAAGAACATGGATATTTACACTAGATACAGTGAACATAGGAGATATCATAAATTAGAAACTAATCAGAGAATGTACTCGCCTTTGGTCCTTAGCTGGAAAAACCAATGTCCTGTCCCAGAGTATCGTCTGGAGGAACCAACAGTCCTAAAAATATATCAAATACAACATTTGCATCAGGAGCTACACTAACACATCACAACTACAAGAACTCAGGGGCTCTGCCAGGCATGGCTCTAGTCAACTAGGTCATCTAGTAGGGATACGTATATAACACACATTACACTTATTAATACTTACTATATTTATACATGCACCAATTTAAATACATATACAATATATATATATACCATTTAATTTATGCATAATATATATATAGGTTGAACAATATAGTTACCATATATATAAATTTTATAACTATAAAAATGTGCTAAGTAGGTTTACAAATACATAAATATACATATACCAATTTACATATATTTTATACAGGTAAAAATACCAAATTACATTTATATATACAAACCAATACAACATATATATATATACATATACCAATACGAAAATATAAATCTACAAACATATATATATTTACCAAAATACGTATTAAATTAATATGTATATTACCAATATATTTTTATACCAAAAATAAGAATTATACTATATACAAATTTTAGAATTTACGTAAAAGTCAATATATTTATATATCTACAGTAGAATTGGTCACCAGCCCCAAATAAACAATTTTGAACTAAGTTTTATTATTGGAACTATATTTTTTTAAGAATAATATAAACCCAAAATTATTATATGTTTGCATAATCAAAACCCTTTTTAATTATTACATAACTAAATTTTACACATAATAAATAACTAGATTTATACATTAAAACAATAAAACTAATTATATTTTAATTACTAACAAATTACATAAATTCCTTAAACTAATTACAATTTAACTAATTTGTTAAGAAATTACTAACTGATTATTAATTAACTAATTAATCTAATTATAACTAAACTGATTATATATTAAACTAATTATATATACTAATTATATTTTAACTCTACTAATACAGTGACTGAATCATTAAAGAGGAAGAGGGAAACAGAGAGGGACTCACGAAGGGGATTTTCCGTCGCCGGCACGGTGGGGGTCCGTCGGGCAGGGCGTCGGCGCTCCTGGTCGAGGCGGCAGCGGATCGCGGTTCGAGGCGGCTGCGGATCTGAAACGGCGGCGGCGGTGGTGGTCTCGAGAGCAGCGGCGGCTTCGAGGCGGCTTTGAGGCGGCTGCGACGGCGTCGACTGGCTCGAGGAGACGGCTGCTTCGAGGTGGCTGCGGCGGAAGGAGCTCGACGGCGAGGTGCTCGAGGTGGTGGTTGCAGGCGGCGGCAGATCTTATGCGGAGGCGACGACGGCTCCGGGCGGCGATCGAGATCTGGGCGGCCACCGGCGCTCGTCGGAGTTAGGTTAGGGTTAGGTTTAGGGTTCTGGGTGTGTCAGGGGGTCGTGTCCGGGTCTGCCGGACACAGGGATGATGCTCTGTGGGCGTGTCCGGGTGTTGGACACGGGGTGGGTGTTTGCTGTGGTGTGGGGGTTGTGTCCGGGTGTGTCGGACACGGAAATCAGGTTGTAAAGTTGTAACCGGACACAAGAAATAAATGGATACGGTGGGACACCCGGGGTCGGACCCGAGGCCATCACGGCTGACACGGTGATGCTGGACACACGGACACGAGCACACAAAAATGGTGGTGGCTTTGGCTTTGGGAATTGTGGGGGCTAGCTAATAATTATGAGATTAGGGTTTCTTGGGAATTGTGAGAATGAGAACTTAAATAGGGAGAGAGGTGTGGGATAAAGGGTTGCGGGTTGGCCCAATAATGAATGGCCCAGAATTAATTAAACGGGTTTCTCACGTGGGGAAAAATGAGGGTGTGAAGGCTAGTTGATGGGAAATGGCAACTTGTAAAAAAATAAAAAATAAAGATTATAATTTCAGAAAAATATTTTTTTAGGAAAGCTAGCTAATTTCAAATTAGCTACTAATTAATACATTTTGCAAAAATCTTAGAAGGTATGACATTTATTTATTTTCTATCCCAATAAATAAAAATTTATTTTATTTATGAACTAATCTTTTAAATAACTATTTAGTTAAAACAATAATTTTATGATTCAAGCCAATAAATATTTAAAACTAGAAATATATATATATTATTATTTATTTACTTATTTTATAAGAAAGCGACATTTAGGAAAAAGGATTTATAAAAGTTTTTTTTTTTTTTTTTTAATTACCTTCTATAATCACACATCGTTCAAAACCAAATAAAATTTCAAGGAGAAATATTTTTTTTTATAAAACTTGATATTTTAAAATAAATTAAAATCTAATTATTTTGGAAATTGAAAATTGGAGGTTACAACCGATTACCAAACAGTTAGAAATTGAATCTTGATAAAATCCTCGAATAAATAATTTTGCCGCCAAACATGAGTAAGGGAAAAGTGTGAACCACTATGTAGTAGATCCACAATCCTTAAACCAAACAAGGACCGGGATTGCAGATCGTCTCCCGAGAAGAACTACGCCCCTCTCTCTATCCGACGAACAAAGGATAAGTTAATCTACAAATTTGAGTTTTCTCTGGGTTGCCACATGGCCAACAACAACATATAATCATACTATGCATATACTCAGTTCTAGCACATAGCCAGGTCTAGCATACTCTTGTTACTAAGTCCATTTCTTCCTTAGGATCAATAATTAGCAGTTGTCAAGACCAACTACATAGAACAAAGAAATATTTTAAATAAAATAATTAAACTCAAGAAATTATATAACGTGTACATAGATTACTAGGGTCGCATAAGATCACATGCGTGCATGACAAGTGCACACATAACCATATGCACAGATCAGGTGCATAAGAACTGGCCGCGTGGACGAGCTAGCCGCACATGTCTCAAGGCCACATGGACTGCGCTTGCCGCATGAGGCAGGTGCTGTATAGCATTAAAGCAAAGTCCACTCCTTGGAACAAGTGTCGAAGTGACATGCTTTAAATGCGTATCAGTAAAGTGACATAAAGTACGATATGTCATAAAGTACAATATGACAAAAAGTGCGGCAGAAAGAAAAGACGAAACCATAGAAAGATACGACAAGGATGCGCAAAAGTTTATAGTCATGCATCAAAGGGAAGGTGGTCGCATTCTCTGCTTGTCGTATAAGTTCGATGTCGTATGGAGTTCGATGCCACATGAAGTGTCTTTTGTACTTAGCGAATTTCTCATTCATTTAGCGAGTAAAAATATAAGGTGTTCAAGGGCACCTGTGTAAATCATCAGTCATGCATCCAACAAGATGGACGCATGTTGGTTGGCTATGCGGCAAAAGTCCAGTCGCATAAGGATCACGCAACATGGAAGCCTCGGTCGCATATTCCGTTGGTCGCATGAGAACTCTGTCTTCTCCAGACAATAAGTTCAGTCATAGCAGAAAAGCACCAAAGTTCTAAAAATTGTTTTCTTCATAAAAATTTTATTTTAAGTCCAAATCAAGTAAAAAAATCCAAATTGCTTGAAATAAAATGCTCTAGCATAAGGGACAACTAGTTTATGAAAACACTAAGTTTTAGTAGATCAAAACCAAGAAAACTCATAGAATACATAAAAAACTAATTCTTGAAACTCAGATCTACAAAAATCTATACATCAAAATCCAAAACTCCAGGAACTAAATATAATTAGCAACTCAAGGAGAACATTTCCCATCAACCATATTTTTAAAACAATATATATATAAAAATCAAAAAATCTATGGCTTCACCACTTTGAGCAAGATGTACTTACCTTGGTGGACTAACAAACCACTTCCTAGAACCAAGTCTAGGGCTAGGGATAGGGCTAGGGCTAGGGCTAGGGCTTCTGCCAAGGGGACCTCTTGAGGGAAGGAGGAAGAAGAAAGCAGAAAGGTAGTGGAAATGAGAAAGAATGAGATAAAAGATAGAAGACCACATATATATACCAAGTGGAAAAATGAGGTTAGCCCTAGGATTAAGTCATGACACTCTCCAACCAATCTCAACCATCCAAAATAGGCTTAGTGGTTCTGTCACGTCTCAGTCCCAAAATACGTAAGACTAGGAATACGTAAGCATGCTAGCCATAAGTATATGGCAACTCCAATATATGGACAACATAACACATACGTACGCTGTAATATGAATATTAACTCATATGTGGTATATATATAGTCACAAGTCGCAGAAATAATAATCTCATCCACACAACAAGTCACAGAATAGAAATAACTAAACTAGAATAATGAGTCAGAGTAATCCAAAAATAATAGTCGGGTGGAGACAAATCCACTACCAATGACTATATCCATACTAAAATGAAAGAGGAGGATAAATCTCCAATATAAAATAAGATGATGATATAAAGGTATCAGCGAGGTGATCTATCGCGAGAGATAATCAAAGATGTTCAGAAGGTAAGACCTTCTCGATAGAAAATAACGCGTCAGGTCCTGGCCCGTACTCATGCGGATACTCCTGGTCGTCTATACCTGGCAAGGGACCAGGTCCTCAGAGGGACGTAACAAGATACATAGAAGCATGCTAATTTGAATACAGTAAACATGTGTCACTACCACATTTCCAGATAAGGGCATTTGGGTAATTTTACTATTTGGAATAATTATGTGTTTAATTAATCTGCTGAGTTTTTAAAAACTATTTATATGTTGTAAGTGATATTTAATTTTAGGTCAAACCCTAGAACGCATTAGGACAAACCCTAATGACTAAACCCTAATTTGAAAACCCAATTCTAGTGAAAACCTAGAATTCTAATTTTAGGGTGGAACCTCAAACCTTAGAAGGCCTAAACCTGAGTTATTTGAGTTCTGCATGACCTAACCTGGGGGTTTAACCTAAAAACTATGCATTGAAACCCTAAAACCTAGTTTACTATAAAAGGGAGCCTCCCTCAAAACCATTCTTCATGTAGAAAGAAGAAACCCTAGCCTCCATCAAGAAAACCATTTTCCCACCTCCAGATTTCGGAATCCAGACCTAGGAGATCCCTCTTCCTCCTCCAAAGCAAAGAGAAGCAAGGAGTTTGGGTCAAGGAACCTTGGGGAAGAAGAACTTCCATTGGAGAAACCATCTCTATAGGTAAAATCCAATTTTAATTCATTTTATATCCGTTTTTCTGTGGATTATTGCCCATTAGGAAACCCCCTTTTGTGTAGATCTCGATTTCTAGGGATCCTACTTAAAGCCCTAGGAGAAATTAGGGTTAAGTGTCCCCAACGTTGGTTTCTCCCAATTTCGTGAACCCTAACCCTAGGGGTGTACATGTAGGCAGATTTCATCATATACGTATAGATTTGATCTTGATTTTTAGGGTTTTGATTTGAGAATTTATGGGTTTGTATGTAAATTCGTTTTCTTCACTGCATATGTTTAATAAATTGTTACCAAGAGAATAACTTTCTAATCTATTCAATATAAACTATTTTAATGTATGGTATATATATATACACATGTATGCATGCGTATTTGGTGGTGTTGGTTGTTTGAAGAGTGTGAGCAGTCGGGTTTTAGAGTTGGACTGTGTGTGCTGTATGCATTGGGGTCCTGTGCACAGCCAGGTGAGGTTTCAGTATGTGTGATACTGTGGGAAGTAGTTCCCTGTGTAGAGTCGAGTTTTCTGGGATGTGTTGGTGTTCAGTGTTCAGTAGCAGTAGTTGGGGAGAATTCTGTACAGTGGGTATAGATATGTGTGCCAGTTAGGTGAGAGTTAGCTGTGTAGAATTCTGTGTTGATTCCTATGTGTGTGTATGTATGAACTGTGCTGTGCTGTGCTGTGCTGTGCTGTATGCACATGTGTATGTGAGTTAACTGATGCTGTGTAGTGTATCCAGTGTGTATCCTAGAACCTAATATCTTGTGTTACAATATAGTGTTTACCTATGTGTTAATGTGTGTGTGCATAGGATTAAGTTATCAGTGTGTTTTCCTATGTGTTGAGTGTGTGTGATCAGTATTTTCAGTGAGTAAGTGAGCAGGGAGTGTAGAGTGTCTAAGGTTATATCAGTGTGATTTGGGATTGTGAATAGGGTGTATAGATTTGCTGATACTGTGTATCAGTAAGTTTAGTGAGTTAGTAGTGTCACCTGTGTGCGTGTGTGAGTGATAGTTAATAGAATTGGTAGATAGAGTGCCTGTATATCAGTAATAACTGTGAGTTAGAACTGTGTGTGTGTGTTTCAGTGAAGTGAAGCCTGTATTGGATAGCTGTTCAGTTTGAAACTGTGAGTGTCAGTTCCTAGGGTAGTGAGTGAGATTTGCCTGAGCATTCTCAGTAAAATAGTATTCTGTGTATCAGGTATCAGGAGGTGTCTCAATGGGCTCCAGTTCACTGTGAGTGTTGGATTTAAGTGCAGTAGCAGTTTTCCTTTCTGTGTGTGTATATTTGTGAGTACCTGTATACTGTGCAGTTCATGGTTAGCTGCATTGTGCATCAGGGCTTAGCTATTCCTGTGTAAACCCTAGACTTGTTAAGAGATAGGCTATGCATGAGTATCAATGGGCAATTTACTGACACTGTGGATTCTGCAAGTAGCCTTAAGCTTGTCTTAAGGATTATGCCATGTATGTATGAAATCTGAACTATCTCAGACTGTAAACTGTGAATGGTCCCTAATTAGTTATCTTGGTCATTATGGCCACCTTGATAATTGTTATGTCTGATACTAGGTGTCAGTGGGTTTCAGAAAAATAGTAGGATGCACTGATACTCAGTAAATCAGTCCAGGGAATGTGTTAGGCAAGAGAGGATGTGTTTAAATACCAAGTGGGGTATCAACTTTAGGTTATGTTCAAAACAGGTTCAGTATCTAGTATAGGTGTGATATCAGTGTAAGGATGTACCTTTATTAGCTTAGTTAGCATTGTATTGTCTAATTAGTACTTACTAGTATATTAGTAACCAGTTTAGTTGGTATCAAGTATTGACATGATTAGCATTATTTTCTTGAGTTGGTATTAGGTAGTGTCACTACCACATTCCGAAAACGGGGGTATTTTCGACTTTTTATAATATTTAATATTATTAGTTATAATTTATTAATTTCATGATAGTATATTTAATTTAAATAATTATGTGTGATGTGTAATTTAAATATATATTATTATATGCAGTGTTCATATATTTTAAGCTAGCAGAATTGACCTAGAAGCCCAGTAGATGACCACCTGTCTGAATTATAGAATTTTGTATTTAATTATTTATTTAGAATTTTAAATTCTTGGAGTTTGTATTTAATTACCATATTTTATTTAATATTTTTGCGCATTGCCTTTGCTTCGATATTTGGAGCACTACCCTATCTGTTGTCTCCCAACAAATTTCACAATCTTGCCCTAGACATGCCCGCCTTCCATTCTGCTATTTTTGCAATTTATAATTATGCTCCCTGTGCATTATTTCTGGCCGCACAAAAATCGTCGCGGACGTTATTTAATAAATCCCTATTTTTGTATCGTGTACGTTCCAATTTAAATTGGAGGCAATCTTGACCTATTTTTCGTGCGGCCCAAATTAGGGTAATATTCTGTTCAGAGTCTTCTTCATTATTGGTATTGATGACCTGACCTGATTTTGGTCCCATGTACTCCTAATTAATTTTTGAACACAACTTATATTTTATTCTAATTAAATTGAGGATACTATTTAGACCGATTCTGAAATTCCTAATTTAATTCCAGTGCCCTGCTATTTGAGCCCACACCGAACTTACAGCGCCCCCTGACCCTACAAAATACCGGACACCGAATCGCCCGCCAAATTTTCGTCATTTTATGTGTCTGTGCAAATACCCAAATTTAAGGGGGCTGATTTGCAAATTTGCATTTTGTGTCAACACCCATTTGATTAAACCAATGAGGGAGCCCTATTAATTTTCATTTTTAACATCACCCTCATCCCCACATGAATTATTTTTCTCTTGACCAATCTGGACCACTCATTTAATTGAGTGCATCCTCACCCTCCATCAAAACCCTCTCTCCTATATAATGTAATGTCACATCAAACCCTAATCCCCAAGCAAGCCCCTACCTCTCTCTCTCTCTCTCCTCCATCCTCAACCGTAGGAAGAAAACTCCTTCCCTTCTTTTTCTCTTTTCTTCTTCTTCTTCCTCTTCCTTTCTTCTTCTTTCCCTTAGGATTTTTAAATTCAAAGGGGGGGAACCCTGTTCACCCCTCACCCACTGTTCCCAGCCGGGCCATCCAACCACGGCGGCCCTCTCTCAGTCGGCGGAGTTTGCTGCTCCTTCCTCGGCCGCTGCTCAGCCCGATCTGCCGAGCTCCCTCTCCCTCTGTACTCACCCCCCTCCCCTGTCTGCTCCGGTCGGCCAAGCTTGGCCTGCAGCTCCTCGACTCGAGCCGGAGCCGTGCATCTCCATCAACCTCCACCTTCAGTCCGGCGCAGTCGAGCTCTTCCTCCTCCTCCTAGTTCCCTCGCACCACCGGCCAGGCCCGACCCTGCAGCAACCCGACCTCCGACCCGCTGTGTCCTCCGGCGGACTTCCAACTCTCCCCATCCTCGCTGCCTCGACGCGCCCGGCGGTGCTGCTGCTCGATCCCCGCTGCTCTTCCTCTACCATCATCCACCACCACCACTTATCAAGTCCGACTGCCTCCCCCTCCGGTCCGGCGAGCAGCAACCACCACCACCACAGTAAGCTTCTTCTCATCTTCCTCTTCCTTCTTCCTATTTATATATATATATATATATATATATATATATAAATACGTAATTGTATGGTATGTATAATTAAATGTATATATAATTGTATATATTTAATCAATGTGTAGGTATATGTATAGTATTTATTTAACTAATACTATATACATATGTGTATAGTATTATTTTAATTAATGTTTAATAGTATATGTATTAGTATATATTAATTAATGTGTAGAAATACATATATATATATAAATACGTATACGTGTATTTGTGTGTGTATATGTGTATATATATAAAAATACAGTGTAATTTCTCTAATTGCATATAGTATACGTACTATTTTGGTATATGTACAAACATATATATGTATGTTTTTGGTATAATTATATATTGGTAAAATATATATATTAATTAATACATTTTGGTATAAATATGTGTACCTATATATATATACATGTATAAACATATTTTTGGTATGTAAGTATATATAGTATATATATATAAAACTGTATTGATATATATATATGAACTTGTAAAACATATTTGGTATATTTACCTGTATATAGTATGGTATTATTTTAGTACGTGTGCATATATATATATATATATATATATATATATATATATATATATATATATATATATATATATATATATATATATATATATATATATATATATATAATATAAGTTAATATGTATTTTGGTACATGTATATTAGTTTATTTATAGGAGTGATGTATAATTTTTCACATAAATAAAATATATTTCCACTTATGTACATACAGTTATACCTATTTTGTATACTTTGGAATAACTATATATATATGTATTAATTTATTTATTGATAAATCGTTTAATTGGTGAATCTACTAGGTGATCCTAGGTGACCAGTATCATACCTAGAGTAGTCCCAAATTCAGTGTTTATAGACTGTGTGTTAGCGTAGCATCTGATGCAAATGTTGTTTTACTTGTGATATGTTATTAGGACTGTTGGTTCACCCAGGGGATACTCTGGAACAGGACATCCATAATTACCAGCTAAGGACCCAAGGCAAGTACATTCTCTGATAATTTCCAATTGTTGATAATTTCTATAAATTCAATAATCTAGAAATGTTACATCTGAATCCTTGACACTGTGTTACACGGACTAGTATAGCTTGGATCTGCAGTCATGAGATGTTACATTGATTATCGTATTGACATTGTACATGACATGTATATTAGACATCGTACATGATAGATTGGACTTGCTCGTGTATCGTGACGTGTCATGGTTGGATCCACAGTACTAGTTGGGGGCGGGAAAGTAGTTAGTAAGAAATGTGATCATAACCTCTTATTGTAGTATAGAACAATGTAAGTGTTAATCATGCTCTCCACCCATGATTAGCCAGGCCCTGTAGCTATCGTACATGTTCCCAAGCCGATCATATTTTGAAACTACTATTTCAAACACTTAGAATAGATTACAGTTCCCTATTTAAATCATATACTACATCACCCGTATATGATACTGTTCCTTGTTTTTTCCATTTTCATACATGCACTGACTGTACCATGTTGCCTATTTGCCTGTCTCTTTACATTGCCTGTCTCTTTTTAATTGCCATTACATTTATTTCACTGTCTTCTCAGTAGCTAGCATGACATGTTTATTACTTTATTGTCCTTATCAATTAAATGGAACTATTATTTGAGATTTGTACTTTGCTCCTTCCTGAATGGAAACATTTTTCCAGACTATGCCTTAGAGGACCGCTGTCCGACACTTTATGGACCATATGGTGAGTAGCTGCAGACTTGGTAGATTAGTTGTGATTCCGGGAGATCTAGCCGGAAATTACTATTTTTGTTAGTTCTTTTAGCAGACTATTGGTACCGGATTTGTCTCCGGCATTTTATTGAGACTTGGATATTTGTTGAGTTAGATTATTACTTTAGACTTGTGTTGTATTTAATTTTGTTTCGCTATCTTATCGTGCTATAATCCTGTGATTGAGTATGTGCTCATTTTAGTTGTGTCATCCGTGCCTCCTTATGGAGATTGGATGCTTGTGTAAGATTGGCTAGATAGTATCAAGACCTTGACAGCGTTCTACCGCCGATGCTGCGGCGTAGGCTGGACGTACCCACGCACTCGTGCCCCTAAATCGGGTGCGGGTCGTGACAGGTAGTGATTTAACTTGTAGGCTATATAAGTATATATGTACTAACTAGACTCTAGTATACAAGTATTATGTAATAACATATAGTATATAATAGTAGCTAGTATTATACTAGATACCTTAGTATGATATAGAATTTGACTAGTGGGCCTAATTAACCTATCTTTTAGCTATTAAACCCTAGTACACTTATACCCTTGGGTTTAACCTAGTATAGCCTGAGCCATGACCTAGAAACCTCATCTTTTTATTTAATAAACATGTTATTTCCTTTAATTTAGTATTGACTTTTATATTCCACAATTAGGTCTCTGTGACTCCACTTTGGACATCAATCCTCACACCTTGCTCAGGACCACAGGCGAGTACATTCTCTGACAGTTCTCATTGTTGATTATTTCTATAATTCAGTTGTATTACATACTTGATTCCTACACTATGGATACACGGGTTAGCACCCTAGATCCCATCATGAGGAGTCGTGATTGGAATCCATCGTGCTAGCTGGGGAATGGGGAACTATTAGTAGATTATGTGATCATATCCAAATATTACATGCATCATAGCTCACCCCACTTCTCACGTCGGGTGTGGCCTGACCATTACATGCATCATAGCTGTTATATATGATTAACCTGACCACTACATGCATTATAGTAACCATATGGTTAGCCTGACCTACAAGAATCATAGTTAATCATATATAACCAGCCTGATCTAGTCCCAAGCCGATCACATAATAAACTGATATTTCAAACACTTAGCTAGATGTCTATTCTTTATTCAGATTCACTTGTTCTAGAATTCACTGTTTATTGTTCATTGCTAGATGCTCTATTGCCTATATTCATTTTCTCCAGTACTTCACATTTTCAGCATATATTCCCATCTTGTATTTCTTACACTGTTTATAGTTTTTGTCAATATAATGAAACTGCTGTTAGTGCTTGTGCTTCGCTCCAATCCTGACTGGATAACATTTTTCAGAGGACCTGGAGAACTTGTGCCCCACTCATTACGGCCCTGGTTCAGAGGGAGATTTCACTCCGGAAACCCCAGAAGAGTTGCCTATCCTAGAGGAGACCCTACCTGGCTGTTCTTAGATTATTTTTCTGCATTTATTGTTTTCGACTGAGACTGAGTTGTATTTATTATTTTGTGACTTTGTGAGGTCATCTAGACCCAAGATTTGAGTTGAACTTATTGTGGTTGGTTTATATCAGAACTCTTTTCCATTCTCATCGTGCCCATTATTTCTTATAGCTTGTGATTGAGTATATTTATAGAACTGTGGATTATTTATCATTGTCCTCCGTGCGGAGTTGAGACTATTGACAGGATATATATTATATGTTGAGACCCAGACAGCGTTCTACCGCCGATGCTGCGGCGTAGGCTGGACGTACCCACGTCTCATGCCCAAATTTCGGGTGCGGGTCATGACACATTTTTAGTGGTGGCCCATGCAGGTCGAGTCTTAGATTCGCATTAGGGCGATATCGTAGTGGTGCTCGCTTAGAGTATTACTACGAGCCTGTTTTAGGAAATAGGAATTTGGCCGAGGATATGCTCAATCACAATTAGGAATTTTTGATTCTTATAATACTACTCTTAATGATTTTTTTTTCCTTTAGAAATTTACTGTCCTTCCTTGATGATATCGTGTCTATTGCCTTGATTAAATTCTTCGATCTGTCTTCAGGATGCCGCTAAGGACCAGATCCCGGAGAACCGGAGCAGCAGAGTCAGAGAGGTCTGCCACCTCTCGCCTTGCCTGACAGACATTCGCAGCACCTCCTATATCTCCAGTACATGTGGGTGTGTCTGCAGCATTCGGGAGTCCTCCACCACCTGTTCAGAGGGTCCCCATAGCTACGACGGCGCCTCCACCACCACCACCACCACCACCACCACCACCACCAGTTCAGCATCCAGGAGGTGTGCCCGTCGATGGAGCACAGATGTTTGCTTTGATTCAGGGCATGGTCGATGCCCAGTGGACGTCGGCAGAAGCCCAGAGGGTGCAGGCTGAGGCACCCCAAGCCCAGACAAAGATGATGAGGGTGAACATGGAGAATGCTCATCAGGTGGCTCTCCAGGTTGTGGAGAGAGTCACTCAGCAGCAGCAGCGTCCTGATCAGCACCATCAGAGGCCGGGCACCATTATGGATTTCAAGAGGATGATGCCTCGGGAGTTCAAGGGGACAGAAGGGATACTCTACGTCGATGATTGGCTAGAGGACATCGAGAGGAACTTGCGCTTGGCGCAGCTTCTGGAGGCCCTTCAGATCGAGGCCGCCGGCAGCCAGATGTTCGACATCGCCTTGACGTAGTTTCGCACAGAGCCGAGACTCCTTGACAGGGGACTCACTTGGGAAGCTTTCAAGGAGCTCTTCAAGGAGAAGTTCTTTCCTGATGTTGTCCTGGGAGCTTTGGAGAGTCAGTTCCATGACTTAGCCCAGGGGAGCTCGTCCGTCGATGAGTATGCCGCAGAGTTTTGCCGCCTGAGCCGCTTCGCGCCATCGATGATTAGAGATCCGGGGGACAGGGCCCGGAAGTTCAGGAAGGGGCTGGCAAGGGAGATCAAGTCTCGCACGTCGGGATGTCGCACAGCAACCTACGAGGGCATATTGATGGATGCCCAGATAGCCGAGGGCGACTTGGACCTCAGGCCCAAGAGGGGACGCGATGGTTCCGGAGGAGCAAACAGTAGTGCGAGACCGGGCAAGCATCCACACTATCAGCAGCAGCAGAGGCCCTTTCAGTAGCAGCACCAGCAGCACCAGGCACCAGCTCGAGGGCAGGTACAGCATCAGCAACAAAGGCAGACTCAGCCCGCCATCCAGTGTGCGTACTGTGGGAAGACAGGACATACTAGAGATATTTACAGGAAGAGATTGGGCTCATGTCTGTCCTGCGGATCGACGACACACCAGCTGAGGGATTGCCCTACCATTCGTCCCGGTCAAGGTGGAGCAGCCGCCTAGAGAGGACCAGACAGGGTACCTGCCATACCATGAGGCCAACAACAGAGGGTACCACTTCCACCGTAACATCAGAAGTTTGCCCAGCACCAGCAGCAGAGAGGTGTACCCCAGGGGCGAGCGTACGCCATGGCAGTCGAGGAGATCGAGCCAGCAGGAGACTTGATCACAGGTTCGGTTCTTCTCGATTGTATTCCCGCATTTACCTTATTCGACTCTGGCGCTTTCCATAGTTTTGTGTCTGTATCTTATGCACTTCGACATCATTTAGACACAGAACTATTAGCTAGGGCTTGCAAGATCATGACTGGTGGAGGTATTATCCTAGTCCGTGATCACTGCAAGGACCGGAGGGTGTCAGTAGGAGGCCGAGAGTTGAGCGTGAGCTTACTCGTCATGCCACTTCCGGGGTATGAAATTATACTCGGAATTGACTGGTTGAGTAGGCATCATGCTACTATAGATTGTTATAGAGGCAGAGTATTATTTAGACCACCAGGAGAGACGGAGTTTGAGGTTGTCAGAGGAGCAGCGGAACAGAGCAGGAGCACATTTTGCGGAGCCATGGCGGAAGAAGGGGAGTTGCCACATCCTCTGATAGCAGAGTTCCTAGTTGTATTTTTAGAGGAGTTGCCAGGCTTGCCGCCAGACAGAGATGTTGAATTCTCTATAGACTTGGTTCTAGGAGCAGAGCCCATTTCACAACATGTCTATAGAGTCAACAACAACGAGCTGGCAGAACTAAAGAAGCAAGTTGAGGAGCTGCAGGACAAAGGCTTCATCAAATCCAGTTCATCACCATGGGGAGCTCCTGTATTGTTCGTACCGAAGAAGGACGGTACGGTGCGCATGTGTATTAATTATAGAGCTTTGAACAATATCACTATCAAGAACAAATACTCGCTGCCGAGGATAGATAATCTTTTCGATCAGTTGAGTAGGGCGAGGGTGTTTTCAAAGATAGATTTGAGGTCAGGCTATCACCAGGTGAAGGTAAAGAGAGAAGACACACCGAAGACAGCCTTTTGGACCAGATACGGCCAGTTTGAGTTCATGGTGATGCCATTTGGTTTAACCAATGCACCGGCAGTATTCATGAACCTGATGAACAAGGTGTTCCACCAGTACCTTGACAAGTTCGTAGTGGTGTTCATCGACGATATTCTTGTGTATTCCAAGAACCCGGAGGAGCACGAAGAGCACCAAAGGTTGGTCTTAGAGACTCTCAGGAGGGAGAAGCTGTACGGGAAACTCTCTAAGTGTGAATTCTTCCTCGACAAGGTTGAATTTCTTGGGCATGTGGTATCAGGTAACTGGATCTCGGTTAACCCACAGAAGATCGAGGCAGTAAAGTCGTGGGCTACCCCTAGTTCGGTAGCTGAGATCAGGAGTTTTCTCGGGCTAGCAGAATACTACAGGAGGTTTGTACAAGACTTCTCCAGGATTGCAGCACCGATGACCAGACTGACTAGGAAGGATGTAGATTTTGTCTGGACGGAGGAGTGCCAGGCTGCATTTGATGAACTGAAGAAGAGGTTGACGACAGCTCCAGTTTTGATGTTGCTAGCAGGGACAGGTGGTTTCACCATCTACAATGATGCTTCAGGTAAGGGTCTGGGATGTGTTCTTCAGCAGCACGAAAAGGTGATTGCCTATGCTTCCAGGCAGTTATTCCCTCATGAAGAGAACTACCCCACCGACGATTTAGAGTTGGCAGCAGTTATCTTCGCTCTAAAGCTGTGGAAACATTACCTGTACGGAGAGCGTATAGAGATCTTCACAGACCACAAGAGCTTGAAGTACGTATTCACACAGAAGGAGCTGAACATGAGGCAGAGGAGGTGGTTAGAGTTGATGAAGGACTTTGACATCTCATTGCAGTACCACCCAGGGAAGGCCAACGTAGTCGCCGATGCCTTGAGCAGGTATCCGATGGCTATGTACTTGACGACAGATAGACATTTGTTGGCTGATTTGGAGAGCTTGGAGATTGAGGTGTTAGTTCCCGGTACTGAGATTCAGATGTGGGGATTACAGATACAGTCCGAGCTGGTGGACAGGATCAGAGCGGCACAATATGATGATGAGGCTTTGAGGAGTATCAGAGCACATGTTCGGGCAGGATTGTCGGACGACTTTACTATCGCAGAGGATGGTTCCTTACGACACGGCACGAGGATATGTGTGCCGAGCGGGGAGCTGCACGAGGAGGTTTTGCAGGAGGCACACCGCTCTCAGTACTCGATGTATTCCGGTGCCAACAAGATGTATCGAGACTTGAGGGAGCACGTATGGTGGTATGGAATGAAGCGCGAGGTAGCACGCTTCGTATCTCGGTGTCTAGTGTGCCAGCAGGTAAAGGCAGACCGGCAAAGGCTAGGTGGTTTGCTTTAACCTTTACCGATCCCAGAGTGGAAATGGGAGCACGTGACCATGGATTTTGTTTCAGGGCTTCCACGTTCTCCAGGAGGGAAGGACGCAATTTGGGTCATCGTGGACAGGTTGACCAAATTAACCCATTTTTTAGCTTTCAAGGTGGGCATGTCGACAGAGAGGCTAGCAGAGATGTACGTGCGACAGATCGTTAGGCTTCATGGAGTTCCTGTAAGCATCGTCTCGGATCGGGATAGCTGTTTTACTTCCCACTTCTGGAGGAGTCTGCAGGCTAGCTTGGGCACTCAGCTCAAGTTCAGTACCGCATACCACCTCCAGACAGACGGGCAGTCTGAAAGGACTATTCAGACTCTCGAGGATATGCTATGCACTTGCGTTCTAGATCTCGGAGGTTCTTGGGAGGATCATCTGCACCTGGTAGAGTTCGCTTATAACAACAGCTATCAGGCCAGCATTGAGATGTCACCATTTGAGTCTCTTTATGGACGGAGGTGTCGTACACCGTTATCTTGGGACGACGTTAGAGAGAGAGCCTTGCTAGGACCAGAAATGGTCGTGGATGCAGCAGAAAAGGTGAAACTCATCAGAGACAGACTGTGAGTGGCGCAGGACAGATAGCGGCATTGGGCCGACAGCCACCGTAGACCTCTTGAGTTTCAGGTATAGATCGTTATTTTTTGGTTTATGTTATTGTTTAGACTGCGTGTTGAGACTGTTTTGTTTTAGGTTGGCGATCTAGTATTCCTACGGATTTCTCTGACGCGTGGCACGATTCGTTTTGGTCAAGGCGGGAAGCTTAGCCCACGCTACATCGGACCCTTTGGCATTCTTGCGAGGGTAGGTGCAATGGTGTATAGACTGGTCTTGCCGCCTGCATTAGAAGGAGTGCATGATGTGTTCCACGTGTCGCAGCTGAGACGGTACGTGGCAGACCCTAGTCACGTACTTGACCACTCGGAGATTGAGGTTGGTCGGACGCTGAGCTACCCCGAGCAGCCCGTAGAGATCTTGGACCGCAGAGAGAAGGTATTGCGAAACCAAACTATTCCTTTGGTTCGTGTTGCATGGAGACATCACTCTCCAGGGGAGTCAACCTGGGAGAGAGAGGACGAAATGCGCGAGCAATACCCGTACCTCTTCTAGACTTGAGGTATATTTCCTTTCTGATTTCATTCTTGTTCCAGTTCAGTCAAATTTCGAGGACGAAATTTCTTTTAGGAGGGTAGACTTGTCACTACCACATTTCCAGATAAGGGCATTTGGGTAATTTCACTATTTGGAATAATTATGTGTTTAATTAATCTGCTGAGTTTTTAAAAACTATTTATATGTTGTAAGTGATATTTGATTTTAGGTCAAACCCTAGAACGCATTAGGACAAACCCTAATGACTAAACCCTAATTTGAAAACCCAATTCTAGTGAAACCCTAGAATTCTAATTTTAGGGTGGAACCTCAAACCCTAGAAGGCCTAAACCTGAGTTATTTGAGTTCTGCATGACCTAACCTGGGGGTTTAACCTAAAAACTATGCATTAAAATTCTAAAACCTAGTTTACTATAAAAGAGAGCCTCCCTCAAAACCATTCTTCATGTAGAAAGAAGAAACCCTAGCCTCCATCAAGAAAACCATTTCCCCACCTCCAGATTTCGGAATCCAGACCTAGGAGATCCCTCTTCCTCCTCCAAAGCAAAGAGAAGCAAGGAGTTTGGGTTAAGGAACCTTGGGGAAGAAGAACTTTCATTGGAGAAACCATCTCTATAGGTAAAATCCAATTTTAATTCATTTTATTTCTGTTTTTCTGTGGATTATTGCCCATTAGGAAACCCCCTTTTGTGTAGATCTCGATTTCTAGGGATCCTACTTAAAGCCCTAGGAGAAATTCGGGTTAAGTGTCCCCAACGTTGGTTTCCCCCAATTTTGTGAACCCTAACCCTAGGGGTGTACATGTAGGCAGATTTCATCATATACGTATAGATTTGATCTTGATTTTTAGGGTTTTGATTTGAGGATTTATGGGTTTGTATGTAAATTTGTTTTCTGCACTGCATATGTTTGATGAAATGTTACCAAGGGAATAACTTTCTAATCTATTCAATATAACCTATTTTAATGTATGGTATATATATATACACATGTATGCATGCGTATTTGGTGGTGTTGGTTGTTTGAAGAGTGTGAGCAGTCGGGTTTTAGAGTTGGACTGTGTGTGCTGTGTGCATTGGGGTCCTGTGCACAGCCAGGTGAGGTTTCAGTATGTGTGATACTGTGGGGAGTAGTTCCCTGTGTAGAGTCGAGTTTTCTGGGATGTGTTGGTGTTCAGTGTTCAGAAGCAGTAGTTGGGGAGAATTCTGTGCAGTGGGTATAGATATGTGTGCCAGTTAGGTGAGAGTTAGCTGTGTAGAATTCTGTGTTGATTCCTATGTGTGTGTATGTGTGAACTGTGCTGTGCTGTGTTTTGTGCACATGTGTGTATGAGTTAACTGATGCTGTATAGTGTATCCAGTGTGTATCCTAGAACCTAATATCTTGTGTCACAATAGAGTGTTTACCTATGTGTTGATGTGTGTGTGCATAGGATTAAGTTATCAGTGTATTTTCCTATGTGTTGAGTGTGTGTGATCAGTATTTTCAGTAAGTAAGTGAGCAGGGAGTGTAGAGTGTCTAAGGTTATATCAGTGTGATTTGGGGTTGTGAATAGGGTGTATAGATTTGCTGATACTGTGTATCAGTAAGTTTAGTGAGTCAGTAGTGTCACCTGTGTGCGTGTGTGAGTGATAGTTAATAGAATTGGTAGATAGAGTGCCTGTGTATCAGTAATAACTATGAGTTAGAACTGTGTGTGTGTGTTTCAGTGAAGTAAAGCCTGTGTTGGATAGCTGTTCAGTTTGAAACTGTGAGTGTCAGTTCCTAGGGTAGTGAGTGAGATTTGCTTGAGTCATTCTCAGTGAAATAGTATTCTGTGTATCAGGTATCAGGAGGTGTCTCAATAGGCTCCAGTTCACTGTGAGTGTTGGATTTAAGTGCAGTAGCAGTTTTCCTGTGTGTGTGTGTATATTTGTGAGTACCTGTATATTGTGCAGTTCATGGTTAGCTGCATTGTGCATCAGGGCTTAGCTATTCCTGTGTAAACCCTAGACTTGTTAAGAGATTGGCTATACATGAGTATCAGTGGGCAATTTACTGACACTGTGGATTCTGCAAGTAGCCTTAAGCTTGTCTTAAGGATTAGGCCATGTATGTATGAAATATGAACCATCTCAGACTGTAAACTATGAATGGTCCCTAATCAGTTATCTTGGTCATTATGGCCACCTTAATAATTGTAATGTCTGATACTAGGTGTCAGTGGGTTTCAGAAAAACAGTAGGATGCACTGATACTCAGTAAATCAGTCCAGGGAATGTGTTAGGCAAGAGAGGATGTGTTTAAATACCAAGTGGGGTATCAACTTTAGGTTATGTTCAAAACAGGTTCAGTATCTAGTATAGGTGTGATATCAGTGTAAGGATGTACCTTTATTAGCTTAGTTAGCATTGTATTGTCTAATTAGTACTTACTAGTATATTAGTAACCAGTTTAGTTGGTATCAAGTATTGACATGATTAGCATTAGTTTCTTGAGTTGGTATTAGGTAGTGATTTAACTTGTAGGCTATATAAGTATATATGTACTAACTAGACTCTAGTATACAAGTATTATGTAATAACATATAGTATATAATAGTAGCTAGTATTATACTAGATACCTCAGTATGATATAGAATTTGACTAGTGGGCCTAATTAACCTATCTTTTAGCTATTAAACCCTAGTACACTTATACCCTTGGGTTTAACCTAGTATAGCCTGAGCCATGACCTAGAAACCTCATCTTTTTATTTAATAAACATGTTATTTCCTTTAATTTAGTATTGACTTTTATATTCCACAATTAGGTCTCTGTGACTCTACTTTGGACATCAATCCTCACACCTTGCTCAGGACCACAGGCGAGTACATTCTCTGACAGTTCTCATTGTTGATTATTTCTATAATTCAGTTGTATTACATACTTGATTCCGACACTATGGATACACGGGTTAGCACCCTAGATCCCATCATGAGGAGTCGTGATTGGAATCCATTGTGCTAGCTGAGGAATAGGGAACTATTAGTAGATTATATGATCATATCCAAACATTACATGCATCATAGCTCACCCCACTTCTCACGTCGGGTGTGGCCTGACCATTACATGCATCATAGCTGTTATATATTATTAACCTGACCACTACATGCATCGTAGCTAACCATATGGTTAGCCTGACCTACAAGAATCATAGTTAATCATATATAACTAGCCTGATCTAGTCCCAAGCCGATCACATAATAAACTAATATTTCAAACACTTAGCTAAATATTTATTCTTTATTCAGATTTACTTGTTCTAGCATTCACTGTTTATTGTTTATTGCTAGATGCTCTATTGCCTATATTTATTTTCTCCAGTACTTCACATTTTTAGCATATATTCCCATCTTATATTTCTTACACTGTTTATAGTTTTTGTCAATTTAATGAAACTGCTGTTAGTGCTTGTGCTTCCATCCAATCCTGACTGGATAACATTTTTCAGAGGACCTGGAGAACTTGTGCCCCACTCATTACGGCCCTGGTTCAGAGGGAGATTTCACTCCGGAAACCCCAGAAGAGTTGCCTATCCTAGAGGAGACCCTACCTGGCTTTTCTTAGATTATTTTTCTGCATTTATTATTTTTGACTGAGACTGAGTTGTATTTATTATTTTGTGACTTTGTGAGGTCATCTAGACCCAAGATTTGAGTTGGACTTATTGTGGTTGGTTTATATCAGAACTCTTTTCCATTCTCATCGTGCCCATTATTTCTTATAGCTTGTGATTGAGTATATTTATAGAATTGTGGATTATTTATCATTGTCCTCCATGCGGAGTTGAGACTATTGACAGGATATATATTATATGTTGAGACCTAGATAGCGTTCTACCGCCGATGCTGCGGCGTAGGCTGGACGTACCCACGACTCATGCCCAAATTCTGGGTGCGGGTCGTGACAACATGCATAATAGATAAAAATATATAAGTACGCTGTACATGATAATCTATATAAATATGCATAATGAGGACAACTTTTTGACGTATGGGCATAGGTAGGCTACTCGATCCAAATCTCACAACTCACAGATACGGCTGGGACATCAGAATTTGACATACTGTGAGGGTAGCGACCAGCGTGACTCCAGAATTTGACATACCGCGAGAGTAGCGACCAGCGTGACACACTACCGTACTGCGTGCTAGATACTACGGTTTACCAGATTGGTTATAGGCAATACGCATACTGATTGTACTCCCCTCCCATGATACTATGTGTCAAGTGTGTGTCAACATATATATAGTATACAATTATGACTGAAAGAAAACACACATGCAATGAATATATAAAAATATAATAAGCATGCAAAGTACTATAAGTAATTTGATAAGGTATCTTGTCTGGTAAGAAAGTTGCAAAGTACCAATAGCCTGCTCTTGGAGTCTCGCAGAACAATCCAATGGTCCTCGGGTTACGCGTACGGGCACGAGGATGGGGGGTGACTGCTGCAGGTCATCTTTGGCGAGGGTGACGGGTCGACGATGAATACAATGATGGTGATGACGAGGGTAATACTGATTGGGTTAATGATGATGACGAGGGTGTTGATGATGGGGATGATGATTATGATGATAAGGACAATGATTGGTAAGATGATGAGATGATGATGATGAGATGATAAGATGATAATGATGAGATGATAATGGTGATGAAGTATGTTATGGTAGTGATGATGGTGGTTAAAGTCTGCCGGAGTCCTAAACAGAACCAGAGACCTGTGGCATTAGAATCAGGAACACCGCATACACCCTCAAGTATAGAAGACCAAAGAGACCCACTATTGCTTCTACAGTCTGCACAAATATAGGGGACTAGACCCCAGTTGAACAACCAAGGACAAGGCCAAGCACTCATTATGACAAGTATGGGAGAGCAGACACAGGAAGTCGTAGATACAGGTACGACCTTTTAGTTATAATTGTCTTTGCATACTCATAACCCCATTGTGACACAAGATCTTAGATGTACAAATAGATATAGAATTATATATATGGTAGTCTAGTAGTTATGAGGATATATTTCTATTCTATCCAGATGGCATACACGCGATGCTAATGGATGACGGGAGTAGCAGTAGTAGTATTCTTCCCCTATCCTTATCTCGCCCTCTTGGGTGACTCATTTTCTCCTTTTATATTTATTCCTTATCTCGTGCATAACACTTCCTATCATAGTCGTATCTTTCGTGCCATTATGAATTGTTTGATATCAATCTCACCCCTATTTTGTTAGTTAAACATAAGGGTATTAGTAATGCTTGATAGCTAAGGATGAGTTCTTAATATATATATGCACTATAGCAATATCTGTATTCTTTATTAGTTTAACCCTTAAGTAGCACCATGTAGCCTAGTAGAAATTGTTAGATCACTTGAGCTAGATCATAGCCCTAATAGTTAGTCAAGACCTTAAGTGTCTCCCTAAAAACTTAGACTATGCTTAGGAAAGAGTTGAAGGCACTTGTTACGAACTGATGACTATGACAAATCGCCGGCGAGGTAGCGACAGTTGCCGCCAGACGATTTTGGTAGAGTAGTCGAATTACTTGCAGCCATACTGGCCAGGTGGCATGGCAGTATTAGACTATGATACTTGACGGTTATGGGAAAGTCATAGTTATGAGATTCTAGACAGGTATCCCAAGATTCTTAACCCAATAAATATAATTGCCTTACAATCTAGACAATAGCTTCAAAGAAGGTGACCATTAGTAGAATTCTTGTAAGTTGGGTAGTGTAGACGAGTTAGAGGATGATAAAATAAGTGGATGGACAATAAATGAGAAAGTGTTAGAATGGCAGACCATGAGTTTTAGGAGTCCTACTAGATACCAATGTAGTGTAATAGTTTTAGTTATCATTATGAATATGGGTTAGTGTCAATTTCGAGGACGAAATTTTTGTAAGTTGGGTAGAATATAAAACCCCTATTTTTTTAAAAATTTTATTGATTATTTTTATTAATTAATAATTTAATTAATTATGATAATTATGTGCTAAATAGGAGAAATAGATTTTTATTAATTTTTATTTTAGGTGTTCGGGCACTTAGAGGACTTATGGGACCATCAGGAATTTTTCGGGATTTATTCCATGTAGGAGACCCCTTGAGCAGTTGCTAGCCTAATGTTGTGCATTATTCTAACCCATGAATTTTCTTATGAGTATATATATAATATATATGTATATACAAATATATATATGTATATATATATTTAGAAAGGAAAAGGAAAGAAAGTAAAAGAAGAATTATATAATAATAATAATAGTAATAATAATAACTACTACTACTATTCCCATGCAACATAGCATATATGCCAACTACTTATTCCCTTCAGAAAATTACTTGCTGTTGACTGCCCTTAGCAATACTTCCCAGACCGCCCCTTTAATATTTGCATCCAGAGACAAATCCGACCCCTTCAGCAACTGTGCGTTAGTACTTCCCAACCCGATCCCTTTGGCCAACTCACCCTCTCTCTTCCTATTAAATATATATATATATATATTTATCTCTCAAAAACCCTAACCTAAATCTCTAGACCTCCTCTTCCCATCTAGAGCCATCACCGTAGCCAGAGAGCCCTGCCAAGCCATCCAAACCATCCCGACGACTCCGACCTCGCGCCCTGCAGAATCCCACACGAGGCACCATCGCTTCGGAGTTGTTTCCCGTCGACTCGCTCAACCAAACGTCGTTCCGTCTTCACCGGTATGCTCACCCCTTAACCCTCTTCCATATTTGTATTATAGACAACCTCGGAAAACGTGTACCCCTAGGCAAAAAATAGCGTCCAAAGTGGGCACGAGCAGACCCAAAGTGGGCGAAAAATAATATAGGGTGACCACCTATATTGCCAAGTTCGTATCTCCCACCACAGAGATCCGAATTTGGTGATTCTTTTTGATACCTGTAGAACACTTGACCTAGTTTATTTTCTGTTAAATAACCCTATTCTATTAGTTGCTGTGGACATATTTAAATTCGTCACAAAACTGCACGAATCCACTTTTTTCCAGATTTCCAAAAGTTGGAAAACGGAGCGCGTCCCGCCAAACGGGATCGCCCCGCCGTGTACCAAGTGTACCGAGCGGTGCACACAGCATAACCGGACACGTGAAAATTCGTGGAGACTGATTCGAACGCGTGTGCGCTCCGGAATCAAGCCGTATCCGCGGACACACCTCGTGTCACAACTTTTGTGGAACTCGCGAGTATTTTGTGCACGCTTGTCAGATTGCGACGAAACTTATGCCACTGGACTCGTGGTAACGCGCTGGTCCTGTGACCCAATTTTCACACAATTCTGAGACGGTTAACCATATCACCAATTGGCGGGCCCCATAGTTGACTTTTTGGACAAAATTATGTTCGGCTCATCGAAATCTACATTTGGACATACCGTTGGGTTCGTATTGACATTTAGAGTTGTTTGACCTATAGTTTGTCCCATTTAGAGACTGTTACCCTTGGCACGCTTTTCGGTGCAAAGTGGGCCACACGTGGATCCCACTTTTGCCCAAAATTACCGTTTTGCCCCTGTGTCCAAATTGGACGAAAGGGAAGTACTTTTTTGCTAATTTGCTTATTCTGGGAACGTTGGTGATGTTTATTTCAGCATCCGGATACATTTGTTTTGCGGCCATAGATTTTGATCCTGTGCGTTTGACTTCTTGACAGTACACCTTGCAGCTTTCTTACCAGGCAAGATACCTTGCCAAATTATTACAGTATTTTACATGCTTAGTATATTTCTGTATAATTATTTTATTCTATTTATTTATTGAATGTGTAGTTTCTTTCAGTCATTACTATTTATTAGATATGTTGACACACACTTGACACTTAGTATCATAGAGGACAATCATTAGGCGTATGGGCTTTTAACCACTCTGGTAATACCGTAGTCACTAGCACGCACTATGGTGGGTCGTGTCCGATGGTCGCTACTCCCGCGGTATATCGATTGATGGAGTCCGAGGGTCTCTACCCCCGCGGTATGTCGGCTGATGATGTCCACTGACGAGCATGAGGTTGTGAGTATTAGATCGAGTAGCCTACCCTTGCCCATACATCGAAAAGTTGTCCTCATTTGCATTCATATAGATTATCTTATACAGTATACTTATTTATTTTCAAATTATATGCATGTTTACGGTATTCAAGTTGGCTCGTATTTTCTATATCTTGTTACGTCCCTCTGAGGACCTGGTCCGCTGCCAGGTGTATCTGCTCTTGAGTATTTACAGGAGTACGGGCCTGGACCTGACGTATTCCTTTCTGCCGAGGAGGTCTTACCTTCCGAGCATCGTTGATTATCTGGCGATGGATTCTTTTAGTTGATGCACTTCTGTCTTCACATTATTTTACATTGGAGACTTTATACTCATCTCTCATTTTAGTTTTGGATTAGTCATTGGTAGTAGATTTGTCTCCACCCGACTATTATTTTCTGGATATTTTAGACTCCTTATTCTAGCTTAGTATTTTTTTTATGACTTGTTGTGTGGATCAGATTAGCATATCTGTGACGTGTGATATTATATATACTACATGTGAGTTTATATTCATATTACAGCGTACGTATGGGTTATGGTTTCCATATATTAGAGTTGCCATATCCATGCGGCTGGCATGCTTACGTGTTCCTAGTCCTACGTATTTGGGACTGGGGCTTAACGGATGATGATAGGGATGATGGTGGTTGAAGTCTACCGGAGTCCAGCGGCTTCAGGCGAGGAGGAGGACAGGGAAAAGGGGGAGAACAGGGTGGTTGTGAAGTCATTGATGGGGCTGGTGGTGGTAATATTAATGGTGAGGGGAGGTGGAGATGCTACTGGCGGGAAAGAGAAAGTTCAGGCGAGTGGCGGGTGGTCAGGCTGAAGGAAGTCGGAGAGACGCTGCTCTGGTCGAGGAGAGGAGGCAATGGTGGTGATGGGTGGCGGAGAGGAAGATGAGAACAGAGAGGAGATGGTGGTAGCTATGGTTGTACGGCGGAGACTGAGGTCGGGGATGAATCGAGGAGATCCGACGCGGAGAGAGGAGGGTGGTAATAGAGTTGAAGGCAATGTAGTCGGGGTCAGGGACGACGATGGGGAACATCCTGCGAGGTTGCTGTAGGCGGGATGCCGATCGGGGAAGGTGTGCAGTCGACCGTGAGGGCTGTCCCTGCTATGCATCAGACGTGAAAGGTCGGCTGTGGTGTTCTCCGACGGAGGAACGATGATGTCGGTGGATGGTGAACAGGCGGGTCGGTGGAGATAGTGTAGTCGAGTGGGGAAGAGGAGGAAGAAGATGAAAAGGGATATGGCGGCTCGTGGGGGTCAGGTTGTGGAGGTCCGACAAAGGTCAGGCGAGGCTCGGCTCCAGTCGTGGGCTCCGACGGAAGGAAGGAGATGAACAGGGAGGGGGACATGGGGATGTCGGCTAGGTATAGTTAGGTTTAGGTGAATGAATAAAAGAAAAGGGAAAGGTATATTTATATGTGTATGTAAAAATTAGGGTTTGTTTGACCTAGAGAATTGGGCTTGGTCAACATCCTTGGGATGGGCTTGGCTTCACATAAGGATGTTTGGTAGGCTAGGATTTACATTATTTAAAATGCATAGATAGGGTTAGATGAGGGGGATGTTGAGTGCTACACACTCCAAAAATCATGAGGTAAATCACATGACCAATGAATAAAGGAAAATAGGGTTTCTACATGTGTTTTGTCCAATGGGGTGGATACCTTAATGCCCATTTGCAAAAAAGCGCCCAACAATTGGAAAAATTACACAAAGATGGAAATTGGGTTAAATTAATTAAAATTATTATAATTAGTATTCTAGAATTAATTAGAAGTACATGAGGCTAAAATTAGGTGGGACACAAGTGACATGGACTTAGGGGACTCGGAATAGAATATTACTATAAATTCGGTTGCACAAAACGGGTCAAGATTGTGTCCCCAATTTTGATTGGAACGCACAAGGATACAAAGTTAGATTTATTTAGAATTAAATACAAATGTCTGCAACGAATATTATGCAACAAAAATATAGCACACGTGAGTATAATTATAAGTTACACAAAGATCAGAATAGATGACTGGCATGTCTAGGACAAGGGTATAAAATTTGTAGGAAGGCAATAACTAGTGTAGTGCTCCAATTATCGAAGCAACAGTAAGGTACGCTAAGTGATATAAATATTGCAAAATTATCTAAAATACCGTATTGTATTTCTAATTGGATTCAAACTAGCCCTAGTCTCACTATCTAAGCCAAGTAGGCCTAATTTTGGGTGAGGGGGTTTACAATCTACCCAACTTAAAATAATTTCATCCTCGAAATTAAAATAAGGCATGGTTCTCTCTATCCAATCTTACTTGATTACAATCTAGAAAAATTTCATCTCAAGTTGATAATACGACTTCCACCCAACTTAGAATTTACCCATCAATCACATAAGGCTATACATTTAAGAAAAATATTCCTCAAATTATTTAATCGTTTTATTCAATCCTCAAAAATTTTAACCCCACTATATCACATATGATATGCCCTTAATTAAGAAAAATTATTCACCAAATAATGTGATTGGCCTATGGGATATATCTAGTATTCTCCATGTATCAAACCTATACCAAGCATGGGCATTCATCTTTTCGAAATAGGGGAAGACGGAAACAATAATAAAGAGTTCAAGGGGGAGGTAATAGAATACAAGTATGGGGATCAAGGCGTTTAAAGAATTCAAAATGGAGTGGTCAAGGCAGTTGTGGATTAAAATCCTATTTGGTAAATTCTTATTCGCATGCTCATATCAGTGCAGTTATATAACCGATACTATATGCTCGGACATGTCTAAAGGCAAGGATATTCGTCTACTAGTCAACTATATATCGAAATCCACATAAAGTAGTCATGCGAAGAGCGAACCAAGCACACTAAGGTTAGCTAGACCTTAATACACTGATTATGATTTAGACAATGTATTAGTGTGGGCCCCCCAATAATACATATTTTATGAACAAGATCGATAAAGAATAAGCTTGCAAAACTAGGCTATAATAGCAACATAGGTCGAGGTAGTTAAGAAAATATAAGTACGCTGGATTATGATAAAAGAAGTTAAAAAATAATTCATGTTTACCAAGAAGATGAGACTCATACGGTGTTGTGCCTACGAACTCCTTATCTAAGTCTCTAGTCGACCAATGGAGGTATGGTCCTATAAGTTCTACAGTCTAGATACCTACTATCTTCTTATGCAAGTCTATAGTTGGTGTCATTCCATTACACTTTATTAATGGGTCAAAATAACTATGTGATACTAGGTTGTGAGGCATACTATCTACTTAAAAGAAATAACTAATATTGTAACTTCCTTAAGGGAATTCTACAAAATAATATTGTCCTTGTAGATAAAGTATAAACTCTAATTGGGGTACATGCGGAAAAGATCTTGGTACTTATTAAGGCATCTTATTGCATTATATAGGTAATGGTCATCTTAAGTCTCAAATCATGGTGCTTATAGAACAAAGTATTAATTTTAAGAATGGAGAAGTTACTGGCTCTCCAGTGAAAGAGGATATAACTTATATGGAGATATGGGTACAAATTACATGATTTAAAACTAAGGTATAACCATAAAATTATAATCTAAATGAATACTCAACTATCAAGTTCTAGCTACTAAGAACAAAATTTTAAAATTCAAGAATTACAACTATAATCCTAGCAACTATAAAAAGAAATCATTTGGCCTACAATCAGAAGGGTTAGGTGGCACGAATTGAAAGATAAAAAAAAGAAAAACATAATTAGTCGTCGCACAAATAGCGAGTGTTATGGTTCCAGAGAAAAAGATATGAAATTAAAATAGAAAGACTCTTGATAACATCATGGTTCTCTAAGGAAAAGGTAGGATGCTAATCTCTGTGTTCGAGGTATGATCAAGAAAAATGTTATATTCATTCCTCTTGGCTTCCTAAGGTATTGTTCTGCTATTATTAAAATAAAAAGCTAAATATATAGTTTTCTAATACTATCCCATTAAGGAAGTTAGGTTTAGTCCTAATATTCAACCTTGGGTTTCTATTGGTTCCTCAATACTAGGGTCAACAATATAGTCAAATTTCTAACTAACTCTAGTAGTGTCTATACCACTATCAAGTCATCCCTAATTATCAAGAGATAATGGTCAATCAATCTACAGGTAAGGGTGCTAGGGTTCATCAGGTAGTAAGTAATGCTAGGGTTTATTAAGTATTCTAACTTAGTGATGTGTCAATATTCTAGTTGTAATCTTAGTAGGAGTGTTACCCTAATTATCATCCTAACAACAAGGATTCCTATATTCTAGCAGAAGGCTATACTCAAGGAACTCTTAGGGAAGCACATGAATCAAGTAGGATGCAATTAATTAAATAGAACGGATTGGAAGAAAGATGAGTTATAGTCAAATATGGATGAGATCCTATACTCCAATCCTATTTGCAGGTTTGCTTGGTACAGTAACGTAATCAAGACAATATACTCTCGACCTGCATGGGCCACCACAAAAATATGTCATGCCCAGTCCCAAAATACGTAGGACTAGAAATACGTAAGTATGCCAGCCGTAAGTATATGGCAACTCCAATATATGGACACCATAATACATATATATGCTGTAATATAAATATTAAATCCCATGTTGTACATATATAGTTACAAGTCATAGAAATACTAATCTCATCCACACAATAAGTCACAGAAAAGAAATAACTAAACTAGAATAATGAGTCAGACTAATCCAAAAATAACTGTCGGGTGGAGAAAAATCCACTACCAATGACTATATCCATACTAAAATGAGAGAGGAGGGTAAATCTCCAATATAAAATAAGATGATGATATAAAGGTATCAGCGAAACGATCCATCGCTAGAGATAATCAAAGATGCTCAGAAGGTAAGACCTCCTCGGTAGAAAATAATGCGTCAGGTCCTGGCCCGTACTCCTGCGGATACTACTAGTCGTCTATACCTGGCAAGGGACTAGGTCCTCAGGGGGACGTAATAAGATACATAAAAGCATGCCAATTTGAATACAGTAAACATGCATAATAGATAAAAATATATAATACGATGTACAAGATAATCTATATAAATATGCATAATGAGGATAACTTTTCGACGTATGGTCATGGGTAGGCTACTCGATCTAAATCTCATAACTCACACACACGGCAGGGACATCAGAAATCAATATACCATGAGGGTAGCGACCAGCGCGACTCCAAAAATTGACATACCGCAAGGGTAGCAACCAGCGCGACATACTACCGTAGTGCATGCTAGATACTACGGTTTACCATAGTGGTTATAGCCCATACGCCTACTGATTGTCCTCCCCTCCCATGATACTATATGTTAAGTGTGTGTCAACATATATATAATATATAATTATGACTGAAAGAAAATACACATGCAAATAATATATAAAAATATAATAAGCATTCAAAGTACTGTAAGAAATTTGGCAAAGTATCTTGTCTGATAAGAAAGCTGTAAAGTGCCAATAGCCTGCTCCTGGAGTCTCGCAGAATAATCTAATGGTCCTCAGGGTACGCGCATGGGCACGAGGATCGGGGGTGACTGCTGTAAGTCATCTTCGGCGAGGGTGACGGGTCCACGATGAATACGATGATGGTGATGACGAGGGTAATACTGATTGGGTTAATGATAATGACGAGGGTGTTGATGATGGGGATGATGATTGTGACGATGAGCATGATGATTGGTGAGATAATGAGAAGATGATGATGAGATGATGAGATGATAATAATGAGATAATAATGGTGATGATGTATGTTATGGTAGTGATGATGGTGGTTGAAGTCTGCCGGAGTCCAGCGGCTTCAAGCGAGGAGGAGGACAGGGAAGAGGGGGAGAACGGGGTGGTTGTGAAGTCGTTGATAGGGCTGGTGGTGGTGGTGGTGATGTTAATGGTGAGGGATGGTGGAGAAGCTACTGGCAGGAAGGAGGAAGTTCAAGCGAGTGACGGGTGGTCAGGCTGAGGGAAGTCGGAGAGACGCTGCTCCGGTCGAGGAGAGGAGGCAATGGTGGTGATGGGTGGCGGAGAGGGAGATGAGAACAGGGAGGAGATGGTGGTATCTGTGGTTGTATGGCGGAGACTGAGGTCGGGGATGAGTCGAGGAGATCCGACGAGGAGAGAGGAGGGTGGTAGTGGAGTTGAAGGCGGTGCAGTCGGGGTCGGGGACGTCGATGAGAACGTCCAGTGAGGCTGCTGTAGGCGAGAAGCTGATCGGGGAAGGTGTGCCATCGACCGTGAGGGCTGTCCTGGCGGTGCATCAGATTGGGAAGGTCGGCTGTAGTGTTCTCCGTCGGAGGAATAATTGTGTCGGTGGATGGTAAGCAGTCGGGTCGGTGGTGATAGTGCAGTCGAGTGGGGAAAAGAAGGAAGAAGATGAAGAGGGAGATGGCGGCTCATGGGGGTCGGGTTGTGGAGGTCCGACGAAGGTTAAGTGAGGCTCGGCTCCAGTCGTAGGCTCTGGCGGGAGGAAGGAGATGAACAGGGAGGGGGCCATGGGGATGTCGGCTAGGTATAGTTAGGTTTAGGTGAATGAATAAAACATAAGGGAAAGGTATGTTTATATGTGTATGTAAAAAGTAGGGTTTGTTTGACCTAGAGAATTGGGCTTGGTCAACATCCTTGGGATGGGCTCGGCTTCTCATGGGGATGTTTTGATGGCTAGGATTTGCATTGTTTAAAATGCATAGCTAGGGTTAGATGATGAGGATGTTGAGTGCTACACACTTCAAAAATTATGGGGAAAATTACATGACCAATTAATAAAGAAAAATGGGGTTTCTACATGTGTTTTGTCTATTGGCGTGGACACCTTAATGCACTATTGCATAAAAGTGCCAAACAATTAGAAAAATTGCACAAAGATAGAAATTGGGTTAAATTAATTAAAATTATTATAATTGGTGTTCTCGAATTAATTAAAAGTACATGTGGCTAAAATTAGGTGGGACACAAGTGTGATGGACATAAGGGACTCGGAATAGAATATTACTATAAATTGGGTTGCAAAAATGGGTCAAGATTATGTCTCCAATTTCGATTGGAATGCACAAGGATATAAAGTTGGATTTATTTAGAATTAAATACAAACGTCTGCGATAAATATTATGCGACTAAAATATAGCACACGAGACCATAATTATAAGTTACAAAAAGGTCAGAATAGATGACTGGCATGTTTAGGACAAGGGTGTAAAATTTGTAGGAAGGAAATGGCTAGTGTAGTGTTCCAATTATCGAAGCAACAGTAAGGTGCGCTAAGTAATATAAATATTGCAAAATTATCTAAAACACCGTGTTCTATTTCTAATTAGTTTCAAACTATCCCTAGTCTCACTATCTAAGCCAAGTGGCCTAATTTTGGGTGAGGTGGTTTACAGGTTCCAAGAGTGAACCGGGTCTAGTATCCATCCTATATACGGGTCCTAGCACGGGTCTATGGCTATGCTAAAATGTTTACTACTGGTCTCGGGCAGTCTCCCACAATAAACAGGAATATAATTAAATAAATATAATATAATTAACAGAAACCTACATGTATATATAGCATGACTACATCTACAGGGAAAATTTTAAATATCATAAATTCAAAAAATACCAAATCTGGGAAAGGGTGTGATATCTCTACCCAGCTTAGAAAAATTCTGTCCTCATAATTCACAAGGCTAGTCGAGCTGACCACCAAGCAAGAAAACTCATAGACCAAGCAGAAGACTCATGATTCAATCAGGAAACTCATGATCCAAAAAATCTCATAAACTACTGAATCTCATGAACTATAGCTAACTGAATACCAAGCATAACGAAATAGACAGGAAATAAAAGCGACAACAATATAAATAAAGGTACTAGCAATCCACACAATCAAAATAAAAGAGAAAGAGCATGAGGCATACAGATACATAAGTCTCCAGAGTTAGTCAAAATAGAAACCCGTCTTTGCTGGCCTATGCTGACTCCTAAAATAGACATGGATCAAGCCTTGAGATAAATTGGTTCCAACGACTTAGTCAAGAACATGAATCTTCCCAGGATGTACCTTTGTAGTTGGGACATATGACGTATATCATGTATCATGAGATATGAAGGCAGATGAGTAAGACAAAAGATCATCTCCACTTGCCTATTGTACGAAACAAAAAAGATAGATAAAACTGGAAGAACTCAAATCTCACCCTCGACTTAACCATATTTTGCTAATATATGTTATAGCACGCCAAACTCAGGTTACTCACGTCTCGATGCTGCTAGAACTCTGTCATAAGGATGTCTCTGCTAACCCAACAGACGTTGCCTCTGGTGAAACACCTGCGCTTGCATCAACATCGACCGTTGGGCTAACAGCCGCACTACTAAAATTGGCTCTTGATACAAAACTGCTCCTGGAGCTGGAAATGCAATAAATTATTGATACGGACCTTCATGCCTCTGTATTTATGGGCAAGTGGCTATCATGTAGTCGAAACCCCCATACCTCAAGCATTTTCCACTTGCCATCCTACATACATTCTGAGTGTGACCTCTTTTGCCATAATAGGTACATCCTACTCGACTTATTGGGCGCTGTTGATATTGTCTCGACTGTTTTTACCAAGTTGTCATTGTCTTATCAGATGCCACTGGCCCTAGGGGTGCAAAATCACGAATACGGATGCCGGGTGGTGGTCCGCCCTCATTATTCTGTCCATGAGGCCTCTTTCGATCCACTCTTCTTGATGTTATTTTTTGAGAAGTAAGCTTAACCCTCTTGACTGCTATCAATACCGCCTCGAAGGTCTAGTAGTCATGCACCTCTACCATATACAAGATATCCAAGTGAAGTCCCTGCTGGAACATCATTTCTCTCTCCAACTCTGTTGCCACCATGGTCGGAGAAAATCTGCATAGTCGATAAAATTCTGTCGCATAGTCGTCTACTGTCTTTCCGGCTTGATTGAGGTTAATAAACCTTTGCTGTAACTCACACTGAGCCCAATACCAAAGTACTTTACCATAAACTGGGTCTTAAAATCCTCCCATAAAATAGGATGCCTCAATCCTACCTCCATCGTAGCCCACCAATCTCTTACCAAATCTTGGAGTTCTAGGCTAACCAGGTCAACTAGTTCCTCGGTCGAAACTATAGCCGCTGTCAGAATAGTCTCGATATCCTGGAGCCAATCATCTACCGTGATTGCATCCTCCATGACATCAAAGTATTTGGGGTTCAGTCTGTAAAATCTAACAGATGTCCTAGAGTCTGTTCTCTCATCTCATTCTAAGGTCGTTTGTAACCCATGGTTCAACAAGATATTCTGTTCCTGCTGTTGGAGCTGTTATTGCTGATATTGCTATTGTTGTTGTACCTCCATCTGGTGTTTTTGTGCTGCTAATAATCTATAAATAATCTTTAGCAAGGTTGGGGTATCCAGTGCTACCGGCACTACGGGAGGTATGGGAACACCTGGAGCCTACTGCCCAATTCCATTCATCGTGGGTACAACTCGGATCCTTGGCTGAGGTTCCACATGATCTCGTTCTACTGGCAACTCTGCCTCTCTTGTTGCTATAGCATCGGAGGAAAGAGAAGCCCTAAAGAAGAGCACAAGGAACATCAAGAATAGGACGAGAAGGAAGAAGGAAGCAATCAATTTGGAAGATTTCAAGCAGAGTATCGAAGAGGACAAATTTATAACTTCAAGAAGGATCATGTTTGATTGAGACTCCTATGACCATGACACACCACAAGTCTAAAAAGATAGACCTACATGGGCCACCACTAAAACCTTGTCACACCCCGGAACCAAAATACTGGAGAGCGGGAGAGTGACTCAGCCAACCACACCTTGCAGAATACATAAGTAAGCCACAATGTACTAAGGTTGTAAAGAGACAAGGGGGTGCATGCTATAATCAAGTCACCTAGGGTCAAGAAGATCTATGTCTCAATCATCAACTAAGAAACGATAAGAATGAATGTCACGCCCCAGTCCCAAAATACGTAGGACCAGGAACACGTAAGCATGCTAGTCGTATATATATGGCAACTCCAATATATGGATACCATAATACACACGTACGCTGTAATATGAATATAAACTCACATGTGGTATATATATGGTCATAAGTCGCAGATATACTAAATCTCATCCATGCAACAAGTCACAAAAGGAAATAACTAAACTAGAATAATGAGTCTGAATAATCCAAAACTAATAGTTAGGTGGAGACAAATCCACTACCAATGACTATATCAATACTAAAGTGAGAGAGGGATATAAAATCTCCAATATAAATAAGATAATAATATAAAGTTATAAGTGAAGCAATCTATCGCTAGAGATAATCAGAGATGCTCCGAAGGTAAGACCTCCTCGGAAGAGATAAGTGGTAAGTCCTGATCTGTGCTCCTGCAAAAAATCATGAACATCTACACCTGGAAAGGGACCAGGTCTTCAGAGGGACATAACAAGATAGATAGATGCATGCAAATTTGAATACAGTAAACATGCATAATGTTTGAAAATATATAAGTACGCTGTACAAGATAATCTATATGAATGCAAATAAGGACAACTTTTGACGTATGGGCAAGGGTAGGCTACTCGATCTAAGCCTCATAACTCACACACCCGTCAGGGGACATCAGAAATCGTCATACCTCGGGGGTAGCGACCAACGCGACTCTACAAAAATTGACATACCTCGGGGGTAGCGACCAGCACAATGCACGCCCGTAGTGAGAGCTATATACTATGGTTTACCAGAGTGGTTAAAGCCCATACGCCTAATGATTATCCTCTCATGATACTAGGTGTCAAGTGTGTGTCAACATATCTAATATATAGTAATAACTGAAAGAAACTACACATGCAATAAATATACAGAAATGCAATGAATATACAGAAATATAATAAATATGCAAAGTACTGTAAACAATTTGGCAAGGTATCTTACCTGGTCTAAAAAAGAATGAAGTCCCAACTCAAGGCGTCGTCCGATCTACCCGTCACATAAATTAAACAAGTTAGGTTACAAAAGTGGGTGAATAGGTTCCTCAATTTTAATCTATTTTAATTCTGAATAAAATAAATTAAAATAGTATTTAATCTTATTATAGTCTGATTTTATTGTTAAATCCTAATTTTGGTCCAACGAAAGTCAACTTTACGGATTTGTGATCCATGGCACGCAAATCGAGGCAATCCATTGACCAAAAAGTCAATCGACTCAAATCATTGATTTGTGTGTAGAATTATATAGATTTTAGTTCTACATGAATACCAGAATCGACGGTTTCATAAAATTATAAGTCGGTAAAGAGTTATGTCCACAAGGGCGCATAAATGATAATTTTTGGTAGTTTTCTATTTACGTATACGTTGCACGAATTTTACAATAAATTAAAATTACATGTTAAATTCTGAAAATATTATTTTATTTAATTTTATTATGTCAACTTTCTGAAACTTTAAACGGCTCGAAATTCCGAATTCAGGATCTCCCGAAATTTTAAAAATATGAAAACACGTCTGATTTCGGACAGCTGGCACTTTCAGAATATTCTGGAAAAATAGGTTCTAAAATTATTAAAATAATTTATATATTCAGAAAACTAACCTTCATATGGTTCTAAAAAAAATTAGAGCGCATTTGGAGTCCGGAGCTAGGAGATATCGTCTTTTTAAGTCGTCATAACATACTAAAAAATGAGTCTAAATTTATGACAAATTTTGACTCTTTTTGGACAAAAAAGAGGTAAATTTGGGAAAGAAAAATATGAAGGATGAGGTATTTATAATGGTGGAGACTACTAATTGAATACGACTAGGATTGGCTAATTTGGATAGGATTATGATAAGTTTAAATAAGGATAGGATATGCATAAAGTTGCTTTCCTACTAGGCTCAGGATTTGAATTAATTTAAAATAGAGTTTGAATTTATCTCAATAATTTATAATCTTAAATAGAATTAAAGATAATAAAAATAATTTATATATAATCTTATTAATATCTATTAAGACTAAATTAGCATCTATCTAATATTAAGACTATATATATCAAAATAAATCCTAAATAATTTTAAAAATCTAAATAATTTTTTTACTTAAAAATAAATTATAGAAAAATATAATTAAATATTTTAACCTAAAATAAATATTTTGTAGGAACAATATGCAAGTATTGTCTTACAGTAAATTATGGAAGTCCTAGAAATTTATGTTCCCTATGTTTTAATTACCTAAAAATTCTAAAAAAATCTCCAAAAATATAAAATAGCTTAAAAATAATTCTAAATAATTATTTACATAATTAAATATACTAAGCAAATTATTTTTTAATTAACTAATAGAAAATACTAAAGTAATTCAATATTTAAAATAATCTATAATAAATAAAATAATATAAAATACACACAAAATACCTATTTTGGATGAGGGGGTTTACAATCTACCCAACTTACAAAAATTTTGTGCTCGAAATTGACACTACCCATATTCATAATAATCACTATAGCTATTACACTACATTGCTATCTAGCAGTGCTTCCTCAAAGTCATAGTCTGTTACTCTAACACTTCTCATTTATTGTCCATACACTATTCTATTTCTGTAACCTCCGTATCCTAAAATTCGTGCTTAAATATTATTTTTAGGTTAATTTGGGGCTAGTGGGATTTTTCCATAATTTTTTGTTAATTAAAAACTAGTAACCCTAATTTCCTAGGACTTTCAAGAATTTATTTTAGGGTCAAATATAATTAAAAATAACCCAAACTTTTATTTTAGGTTCTAAATAATAAAATATATTTTCTAGAATTTTTTGGAATTTTTTTGATTATTTTTTGCATTTATTTTGAGTTAATTATAAAAAACTGAATTAAAAACTATTTTCTGAAAAATAAAACCCAAAAAGAATTTATTTCTGCCCAGTCAGCAAACAGGGGGCCCACCTGTCAGCCTCCAGCAGCCAACAGTGCGGGGCCCGCCTGTCAGTGACCGCGGGTGAAGCCGAGCCGAGCCGCGTCCTAGTCCGAGTCGGACTCTGCTGAGCCGAGCCGCGTCAGTGCCTGACCGTTCGATCTGGGTGGGGAGCCACGGATGGCTGCCACGTGGCAAGCTTCTGAGCCACGGCTGCTCTTTCTCTCTCCTCTATATATATATATATATATTAGTTTAGTAATTTTCTAGGGTTTTTCTTCAGCCGATTTTTGGAGAATTGCCATCTAGGGTTCTTCATCTTCCAGAAGCCATTGCGTATAGCTCCGGACTCCAAACGAGGCTTAGTTATTTGTGTTAGAACGATATTGAGGTTAGATTTATGATTATATAATTTGTTTTACGAAACTATGAGTATTAAATTCTGAAAATTTCGTAGAGTACAACATGTCCGAAAATAGACGTGTTTCGATGTTTTCGTTATTTCGGGAGAACCAGGAATCGGAATCATGAACCGTTTAAAGTTTCGGAAAGCTAATGTCGTGATAATTGACATATGTTTTTCCCAGAATTTATATCGAAGTATTTTTATACTGTTAATTCTGTAGAACTTCTAGGTTAGAATTTAACCATCGGTGCACGATACGAAACTTGTATGTGCCATAATTCCCAAACGAATTTGAATTTGGATGAGCCATAAATTCCAAAATATTTTTGACGCTGAAATCTACAGGAAATCATGCATGAAAGTCGAGTTTGTGTCGGTTGACTTTTCGGTCAACAGATCGCCTCGATTTGCGTGCCATGAGTCTCGAGTTGATAAAATTCAGTTCCTTTGGACAAAATTTAGGAATTAACCTAAAAATTAGAATAATGAGATTAAAATAGGATTTTAAAGTAATTATTCCAGAATTAAATAAACTAAAATAAATTATCTTTTGACATGGTAAAATTATAATACATAGGCTATTTGGACAGTGACTTGGACTCTGATTTATACCAGCTAAGGACCCCAGGCGAGTACATTCTCTGACAGTTTCTATTATGTTGATTATCTCTATAACTCTTGTTGTATAGCGTACATGACTCTGACACTGTTCTTTACACGAGTTGGCATCATTGAGACCTGTCACGAGGAGTCGTGATTGGGATCCATCGTGCTAGCTGGGGAAAATAGGGAAATATTAGTAGCTTACATCATCATATCCAACCTTACATGCATCATAGCTCACCCAAACCTCACGTCGGTGCAGCCTGACCATTACATGCCTCATAGCCTGTTACATGTGATTAGCCTGACTATTGCTCGCATCATAGCTATCCGGATGGTTAGCCTGACCCTACATGAATCATAGCTAATCATATGTAACAAGCCTGATCAGTCCCAAGCCGATCACATGATATACTAATGTTTCACACACTTAGTTAGAGGATTATTGACATGCATCTCTAGTATATTGATCTAGCATCTCCACATGTTCTAGTTATTGTTCTTGTACACACTTACATACCAGTTCATTGTTCTTGCATATACTTGTATTTCTATTTTATTGCTAGATGTACCTTGATGATAACATGCTCCAGTATTCCAGTATTTCTTATTTCCAGTATTTCCTATCTGTCTTTTATTTCTTTACACTGTGTTATAGTTTTTGTCAATATATATGGAACTGCTGTTAGAGGTGTATTTTGTTCCAATCCTGACTGGATATTTGTTTCCAGACTGTGACATAGAGGACTTATTCTGACATACTTGGAGACTTGGATGTATTTATTGCAAGTTAGACTATTTATTGTTGTTTAGACTTGTCTTGTATTTCATTTGCTTGCTTCGATATCTCATCGTGCTTTATTTTCCGTGATTGAATATTCTATATTATATTGTGATATCTGTGTCTCCTTATGGAGTTGGATATTCATGTGATAGTTATTAGCTAGTATTGTGACCTAGACAGCGTTCTACCGCCGATGCTGCGGCGTAGGCTGGACGTACCCACCCTCTCGTGCCCCTACACCGGGTGTGGGTCGTGACAAGTTTTTAGTGGTAGCCCATGCAGGTCAGATTTCGCAAGTTGTGCGATGTCGTGGTAGTGTGACGTCTTAGTTGTACTACTACTTGCCTGCTATAGAATATAGGACATAGGATACAAGGATGAGAGAGAATACTCAATCACAAAAATTCTTGAGAGATTCCTGGGACGACTCCTTGAGAATCTTATTATAATTTCCAATTTAAATCCTTTTCCTTGTTTCCATCCGCTCTTGCTTGTTGTTATTGAACTTGATTCTTGTTGATCAGTTATTAAATTAAAATCTTGGTATCATTGTTAAGTTTAATTCTTGTTGACCAGTTGTTAATTCTTGGTATCGTTGTTGAGTTGATTTCATATCGAGATGAATTTTACGGGCTAAAATTTACGGTATCATCTGATGACATATATTGATGAGGACAGTGAGAAAGGTAAAACGTCTACTTTGGTTATGGGGCCTAGAGTTTATCGCAGCCACATTAGCTGTCGTGACGAGAACGTAGGAACCTGACTTGGATGTACATACTTTAGTTATAAAATTTAGAATTTCTCGCAGCCATACCAGTTGGCGTGGCGAGGGTTCTAGATGACATGATTATCGAGTTGCATACCTTAGTTACGAACCTGTCGTTTATCACATCTATGCTTACTGGCGTGGCGAGGATTCTGAGTGTCATGATTTCTAACAGACGAGTATGATTATCAGGTTGTATCTTAAATTGGTTCTTAAAGTATCATCTCAAGACTTATCTATTTCTGTTATTCCAGGACCTTGTTCCATCATTTCCTTTGCTAGCAATAGCAATACCTTCAGTCCTTATTCCAGTTCCTTTTTGAGCTTTTTTTCTTGAGGATTCCTTGTTAGTATGATAATTAGTGACTTGTAATTATGTATGTGTCTTGTATTAGTTTTGACTGAGTGTGACTTGTTAGTTGTAAGTATTTTTAGTTGGACATGTGAGCAATAGGCATTAATCTAGAGTTAACTCATATCATAGTACCTTGTAACAATAGTTCTATGATAGGCGTGTTATAGTTAGTATTTGCACTATAGATAGAAGGAGAAAAGAGTATCAGTGAAGGTTCTAAGAGTAAATATCAGAGTCAGCATGCCAGTCCTGACTAGTCGTGAATTCATATAATTGGATGATCTATGTAAACAATTAAGTATCAAGGAATTGTGTTAAAGATTAATGGAGCGTGATGTTCAATTTGATGATTTATACTGGATGTATCAAGAGTAAAGAAATATATATGCATAAAGGGTTTTAATGAGATGCCATGAGTAGAAAAATATCAAGATTGGTAATAAAAGTTATGAAATGTATCACATATTAGTTTAACAGGCTGTAAAAGGTTTAAGAGATATGCTTATACATCAATCGAGATATGGAACCATATGCCTGTTCTTGAGATTGAAGTAAAGCATGGGTATTATAGAAATTGCAAGTGATCATAAGTTCTAGTCAATGTGACGAGGTAATCTAATGATGAAGCTAGTGTTACCATACAAATAGTGCTAGTGATTCTATATCAAGGATTATTGAGAATGGTGCTAATAACAGTAAGTACTACGTGTGATGATAGTTAGATTGGTGTATCAATTAATATAGATAGAAAATCATTAGAGAAAATATGTGTGATGATAACTTTGATTATTGGAAGTAATATTGCAAGTAATCCGGGCAGTACAAATTTCAGTACACAGTTGAGAATTGAAGACAATTGGTGTATTGAGTGCACCTTGAGTATTAGAGACTGCGAGTATTTATATGTATACTTGTGGATTTAAATTTATAAATTGAAGAGTGAAAATGAATTTCAATTTTTAAAGAATTTTTGAGGAGTTAATATTTTATGTTATTAAAATTTTGAGGATTAAAAATTCAATTCAATAAACATGGTCAAAGCTATAAGGATTTTAGAAGTGATTAAAAATTTTATTTCGATATTGAGCATTTGACTTTTGAGGAAAGTATATGTATTTTATTTTAAATTGTTCGAGAAGTTAAATTTTGATGATTTTATTTTGAGGATAAAATTTTATGGTGAGTAAGATATATATTAGTATATGAGTGGTTGATTTGCATGTGTAAGGATCTATTGGCTTGAGAATGTTTGAGATGGCACTACAAACTAACTTGGGTGTCCATCTAGAGTTGTATTAGAGAGAGTAGTACTTAGTTTGGTATATTGTACTTGGTGTGCACTTGAGTGATAAGAACAACTAGTATAAACAGTTGTAGTAGGTAAGAGAACTAGCAGTGGGTGTGCTAGTAGTAGAAACTGTGGTACCTAAAGGGATAGAGGTATCAAACTTTGGATGCATTATTAAACTATGGTTGTGTTAGAGATTCTTGGTATCATATCTAGGTATTAATAGACAGGTGTATGCAATGAGGATGTATTCATGGATGTTGTGGACTAATGATTAGTTGATATGGATATCAGTATATAGAGATAGGAATTAGTGAGTGAATGTGCCAGAGTTAAGTGTATATTAGAGGATTAAGATGTCCAAGTAATGGGTTAGAAGGCTATGTTCTGATTCTTTCCTCATATTCCTTTTCCATCTGATTGTTTGATTGATTGATTTCTTAGTACCATAGCTTGTATCAATAATTTTCTTGTTAGAATATAGTTAGTAGTACACCCTAGCAGAGACTGCAATACCATAACAAAGGAGACCATAACCATGTATGTTTTCTCTAGATTGCATGTTGTGTGACTGTAGGTAGGAATTTCTTAGACCTTGATTGTTGGGGGTTTGACCGTAGTAAAGATTTATGAAGAGGATATGACTTGACAAAGAGAGGCAAGGTGCTTTAAATATTGAGGATAAACATTAATTTAAATAAAGAGTTGAGAATTTAATATGGCAGAATTGACGATTTTGCTAAAACATTAATTTTTATGAAGATTAAGATATGATTGAATCTATCATTAAAATTCAAGAAAATTAAGGAGATTATCATTATATTCATTCGACTGTAAGTTATGAACTTATATTGAATATGGTATTTGAAGATTTCATAACTAATACATTATTTGATTTTGTGTGAAAAAAATGAATCGAGGATTAAGATCACTAATGGGTTAGTGTTCGATTTTAAAATTTTGGGATGAGAATTTAAATTTTATAAACATGCATAAATTGGATTTAAATTTGAGGAGTAAGATGATTAATGGGTCAGTATTTGAATACAAACTTTTGGACGAGATTTTTAAATTTTATAAATATACATTGAGTGGATTTAAAATTAGAGGATTGAATATTAAATTTTGTATTTAGTTATTAGCATAAAATTCTTGAGGAGATTTTGATAAGAATGGAATTTGATTTTTAATTTTAAAGGTTTGCGGGAATATGATACTTATAGAATTTGGAAAGAAATTTTGTGAAATGGCAATATGGATTCACTTCATGATTATGTGATTCGTTGAATTTAAAATCTTGATGGAGAATATAATATAAATGAATACATACAACTATTGAGGATTTTAAATTTTGAGGACGAAATTTCTTTAAGGTGGGTAGACTTGTAACCTCCGTATCCTGAAATTCATGCTTAAATATTATTTTTAGGTTAATTTGGGGCTAGTGGGATTTTTCCATAATTTTTTGTTAATTAAAAACTAGTAACCCTAATTTTCTAGGACTTTCAAGAATTTATTTTAGGGTTAAATATAATTAAAAATAATCCAAACTTTTATTTTAGGTTCTAAATAAAAAAATATATTTTCTAGAATTTTTTGGGAATTTTTTGATTATTTTTAGCATTTACTTTGAGTTAATTATAAAAAACTGAATGAAAAACTATTTTCTGAAAAAGAAAACCCAAAAAGAAATTATTTTTGCCCAGTCAGCAAACAGGGGGCCCACCTGTCAGCCTCCAGCAGCCAACAGTGCGGGGCCCGCCTGTCAGTGACCGCGGGTGAAGCCGAGCCGAGCCGAGCCGAGCCGCGTCCTAGTCCGAGTCCGACTCAGCTGAGCCGCGTCAGTGCCTGACCGTTCGATCTGGGCGGGGAGCCACGGATGGCTGCCACGTGGCAAGCTTCTAAGCCGTGGCTGCTCTTTCTCTCTCCTCTCTATATATATATATTAGTTTAGTAATTTTCTAGGGTTTTTCTTCAGCCAATTTTTGGAGAATTGCCATCTAGGGTTCCTTCATCTTCCAGAAGCCATTGCGCATAGCTCCGGACTCCAAACGAGGTCTAGTTTTTTGTGTTAGTATGATATTGAGGTTAGCTTTCTGATTATATAGTTTGTTTTACGAAATTATGAGTATTAAATTCTGAAAAATTCGTAGAGGACAGCATGTCTGAAAATAGACGTGTTTCGATATTTTCGCGATTTCGGTAGAACCAGGAATCAAAATCATGAACCGTTTAAAGTTTCGGAAAGCTAATATCGAGATCATTGACATATATTTTTCCCAGAATTTAATTCGAAGTATTTTTATACTGTTAATTCTGTAGAACTTCTAGGTTAGAATTTAACCATCGGTGCACGATACGAAACTTGTATGTGCCATAATTTCCAAACGAATTTGAATTTGGATGAGCCGTAAATTCTAGCATATTTTTGATGCTGAAATCTACAGAAAATCATACATAAAAGTCGAGTTTGTCTCGGTTGACTTTTTGGTCAACAGATTGCCTCGATTTGCGTGCCATGAGTCTCGAGTTGATAAAATTCAGTTCCTTTGGAAAAATTTTAGGAATTAACCTAAAAATTAGAATAATAAGATTAAAATAGGATTTTAGAGTAATTATTCCATAATTAAATAAATTAAAATAAATTATCTTTTGACATGGTAAAATTTTAATACATAGGCTATTTGGACTGTGACTTGGACTCTGATTCATACCAGCTAAGGACCCCAGGTGAGTACATTCTCTGACAGTTTCTATTATGTTGATTATCTCTATAACTCTTGTTGTATAGCATACATGACTCTGACACTTTTCTTTACACGAGTTGGCATCATCGAGACCTGTCACGAGGAGTCGTGATTGGGATCCATCGTGCTAGCTGGGGAAAATAGGAAAATGTTAGTAGCTTATGTGATCATATACAACCTTACATGCATCATAGCTCACCCACACCTCACGTCGGTGTAGCCTGACCATTACATGTCTCATAGCCTGTTACATGTGATTAGCCTGACTATTGCTCGCATCATAGCTATCCGGATGGTTAGCCTGACCCTACATGAATCATAGCTAATCATATATAACAAGCCTGATCAGTCCCAAGCTGATCACATGATATACTAATGTTTCACACACTTAGTTAGAGGATCATTGACATGCATCTATAGTATATTGATCTAGCATCTCCACATATTCTAGTTATTGTTCTTGTACACACTTACATACCAGTTCATTATTCTTGCGTATACTTGGATTTCTATTTTATTGCTAGATGTACCTTGATGATAACATGCTCCAGTATTCCAGTATTTCTTATTTCCAGTATTTCCTATCTGTCTTGTATTTCTTTACACTGTGTTATAGTTTTTGTCAATATATGTGGAACTGCTGTTAGAGGTGTATTTTGTTCCAATCCTGACTGGATATTTTTTCCAGACTGTGACATAGAGGACTTATTCTGACATACTTGGAGACTTGGATGTATTTATTGCAGGGTAGACTATTTATTGTTGTTTAGACTTGTCTTGTATTTTATTTGCTTGCTTCGATATCTCATCGTGCTTTATTTTTTGTGATTGAATATTCCATATTATATTGTGATATTTGTGTCTCCTTATGGAGTTGAATATTCATGTGAGAGTGATTAGCTAGTATTGTGACCTAGACAGCGTTCTACCGCCGATGCTGCGGCGTAGGCTGGACGTACCCACCCTCTCGTGCCCCTACACCGGGTGCGGGTTGTGACAATTTCTAACTCATCTACACTACCCAACTTACAAGAATTCTACTAGTAGTCAAAGTCTCTTGAAGCTATTGTCTAGGTTGTAAGAAAAATTTATTTATTGGGTCGAGTATCTTGGGATACCCGTCTGGAATCTCATAACTATGATTTTTTTCTTTAACCGTCAAGTATCATAGTCTAATACTGCCATGCCACCTGAACAGTATGTCTACAAATACTTTGACTACTTTACTATAACGGTCTAGCTGCAGCTGTCGCTACTTCGCCAGCGATTTGTCATAGTCGTCAGTTCATCACAAGTGTCTTCAACTCTTTCCTAGGCTTAGTCTAAGTTTTAGGGCAACAATTAAGGTCTTGACTAACTTTATAAAACTATTGGGAGTATGAACTAATTCAACAATCTAACAGATTTTTATTAGGCTAAATGATGCTACTTAAGGGTTGAATTAATAAAAGAATACAAATATTGCTATAGTGCATATACATAAGGGTTATCGTTATGAACTCATCCTTTAGTTATTAATCATTACTAACACATATATGTTTTAACTAATAAAACTAAGGGTAGGGTCGAAGTAAACCAACAATTCATAATGGCACGAAAGGATACGACTATGATAGGAAGAGTTAAGCACGAGATAAGGAATGGGGATGGAAGAGAAGATGGGCTACCCCAAGGGGCGAGATAGTGATAGGGAAAGAATACTACTACTGCTACTCGCGTCATCCATTAGCTTCGTGGATATGCCATCTAGGTAGAACATCAATATATCCTCATAACTACTAAACCACCATATATATAATTCTACGTCTATTTGTACATCTAAGATCTTGTGTCACAATGGGATCATGAGTAAGAAATGACACATATAACTAACGTCGTACCTGTATCTACGACTTTCTGTGTCCGCGCTCCTTATTTGTCATCATGAGTGCTTGACCTATGGGATATATCTAGTACTCTCCGCGTATCAAAATTATACTAAGCACGAACGTTCGTCTTTCCGAAATAGGGGAAGACGGAAAATAACAATAAGGAATTCAATGAGGAGGTGATAGAATACAAGTACGGGATTGAAAGGGATTAGAAAATTTGAAAGGGAGTTCCAAGGCAGTTGTGGATTAAAATCTTATTTTGGGTAAATTCCTATTCACATGCTCATATCAGTATAATGATGTAACCGATAAGATATGCTCGGACATGTCTAAAGGGCATGTATATTCGTCTAACAAGTTTTGGTCAACTATATCTCAATCCACATAAAGTAGTGATACAAAGAGCGAACCAAGTGCACTATGGTTGATCAGACCATAATGCACCTGTAGAAGCATAAAAATACGCCGGGAAGCTCTACGCAGCATATTGATGCAGAGCAGCGTAAATAGAGGCATTCAGAGCGATCAAGCGTGCAACAGAGCTTTTTTGCTAAACACAGCGTGAAAATATTAAAAGCTCAAAGGACCATCCGCGTAAGGCAGTACGTCCAAACCGCTTCAGCGTAAACAGGGTGCTTCATCGCCTCCTGGGCGTAAAACCCATCCTCTTTAAAGTATACGAGAGATGCTTCGTATTCTCCAAAGTGAACCTGTCAGATCCTGTAATGAACCTGACGTCTGGACTTCTGACAGAGGGATACTGCACGGCTACCCAGACGACGGCTATAATGATGGCACAGCACTGCGACCCAGGCTATCATTTACCGCTATCTCCTTTGCGTAAACGGCTTTTACGTGCACAAAGGGATACGCTGCCTTATTTTACACAGGCAGACATGAGCTGTTTACGCTCCGCGGTAGACAAACCGCCTACCACATCAAAAGCTGCACTTCGTACGGGGCTCGAGGCACGTCTCTACGTCCAATGCACAGAGCGATGACAGTTGCTCGAGGCCCGTCTCTACATCTAATGCACAGAGCGGTGACAGTTTCTCGAGGCACATCTCTGCGACTGATGCACAGAAGGGCTACAGACCTTCAAAAACATGCCTCCGCAATTAATGCACAGGATGGTGGCAAATCTCAATATTTATTGCAAGAGATTTGATTATATCTTCAAAAGCCGTAATTTCGGCTAAGACGTCCACATCAGCACTCTGGTACGGTACGCAGCGGCTTCTACGCCCATTCAGCTCTTGTGCTCATTCAGATCCTGTGCTCATTCGGCTTCTACGCCCATTTGGCTTCTACGCCCACTCTGCCTCTACGACCACTTGGCCTCTACGACCACTCGGCCTATATGACCATTCGGCTTCTACGCCTATTTTCGGCTTCTATGCCTACTTGGCTTCTATGCCATGGTGACAGACATTGGCTTCTACGCCCACCTCTTCTACACGAGGGATACTTACCTACGTGGCTTCTATGCCATGATTTTCGTAGTAATTATACGCGTTTTGTCCCTTAGTTGGAACCGCGTCACACGCTCATTCAAAGGATCATCTATATGCAGGCATTGGTTATTTTAACCGTTGTGTAAAAGGGTATTGTACTTTCCACTCCTCGGTTTCTACACCGACGGAGTGGTCACTGTCACCAAAACTCTATAAATAGAGACCTCTATCAATGGGGAACAAGGTCAGAAAATTGGTCAAGAAAACCAATATCAGATCCACGGTCGAGGAAATTAGGTCAGAAAATTGGTCAAGAAAACCAATATCAGATCCACGGTCGAGGAAATTAGGTCAGAAATTGGTCAAGAAAACCAATATCAGATCTAAAGGTCGAACTTCCAAGAAAGATCGAACCAGAGGTCAAGAGAGAGAGAGAGAGAGAGAGAGAGAGAGAGAATCCGGAGCTCAGGCAAAAAGTAGGGATCGACGACTTTTGCATCGTGCATCCACCCTCTTTTACAACCTTCGAAATTGCTACCTGTCTTCCACGGCACTTCTTCAACATCGTGTGGTCCAAGGGCTAAAGTAATCGACTGCAGATCAGACACCTATAGCAATATTTACCTAGATTAAATAAATTGTACTCCCACATCCTCGTATAGGATCAAATTGTACAAGTTTGTTTGTAAACCAAAGAAGGCGGGTTTCGTGTAAACCCCATCTTGAATACATTTTCGTTCTTTCGTTTTCTACCACAAACAAGATGGCGACTCTGCTGGGGATCTCTTTCTCTTCTGATGAGGAAGTAATTGCTTAATACGATGCGGTATCTGTAGGAACCGTGAAGAAGACAATGGTCATCCAATTTGACCAGTCTGCCTACGAAGATATGCTTCGAACTGGGGGTAGCTCTCACCCTCTATCCGTCCAAGACAACAGGAAGCTGCGCAAGGTCTGGATGCCCAAGACATCCTCTACCGTTCTTGTGGACTCTCCAATCTCTCCGATCTCTCTGACCAATGAGGTTGTAGCATTGCTCCCTCCGTGCCTCGTACGTAAAATTTAGTCTCCCGCTAGGCACGGTACAGACAAAACTTCGGGCAAAGCCTCAGCGCTAACCCAAAAGTATCCTCTACACTCTACGCGTAGAAACCAGTCTCCCGCTACGCGCGGTACAGACAAAACTTTGGGCAAAGCCTCAACGCTAACCCAGAAGTATCCATTATGCTTTACGCGTAGAAACCAGTCTCCCGCTACGCGCGGTACAGACAAAACTTCGGGCAAAGCCTCAGCGCTAACCCAGAAGTATCCACTACGCTCTACGCGTAGAAACCAGTCTCCCGCTACGTGCGGTACAGACAAAACTTTAGGCAAAGCCTCAGCACTAACCCAGAAGTATCCACTACGCTCTACGCGTAGAAACCAGTCTCCCGCTACGCGCGGTACAGACAAAACTTCTGATGATGCCTCAGCGCTAAATCGGAAGTACAAATCATGCTCCGTGTACAAGACAATATCTGACCTCTACGGGGAACCAGATGAGCGTTGTGATCTCCACAAGGGAAAGCAAGCGGCAGAGTACTCAAATTCTCGGCCTTTACGCCAGCGAGGGAGCAATCTGCCTACCCTCCGGATTACGCGGGAAGCCGATGGTCGACTGAGGACCTCTTCAGCTTTACGCCAGTCTGAGCAAATCTCCAAATTATGCCAGGCGAAGTCTCACGGCATAAAACAAGCTCAGGTTACGGAAATACACCCTCCCCGGGGATTATTCGCACCCAGATGGCCAACCTGTTATACACAGGTGGCACAGGGAAAACTATAGTGCCCAATCTCCGTATGTCCACTGATGGGAACAGAAGGAACAAGCCATCGTCTTCTTCTTCTACTCCTCCTGACTTGCACAAATATCTAATCCAGAAGCGTAAGGAGAGGGGACCTTCCAACATGTCTATTACGTCCGCTGGCGAGCAATGTTGTAATAGTCATAAGATTATGATTGACTGTTACTGTTCTAAAGCAAAACGGTCGGTTTTTGACTGGTTGAGCTACTCTCTATCTTTCCAGGAAGAAGAGCCCGCGCATGCATCCGTGAACATGGCTTCACACATACCTAGAGGAGGGTCGAGCTCAAGATGTCATCCCTCTAGGCCTCCGAGCCAAAGGAGATTGGATGACCTCCTCAGGAACACTGAAGCTGGGGTGTTCCAAAATACCCGTGCAAGGTCACAGCAACCAGCTTTGTACTCGTCTGATTCCGATGCTGGGGGTCGCCAGTCTCCCGGATCAGATGTTGAGAGTATAGAGTCGACTTCTGCAGCGACCTATAATAATCCTTTGATGACGCCGAGGGAAATAGGAGTTTATGCCGTTGAAGATGAACGCGAGGAAGCTTCACCGTCAGGAAACGCGGAATAACGCAACACTATACTAGAGACATCTCTGAAACAAATGCAATCCGTAATGGAGAACATGCACCAGATGATGCTAACTCAGCACGCAACTGCCATGGCTCAAGCATCGGTCCCGCCAACTCAGATACGTGTGGGGGTGGACTTACCACCATCCAACCCGAGCCAAGAGCCTACTCTAGATCAAGAGTCAGCAGTTCCTCCGCTTCCTCACTCGAAGAATATATTACCTCCATTGAAGTCACGATACAACCAACTCTGCACTACACCGTAGTCCCGCTTTCAACTGAAAATCCAATGCAGGCAGTACGGGAGTTGAAAGCCCAGTTTGACGCCTTGAAGCATAAAGATCAGCTCAAGAAACTGGGAATCAACCAGCCTTACCCAGTTATCTGGGAAGAGGTCCCTTTCCCTCCGAGGTACAAACCTCAGACTATGGCTCTGTTCGAGGGAAAAACATCACCAAGTCAATACATGAACTATTTCAGTATGATGACGGTGTTGCTACAAGGGAACGACGCCCTCCTCACTCGGGTGTTCAAAGGCTGCCTCTCAGGAGTAGCCTATCAGTGGTACCGTGGCTTGGCGGACAACTGCATTACTTCCTTCGAGGACTTCAAGGATTTATTCTTTATGCGATTCTACGAGGAAGGAATGGACATGTCTATGTCCTCTCTCATTGAAGTCAAGCAGAGGGAAAAGGAGGACGTTCGCACCTTCGTCGAACGTTTTCGTCAGGCTACCTTACAAATGCCTCCAGGAGTTCCAGACTCTGCGTTAGTAGACATTTGCAGGAAGAACCTCCTTCCCGTAGTCTCGTATTTACAGGACCATATCAGTTCCATGATTGGCCCTCGTTCATCATCTCGGCAGTAGCCGTCGCAGACAACAGTCGCAAGGCGCGCGATAATGGCATCATGATCTCTGCCTCTGACAGAGGCAAGAGGTTATCTTCCAGCAGCGACCATCCTCGCAGCTCCAAAGGAAAAGAAGCTCTGGCGATCAATACGGCCAGGCAAAAGACTGCGGCAACAGCACAAGCGAAACCCGGGACTTCCAGGCCCGTCGAAGTCTAATCTTTCGACGACAATGATATCCCAAGTATATTCGAGTGTCTCGTCAAAAGTGGCATGATCACCCTTCCGGAGCTAAGGTGGCCCCAAGAAGTTGGCAGTACTAACGACCCCAAATACTGCATCTTCCACATCTACGTGCACCACCCGACAAAGGCGTGTTACATACTGAAAAGGAAGATCCAGGGTTTGATCGATGCTAAGGCCATCACTCTGCACAACACCGAGAAGACGGTAACGGCCAACATAATCTCTCTGCGGTTTGGCAATCTGCCTTCCCAAGAAGTCTCGGACGGTGTCACACCCATTTTTCGGACCACGATGAAAATCGTCAATCTCCCTCCAGCTAGGGGTCAAAATCATGACCTGGTACCCCTAACCACCCTGCAGGGCGAGATTATGTGGTTTCATCCGGATTTGGTATCAGAGCTCGAGGAGGAGACTAAAGCTACTAAGGCTACGTCTAAAAAGAGCTCCAAATGCAAACCATGCCATATGGTCGCAACTTCTTTGCCATCAGACGAAGACGATGTATTTGCTGCAACTCGTTCAGGGAAAGCCTACCTTAACGACTACGGAGCAAGTAAGGAAGTTGCACCGGCGGACGCTTCAGCTGCCAAACCTTCAGGACCAGGCCCCGTTGTACCAGATGTCGGTCCTTCAAAACTAACTCCGGCGGACAAGGGGAAGTAAAGAGAAGTGCGCTTTGATAAAGCTGTGAAAAACATTTCAAATAAAGGTTTAGAGAAGCCATACAACTTCGATATACTGGCCCAACTGGCTAATACACCAGCCAGGCTGTCCGTCTTCGAGCTACTCAGGCTCTTCCAAGACACTCGTCTAGCCCTGAGTGAAGCACTAATGCAGGCGGAGGCATGCTTGACCCAGCTCAAGTCCCCCGATGAAGAACCGGTGGCATGTCCTCAATGCCATAGTGTAATGGAAGTGGTCCCAAATATCACTTTAACTCAAGACGACATGCTGTTAAAACATAACAGGCATGACAGGCCCCTCTATTACACCTGGTACGTCGGTTCCATGGAGGTCGATCGAATTCACATAGATCCGGGAACGTCGATCAGCATCATCCCTCACAGTCTGCTAAGACCGCTGAGGATTCCTACCAGCGAATTGGCTTACACCTCTACTACAATCGTGGGTTTCAACGCCGAAAGAAGTAAGCCGTTGGGGAAAATTCGCCTGAGGATCCAGATTGGCAAACTCAGATCGGTGGCCACATGTTATGTCATCGATTCAGAGGTGTCCTACAATATTTTGCTGGGAAGACCGTGGATCCACGACCACAATATCGTTCTTTCAACTCTACATCAATGTCTTAAATATGTAGACCCCCAAGGAACAGTACAAACGGAGGTTGCTGACCTAAACCCGTTTAAAGGAGTAGAATTCTACTATTTCGATGCTGTGTTGTACTCTCAAGACCACACGGGAGAAGTGTCGGGCGTGGCAGAGAAGGAATCCTATCGGGAGCCAGAAGAACCCTCTTCCACACTACCACTGTCAATCAGGGTGAAAGGACGAACCACTCATCCAAAAGCCATGGAGCCTATGGCTATTCACCTGAATAAGACCAGGTCAGGAAAAGGGAGTGATCCTCTAGTGATCACTTTAAACCAGAAGCCTCCACCCTTGGTCATCAACCTTCGCCGCAACAGGCAGCCGACCGATGTAAATGCAACCAGGAACGGAGTTCCAGCTGATAATAAACATCCTCTTTTCCAGTATATTAATGCTCAAATTCTAAATCTCTCCCCGTGACGAGGTAGAACCCATAGCACAAAAATTCTTGAAAGTTATGAACTCCTACCGTCCGTATGTCTGTGAAGTAGCGTCATCATCCAACGTCGTCACGATATATGGACCACATGAGGATTCTATCTTCATTGTCCCTCCTACCTGCAGCAGCCAGCGTTCAATAGTCTTCGGCCGCATGCACAATCAACCGGCTATCCAGGAAGATTCTTTCAATAACGAAGTTGGAAAAATACAAGTTCACCGATACAGCCCGCAAGCGTTGAGGATCATGCAAAACATGGGCTACGACTTGGAGCGGAAGCCAGGCCTCAACTACGGAAGAGGCAGACGAACGTCGCTGTACGGCAACCCCTACTATCAACGAACTCATTTCGGGTTGGGGTATGCCACCTCCTCTAAGTCGGACGAGGATATCTTCTCCCCTTCTCAGAACGGCTTATCGCCCTCTGACTCACCTGATGCTCTCGAACAAACATTATCAGTGAATATGGTAGTGGCAGATTCCTTCGAATCAGACGAACAAGAATCTGAACTATTTGAGAATAACTCTTGGGCCCCATAAATGGATACGCAGTGAGAATTCTGCTTCGAGCAAAGGGAACCTCCCACCAAAGATGAAGTTATCCAGGTTGATGTTGGGGGTGAACTTTCGCCAAAGCCGATAGTTATCAGTAACAATCTTTCTCCAGCTGAAAGGGAAGAAGTTATCCAGCTGATAAAAGAGTATATCGACGTCTTTGCATGGGATTATGAGGACATGTCGGGCCTTGACCCAAAGGTGGCTACTCACAAACTCAACATATTGACCGATTCAAAACCTGTGAAGCAGAACCAACGCCGGTTCCGCCCGGATATGATGGACGCCATCAAAGCTGAAGTCAAGAAGTTGATAGCCCGCGGTTTCATCCGGGAAGAACAACATCCAGACTGGGTCGCCAACGTTGTCCCAGTCATTAAGAAAAATAGGAAAATACGTATCTGCATCGATTACCGAGATCTGAATGCAGCCTGCCCCAAGGATGAGTTCCCTTTTCCCATCACGGACATCATGATCGACAACACCTGCGGTTTTGAACGCATGTCTTTCATGGACGGATTCTTAGGATACAATCAGATCAAGATGCATCCCGAAGACGAGAAGCACACTGCCTTTCGGACCCCGTTGGGGGTATATTGCTATACGGTCATGCCCTTCGGATTGAAGAACGCCGGGGCTACATACCAACGGGCTATGAGTAACATATTCCTTGAGCATTTATGCAAAATAGTAGAATGTTACATGGACGACATAGCCGTCAAGAGCCGCCTCAAAGATGATCACGTTCAAGACTTGAGGACGGTATTCGAGTTAATGTGCCAACATCAACTCAAGATGAACCCTACGAAGTCCTTTCTGGGTGTATCTAGTGGCAAATTCCTGGGATTTGTTATCACCGCCAAAGGCATCCAAGTGGACCCTGACAAAGTCCAGGCCATCGTAGAAATGCGACCACCCCGCAATCTGAGGGAGCTCCGGGGATATCAAGGCCGTCTGGCTTATATCCGGAGGTTCATATCCAACCTCTCAGGGAGATGTCAGCCCTTTTCTCATCTCATGAAGAAAGGTGTATCCTTCATATGGGATAAAACCTGTCAGCAAGCGTTCGAAGATATCAAACGCTACCTCACCAGTCCGCCAGTTCTGGTGCCTTCCGTCATGGGAAGACCGTTCTTGCTGTACGTTCGAGCGATGGTTCATTCTCTAGGAGCTCTTCTCGCACAGAAGAATGATATGGGGCATGAACAGGCTATCTACTACTTCAGCAGGATGATGGTCGGAGCCAAACACCGGTACAACCCAGTAGAGAAAGAATGCTTGGCTCTGATGTTCGCTATCCAGAAGAAGCGGCACTATGTCACCGGCCAGACTATTCATATCATCTCCAGGATCAACCCTCTTCGAGTACTGATGAGCAAGCCAAGTGCTCTTAATTCCTGACTCGCGACTTGGGCGATGCTGTTAACACCATATGACATGGTATACGTCCCGCAGAAGTCCATCAAAGGCCAAGCGCTGGCCGACTTCCTAGCTGCTCATCCGATCCCGGAGGCCTCCAAATTATACGAGGACATTCTCGACGAAGTTGCAGAATGTAATTCCGTAATTGAAAGTGATGCATGGCAACTATTCTTCGATGGAGCCTCCAGAACTGGTCCCATGGGAAACGTGGTTTCAGGGGTAGGAATCGTCCTGGTCACTCCTGATAAACTCGTCATCTACCGAGCGTATTCTCTTAGTGAGCCGTGCTCCAACAATATGGCAGAGTACAACGCTCTGCTAATCAGGCTCTAAGTCGCTAAAGAGCTGGGGGTCGAGTCCCTGGAAGCTTTCGGTGATTCTCTGCTTATCGTCAATCAAGTCAGGGGAATATATGAAGTCCGAAATCCAGACCTCATCCCCTATCACCTAGCAACGGTCGAGATAGCCATGACATTCAAAGGGTTCTTCCTAAAGCATGTACCTCGATCTCAGAATATGGAAGCTGATGTCACGCCCCGATCTCCCGCAGGCAAATCGGCCGTTCCCGCTAGGCGGGAATCACCCTCGCCAGCGCTCCCGCGGAACGATCGCTTAACCCATCCGGGCGTGATACCGCACGAGCGTGTGCCACGCCCGTGCAAGGCCATGGTTCATTTGCTGGCGGCAAGAGTTCTAAGCCACAGAGTCGTATAGATTGTCCGAGTGCAGCGGAGTCATAAACGCATAGGCGATCGGTAACAGGTTCACTGAGTCAACAAATATAGCGGAAGCATTGAAACACAAGTTGAAGTAAAGAAAGCTCTTTTATTGATATAAACTTGTGTTACAGGCGGCGTATAGCCGAGATTACAAGTCGCTCAAGCCTCTCTCTCTGAAACAGTAAAAGCGTGCCAAGTGGCTACAACTGTGGAATGAATGTACAGGCGATGGTCAGGCGACGCTCCAATATTATATCTTGTATATGTGCTTCAGTCTCGGACGCACCGTTGCTTCGGAGTGATCTTCACGCCTAAGCACGCACGTTGGAGGCATCCGCACCGAACAAGGTTCACCCGCACCCTGCATACAAAGTGGTGGATTATCAGTACATTGAATGCACTGGTGGGGAAGCTACTCGCCCGCTCGATAAATCCAAACACGTAATACAGGTTCCGTGCACAACTATTAAGTTGTCTTTCTAGTTGCCTTAGGATCAGGTTCATGCAAACATTGAATAGCCTAACGTGTCGGGCAGTGCGCCGTGCAACATGAGAGAAAACACGGCGAGACTTACCAACTTACCATCTCCTTCCCTGTCCAAGGAAAACATTGAGGCAATATGTTAATTCATGCACGAGCAAGTATAAACATTCAGGGGCATAGCATATGCAAGCACGAGGGTCGTTTTAACATGATCGTTCAGGTGTTCAGTTGCTCATTTGATGCGATGCAGTAACTCGCACACGGATAGCCCCTAAGCGAGGATGACTTATCTATATGAACATGAGTCGCTGGCATAGCCATAAAGGACACTAGTCTTCAACGAGAATGGTTTGCAACGAAAGTACAGTGGTGCTACAAGCCATCTCGTTTAGTACAGTAGACTATACAGTAAGTTCAGCCATGGAGCGGATGGTATACAGCGAAAGAACGGTGGGCGCTGCATACTATCTCGTCCAGTACAGTTGGCTGAAACAGTGGAGTTCCATCCGGATCGGAGCGGCCCCAGTGCCCCGGAGACCGTCCGTAGAACTATACCTCATTTTTGAGTTGTCCGCGACATGCAGGTCAGGGTCAGGGTCAGGGTCAGTTTCTCCTTCACTAGATACTCGAGTACTGTAGAACAAGAGTACAGTGGTACAGTGGTACAGCAGAACAGTATAACAGTAGTACAGTAGTGCACGGTTACAGGAGGTGCTTGAATCATGATTCTGTACAGTGATTAACTTGTCTTGATGCATTCCCCTGGTTCGGGGCTGCCTGGGGACCTAACGGTCCCGGATACTTGCAGGGTCAAACATGCACGGAACGACTACTTAGTAGTCTCCCGGAGTTGGATGAAAACAAGGCAACATTCAAGCAGACAAGCATGCGTTTCTAAGGAACATAAGCAGGCACGTTGCTCGGACCCGAAGGTAAGCCGAGAGTTGAAACCATTAAGGGACTTAGCATACGAGGGTCTGAATATAAGCCATATTTCAATTTCCATGTTCTAGCAAGCAATACAAGTTGGGATTATTCCCTTAGCTAGGTGCGTTAGATTTATTAGCATGCAGGGGGTGAATCACCTAGTGACTAGCATAAATATTCCAGATTTTATGTGTGCTGGCTAAGCAAAGACAAGTTTACCGTAGCCACCCACCTTAGTAATGATTCGCCTCGGTAGAGTGATACGTCAAGCGAGCCTCTGAAAGCCTAAGCCGGGATTCCTGTAGGGACAAGTCTGGATATTATTTGCTTCTCGTTGAGGCAAAGCGAGTCGGGACAGCTGCACTATTGCCGTTTGAGACGGCAGTCCGCTTGAGCGGAACGGGGCGTTACATCCTACCCAACTCAGAAAAAGTCTCGTCCTCGAGACTTACTGAGGACAAGCAGTAATCTAGGGTTGAGGCAATCCTAGACAAGTCGTTGTACTTGTTCATTTGGATATTCACTTGCACAAGTGTCAAAATTAGCATATCGCTTAGACTGGATCGTGCGCACTTTCGAAGGGCCCCTCTAGCGTGAACACGTCAACCAGCTTAGTGATAGCGAAGTCTCAGCACTCGAGTTTCACCTTTTCTTAAGTCTTGGATGGTGCACTAGTTCAAGGCGTCCCTCGAATAGATGCATTCAACCAAACTTAGGGTTAGTGAAAATCGGACAAGCTACTAGCGATACTCTCAAAGGGTTCGCACAGGTTGGCACAAAGGCCACTTGCAGCATACAACCAAACAAGCAAGCATATCATTACATTCAAAATGCATTTTGAAAGTATTTAGACTTATTGTTGGAACATTCCATCGAGGCATTGAGAGAGAGCGTGCACATAACCCATGAACGAGCTTTCAAAACAGATATATCGAATTGAAGACCAAAGGCGTAGAAGCCAGGCTCTGATACCAACATGTCACGTCCCGATCTCCCGCAGACAAATCGGCCATTCCCGCTAGGCGGGAATCACCCTCGCCAGCGCTCCCGCGGAACGATCGCTTAACCCATCCGGGCGTGATACCGCACGAGCGTGTGCCACGCCCGTGCAAGGCCATGGTTCATTGGCTGGCGGCAAGAGTTCTAAGCCACAGAGTCGCACAGATTGTCCGAGTGCAGCGGAGTCATGAACGCATAGGCGATCGGTAACAGGTTCACTGAGTCAACAAATATAGCGGAAGCATTAAAACATAAGTTGAAGTAAAGCTAGATCTTTTATTGATATAAACTTGTGTTACAGGCGGCGTATAGCCGAGATTACAAGTCGCTCAAGCCTCTCTCTCTGAAATAGTAAAAGCGTGCCAAGTGGCTACAACTGTGGAATGAATATACAGGCGATGGTCAGGCGACGCTCCAAAATTATATCTTGTATATGTGCTTCAGTCCCGGACGTACCGTTGCTTCAGAGTGATCTTCACGCCTAAGCACGCACGTTGGACGCATCCGCACCGAACAAGGTTCTCCCGCACCCTGCATACAAAGTGGTGGATTATCAGTACATTGAATGCACTGGTGGGGAAGCTACTCGCCCGCTCGACAAATCCAAATACGTAATACAGGTTCCGTGCATAACTATTAAGTTGTCTTTCTAGTTGCCTTAGGATCAGTTTTATGCAAACATTGAATAGCCTAACGTGTCGGGCAGTGCACCGTGCAACATGAGAGGAACACGGCGAGACTTACCAACTTACCATCTCCTTCCCTGTCCAAGGCAAATATTGAGGCAACATGTTAATTCACGCACGAGCAAGTATAAACATTCAGGGGTATAGCATATGCAAGCACGAGGGTCATTTTAACATGATCGTTCAGGTGTTCAGTTGCTCATTTGATGCGATACAGTGACTCGCACGTGGATAGCCGCTAAGCGAGGATGACTTATCTATATAAACATGAGTCGCTGGCATAGCCATAAAGGACACTAGTCTTAAACGAGAATAGTTTGTAATGAAAGTACAGTGGTGCTACAAGCCATCTCGTTTAGTACAGTAGACTATACAGTAAGTTCAGCCATGGAGCGGATGGTATGCAGCGAAAGAACGGTGGGCGCTGCATACTATCTCGTCCAGTACAGTTGGCTAAAATAGTGGAGTTCCATCCGGATCGGAGCGGCCCCAGTGCCCCGGAGATCGTCCGTGGAACTATACCACATTTCTGAGTTGTCCGCGACATGCAGGTCAGGGTCAGGGTCAGGGTCAGTTTCCCCTTTACTAGATACTCGAGTACTGTAGAATAGGAGTACAGTGTTACAGTGGTACAGCAGAACAGTATAACAGTAGTACAGTAGTGCACGGTTACAGGAGGTGCTTGAATCATGATTCTGTACAGTGATTAACTTGTCTTGATGCATTCCCCTGGTTCGGGGCTGCCTGGTGACCTAACGGTCCCGGATACTTGCAGGGTCAAACATGCACGGAACGACTACTTAGTAGTCTCCCGGAGTTGGATGAAAATAAGGCAATATTCAAGCAGACAAGCATGCATTTCTAAGGAACATAAGCAGGCACGTTGCTCGGACCCGAAGGTAAGCCGAGAGTTGAAACCGTTAAGGGACTTAGCATGCGAGGGTCTGAATATAAGCCATATTTCAATTTCCACGTTCTAGCAAGCAATACAAGTTGGGATTATTCCCTTAGCTAGGTGCGTTAGATTTATTAGCATGCAGGGGGTGAATCACCTAGCGACTAGCATAAATATTCCAGATTTTATGTGTGCTGGCTAAGCAAAGACAAGTTCACCGTAGCCACCCACCTTAGCGATGATTCGCCTCGGTAGAGCGATACGTCAAGCGAGCCTCTGAAAGCCTAAGCCAGGATTCCTGTAGGGACAAGTCTTGATATCATTTGCTTCTCGTTGAGGCAAAGCGGGTCAGGACAGCAGCACTATTGCCGTTTGAGACGACAGTCCGCTTGAGCGGAACGGGGCGTTACAGCTGATGCCCTAGGCAGTCTAGCTGCGGATTTAGCCACTCCTATAAGAAGGCAGAATTCGGTAATCCTTCTTAACAGAGATTTATTCTGTGTGAAGAACAACTTTCACATAGAACGCAGCTACGCTGTGAACACAGATCCCCCTAGAAGAGACAGGAGAAGTCCCTTCATAGATTTTGTAGCATCCGAAATCTTGCCGGAGGACCCCAAAGAAGCAGAATCCGTCAAAAGACGATCATTACGCTTCTACTTCGATGCATCTTCACAATGCCTATATCGCCGGACCTACGACGAACTGCTATTGAGATGTCTCTTTGACGACGAAGCACAGCAGATTATCCGGGAAGCTCACGACGGCGTATGCGGAGCACATCAGCCCGGTCCTAAGCTACAGGATCGTATCAGGAGAATGGGCTATTACTGGCCCACTATGATCGCAGACGCGATCAACTATGCAAGATAATGCAGAGCCTGTCAGGTTCATGCAGACTTCATACATCAACCGTCTGAATATCTACATCCTACGGTTGCATCCTGGCCATTCGAAGCATGGGGTATGGATATCATTGGTCCTATTCACCCGTCTTCTTCCAGAGGTCACCGGTTCATACTGGCCATCACGGATTACTTCTCCAAATGGGCAGAGGTGATCCCTCTTGCTGAGGTAAATACGTCTAATGTAATCAGCTTCATCAAGCATCATGTCATTTTTTGCTTTAGGATTCCCCGAAGGATAATCCATGACAATGGACCTCAGTTCATCAGCCAAGCATTTTATCGATTTTGCGATAAAAATCGAATACATAATATTGCCTCTACGGTATATTATCCAGCTACTAATGGTTTGGCGGAAGCTTTCAAAAAACTATTATCAAACTCTTGAAGAAGTTTGTCTCTTCAAACAAAAGAGATTGGAATGAGAAGCTGGGCGAATGTCTCTGGGCATACCGCACAACGGTACGAACACCGACAGGTTGTACCTTATTTTCACTGATCTACGGGAGCGAAGCAGTTCTCCCCATTAAAATCCAGATCCCGTCACTCAGGATAGCCGTGACTAATGAGCTGACTCAAGAAAAGAATGACATGTTAAGGCTTCAAGAGCTAGAAGAATTAGACGAAAAATGCCTCCAAGCCCAACAGCGCATCGCGCTCTACCAAGCACGCATTTCTAGAGCTTTCAATCATAAAGTAAAGGAAAGAGTGTTGAAAGTCGGCGAGTTAGTTTTAGCCGTAAGAAGGCCGATAATTCTTACTCACAGGAGTAAAGACAAATTCTAGCCCAAGTAGGAGGGCCCTTATGTGATCGAGACAACGTTCTCAAATGGCGCTTACAGGTTAGCACAGCTTAATGGAGACATGTTAATGGCTCCTATCAACGGTAAATTCCTGAAAAGGTACTATGCTTAAAACTCCTCTGCTCAAGTGGAATATATCGAGAATCTTAATTCTGACAAAACTACTTCCAAAACAAAACTAGTTGGGTCATATTCTATCACGTCCATATTACCTCTGATAGTGTCTTGTCTACAAACTTTAGTCAAAGCATATTCTATCATGTCCGTATGACCTATAAATAGATATGTCCTGCTAAATGTTTATCGAGAGTCTATCACGTCCATACTACCTCTGATATCACTCTCGCCTAAACCTGTCATTTACATTCTGAAATGATAGGTCCACAAAGTCAGAAAAGAGTCGCTTTTATTTATTCCCAAAGAAAAAAGAGAGCAGAATTACATCTGGGAAGCAAAAAGAAGAAAGGGTACATCATTATGGGGGAGCGGTCAGATCGCGAATCAGCTGCACCAGTGCAGCTATCCTCTCATTCCTAGAAACCAAGGCATCAGCGTGGGCCCACTCCAGCCGTGCCCCGGGATTGTACATAAAGGACAGCTCGACCCTTGCCCGAAGAGAGCCAGCACGGGCAGTTTCTGTACGTTCCAGATCCCGTCGTGCTGTGCTCAGTCGACCAGTCGCTACATCTAGACCTGCCAATGACTGAGAAGCCCACTCCTCTGCCAGAGCGAGTTTTTCCTTCAACTTGCGGGCCCTCGCTACGTTTCCTTCATGCTCGGATTGGCACTTCGTATGAAGAGCAAGAGCCTCCTCCACGACAGCTTTTTTTTCATCCATCTCCAGTTTATGTGCTTTGATGGAGTTATCTAGGCTTTCCAGCTGTTTAGTAAGCCGCGCAGTCATGAGGTCGTATCTGGCCTGGACCTCAGCTTCAAGGCTACCCCGAGCCAGCTGCAAGTATTGGTTAATAGGTTGCTCCAAACCATTAACCATCGCCTTCAGGGCGTCAGCTACCGCAGAATCGCCGAACTCCCTGACCGCCCCGATCAAAAACTGAGAAGCCTTCTTCAGACGCTCGAAGTTTAGATTCTTCGCCAACACCATTGATATCAGCGTTTTCAAACTGGTGTAAAAGAGGCTGGTATACTGCTTGGTCAGCGCAACTAGATCTGATTGGACGCCAGGAGTGGCCGTGATATTGGCAAGTCCCCCTCAAGGAATGATGGCAGACGAGGTGGCCATAACCGCCGCCTTGACTGGTGGTGCGACCGAAGGAGGTACGACAACAACGATCGAAGTCATCAGCATATTCGCGAGAGGCGAGGTCATGATAACGGGTTCGTCCTCCTCTTGAGATGACGAAACCACTCCGGGCGAGCTGGCCCCCGAAGATATTTCCTCCTCGAAGTCAGGCGCCTCCGTATCATCGCCAGGAGCCCGAGCAGAGCCAGAAGGCGCTTCAACGCTATACTCCCCGTGGACGCCGTCCCCTGAGAAGAGGACAAGAAAGTTGATATCAATATGATGGTAATCTTTCTAAGAGGAGACATAAAGATGACATTTACCCGTAGCCAACGGTATATATGTCGCATCTGCAGCCGATGTAGCAATGCGAATTGTCATACCTGAAGAAGGGGGTGGGCCCACCGACACCGCCAGGTGCTCTACCAAGCCTTCACCAAGACGCGGTCGAGGTTCGTCAGTTGGAATCTCGCTAGGCATGCTCACGGACATGGCAGGAGTTTCATCCGTTGCTGGTCTAGGGAAAGATTCTCTCATTTGCCTCGACCACGCAGGCGATTTCATTCTACTACCGGAGGCAGTGGCAGCAATGGCAGACTCAAGCAGGAGTTATTCGCAACCGCCAGCCGAAACTGAGGGTCCCTCTCCGAAAGACGGGGAAGCTCCAATCAAAGAGACATCCCCAATAGGGGAGACAGCAGGATCCTCTCTAGGAGCCTCAATACCAGGAATTCGGAGAGAACGATTAACCGTCTTCTTCTTCCTCTTGCGAGGGGAAGTCTGCTTCGAAGCAGGAGCCCTTTGCTTCCCAGAGACTGCCAAAGCCCCCGCAGGCGGAGGCACTTCGCACCTCGGCACCGACACCAGAGGCTCATCCGGAGTGACGGACCCCTCACCCTCATCAGATGAAACCGAGGGGACTTTGACTCTTCCCCCAGGCTTGGGAGAAGGCACCCTAAAGCTTCCACGCATGTCAAAATCGCGATGGAAGGTGTTGATCGCCACGTAGAACTGGGCATACGAATGGAGGATGCGCAGCTCCGTGGAGAGTGTGACGACCGGCACGATAAAGATTGCTCCCGTGCAACCCATGATAAAATACCGCCATCCTCTGGCTCCATCAATGAGTCCGCCCCTGGACCTGAAGCTGGTAACGGCATTGCCCACGTGCCACTGATCGTACTCAAACTGCCTGGCAAACCGACTAGCCAAGTAGGGCTCGAAGAAGCAATAATCTTCGCTCATGTACAACAAATGGGAGGGTCGGATGCAGACCAACCAGTTAAAAGCTTCTGGAGAATATTGGTCTTCTCTCCAGCTAAATCCTCAAGCCTAATCCCCGACTGATTGCGATGTACAGAGGGGACAGTGCAGAGGAGCTTCCAACCGTGAATGAGGCTCAGCACCAGCCGACAGTCTAAAACTGTGTTCACGTTCTAGGGAGAGTCCTTGTAGTTCAGCAAAAAACTACCCCCCGAGCTACCACCAGGGCCGGAAGACATCACTCGGGGGTTATGAAGAATTAACCATCCCATGAAGTACAGGTATGGTAATTCTACCCTAGGAAAGCTATCACGCCGAGCTTCATCGACGAGCAGTCCATCAGTCATGGGTCTCAAGCCAGCCTGTATACGGCACACCATGGCAGGGAGCAAGCCCAGTCTGGCCCCGAACACTATACGCACAGCAGGCCACAGGATATTCCGGTGAATACGGTCCGCGGACGCGATGTCGGGCACCACGACTCGACGCAGCCATATAGAGAGAAAGCCAGCCGGACTTCCTTAGACAGGGGCCTGCGGCAGCGCCTCAAGTAACTGTAGGGCTTAGTGCCTTTAGGATACTTTCCTACCCCGTCATTGAGAATCTGATCTGGAGCTTTAGCATCCTCCATAAGATCCTCGACGACTTGGGCACTGAGCACGCCCAAACAGTTCACGGGCTCATTCTTGTCCCCCGAAACTTTCTCCAACTTGGCGGCCCTGGCCCGGTGGAAGAAGAGGTAGGACATCCACTTAGTGGTGTGAGCCAAATCAGAAGGCTCATCATAAAAAGCGGTGCACGTGAAGTAGTGGCACATCAGATCCTGATACACCTCCACAACCCGAGGGTCCGAGTTCTCCAACTCCCGGTTGGTGGGAACATACTCTTTATATGGGGTATCTCCTATCGGCAGTCTCGAGATCACTGCCATCTCATGGAGGGCCAACCCCAACTCCCCCAGAGGAGTGGCGAAGGTCCCGGTGAGCGAAATGTATTGCTCCATCAGTGCCAGAAACAAGTTAGGGTTGGGAGGCAACCCGACACTCGTCGCACTCATAGCAGCATACAGTTCAATGCCCTCCAGCTCTCTCCGAAAATGCTTCAAGGCCCAGTCAACTAGGCAAGCCCATCGGAGGTTTGTTAGGGTGATCCACCCATTGCACCTAGGATTCTCCTTGGGGTATACACCCCCTCGCCCCATGAAGTCGTTGCAGAAATTCGAAAATTGGACCGGCTGGATCACAGAACTGTCTTCACTCGGGACGCTGCCCGGGCACAGTCTCCTGAACACCGTCACAACGCCGGAAGGGCGGCTGACAAACGACCCCTGGTCAGCTCTTTTCAAATAAAAGATCTTCCCCGGCTTGCCGTGAAGATCGGGAGTCAGCGTCCACGATATCCTCCTGGGATGTGTAGCATGGGAGAAAGCCGAGATGGGATAATCTCTCGGCATCGTGGGCAGACACAAGACCACACTCTCGGCGGGGAAAACCTAGGGTTCTCTCTTAGGCTTCGTCTGGGACCGTTTGTCAATCATGTCCCCAAAGAGAAAAGCCGACTTGATGTACTGGTCCCCGTCTATGTACGTCAGGGACTCCCCGTTAATCATGTTCAGCAACGTCCGCTCGCCCTGAGCTGATATCAAGATCTCCCTTCCTTTAGGATACTGGGGTCCGGAGATAGGAAATGTCACGTGGGACAGATCCTCCAGATAGTTTGAGTGCAGCATCCCGCCAGCGGAACCCATCACCTCGGCCAGTGGAGACTCATGCAAGTTAACTGTAAAAGTACAAGGAAAATACGTCATTACAAATCTTGCAACATAAAGACCAAGAAACGACAGCCTGTGCTTTACGCCAAGACTGTACAAAATTTAGTCATTTTACGCCGGAAGTCACATCCAGAAGCGTAATCGGCGGTATACAGTCCGTGCTTTACGCCAGACTACCAAAATTCTAGTTATTACGCTGGAGGTCCCATCCACAGGCATAAAACTAAAATTTTATAGTATACACCAAGTTTTCGGCAGTCAGAGCTTTTACGCTCAAAACTGCGAAAACATAGAGTTTTTACGCTGCACATTAGAAATATAGGCGTAAAAGATGAAAACGTCTCCGTGCGTCATCTTCCTCAAAGAGGCTATCAGCATAGGAGATGACCTAGCGCGGTCACGTTCAACGTGTGCGAAGGATTTTTCGTCATTCTTTGTCATCCCAAAGGCTCTACCTCTAAGGCCGGGTGCGCTACTCATCGGCGAGATACTTCGCTAAGAAGAACATTCACCTTGCCCGACCGAAGACTCTCTCACTGGGGCAGAAGAACGAGAAGAAGAACCTATACTCTTTCCCTTAGCGGAGGGGTTTGTTTCGGCGCTATTTCTGAAAACTCGGAATGCTCGGAGAAAGAACGAGAGAAAAAACTCAAACAGTCGAAGGCTCTCTTTCACAGAAGACGGATGAAAAGTTTTTCTCTTAAAAGCTTGGAATATATATAAAGTTTGGGTCGACTCCTCGAATCCTCGGACGGACTCCTCGAAACCCCAAACCAAATCTCACAATTAATATTTGGTTACGATTGGGTCCTACGTCAGCCTATTATTCAGAGAAGGCGGACAGTCAGCGAATTCAAAAAGTTTTTCGCGCAAAGCAGGTGAGCGGTTCCTACGCTAAAGAGCTTTCTACGCTCGAAAGCAACAGATCTACGGTTTTTACACTCACAAGCTATAAGTCTATGGTTTTACGCCCGGATGCCTTTGTGCTCGGTAGTTTTTATGCTCGAGAGTCTACAAACCTACGACTTTACGCTCAGCAGATACCAAATCGATGATCTCACGCTCGGTGGTGCTTAGTTTACGCTCAGAAGCAACAGATCCGCAACTTCACGCTCGGAGAAATTTTCTTTTCAGAAGCTACAAATCTACAGTTCTACGCTAAGGAGCTTTCTACGCTCGACAGCTACGAATCTACAGCTTTACGTTCGACGGCTACAAGTCGGGTTTTTACGCCCAGATGCCTTTGCGCTCAGTAGCTTTTATGCTCGAGAGGCTACAAACCTACGACTTCACGCTCATGAACCACAAGTCTATGATTTCACGCTCGATGGTGTTTAGTTTACGCTCAGAGGCTACAGACTAATGATTTCACGCTCCACGACTTCCCGCACATCTGAAAGATACGTCGGCCAGATTGCGCGTACATCTGAACGGTCCTCAAGGCGGTCAATTGCAAAGAGTTCACACAGAAGATACTCGTTCTTGACCTCAAGATATCCCAAGTACCCGAAGCATACAGAGTTCTACATTGAAAAATTACTCTTCTTCATGGGTCGATTCGAAGTTCATCCAGACTCCAGTCTGAATATCTCGTCTATCAAGATGGCAACTCAGTTTGACTACCATTTCTTGACCCTGTTCCAAGGGATTTTTGAGAAATCATTCTTGAAGACGAAGTCTGAACAAAAATTTTGTTCATCAGAAGTAAAAACAACAGTTCAGAGCTCTACGCGGTTCCTCAGTTCTAACAGCAAGACAGTTCTAAATATTCAAAATGCTCAAACAGCGTTCTATGGACTATTCGCTATGCACAAAAGGACAGGACCTAGCACTCTTTCTAAACAGAGTCGGCATAAAGAATCAGACGTGTCGAAGCTACACATATTCAGACTTCACAGCAACGTATGGCAAGATGATCATATGCAGAGAAGAAGATAATTTTATTAAAATTAAAATTATGATTACATATGAGAGAAATCCTGTCTACAAGGTTTTTTTTCATTTTTTATGATTACATATGAGGGAAATTCCGTCTACAAAGGATTTTCTCGTCTTCATTAGAAAGCCGCCCAGAATCTGTTCTACCGGGCTCTCGCATCGGTGCAGGTCTTCCTCTTCTTGCAGAGCAGTTCATCGACCACCATAGTCATGACTGATCCAGTTGAGGCTTGCATAAATAATGCAGATCCCATGCTCCGTATGCCATGACCGATCCAGTTGAGGCTTCTTTAAGACCCAACTCGATCGAGGACAGCAGTTACAGTTTGTCTGCTCTTGTCCGCGGAGGTCTCAGGGGGAAATATATAGCCTGCAAGCTGTATGGTCTAATACGACCCTTCCCTTCTCCTGGAAGAACCGCCATATAAAGTTGATGATTATCCTGAGCAAGGGAGGCTAAGATATCCTTCCATGATCCATAGTTGCAGTGGACACTTGCTCGAAGACGCCGTCTTTTTCGGCTCCTTACACGCTGGAAGAACATGATCTCCTTCTTTCTCAGGTCGATCCGACGAACTCCGGCGATCATCTCTGCGTGGTGATGGGAATATGGGGAGAACGGGTTAACCCCCCAGCCTTTTTTTAGGCGAAAGAGATCACACCGGTCCCCAATAAATCCGCCATAAAGTCAGCATCGACCGTTTCAATGCTCCATTCAGAAACGTTTCGAGTTACGAGGAGCGGTTCATGCTTCATTCAAAGCATTCCAAATTCCGAGGAATTTGAAAGCTTTGAAGGGGGTCTTGTAGAAGCATGAAAAATATGCCGAGAAGCTCTACGCAGCATATTGATGCAGAGCAGCGTAAACAGAGGCCTTCAGAGCCATCAACCGTGCAACAGAGCTTTTTCCGCTAAACACAGCGTAAAAATATTAAAAGCTCAAAAGACCATCCACGTAAGGCAGTACGTCCAAACCGCTTCAGCGTAAACAGGGTGCTTCATCGCCTCCTGGGCATAAAACCCATCCTCTTTGAAGTGTATAAGAAACGCTTCATATTCTCCGAAGTGAACCTGTCAGATCCTGTAATGAACCTATCAGATCCTGCAATGAACCTGACGTTTGGACTTCTGACAGAGGGATACTGCACGGCTACCCAGACGACGGCAATAATGATGGCACAGCACTGCGACCCAGGCTGTCATTTATCGCCATCTCTTTTGCGTAAACTGCTTTTACGTGCACAAAGGGATACGCTGCCTTGTTTTACACAGGCAGACATGAGCTGTTTACGCTCCGCGGTAGACAAACCGCCTGCCACATCAAAATCTGTACTTTATACGGGGCTCGAGGCACGTCTCTACGTCCAATGCACAGAGCGATGACAGTTGCTCGAGGCACGTCTCTACGTCTAATGCACAGAGCGGTGACAGTTTCTCGAGGCACGTCTCTGCGACTGATGCACAGAAGGGCTGCAGACCTTCAAAAATATGCCTCCGCAATTAATGCACAGGATGGTGGCAAATCTCAGCATTTAATGCAAGAGATTTGATTATATCTTCAAAAGTCATAATTCTGGCAAAGACATCCGCATCAGCACTCTGGCACGGTATGCAGCGGCTTATACGCCCATTCAGCTCCTGTGCTCATTCAGCTCTTGTGCTCATTCGGCTTCTACGCCCATTTGTCTTCTACGACCACTCGGCCTCTACGACCACTCGGCCTCTACGACCACTCGGCCTCTATGACCACTCGGCTTCTACGCCTATTTTCGGCTTCTATGCCTACTTGGCTTCTACGCCATGGTGACAGACATTGGCTTCTACGCCCACCTCTTCTACACGAGGGATACCTACCTACGTGGCTTCTACGCCGTGATCTTCGTAGCAATTATACGCGTTTTGTCCCTTAGTTGGACCCGCGTTACACGCTCATTCAAAGGATCATCTATACGCAGGCATTGGTTATTTTAACCGTTGTGTAAAAAGGTGCTGTACTTTCCACTCCTCGATTTCTACACCGACAGAGTGGTCACTGTCACCAAAACTCTATAAATAGAGACCTCTATCAATGAGGAACAAGGTCGGAAAATTGGTCAAGAAAACCAATATCAGATCCACGGTCGAGGAAATTAGGTCAGAAAATTGGTCAAGAAAACCAATATCATATCCACGGTCGAGGAAATTAGGTCAAAAATTGGTCAAGAAAACCAATATCAGATCTAAAGGTCAAACTTCCAAGAAAGATCGAACCAGAGGTCAAGAAAGAGAGAGAGAGAGAATCCGGAGCTCAGGCAAAAGAGTAGGGATCGACGACTTTGGCATCGTGCATCCACCCTCTTTTGCAACCTTCGAAGCTGCTACCTGTCTTCCACGGCACTTCTTCAACATCGTGTGGTCCAAGGGCTAAAGTGATCGACTACAGATCAAATACCTATAGCAATATTTACCCAGATTAAATAAATTATACTCCCACATCCTCGTATAGGATCAAATTGTACAAGTTTGTTTGTAAACCAAAGAAGGAGAGTTTCGTGTAAACCCCATCTTGAATACATTTTTATTCTTTCATTTTCCCCTAGAAACAACACCGATTCTGATTTAGACAATGTATTAGTGTGGGCCCCCAATAATACATATGTCATGAACAAGCCCAATAAAAGAATAAGCTTACAAAACTAGGCTATAATAGCAGCATAAGTCAAGGTAGTAAAAATATAAGTACGCTTGATTATGATGGAGGAAGGTACAAAATAATTTAAGTTCACCAAGAAGACCGGTGTCGTGCCTCTATAGTTGCCATACTAATTTCTTGTCTAAGTCTAAAATCAACAAAATGGGTGTATGGGCCTCTAAGTTCTACAATCTAGATAAACACTAAAGTTCTATAGTCTAGATAAACACTATCTTCTTACGCAAGCCTATAGTTGGTGTCATTCATTTATATTTTATTAATGGGTCAAAAGACTATGTGTTACTAGGTTATGAGGCATACTATTCAACTTACAAGGATTTAACTAATAGTGTTATTGCATACTAGAGTATATATTCTTAGTATAAATCATCTTCATAACCCCTATCAAGCACGAAAGATAAGATAAGATTGACGTAGAGAAGGGATCACGCAAGATGCAATGCAAGCAATCAAATGAGAATGCAAAACAAAATCAATGGAGGTGATAAATAAGTGGATGAGATCCTATATTCTAATCCCGATGTGCAGGCTTGCTCGGTACAGTAACGTAACTGAGACAATATGCTCTCGACCTGCATGGGCAACCACAAAAATATGTTTCCCTCCAGTCCCAAAATACGTAGGACCAGGAACACGTAAGCATGCCAGCCGTATATATATGGCTACTCCAATATATAGATATAATAATACACACGTACATTGTAATATGAATATAAACTCACATGAGGTATATATATGGTCACAATTCGCAGATATACTAAATCTCATCCATACAACAAGTCACAAAAGAAAATAACTAAACTAGAATAATGAGTCTGAATAATCCAAAACTAATAGTCGGGTGGAGACAAATCCACTACCAATGACTATATCAATACTAAAGTGAGAGAGGGATACAAAATCTCCAATATAAATAAGATGATGATATAAAGGTATCAGCGAAGCAATCCATCGCTAGAGATAATCAGAGATGCTCCGAAGGTAAGACCTCCTCGGAAGAGATAAGTGGTAAGTCGTGATCCGTGCTCCTGCAAAAATTTATTAATATCTACACCTGGAAAGGGACCAGGTCCTCAGAGGGATGTAACAAGATACATAAAAGCATGCCAATTTGAATACAGTAAACATGCATAATATTTGAAAATATATATGTACGTTGTATAAGACAATCTATATGAATGCAAATGAGGACAACTTTTTGATGTATGGAAAAGGGTAGGCTACTCGATCTAAGCCTCACAACTCACACACCCGTTAGGGGACATCAGAAATCGTCATACCTTGGGGGTAGCGACCAGCGCGACTCTACAGAAATTGACATACCTCGAGGGTAGCGACCAGCGTGACGCACGCCCATTGTGTGAGCTATATACTATGGTTTACTAGAGTGGTTAAAGCCCATACGCCTAATGATTGTCCTCTCATGATACTAGGTGTCAAGTGTGTGTTAACATATCTAATATATAGTAATGACTGAAAGAAACTACACATACAATAAATATACAGAAATGCAATAAATATACCGAAATATAATAAACATGCAAAGTACTATAAACAATTTGGCAACGTATCTTGCCTGGTCTGAAAAAGAATGAAGTCCCAACTCAAGGCGTCGTCTGATCTACCCGTCACATAAATTAAACAAGTTAGGTTACAAAAATGGGTGAATAGGTTCCTCAATTTTAATCTATTTAATTCTGAATAAAATAACTTAAAATAGTATTTTTTTAATCTTATTATAATCTAATTTTATTGTTAAACCCTAATTTTGGTCCAACGAAAGTCAACTTTACGGATTTGTGATCCATGGCACACAAATCGAGGCAATCCGTTGACCAAAAATTCAACCAACTCAAATCTTTGATTTGTTTATAGAATTATATAGATTTTAGTGCTACATAAATACCGAAATTGACGGTTTTATAAAATCATAAGTCGGTAAAGAGTTATGTCCACAAGGGCGCACAGATGACAATTTTTGGTAGTTTCCTATTTACGTATACGTTGCACAAATTTTACAGTAAATTAAACTTATATGTTAAATTCTGAAAATATTATTTTATTTTATTTTATGATATCAACTTTTTGAAACTTCAAACGGTTTGAAATTTCGAATTCTGGATCTCCCAAAATCTCAAAAATATGGAAACGCGTCTGATTTCGGACAGCTGGCACTTTCAGAATATTCTAGAAAAAAGATTCTAAAATTATTATAATAATTTATATATTCAGAAAACTAACCTTGATATGGTTCTAACAAAAAAAACTGGAGCGTGTTTGGAGTCCGGAGCTAGGAGATATCGTCTTTTTAAGTCGTCATAACATAATAGAAAATGAGGCTGATTTATGACGAATTTTGACTCTTTTTGGACGAAAAAGAGGTGAATTTGGGAAAGAAAAATATGAAGGATGAGGTATTTATAATGGTGGAGACTACTTAATTGAATACGACTAGGATTGGCTAATTTGGATAAGATTATGATGAGTTTAAATAAGGATAGGATATGCATGAAGTTGCTTACCTACTAGGCTCAGGATTTGAATTAATTTAAAATAGAGTTTGAATTTATCTCAATAATTTATAATCTTAAATAGAATTAAAGATAATACAAATAATTTATATATAATCTTATTAATATCTATTAACACTAAATTAGCATCTATCTAATATTAAGATAATATATATCCAAATAAATCCTAAATAATTTCAAAAATCTAAATAATTTTTTTTAATTCTAAATAAATTATCGAAAAATATAATTAAATATTTTAACCTAAAATAAATATTTTTTATGAACAATATGCAAGTATGGTCTTACAGTAAATTATGGAAGTCCTAAAAATTTATGTTTCCTATGTTTTAATTACCTAAAAATTCTAGAAAAATCTCCAAAAATCTAAAATAGCCTAAAAATAATTCTAAATAAATATTTACATAAGTAAATATACTAAGAAAATTATTTTCTAATTAACTAATAGAATATTCTAAAGAAATTCAATATTTAAAATAATCTATATTAAATAAAATAATATAAAATATACATAAAATACCTATTTTGGATGAGGGGGTTTACAATGAACGTGTAAGATAAAACAGTTAGGCGTCCCTGACGCTCTATCAGAATAATCATGAAACTAGTTATACAGGATGATACACTAGTATATTATTAAGAGTACATGACTGTAAGTCAGCCACGGTCTGAATAATATAAAATAATGTAGTGGAACTAATGTCCAGATAAACCGGCTAACAAGTATTGTCAGCTAAACGCTAAAAAGGTAAAACATAATAATACTCATAGTGAGAAAGAAGAAAACCCACTAAAGTTCCTCGATGGACCTCCTCCTGGTATGCGCCATCGAACAGATATAGGACAAGATCCTCAAGCTCTGCTACTAAATATGGCCAAACAAAACCAGCGATGTCAGGCCCCGATAGCAAGTACCACAAAGGATTACAAGTAAATGAAGCAAAAACCAATAAAGTACATAAAATAGGATAATCCGTGCCATAACTGTAAGCGTATGACCTTTAATCGGAGCAGTAGGACACCTCTACAACCAAATAAGGACAAGAGGTGCCGCACTACACCGAGACAGGGTACATCTAACCAATTATGAACACGACCAAGATACAACACATCAATATAGTCCAGGACACAAATGCCATAATACAAGCTAAGATATAGATATAATATGCAGCTTTGATACATTACCTATTGTGACACATTGGCCCAACCCTAAAATCAAACAACAACAAGGGTTAAACCGTTGTACCACAATAGTTCAGGTCCCTAGACTACCACCACATGCTCTGTTAGATCGGCCAATCAATCATATGACTTGTTATGTGGTAGAGTCTGATGTTATCTCAGAATAATGTATAATAAGTATCCTCAGATTATGCCATTGGCGAACATGAACTAACCGAACCAATATAATAAAATAAGCACTTGCATAATGCACCAGTCCCACATAGGGCCACCGTGCTAAAATATTGCAATAGCGGTTCCATTGTTCCTATAGTAAAAATAGCGGCTAGGCATTATAATATTCAGATATTGCACTCCACTAAGGCAAATGATATACAGTATATGTGGTGGCCGGCCCACAGCGCACTTCGAATGAATCTCTGTGGGAAGGATCATTGGCAAAATCATGGGATACCGTTCCTATCACGCCCCAGTCCCAAAATATGTAGGACTAGGAATACGTAAGCATGCCAGCCGTATGTATATAGCAACCCCAATATATGAAAACCATAATACTTACGTATGCTGTATTATGAACAATAATTCACAAGTGGTATATAATTATCACGAGTCACAAGGCATAACTAAATCTCATCTACAGAATCAAATAAAAATAAATAGCCAATCGACTATATAACTGAATCAAGTATAAGATGCTTGATAAGAACAAGTAGTTGGGTGGAGACAAATCTACTACAAAACTAGAATATGAGAGAAACAAAATAAGTACATCTAATGAACAATAAGACTCAAAGAGAAGAACTCCTCAAAAGAGAATGGAGTAGCAAATCCTGATTTGTGCTCCTGCGAATAGTCATGATCGTCTACACCTAGAAAGTGACCATGTCCTCAGAGGGACGTAACAAGATACATAGAAGTATGCCAATAAAGTACTAAAAATAAACATCCAAAGGGTCGTCTAACCACCTATGTGAATGCACTTTGAGAATTACTTGTTGTCCTCCCACCCATGCTATATGCATATCATATCCAGGACACGATAAGACCTCTAATAACTGCCAAGGCATCTAATTATGCAAATTCTATCAGCAGTTATCCCTATCCGTCGCACGTCCCATACGTACCGGTAATCAGCCGAATATGCAAGTTCGTGTCCTACATGAGACTCACAAACGTGTAACAACTGTGTCATGTCTAATGAAACATAAGAATGCCTCATGATCATGTGGTGGTATCATAAAACTAGGTCGACATGCATAATATATAATAAAGACATAATACGACGCCACCGTCGTTGCACCCAAGTTATTCTTGGACGCGCAGTTTATATATAGCAGTTAAAATATATGAACTAAATGACAGAAATAAAATACATGCATCATATGGAATATAAATCACAGTACAATGGCAAGGTATACTTGCTTGGCAAGAAAGTTGCGTAATATAAACGCCCACGTGTCAAGCACAAGGAATCAGAAACTATGGCCTCCGAATGAACGTCTTCGGATGCTGAAATAAATATCACCAACGTTCCCAAAATAAGCGAGATAGCTAAAAAATACTATTCTTTCATCCAATTTGGACACAGGGGCAAAACGGTAATTTTGGGTCAAAGCAGGTTCACATGTGGGCCCACATTGCACCAAAATACGTGCCCGAGGTGAAGGTCTTTAAATAGGACAAATTATAGGTCAAAAAAATTCTAAATGACGATACGAACTCAACGGTATGTCCAATTTTGAATTCAGGTGAGCCGATCACAAATTCGCTCTTAAAATCAAAGCGTGGGGCCTGCGAATAGGCGACTTGGTCAACTGTCTCATAATCGCGTGAAACTTGGGTCACAGAACAAGCGTAATACCATGAATCCAATGGCATAAGTTTTGTCATATTCTGACGAGCGTACACAAAATGGAATGGTAGTTTACAAAAGTCGTGAAATATGGACTTTTTACGGATACCGGTTGATTCCGGCGCGCACACACGTCCGAATCAGCTTCTGCAAAAGCCCACACATCAGGATATACCATACGCGCCTTTCGGTGCAATTGGTATATGATGAGGTGGTCCCGTTTGGCGGGGCGCACTCCGTATCATAAAATTTTAGTTTTAAAAATTAAGTTTTTGGTCGTTTTGGAGGCCGAATAATTTAACACATAAAATGAATTAATAAAAACTAAAAGAACAGAAAAAATTTCGGTTATATTAAGAAGAAAACTTTTTAATTAGTTTTTGAAAATATTAAACAGGTTGGTGGCAAATTGGACATGAACATGGGGGTTTGGGATCGAATTTCTGGACTATTTTTGGTCAGTTTTTCGGTAATTTTCCTGTCTATTTTTTGACAAATCCGGGATACGAAAACTCGTCACGCTTGAATGAAATTCCTAGAGGGTTAGGTTGTGAACGTACACAGACAAACCGCTCGAAAAAAAAGATAAGAGATCTGATAGATATCATACCTCCAAGGTGGAGACTCGGGCTGCTGTGCACGCGCACGGTGTACACACGCGGATTGGGGACGCCCCGGCTGCGGCAGCACGGGGCGTCTGGGGCGGCGACGGTCGCCGCGGGGATGGCGCCGCCGGCGTTAGTCGAAGGCGTGGGACTAGGGTTAGTGTTTGAGTTTCTAGTTGTAATATATATATATATATATATATATATATATATATATATATATATATATATAGAGAGAGAGAGAGAGAGAGAGAGAGAGAGAGAGACAGAGAGAGGGAGAGTCGGCTGAAAAGGGGGGGTTCTGGCTATTGCAATCGTGGGTTAGGTTTAGGATTAGTAATAAGGTTAGTTTAGGTTTATGGAAAAGGTTAGGGTTTAGGTTTATTATTAAGGAGTTTGTTTATTATCTTTTCTTTTTCTTTTCTTTTCTTTGGTTTTTATTTTTATTTTTATTTTTATTTTTATTTTTATTGTTATTTTTATTTTTATTTTTATTTTTATTTTTAATTTTATTTTTATTTTTATATTTATTTATTATTATTATTATTATTATTATTATTATTATTATTATTATATTATTACTATCAATTTATTTATATATATTAACATATATAAATGAGGTTAAATAATTCAAAATTAATATTTGCACACAAAATAATTTCTAGAAAAATTTACTTTATAAAGCTTTAATAAAATTCTACGCCCAAAATATTTTACGAAATTATTTTATAATTAATAATTAGATATTTATTTAATTATAATAAATCAAATAATTATATTATCTAATTAACTAAGTAAATAACTAAATGGTTATCCACAAAATAGGTAATAGTAAATAATATGCAAATCAATAAAAAGAAAATTTGCCTAACTTGGCACGAAGAATTATCGGTTATTAATTATAGAAAAGTTAGAATTAAAAAAATAACCACAAATAAATTATATATATATATATATATATATATATATATATTATCTAAATATTTAATACTTAATCTATGGTTGTTACACTAATGTCATACTAATACCAAATGATCGAATTTTTGTGCCACGAAAAGATCCTACAGGTATTGTCTCATGTGTAGGCTACTTCCTATGAAGGCCGATATAGGTTTTGGGGCCATCCTATATTATTAATGTCCAACCACGGTGATGTGTCCTAATATAATCATTAGATTTTAATTATTTTTAAAAAAATAATCAAAAATAAATACAAGAAATACAAAATACACACAAGATACCTATTTCTTGGTGAGGGGGTTTACAATCTACCCAACTTAAAAGAATTTCGTCCTCAAAATTAAAAATAAGGTATGATTTGCTAAATCCTTCACATTCGTATATAAGGCAAGTCTATCGCAATCTCTTCCAAAATTTAAGTAACAAAATCTATTCAAATCCATCGCAATCACTTCAAAATTAAAATAACCACTGTTTAAATCAAAATTCAACCAATCATAGTCTCTTCTCTATTTTTAAATCATCAACATCCAAATTTAAGTCAAATCTATATGACATCTTCAAGATTTAAGTAACTCACATCAAATTTTACATCACGATCTCCAACTATCATAAACTTCTCTAGATTTTAAATAATAACAATTATAATCAAATCTTATTCCTATTTTTAACTTGTGAATTTTGTAATCTTCAAATTTTAAATTCAATTTCCTTCCTCAACATTTCAAATAGGTGATGCGCAATAATCAAAATTTAACTTTTATTTCAAATCATCAAATTATAAATTTTTTAAATCTAATTCACCAATTGTTCAAGTCTAAAATTCTATATTTATCCTCAAAATTTAAATTGATGATTCATCCTTCAATATTTAAAATTTAAATTATGTGCTAAAAATATAAATATTTGGTCCGCAATATCAAGATTTTAAAATTTATTAAAAACTTATCATCTTAATCATTCTTCTAAAAATTCTTGAAATTAAAATGACTTAAATCTCTCAATCTAATCTTACTTGATCACAATCTAAAAAAAAATTCCTCAAGTTGACAATGCAACTCTTACACAACTTAAAATTTACCGATCTATCACATAAGACTATACCTTTAAGAAAGACTTACTCAAATTTTTTAATCGTGTTGTTCAATATAATCTCAAAAATTTTAACACCAAACATATCCCATGTTATGTGCCCTTAATTATAAAAGATAGTCACAAAGTAATGTGATTGGCCTATAGAATATATCTAGTACTCTCTGTGTATCAAACTTATATCAAACCCGAGCGGTTGTCTTTCCGAAATAGGGGAAGGCAAAAAACAATAATAAAGCATTCAAGGAGGAGGTGATAGAATACAAGTACGGGGTTCAAGGCGATTAAAGAATTCAAAAGATAATTGTCACGGCAGTTATGGATTTAAATCTTTTTTGGTAAATTCTTATTCACATGCTCATATCAGAACAGTTATGTACCTAATATGATATGTTCTGACCTGTCTAGAGGGTAAGTATATTCGTCTAACAAGCTGAGTCAACTATATCTCAATCCACGTAAAGTAGTTATGCGAAGAGCGAACCAAGCGCACTAAGGTTAGCTAGACCATAATACACTGATTCTGATTTTATACAATGTATTAGTGTGTGCACCCAATAATACATATATCATGATCAAACTCGATAAAAGAATAAGCTTGCAAAATTAAGCTATAATAGCTGCATAAGTCGAGGTAGTCCAGAAAATATAAGTACGCTGGATTATGATGAAAGAAGGTACAATATAATTCAAGTTCACAAAGAAGATAAGACTCGTCCGGTGTTGTGCCTCTACATTTGCCATACTAACTCCTTGTCTAAGCCTCTAGTCGACCAAATGGGGGTATGGGCCTCTAAGTTCTACAGTCTGGATAAACACTATCTTCTTATGCTAGCATATAGTTAATGTCATTCAATTACACTTCATTAATGGGTCAAGAGAACTATGTGATACTAGGTTGTGAGGCAAACTACCCAACTTACAAGAATTAACTAATAGTATAACTGCCTTAAGGAGAATCTATAAACTAACCTTATCATTATAAATAAAGTAGAAACTCTTGTTAGGGTATAAGAGGGAAAGATCTTGGTACCTATTAGGCTATCCTATTTTATTATATAGGCAATGGTCATCTTAAGTCTTAATCATAGTGTTTATAGAGAAAAAGTGTTAATATTAAGAATGGAGAATTACTGGCTCTCAAGTGAAAGAAGACATAACCTGTATTGAGATATGGGTAAAAATTACGTGATTTAAAACTAAAGTATAATCGTAATATTATAATCTAAATGAACAACTCAAACTATCAAGTTCTAACTACTAAGCACAAAATATCAAAATTCAAGATTAACAACTATAATCCTAGTAAACTGTATATCCTAATATAAAAGGAATCACTTGGCCTACAATTAGAATGGTTAGGTGGCACGAACTGAAAGATGAAAAAAAAGTTAGTCGACGCACAAATAGCAAGCGTTAAGCTTTCGGAGGAACAAGATATGAAATTAAATAGAGAGACTCTTGATAATATCATGGTTTCCTAAGGAAAAAGATGGTATGCTAATCTCTATGTTCGAGGTATGATCAAGAAAAATATTCTATTCATTTCTCTTGGCTTCCTAAGGTACTGTTCTGCTAATATCAAGACAATGATCTAAATTTATAGTTCTCTAATACTATCTCACTAAGAAAGTTAGATTTAGTCCTAATATTCAACCTTGTATTTTTATTGGTTCCTCAATACTAGGGTCAAACAATATGGTCAAATTTCTAACTAACACTACTAGTGTCTATACTACTCTCAAGTCCTTCATAAATATATCAAGGGATAGTGGTTAATTAATCTAAAGGTAAGGGATGCTAGGGTTCATTAAGTATTCTAAACTTAGTGATGTGTTAATATTCTAGAAGTATTCTTAGTAGGAATATTACCATAATTATTATCCTAACAACAAGGATTCCTATATTCTAGGAGAAGGCTATACTCAAGGAACTATTAGGGAAGTACATTAATCAAGCAGGATGCAATTATTGAAATAAAATAGGTTGGAAGGAAGGTGAGTTCAAGAATTTGGAACGAAATCAAGGAGAAAAGTCAAGTATGTGGATGAGACCTAAAACTGTAATCCTAGGTGCATGACCGCTCGGTACAGTTACGTAACCAATGGCTAACTCGACCTGCATGGGCCACCACAAAAATATGTCACGCCCCAGTTCTAAAATATGTAGGAGTAGGAATACGTAAGCATGTCAGCCGTATATATATGGCAACTCCAATATATGGAAACTATAACACATATGTACGCTGTATTATGAACAATAATTCACAAGTGGTATATAATTGTCCCAAGTCACAGGGCATAACTAAATCTTATCTACAGAATCAAATAAAAATAAATAGACAATTAACTGTATAACTGAATCAAGTATAAGATGCTTGATAAGAACAAGTAATTGGGTGGAGACAAATCCACTACCAAACTAGAATATGAGAGAAACAAAATAAGTAAATTTAATGAACAATGAGGCTTGAAGAGAAGACCTCCTCAAAAGAGAATGGAGTAGCAAATCATGATCCATTCTCCTACGAATAGTAATAATCATCTATACCTGGAAAGGGACCAGGTCCTCAGAGGGACGTAACAAGATACATAGAAGCATGCCAATAAAGTACTGAAAATAAATATCCAAAGGGTCGTCTAACTACCTATGTGAATACACTTTGAGAACAACTTTCCAACACATGGGCTATCTGGCTAAAATGGGATTGGCATAATTCTCTCGGAGAATCAGGGACCTAAAAAGCATGACTTCTTTTGAACGTCAGAGGCCGCCTGTAGATAATATATAGGGGTCATCTGACTACGCATCTCTGGCGGAGATTGCGGGTTACACAAGAAAAGTGCAAAGGAGCCCAAACACCTTACTTGTTGTCCTCCCTACCCATGCTCTATGGATGTCATATCCATGATACGATGAGACCTCTAATAACTGCCAAGGCTTCTAATTATGCAAATTCTATCAACAGATATCCCTATCCGTCGCACGTCCCATACGTACTTGTGATCAGCCGAATAAGCAAGTTCGTATCCTACATGAGACTCACACTCGTGTAACAACTGTGTCACATCCAATAAAATATAAGAATACCACATGATCATGTGGTGGTCTCATAAAACTAGGTCAACATGCATAATATATAATAAAGATATAATACGATGCCATCGTCGTTGCACCCAAGTTATTCTTGGACGTGCAGTTTATATATAGCAGATAAAATATATGAACTAAATAAAAAAATAAAATACATGCATCATACGAAATATAAATTACAGTACAATGGCAAGGTATACTTGCCTGGCAAGAAAGCTCCGTAATGTAAACGTCTAGGTGTCAAGCACAAGGGATCAAAAACTATAGCCTCCGAATGAAATTCTCCGGATGCTAAAATAAACATAACCAATGTTCACAGAATAAGTGAGATAGCTAAAAAACACTATTCTTTTGTCCAATTTGATCACAGGGGCAAAACGGTAATTTTGGGTCAAAGCGGGTTCACATGTGGACCCACTTTGCACCGAAATACGTGCTAGAGGTAAAGGTCTCTAAATAGGAAAAATTATAGGTTAAAAAATTTCTAAACGTTGATACAAACTCAATGGTATGTCCAATTTTTAATTCAGGTGAGCCGATCACAAATTCGCCCTTAAAGTCAAACCATGGGGCCCACGAATAGGTGACTAGGTCAACTGTCTCAGAATCGCATAAAACTTAGGTCACAGGCCCGGCGTGATACAATGAATCCAATGACGTAAGTTTTGTCACATTTTGATAAGCGTACACGAAATGGGGTGATAGTTTGCAAAAGTCGTGATACGGGGACTTCTTACGGATACGGGTTGATTCCGATGCGCACACACGTCCGAATCAACTTTCGAAAAATCTCACACGTCAGGATATACCATACACACCTTTCGATACAATTGGTAAGCGATAAGGCGGTCCCGTTTGGCAGGGCGCACTCCGTATCACAAAATTTTAGTTTTAAAAAATAAAGTTTTGGGTGGTTTTGGAGGCCGAATAATTTAACATATAAAACGAATTAATAAAATCTAAAAGAACAAAAAAATCTCGGTTATATTAAGAAGAAAACCCTTCAATTTAATTTTTGAAAATATTTAACGGGTTGATGGCAAATTAGGCATGAACATAGGGGTTTGGGATCAAATTTCTGGACTGTTTTTGGTCAGTTTTTTGGGCATTTTTCGGTTGATTTTTTGACCAATCCGGGATAGGAAAACTCGTTCCGCTTGAATGAAAATTCTAGAGGGTTAGGTTATGAACGTACACGGATAAACCGCTCGAGAAAAGGATGAGAGAGATATCATACCTCCAAGGTGGAGACTCGGACTGCTGTGCACGCGCGCGGTGCGCACACGCGGACGACGCCGGCATTAGTCGGAGGCGCGGGGATATGGTTAGGGTTTGTGTTTCTAGTTGTAATATATAGACACACATATATATATATAGAGAGAGAGAGAAAAAGATCGAGAGAGAGAGGGAAAGTCGGCTGAAAGGGGGGTTTCTGGCTGCTGGGGTCGTGGGTTAGTCTTAGGATTAGTAATAAGGTTAGTTTAGTTTAGGGAAAATGTTAGGGTTTAGGTTTATTATTAAGGAATTTGTTTATTATCTCTTCTTTTTCTTTTATTTTATTTTCATTTGGTTTTATTTTTATTTTTATTTATTATTATTACTATTATTATTACTATTACTATTACTATTACTATTACTATTACTATTATTATTATTATATATTTATTTATATATATTCACATATATAAATGAGGTTAAAAATTCCAAAAATAATATTTGTACACCAAATAAATTCTAAAAAATTTACTTTATAAAGCTTTAATAAAATACTACAACCAAAATATTTCATAAAATTATTTTTTAATTAATAATTAGATATTTATTTAGTTATAATAAATTAAATAATTTTATTATATAATTAACTAAGTAAATAACTAAATGGTTATCCACAAAATAGGTAATAGTAAATAATATGCAAATCTATAAAAATGAAATTTGCCTAAGTTGGCACGGAGAATTTTGGGTTACTAATTGTCGAAAAGTTGGAATTAGAAAAATAACCAAAAATAAATTATATATATATATATTATCTAAATATTTAACACTTAATCTATGGTTGTTACACTAATGTCATACTAATACCAAATGATCGAATTTCTGTGCCACAAAAAGATCCTACAGGTAGTGTCTCTTGTGTAGGCTACTTCCTATGAAGGGCGATATAGATTTTGGGGCCATCCTATATTATTAATATCCAACCACAGTGAAGTGTCCTAATATAATCATTGGGTTTTAATTATTTTGAAAAAAAATCTAAAACAAATACAAGAAATATAAAATACACACAAGATACCTATTTTTTGGTGAGTGGGTTTATAGTTCCCTTCCAATGTTACTACCATATTTAGTTACCTAAATAGCCCTATGTTGTTGTTGAATTCTCAAGGAGTGGTCACATGATAATTTCCTTTAAGATGTCTCACAAAGTAGAGGCACGCAAGATATGAATCCATGGAAGTCAAGTCTAAATTCACCCGAGCGTGTATGCAATATTCATACAATCAATATCATAGCTACGCTTTGGTATTTGACTCACTTATTATGCCCGTGCTATAAAAATAATGTATATATATTTATAATATCACACATTCAGGAATTTGGAGACATTTTCGATACATAACTCAAATATAATCACTAGATATGTGACATGATGTGTCGCACATCGGCGCACATTAAATTATAAACAATTATCAGGCAATAATGGTATCAGCATTGATACAGTATTTGAGTCCAATCACGAAACTTATAGTTGGTCATATGAGTCTTATCACAAGGGGATACTTGGTCCAAATATAATCTCCTCAAATCAGGTACACCGATTACCAATCAGTTAGAAATCGAATCTTGATGAAATCCTTGAATCAACAATTTTGTTGTCGAACATGAGTAAGGGGAAAGTGTGAACCACTCTGGAGTAGATCCATAATCCATAAACCAAACAAAGACTAGGATTGCAGATCATCTTCTGAGTAGAACTACGTCCCTCACTTTATCCGACGAACAAATGATAAGTTAATCTACAAATTTGAGTTTACTCTGGGTTGCCACATGGCCTACTATAGCATATAATCATAGTATGCACATAGTCAGTTCTAGCACATAGCCTGGTCTAGCACAGTCTGGTTACTAAGTCCATTTCTTCCTTAGGATCAATAATTAGCAGTTGTCAAGACCAACTACATAGAACAAGGAAATATTTCAAATAAAATAATTAAACTCAAGAAATTATGGAACGTGTACATAGATTACTAGGGTCGCATAGGATCACATGCGTGTATGAGAAGTGCACGCATGAATTACCGCATTGGTCAGGCCGCATACACAGATCAGGTGCATCAGCACTGGCTGCATGGACGACTTGGCCGTAGATGTCTTCAGACAGCATTGACTGCTTGCCGCATGAGGCAAGTGCCGCAGCGTCAAAGCAAAGTCCACTCCTTGGAACAAGTGCCAAAGTGACGTGCTTTAAAAGAGTGTCATTGAAGTGACATAAAGTATGATGTGACATAAAGTATGATCTGACATAAAGTACGTTAGGAAGAAAAGACAAAACTATATAAAGACGCGCTAAGGATGCGCCAAAGATGCACCAAAGTTCAGAGTCATGCGTCCAAGGGAAAGTGGCTGCATGCTCTGCTTGCCGCATAATTTTGATTTCGCATGGAGTTTGATGCCGCATGGAGTTTCCTTTGGACTTAGCAAATTTTTTATTCGTTTAGCGAGTAAAAACATAAGGTATTCAAGGGCACTTATATAAATCAGCAATCATACGTCGAACAAGATGGACGCATGCTGGTTGGTTATGCGGCAAGGAGTCCAACCGCATAAGGATCATGCCACATGGAAGTCTTGGTCGCATATTGCACTGGCCGCAGGAGAAATTCTTCTTCTCCAGAGAACAAGTTCAGTCATGGCAGAAAAGCTCAAAAAATCAAAAAATTTAAAAATTATTTTCTTCATGAAAACTTTATTTTAAGTCCAAATCAAGTAAAACAAAAGCCAAAATACTCAAAATAAAATGCTCTAACATAAGGAACAACTAGTTTTCTAAAACACTAAGTTTTAGTAGATCAAAATCAAGAAAACTCATAGAACACAAAAAACTCAATTCTTGAAACTCAGATCTACAAAAATTTATACATCAAAATCTAAAACTCCAAGAACTAAATATAATCAGCAACTCAAGGAGAACATTTTCTATCAACCACATTTTTAAAACAACATATATATTAAAATCCAAAAATCTATGGCTTTACCACTTTGAGCAAGATGTAGTTGCCTTGGTGGACTAACAAACCTCTTCCTAGAACCGAGTCTAGGGCTAGGGCTAGGGCTTCAGCCAAGGGGAGCTCTTGAGGGAAGGATGAAGTAGAAAGAAGAAAGAAAGTGTAAATGAGAAAGAATGAAAGAGGAGAGAGAAAACCACATATATACACCAAGTGGAGAAATGAGGTTAGCTCTAGGATTAAGTCATGACACCCTCCAACTAATCTAAACCATCCAAAATAGTATTAGAGGTTCCAAGAGTGAACCGGGTCTAGTATTCATCCTATATACGGGTCCTAGCACGGGTCTATGGCAATTGCCAAGATGTTCACTTCTGGTCTCGGGCAGTCTCCAAAGATAAACATGAGTATAATTAAATAAATACAATATAATTAATAAGGACTGTCACAATCCGCACCCGGTGTACGGGCACGAGTAGTGAACAACGTCCAGCCTACGCCGCAACATCGGCGGTAGAACGATATTTGGGTAAACTATCTATCTACAATCAAGATATAATAATGCCACCAATAAAATATAAATACTCAATCATAGATCTATAAGATAGAACAAATGCACGAATATGATATAAAGAACCGAAGAGTCAAATACAACTCACAAGACAAAATAATATCTAATGAGTCATATGAAAAAATACTAGAACAAAATTGTTGGTGACAAATCTGCTATAAATAAAATAACCTACTGAGCTACGAGTACTGGGTCGTCATTCTCAATCGGGATGAGACCCTTCTGAGCCAAAGTCTCTGGCTCTAAGCCAACTACGTCCTGTAGTGAGTAGGATACCACTCCTCAGTGTCATCTGAGAAAAATATATCCAGTCAGGAAAGGAGCAAAGTACATCTCTAACAGCAGTTCCAATAAATGATATAAACTATGTAATAGAAAATAGAGAGAATATACAAGATGCAATATATAGGTACACGAGATATGCATAATAGAAATACTGGAAATAAATAAAAGAATGAGCATCATAGAAATGAGCAAAAAATACTACTACTAAGTGAGTGAGTACCACCTTCAACATTTGATCAGCTTAGGAACTTGCACAAGGATTACGGCCTGGTTAATCATATGTGTGGTGTATAATTAACACTATTCAAGAAATAAGACATGCACAAGGAGGGTATGATCACATATCTAGACTAACACTCCCCGCACCCGACTGTTATAGTTGATCGAGCCATAATACGCTATGACACGGGATTCACTGGGTAGGTAGCTAGTCTCCCCAAGAATCAATGTCTGTACATGTATAAGAAGAATATGGAATAAGGCTTGTATAAGATACACCATAAATAACAAGGAATAACATCTTATGACGAGATTCGGATATACCAATCCGTGTAACCAACGTGTCAAGAAATTAAGGATATCTATACTAAATATAAAAGACGTAGAGGATATCATGAATGAGAAACTATCAGAGAATATACTTTCCTAGAGTCCGGTGAACATCATCAAAGATGTCCGAAATGGTACCTCAGAGACCTAAATGTGAAATATTACATCAATACAAGGTTTTGGTATAAAAATAAGTTAAACTAGTCAAATTCTAGGTCATAATGCCATTTCTAAGTCAAAATAGTCAAACTAAAACTCTAGGTCAAACTAGTCAAACATAGTCAAACTAGCTATTTCTAGGTTGTATGAGTCCATCTTTAGGATATTGGGCCCATACACTATGTATCTAGGCCATAGTAGCTTTGTTTAGGATACCATGATACCAACACAATACCGTATCATAAGATACGTAAAATTATTAGATATAAAAATACCATAATATATATATAAGATGAAAAATATATAGTACTCCTAGTTAACTAATGCTAAGTGGATAGCTTGGCTTTGAACCAAATATGGTATCACACCACCTACACACCCCTCTTGATACACAAACTCAATACCTTAAGTATAACCCAAAATCTTGACATTACCTTGGTATCACAAAGTAATCCAATATCTAACATTAACTAACTAACCATCATACCTCACTATACACTAACATGCACTTAAACATATAAAAATATTATACCAACTAACATAACTAAACCTATCGGATATTCAATACCAATACCCAGGATACCTCAACTTTTATTACCTTAGTGTAACTCAAAGTACTCTACAAATAATAATAATACTTATGCTAACTAGTGCTTATATATATATACCTCTTATATATATATATATATATATATATATATATATATATATATATATAAACTAACTCACTAACAATATTAACTAACTTAAATAACTGATATTTACATATAGCCAACTGTTAACCAGCTACCCCACAATATCTTAACTGTAGCTGCTGCTTATTACTATTGCTTCTGCTTATTGCTGCTGCTGCTACAACATCTTCTTATTGCTTCCTACTGCTGCAGCTTACTACTTCTGCTGCTGTTGTAGCTTACTGCTTGCTGCTTCTGCTACTTCTTCTTGTTGTTTTTGCTGTTTCTGTTGCCCAACCTCCCCCTAGCACACAAACACACACACTCACTTATACACACACACACACACACATACACACACACACACACACACACACACACACACACACATATATGTATATATATATATATATATATATATATATATATATATATATATGCTTACACCTATTAACACTAATGATGCATATGAACTTCCTACTCTCCAAAAGACCACCAACACACCACAGTTGAAACTGAAACATATATATATATAAAGTGATGCCTCCATGCGATGCATACAAAGGGGTCTGGTTCCTCAGCACCTTCTCTCTCCGATCCAGAATATCAACTAGCTGCTCTGGATAGCTAAAAGTAGGGCCCATATCTATCTCAGAGTGATCCAAAACGTTACTAGGATCCGCCACGTACGGTCTCAACTGTGACACGTGAAACACGTTGTGCACCACCACCAATGCAGGTGGAAAGTCTCGTCTGTAAGTAACTGCATCGACCCTCTCGAGAATATTGAAAGGTCCGATGAATCACGGACTAAGCTTTCCGTCTCCACCGAAACGAATCGTGCCTCGTATCGAAAAAATTCTCAGAAACACCAGACCATCAACGTAGAACAAAACTTAACCTTAAGAATTTAATCTATAAATAACAAACGAATCGTGGCTATCGGCCCAATGTCGCTGTCTATCCTGCGCTACTCGAAGTCTGTCTCGGATCAGCTTAACCTTCTCCGCTGCATCTATAACCATCTCTGGCCCTAGCAAAGATCTCTCTCCAACATCGTTCCATGACAAGGGAGTATGACATCTCCGACCGTAGAGAGCCTCAAATGGTGACATCTTTATACTAGCCTGGTAGCTGTTGTTGTAAGCAAACTCTATCAAATGGAGATGGTCCTCCCAAGATCTCCCAAAATCTAGTACACAGGTACGCAGCGTATCCTCGAGAGTCTGAATAGTTCTCTCTGACTGCCCATCCGTCTGGTGGTAATATGTAGTACTGAACTTGAGCTGGGTGCCCAAACTCGCCTGCAAACTCCTCCAAAAATGAGAAGTAAAACGACTATCCCGATCCGAGATTATGGTAACGGGAACCCCATGTATCCTGATGATCTACCTCACATACATCTCTGCCAGCTTCTCCGTAGACAAATCCACCTTAAAAGGCAAAAAGTGGGCCCACTTGGTCAACCTGTTAATGTTGACACAAATCGCGTCTTTTCCTCCTGGAGATCGTGGAAGTCCGGACATAAAATCTATAGTAGTGCTCCCACTTCCACTCTATAATGGGTAATGGCTGAAGTAAACCACCTGGCCTCTGCCTCACGGCTTTCACCTGCTGGCATACTAAGCATCTGGATACAAACTGTGCCACCTCCCTCTTTATGCCATACCACCACACACTCTCTCGCATATCCCGATACATCTTATTGGAACCTGGATGTATGGAATACTTAGAGTGATGCACTTCCTGTAAAATCTTCTCACGTAGCTCCCTACTAGACACACATAATCTAGTACAATGCTACAAAGAACCATCCTTCATAATAGTGAAATCATTCTCCAATCCTTCTCCCACCTGAGCTCTGATGCTCCTCAGAGATACATCCTCATACTGGGCTACTTTGATCCTGTCCATCAACTATGAGTATATTTGCACGCCCCACATCTGCATGGAAAAACCAGAGACTATCACCTCAATGCCCAAGCTATCTAGATCCTCTACCTAATACCGATTCTATATTAAAAATATAGCTACCGGGTACCTGCTCAAGGCATCGGCAACTACGTTGGCTTTCCCGATGATGCTATAAGGATATGCCAAAATCCTTTATCAGTTCTAACCATCGACGCTGCCTCATATTCAACTCATTTTGAGTGAAAACGTACTTCAAGCTCTTGTGGTCTATGAAGATCTACACACGCTCTCCGTACAAATAGTATTTCCACAACTTCAAGGTAAAGATGACTGCTGCCAACTCCAAAACATGGGTAGGATAGTTCTTCTCATGAGGACGCAATTGCCTGGATGCATACACTATAAATTTCCTATTCTGCTGAAGAACACAATCTAGTCATTTCCCTGATGCATCATTATAAATAGTGAAACCTCTAGACCCTGATGGCAACGTCAAAATAGGAGCATATGTCAGTCTCGTCTTCAATTCTTTAAAATCAACCTGTCATTCCTCTGCCCAAACAAACTTTGCATCCTTCCTGGTGAGTCTAGTCATAGACTCGGCATCCTTGAAAAATCTTGCACAAACTTTCTATAGTAGCCTGCCAAACCCTAGAAACTTCTGATCTCCGCCACTGAACTCGGGGTCTTCCAAGATTCCACTGCTGCAATCTTCTTCGGATCCACTAAAATTCTATCACCAGTCACAACATGTCCTAAGAACTCTACCTTGTCCAAGATAAACTCACACTTAGACAGCTTCTCCTTCCTCAGCACATCCAATATAATCCGCAGATGCTCATTGTGCTCCTCTGGTGTCTTCGAGTATATGAGTATGACATCGATGAACACCACCACAAACTTGTCAAGGTAATAGTGGAACACCTTGTTCATTAAATTCATAAATAGCATCGGGGCATTAGTCAACCCAAACGACATTACCATAAACTCATATTGGCTATACCGAGTCCTAAAATTAGGCTTTGGAATGTCCTTCGGCTTTACTTTCACATGGAGGTAGCCTGATCTCAAGTCTATCTTAGAAAATACCTTGGTACTACTCAACTGATTAAACAGGTCATTAATCCATAGAAACGGGTATTTATTCTTGTTAGTGAGATTATTCAATGCTCTGTAATCGATGCACATGCACACCGATCCATCCTTTTTTGGTACAAACAATATCGGGGCTCCCCACAGTGAAGAACTGGAACTGATAAACCCCTTATCCTGCAGTTCATCTACTTGCTTCTTTAGCTCGACCAGCTCACTGTTGTTCACTCTGTAGACATATTATAAAATTAGTTCTACAACTGGCACCAAGTCTATAGAGAATTCAATATCGTGATCTAGCAGTAATTCTAGAAATTCCTCAGGAAACACATCCAAGAACTCTGCTATCAAAGGATACAGCAATACCTTGTCTTCTACCATAGCTCCACAGATAATGCCTTATCACTTCTCCGCAGCTCCTCTAGCAAACTGAAACTCTGGCTCTCCTGGTGGGCTAAACAAAACTCTACCTCTTCTGCAATCTATACTAGCATGGTGCCTACTCAACTAATCCATCCCGAGTACAATATTGTAGCTCGGAAGTGGCATTACAAGTAGACACACACTCAGCTACCGGCCTCCCAGAGTAACTCTTCGATCCTTGCAAATATCACTAACTAGGATAATGACTCCACCGGTCATGATCTTGCAAGTCCTAAGCAAAGACCTAGCTACCAAATGATGCTTCAGAGCAAAGAAAACAGATACAAAACTATGGGAAGCACCACTATAAAATAAAGCTAAAGATAAAAAAGAATTAATATAGCACATAATATAATGCATTCAAAGAAGGACAGTTAAAGATCAATCATCAATATCAAGAAAGAACAATTAAAATAAACAATAGAGTTTGTCCTAGATGTGATTGATTATTCTCAGCCTATTGCCTATATCCTATATCCGAAACAGGCTCGTAATAGCAGCTAGTGGAGATTCTGGATCAGAGAAAGAAGGTGCTGAGGAAGCAGACGATTCTTTTGGTGCACGTCGCGTGGAGGCACCACTCGCCAGGAGAGAGTACCTAGGAGCGAGAGACCGAGATGCGCGAGCAATATCCGTATCTGTTCGAGCCGTGAGGTATATTTTCTTTTTGTATAGTATTATTTGCTTTGGGTAGATAGTTTCTTCCTTAATTTCGAGGACAAAATTTTTCTAAGGTGGGTAGGTTTGTCACCCTCATATTTTCATCCAAGGATAGTTTGGTAATTCTCAATGGGTATTATTTATTTTAGGATTATTTAGATTTAATATTTGTGCATGCATGGTTTAATTATTTATTGTATTATTAATTGTTGCTAGTTGTAAAATTGTTTTGGACTTGTGTAGTGGAGCTAACCCAATTATTTAGAATGCATGAACAAACATTTAGACTAGTCTAAGTTGAGCCCATGAATTAGGCCCATGGATTAGGAGGCTTGATTAATTAGTAAAAAAATTAGACTATAACCTTCCCTCCCTAATTAATTTCTTCATAAGAGGCCCCAAGGGGTATTTGTGACTTTTTACATTGCTTGGGAAGGGTATTTCTTGGCTGGACTACATAGGAGGATAGAGAGAGTGCTTTCATTTCTTTTCATCCCCAAAATTCTAGATCTATATTTTCCCTCTCCCATTCCCTCCAATCCCTCATCAATTCTCCACCAATTCTTCACCAATCTCTTTCCAAATTCATCATTGAGGTTGCTACACCAAGGATTTACAACTTGGTGGACATTTGCAGAAAGAACCTTCTTCCACTGATCTCGGTGTTCACAGGACCATATCAGTTCCTTGATTGGCCCTCGTTTATCATCTTAGCGGTAGCCGCTGAAGACAACAGTCAGAAGGTGCGTGACAATGGAATCATGATCTCTACCTCTGATAGAGGGAAGAGGTCATCCTCCAATAGCAACCATCCTCGTGGTTCCAAAGGAAAAGAAACTCTGGCGATCAATACGTCCAGGCAAAACACTCCGACAACCACACAGACGAAACCTGGGACTTCCAGGCCCATTGAAGAATATTTTTTTGACGACGACGATATTCCGAGCATATTCGACTGTCTAGTCAAAAGTGGCAAGCTTACCCTCCCCAAGGCTAAGCGGCCTAATAAAGTCGGCAGTACCAATAACCCTAAGTTCTGCATTTTCCATAGGTACATACATCATCCCACAAAGGCGTGTTATGTACTAAAGAGGAAAATCCAGGAGTTGATCGACGCCAAGGCCATCACTCTACGTAATAGTGAGAAGACGGTCACCGCCAACATGATCTCTCTCCAATTCGGCAATCTGCCTCCTCAAGAAGTTTCGGATGGTATTGTACCTATTTCCCGGATAAAGATGAACATTATTAATCTCTCTCCGGCCAGGGGTCAAAATCATGACCTGGTACCCCTAACTACCCAGCGTGGTGAGCTTATGTGGGTTCATCCTGATCTGGTGTCAGAGATTGAGGAAGAGACTCAAGCTGCTAAGGCTAAGTCTAAAAAGAACTCAAGACGTAAACTATGCCATATGGTTGCAATATCCTCGACATCAGAAGAAGAGACTTTGGCTACCGGAACCCGTTCAAGGAAGGCCTACCTCAAGGACTATGGAGAAAATTAGGAAGATGCAACGGTAGACATTTCAGCTGCTAAACTTCCAGAGCCTGAACTGGTCATACTAGAGGCAGGTCCTTCTAGACCAACTTCGGCGGACAAGGGCAAGCAAAAAGAAGTGCGTTTTGATAAACCTTTGAAGAATATTCAAAACAAAGGTTTAGAAAAACCATATAACTTCGACATCCTGGCCCAATTAGCTAATACTCCGGCCAGACTGTCCATTTTCAAGCTACTCAGGCTTTCCAGAGACACTCGTCAAGCTTGAGCGAGCGTTAATGCAGGCGGATGTATGCTTGAGTCAGCTCAAGTCCCCCGATAAAGAACCTGTGGCATGCCCTCAATGCCATGGTATGATGGAGGTGGTCCCTAATATCACTTTCACTCAAGATGACATGCTGTTAAAACATAACAAGCATAACAGACCCCTCTATTACATCGGATACGTTGGTTCCATGGAGGTAGACCGGATTCACATAGATCCGGGATCATCGATCAGCATCATCCCTCATAGTCTGCTCAGACCGCTGAGGATTCCTACAAGCGAACTAGCTTACACCACCACTACAATTATGGGCTTCAACGCCAGAAAAAGTAAGCCTTTGGGGAAGATTCGTCTAAAGATCCAAATTGGGGACCTTAGATCAGTAGCTACATGCTACATCATCGATTCAGAGGTATTCTACAATATTCTGCTGGGCAGACCATGGATCCATGATCACAACATTGTTCCTTCGACTCTACATCAATGCTTCAAATATGTAGATGCCCAAGGAACAATAAAAATGGAGTTTGCTGACCTTAACCCGTTCAAAGGAGTAGAGTCCTACTATTCCGATGCCATGTTGTACACCCAAGACTACATGAAGGAGGTGTCAAGTATGATGGAGAAGGAATCCCACCGGGATCTAGGAGAACCATCTGCTGAGCAACCCCTGTCGATCCAGGTGAAAGGACGGACTACCCGTCCGAAAGGCATGGAACCCATGGCTATTCACTTGAACAAAACCAAATAAGGAGAAGAAAGCGATCCTTTAGTGATCACTTTGAACCAGAAGCCTCCACCTTTGGTCATCAACCTCAGGCGCAATAAATAGCCATCTGATGTAAATATAATCGTGAACGTGGTTTCTGACGATAATAAAGATTCTCTTTTCCAGTATACTGATGCTCAACGTCCAAATCAGGAATCATCCCCCCATAACGATATGGAACCTATAGCACAAAAATTCTTGGAAGCTATAGACTCCTATCATCCGTATGTGTGGGAAGTGGCATCAACATCTAATGTCATTATGACATATGGGCCATATGAAGATTCTATCTTTATTATCCCGTCTACTCGCAGCAATGAGCATCCAATAGTCTTCGGTCGCATGCGCAGTAGACCGATTGTACAAGAAGACTCTTACTAGTCCGATGCTGGCAAAATGCAAGTTCACAGATATAGCCCGTAAGCTTTGAAGATTATGCAAAGTATGGGTTATGATCTGAAGTCGGAGCCAGGTCTCAACTATGGAAAAGGCAGACGAATACCGTTGCAGGGTGATCCCTACTGTCAACAAACTCATTTTGGGTTAGGGTATACCATGTCTCTTGCAACTTCTGAAACAAATAAGGATACCTTTTTTCAAAATGACTCATCGTCCTCCGGCTCATATGCTGAACTGGAACAGGTATTATCAGTAAATGTGGTGTTGACAGATTCTCTTGAAGCTGACAAACAAGAATTTGAACCATTTTAAGATGAATCCTGGGCTTAGCAAATGGATACACAATTAAAACTCCAGTTCGAGCAGAGAGAACCGCCCACTGAAGATAAAGTTATCCAAATCGATATTGGAGATAAACTTTCACCAAAATCGATATTTATCAATAACAATCTTTCCAAAGAAGAAAGAGAAGAAATAATCCAGCTGATAAAAGAATATATCGATATCTTCGTGTAGAATTATGAGGATATGCCAGGTCTTGATCCGAAAGTAGCCACTCATAAACTCAACATACTGCCCAATTCGAAGCCGATAAAACAACACCAACGACGGTTCCGTCCGGATATGATGGATGCCATAGAAGCTGAAATCAAGAAGCTAATAGCCTATGGGTTCATCCGAGAAGAACAACATCCTGACTGGGTCGCCAATATTGTTCCAGTCATGAAGAAAAGTGAGAAAGTGTGTGTTTGCATCAATTTTCGAGATCTGAATGCAGCCTGCCCTAAAGATGAGTTCCCTCTCCCTATTACATACGTCATAATCGATAATATGTGCGGTTTTGAGCGCATGTCTTTCATGGACGGATTCTCAAGATATAATCAGATTAAGATGAATCCTGAAGATGAGAAGCATACTACCTTCCGGACACCATTGGGGGTATATTGTTATACGGTTATGCCTTTCGGACTGAAGAATGCCGGGGCTACGTACCAATGAGCTATGAGTAATATATTCCATGAGCATTTACGCAAAATAGTAAAATATTACGTAGACGATATTGCTGTCAAAAGCTGCCTCAAGGATAATCACATCCAAGACTTGAAGACAGTATTTGAGTTGATGTGCCAACATCAACTCAAAATGAATCCTACAAAGTCCTTTCTTAGTGTATCCAGTGGCAAATTCCTGGGATTTGTCATTACCGCTAAAGGCATTCAAGTGGACCCTGATAAAGTGAAGGCTATCTTAGAAATGTGACCACCCCATAATCTGAAGGAACTCAAGGGATTCCAAGTTCGTCTGGCTTATATCAGGAGATTCATATCCAACCTCTCTGGGAGATGTCAACCTTTTCTCGCCTCATGAAGAAATATGCCTCCTTTGTATGAGACGAAGCCTGTCAGCAAGCGTTTAATGATATCAAACACTACCTAACTAATTCTCCAGTTCTGGTGCCTCCCGTCATAGAAAGACCATTTTTGCTGTATGTTCGAGCAATGGATCATTCTTTAGGAGCTCTACTCGCACAGTAGAACAATGAGGGTCATGAACAGGCTATCTACTATTTAAGCAGGATGATGGTCGAAGCTGAACACCGGTACAATCCAGTAGAAAAAGAATGCTTGGCCCTAATGTTCGCCATTCAGAAGATACGATATTACGTCACAGGCCAAACTATTCATATCATCTCCAGGATCAATCCTCTTCGGGTATTGATGAACAAGTCGAGTGTTCTCAATTCCTGACTCGCGACTTGCGCGATGTTATTAACACCGTATGATATGCTGTATGTCCCTCAGAAGTCCATAAAAGGTCATGCCTTAGCGGATTTCTTAGCTACTCATCCGATTCCGAAAACCTCCAAACTATACGAGGACATTTCCGACGAAGTTGCAGAATATAATTCCACAATAGAATGTGATACATAGCAGCTATTCTTCGATGGTGCCTCTAGGACTGGTCCCAGGGGAAACGTGATTTCGGGAGTAGGAATTCTCCTGGTCACTCCTGATAAACTCGTCATCTATCGAGCATATTCTTTTAGTGAACCCTGCTCTAATAATGTGGCAGAATATAACGCCCTATTAATCGGGCTCCAAGTCGCTAAAGAATTGGATGTGGAATACTTGAAAGCTTTTGGTGATTCGCTGTTGATTGTCAATCAGGTCAGAGGAATATTTGAAGTCCGCAATCCAGACCTCATTCCTTATCACCAAGCAACGATCATGATTGCATTATCTTTCAAAGGATTCTTCCTAGAGTACGTCCCTCGATCTTATAATTTGGAAGCTGATGCCCTGGCCAGCCTAGCTGCAGATCTAGCTATCCCTATAAGAAGGCAGAATTCGGTGATCCTTCTTAACAGAGATTTATTCTGTGTAAAAAATAACTTTCACATAGAACACAGCTACGCTGTAAACACGGTGCCTCCTAAGAGAGACTGGAGAAGTCCCTTTATCGACTTCGTGTCATACAGAATCTTACCAGAGGATCCTAAAGAAGTAGTATCCATCAAAAGATGATCATTACGCTTCTATTTTGATGCGTCTTCACAATATTTATATCGCCGAACATACGATGGACTGCTATTACGATGTCTCTCCGACGATGATGCAAAACGGGTTATCCGAGAAGCTCATGACGGTATATGTGAAGCACATCAATTCGGTCCTAAGTTACAGGATCATATCATGAGGATGGGCTACTACTGGCCTATTATGATCGCAGATGTAGTAAAATATGCAAGATAATGCAAAGCCTGTCAAGTTCATACAGATTTTATACATCAGCCTTCTGAACATTTACATCCTACGATTGCATCATGGCCTTTTGAATCATGGATATGGATATCATTGGTCCTATTCACCCATCTTCTTCTTGAGGACATCGGTTCATATTGGCCATTACAGATTATTTTGCCAAATGGGCAGAGGCGATCCCCCTTGCTGAGGTAAAGACATCCAACGTGATCAGCTTTATCAAGCACCATGTCATTTATCGCTTTGGGATACCCCAAAGGATAATTTATGACAATGTGCCTCAATTCATTAGCCAAGTGTTTCACCGATTTTGCGATAAGAATCGGATACAAAATATGGCCTCTACGGCATACAATCCAGCTGCTAATGGTTTGGAGGAAGCCTTCAACAAAACCATTATCAAACTCTTGAAAAAGTTCGTCTCTTCAAACAAAAGAGATTGGAATGAGAAACTGGGAGAGTTCCTCAGGGCAAACCGCACAATAGTACGAACACCGACGGGTTGTACCCCATTCTCGTTACTCTACGGTGTGAAACAGTTCTCCCCATTGAAATCCAAATTCCATCACTCAGAATAGCAGTGGCTAATGAGTTGACTCAAGAAAATAATGATCGACTACGGCTTCAAGAGCTAGAAGGATTTGACGAGACACGCCTTCAAGCTCAGCAGCGTATTGCATTCTACCAGGCATGCATTTCCAGAGCTTTTAACCGAAAAGTGAAGGAGAGAGTGTTCAAAGTTGGCGAGCTAGTTCTAGCTGTGAAGAGATCAATGATCATTACCCACAAAAGTAAGGGTAAATTCTATCCCAAATGGGAGGGCCCTTATGTGATTGAAACAACGTTTTCAAATGGCGCATACAAATTAGCCAAGCCTAATGGAGATCTAATAATGGCTCCTATTAACGGTAAATTCCTGAAGAAGTACTACGCTTAGTCTCCCTTGTTTAAACGGAGTATGATAAAGATCTCCTTCTGACGATACTACGTACAAAGATTGGTTGGACCATATTCTATCATGTTATTAAGACCTCTGAATATATATGTTTAACTAATTTGAAACTTCAAAACCTATCACGTCCATGTTACTTCTGATAGTGTTTTGTATAAAAATTTAGTTGGATCATATTCTATCATGTCCACCTAACCTCTGAATAGATATATCCAGCTGAAGCTTACCAAAAGTATATCACGTTCATATTACCTCTGATATCACTTCCACCCTATCCTATTATTTATATTCAAAAATGATGGGTCCATAAAGTTAGATAAAGTCTCTTTATTATCTCCGGGAAAAGCAAAATTATATAGAGAAGCAAAAAGTACATCATTGGGGAGGAGCAGTCAAATCACGAATCTGCTGCGCCAAAGCGGTCATTCTCTTATTCCTGGAGTCCAAAATGTTAGCGCGAGCCCATTCCAGTCGTGCCTCGTCATCACTCAGGAGGGATAGTTTGGACCGAGCATGTATATAATCGGCACAAATGATACCCACATGTGCCAAGTTTCACTAAGCTGTATCCGTTCGGCCATTTAACTTATCTTGAGCTGCCAAGGACTGTAGAGCCCACCCATTTGCCTGAGTGAGTTTAGCTTCTAATTTACAGACCCTCGCTTTATTTCCCTCATGTCCGGCCTCACACTGGGTTATCTGAGGAATAACCTCCTCCAAGACGGCCCGCTCTTTATCTATCTCCTACTGTTGTGCCTGGATGGATTTGTCTAAACATTCTATCTGTTTAGCAAGCTTCACAGTCAAGGAGTCGTACTCGGCCTGAATCATCTCATCGACGTTGCCTCGAGATAGTTGCAAATACTCGTTAATGGGTTGTTCCAAACCATTAACTATTTGCTCTAGCGCATCATCTCTTTTATTATTATTGAAATTACTAATCTGCACGATTAGGAGATTGGAGGACATCTTCAGAGCAGCAAAACCTAAGTTCTTCTCCAGCACCAACGATATTAACTCCTTCAAAGTGAGATAAAATATGCTAGTGTATTGATCTACTAGCATATTAAAGCTCGAATGGATGCCGAGAGTGGCCGCAATATTAGTAAATCTTCCTCCAGGAATGACTGCAGAGGAAGTTGCCACAATTATTGCCTCTATAGATGGCACTACAAAAGAATGAACACCAGCAACGGTAGAAGTTGCTGATATACTCAACGAAGGAGGTACAGTCGCTATGATGGGCTCATCCTCCTCTGAAGATATCGGGACTATATTGGGCGAGGCTACATACGAAAATGCTGCGGAAGAAGGATCAACAGCTTCAAAGCATGCCCCTTCAAAGTCGAGCGTCGCCGTTTCATCGGCAGGATCCGTACCAAAGTCAAAGGTTGCGTCAACTCCACCCTCCCCTGAGATGTCTTCACCTGAAAAGAAGACAAGAGAAAGTTAATATCAATCTGATGTTAATTTTTCTAAAAGAGGCGTAAAGACAATATTTACCCATGGCTGATGGTATGTATGTCGCATCCGCAGCCAGTACAGCTAAATTATTTCTTAATGATGCTAAGCGAGCTGTCATACCTGGAAAAGAAGGTGCACCAACTGACACTGGCGGATAGTCTTCCCTGTCTTCACCAAGATCCATTCGAGGCTCATCGGGTGAAATCTCGCTGAAAATACTTACAAACGAAGTAGGGGTTACTCCCATTATTGGTCTGGATAAAGGTATATGGAATCTTATTATGCTCAGCCTCGGAGGTGATCTTGTAGCACTACTAGAAGCAGTAGTAGCAGCGATCTCGAGCAAAGAATCTCCGGCACTGCCAGCCGGAACTACGGAGGTTCCCTCTCTAAAAGGCGAAGGACCACTAATCAAAGAATCATCCCCAGCAGGAGAGACGACAGGCTCGCTCCTAGGAGCCCCCCTGGTGGAAGCCCTTTTCGGACCTCTGGCAATCTTCTTCTTGCGAGGGGAAGGCTCTTTCGGAGTGGAAGCCTTCAATTTCTGGGTGATAACGAAATGCTCTGCCGGCGGAGTTATTATGCCTCTCGATATTGTTGTCAAGAACTCGTCTGCCCCGGTGATGCCCTTATTCTCATTCGAGGAAACAGACGGAACCTCATCCCTTACGGTAGACCTATGGGAGGGCATCCTAAAATTTTCATGCACATCAAAATCACGATGGAAGATATTTATGGAAGCATAGAACTGCACATATGAGTGAAGAATGAGCAACTCCATAGAAAGAGAAGTTGCGGGCACAGCAAAAGTTGCATCAGTACAGCCCATGATAAAGTACCGCCATCCTCTGGCTCCATCAATAAGTCCACCTTTGGACTTGAAGCTGGTAATAGCATTCCCCACATGCAGCTGATCGTACCCAAACTGCCTGGGGAACCGACTGGGCAAATAAGGCTCCAGGTAGCAGTGGTCATCGCTTATGCATAGCAAATGGGAAGGCCTAATACAGACCAACCAGTAGAAGGCTTCAGGAGAAAGAATGGTGCTCCCATGGCCCCCATCCTTAAGTTTCTTCCCCTGTTGATTGATATGTACAGGGGGAATGATACAGAAGAGCTTCCAACTGTGGGCAATATTTAACGCCCGTCGGCAATCTAAGACGGTCGTCACGTTCCAAGAGGAATTCTTGTAATTCAACAAGAAGTTATTTCCTGAACCGCTGGCAGGACCGGAAGACATCACCCTGGTGTTGTGAAGAATTAACAATCCCATCAAGTATAGGAATGGTAATTCCACTCGGGGAAAGTTTTCACGCTGCGTATCATCAGCTAGCAGCCCATCAGTAAGGGCCCTTAGGCCTGCTTGTATTCTATATACCATAGCAGGAAGCAGACCCAGTCTTGCTCTGAACACTAAACGCACTGCAGGCCATAAGGTATTGTGATGGATGCGATCTGTAGACGCGATGCCAGGCACAACCCTGCGGCGAAGCTAGACGGAGAGGAAGCCAGCCAATTGAGCTTCCTTTGGTAGAGGCTTACGACAATGCCTCATATAACTGAAGGCTTTTATGCCTGCAAGGTAACCCCCTATCTCCTCGTCAAAAATATGATCTGAAACCCCTGCATCTTCAATAAGGTCATCGACCGTGTTAGCATTGAGCATGCTCAGGAGGTTCAAGGGCCTATCTCGGCTATCTACCACCTTGTCCGGCTTAATATTTCTGGCCTGGTGGAAGAAGATATAGGTGGCCTACTTGTTGATGTGAGCCAAATTAGAGGGCTTCTTGTAGAAAGTGCTACAGGCAAGATAGTGGCACTTCAGCTCCTGATATACTGCCACCGCCCGAGGGTTTGTATCCCTCAACTCCCTGTTTGTAGGGACGTACTCTTCATAAGGAGCGTCCCCCATTGGCAGCCTTGAAATCTCTGCCATCTCATGAAGGGCTAAGCCCAACTCACCCAGTGGAGTGGCAAAAGTCCCAGTGAGCGAGTTGTATCGCTCCATCAAGGCTAAAAATAAGTTAGGGTTGACAGGCAGCCCAACACTTGTGGCGTTCACAGCCACGAACAAGCCAATACTTTCCAGCTCCGTCTGGAAGTGTTTCAGGGCCCAGGCAGTCAAACTGGCCGATCGAAGATTTCTCGGGCTAAGCCATCCGCTGGTTCGAGGGTTGACCCTGGGGTACATTCCTCCCTGCCCCATAAAGTCATTGCAGAAGGTCGACATCTGAACTGGCTGGATCAGCGATGTATCCTCGCTCGGGATACTATCCGGCAGTAATCCCCTAAAGGGCATAACAGGGCCCGAAGGACGGCTCATATAGGCCCCTCCGTCGTATTCCTTGCTGTATAAAATTTTTTTCGGTCGGCCGTAAAGATCGGGAGTCAGGGTCCATAACATCTTCCTAAGATGTGTAGCGTGGAAGAATGCAGAAATAGGATAATCCCTGGGCATCTTGGGCAGATACATTACCGTGCCCTCAGCCGTAAACACCAAATCCTCCTTCTTGGGGTTCGTCTGGGATTGTTTGTCGATAACATCCTCGAATAAGAAACTAGGTTTCTTATACTCCGTCCCGACTAGGTATGTCAAGGGCTCCCAACTGATCATACTCAGCACCATGCGTTCTCCCTGGGATGATATAAGGGTTCCCCTTTCTTCAGGATAATTGGCTCCAGAAATAGGGAATGTCACATGGGACAAGTCCTCCAAATAGTTTGAGCTCAACATCCCGGCAGCAGAGCCCATAACTTCAGCCAAAGGAGAAATCTGCAAGTCCGCTACAAAATGCAAGAAAATCAGTCAATTTCGACACTAGACGATACACTCTTGCAGTTTACGCCAAAGATTATCAGTCTGAGCTTTTACGCCAAGACTGCAAAAATTTGAGTCTTACGTTGTAACTCATTTCCAAGGCGTAAAATTCAAGGTTGGCAATATACGCCAAAATCTAACAATATGAGCTTTTACGCTCGATTGACAAAATTTGAATTTTTATGCCGATATTCATATCCAGCGCGTAAAACTCAAAGTTTGTAATATACGCCAAATCTCGACAGTCTGAGTTTTTACGCCAGACTACAAAAATTTGGAGTTTTTACGCCGACACATTAGGAATGTGCACGTAATAATAAAACATCTCCCAACATCATCCTCCTCAAAGAGGCTCTCAGTACAAAAGATGATCTTGCACGTGCACGTACAACGTGTGCGAAGGATGTTTCCTCCCGAAGTCTTTACATGTAATGTCCGGAGCACAACTCGACGGTGGAGCGCTGGGTTCCGATTGAGGCTCGTTCAACCTTATGGGAGTTGCTCGTGCTTGTGCAGTGGAGCGGGAAGAGGAAGCGACCTTCTTTCCCTTAGCAGTGGAAGTCTGTTTAGGTGCCATGGCGATTTCTAGTTCTCAAGAAAGAGACAAGGAAGAAGGGTTCTTGGAAAGCAAGGGTTTTGTGAAAACAGATAAAAGTTTTCTCTCTCCAGACCTTGGACTATTTATAGAGTTCGGATGACTCTTCGAATCCTTAACCAAATCCGATATTTAATATTCGATTATGATTTGGGACCATGTTAGCCTATCAATTAGGAAAGACGGACAGTCAGTGGATCCAGATTTTACGCACAGAGTAGATCTACGATTTTACGCTAAGGAGCTTTTACGCTCAGAGGCTACAAATCTACGGTTTTAAACTCAGAGGCTATAAATCTACGATTTTACGCCAGATACTTTTATGCTCATGAGCTTTTACGCTCAAGAGGCTACCGATTTTACGCTCAGAGGCTACAAATCTATGATTTCACGTTCGGAAGCTTTTTTATGCTCAGAAGCTACAATTCTACGATTCTACGCTCGAAAGCTACAGACGGCCAATTACAAGGGTTTACGCAGAAGATTCTCCATTTATTGGCTATAAAATATTCCAAGTACCTAAAATATACCGAGTTTAGCATTGAAGATGACTCTTCTTCTTGGGTCATTTGGAAGTTCATCCAAAATCCAGTCAGAATACTTTACAAAAAGTTCAAGTATGGCTTAGTCGACAGACATTTCTTGTCCTTTTTCAAAGGATTTTTTGGTAAATCATTCTTAAAGATGATGATCTGAACAAGAATTCCTCATATCAGAGAAGTGACAGTTCAGAATTCTATACGACTCCTCGTCCAAAATAGCATGACAGTTTGGATCTTTAACTTAAATGCTAAGCAGCTTTCTACGCGTCTTCTGTTAGGCGTAAAAGACAAGACGAGATCAGATTTTTTTATCAGAGTCGGCGTAAAATTATTCAGACATATCGAAGCTGCACACTATTCAGACTTCATCACAGCAAATATGGTAAATCATCAGATACGTAAAAGAAGACAATTTTATTAATCATGATTACATATGATGAAAATCTAGTCTACAAAGGGTTTTTTTATCTTTATGATTACATATGATGGAAATCCTTTTTTCTACAAAGGGTTTCTCATTTTTATTTAAGATCACACCAAGAATCTGCTTTGCCAAGTTCTCATATTGGTGTAAATCTTTTTCGTCTTCTACGACACTTCATCGGCTTCTTGGACCGATGAACAAGAAAATGGTTAATGGCGGGAGGATACAGAACTGGGCCTATCTAAATTATTCAAGCCCACCCTCCATACGTCATGGCAGACATGCCTTAGATTTGTGTTGGGTTCAGACCCAACTCAATACTGGAAGACAAGGCCAAGCTATCGGCCTTCGTCCGGCGCCATAATAGGAGAAAATACAGCTTGCAAGCTGTGTGGTCCAATACGACCCTTCCTCTCTCCTGAACGAATCGCCATATGAAATTGCTGATCATCCCGAGCAAAGAAAGCTATGATATCCTTTCATGATCCATCGTTGCAGAGGACATTTGCTCGAAGATGCCTCTTTTTATGGCTCCTTACATGCTGGAAGAACATGATCTTCTTCTTCCTCAAATTAAATCGACGAAGCTCGGCAACCATCTCTTTATTGTGAAGAAAGTGTGGGAAAAACTGGTTAACCCATTCGCCTTTATATAGGCAAGGGAGAACACACCGAATCCCAACAAACTCCTAAAAATTTGCCCAAAAATCAGCCTCGCGGAAGGAGTCAAACTTGACCGTTTTATGCTTCATTAAAAGTGTTTCAAATTACGAAGAATTTAAAAACTTTGAAGGGGGTCTTGTAGAAGCATGAAAAATATGCTGGAAAATCATACGCGTAAAACCCTCAACATGCAGGAAGTCCGCGTAAAATAAAGCCCCAGTACTGGGTGTCATGAAACATGATTCCAGAGCCATCGGCGTACAATAGAGCTTCAACGCTATTTCAGCGTAAAACATAGCTCCAGAACAACCCGCGTAATGCAGTATTTCTAAACTGCTTCGGCGTAAAAATGTTGCTACATTGCCACTTTGGCGTAAAACCCGTATGCTTTTAATGAAGTGGGAAGTTGTACGAAGAACTCTTCGTATTCCTCGAATGAACCTGTCAGTGGAAGCAGTGAACCCTACTCCTGACAAAGAGTACTGCACGGTGATCGAGAGGACGGCTGTAATGATGACTCTGCACAGAACTTCAAACTGTCGTCTAGTGACATAACCCTTGATATAAGACATTGTTTACGCATTCAAGGAATACGCTGCCTATTTTACACAGGCAAAGATGAGCTTTTATGCTCCGAAAGAGACGAAACCAACCGCCACGTCAAAAGATGCTCTTCGTACAGAACTCGAGGCATGTCTCTGCAGTCAATGCGCGAGATGGGGGAAGATCTCTGCATTTAATACACGAGATTTGGTTCTACTTTTAATTACTGGGTGAGCTATAATTAGGGCTAATACGTCCACATCACCATCCCCGCACATTACGCCAACCAGGCTATTTTCAGCTATAGGAGCACGCTGTACGCTATCTCCTTGAATTACGCCAACCTGGCTATTTTCAACTATAGGAGTACGCCGTATGCTATCTCCTCGGAATACGCCAACTCAGGCTATATTTGTAAAGGTGCGTGATAAGGCTATTTGGCCCAAAATACGCTCAAAACCTCAATCAAGGAAGGATAATCGGCTGTCTTTACGCTGGCTACCTATCCATGCAGCATCAGGCTTCTACGCCTACTCGACTTCTATGCCTACTTGGCTTCTACGCCAACATGACAAATATTCGGCTTCTACGCCTACTTGGCTTCTATGCCAACTCGACAGCTACTCTACTTTTACGCCATCAGAACAGCTATTTGGCTTTTATGCCTACGAGACAGTTATTTGGCTTTTATGCCAACCATCTCTACGCAAGGGGCAGTTATCTACGTGGCTTGCATGCCATGATCTTCGATAAGCGATTATACGCATTACCTCATAATGGGACACGCGTCACACGCCAATTCAGGAGATCATTTATACGTGGGTAGCAGTTATTATAACCGCCGCATAAAAGGTATGGCTCTCTCCGTTGTTCGGTTTCTATGCCGACTGTAGCTGAACTCTATAAATAGAGACCTCCGACCACGGAGGTCCAGGGTCAAAGATTTTTTAAGAAAATAGAGTATATCCAGAGAGTGTTGATAGACTGCTTTGGCAACGAGAGTTTAATCCCTCCTACAGTCTTTAAAGCTTTTTTTTGTCTTCTACAGCACTTCTTCATCATCGTGTGGTCCAAGGGACAAAGTGATCGACCGCAGATCAGACTCCTATAGCAATATTTCCCCAGAATCAAATTTTTGTACTTAACATCCTCGTATAGGATTAATTATACTTTTTTCTTGTTTGTAAACCAAAGAAAGGGTTTTATATAAACCTAATTTTAATTTCTTTTATTTATTATCAAACAACGTGCCCGTGTCAAAATATGACATGCTCAAATCTCCGTGTCTGAAGAAAACCCCCAAATCAACCCATATTACCAAATTGTCGTGATACGGCCTACACGTATCCAATTGTGGATACAACACTAGTCTCACACAACCAAACACATGTCAATTTGGTCTAATTGACCTATTGACAAATATAAGATGTGCCAATCTCAAAATTCTCCCAAAATTGACATAAAATACCACTTAACTTTTCCATAGGCCTCATATGAACCTAATTTCAAATCTTATGGGTAGCCTTAGTACATGGGAGGGTTCCTAATGATTAAATTATAGATTTAGAGTCTAATTAAAGAAAAAAAACTGAATTATACCTATTGGGAGATGGATTCCTAATGCAATTCCCCAATTGAGTGTCAAGAGCCTTTAACTTGTGCTCCTTCCTTCTTCTTATAGATCATTGCTTCCTCTTTGTTCCAATAGCCTCCAATGATGAGTAAAGAAGAAATTAAAAAAGAATTTGGGTAGGGATTGGTGTAGGAATAAAGAAATTTGGAAGAGAAAAATTTTAGATCTAAATTTGGAATAAAAGAATGAAGAGAGAGTCTCTCTCCACTCCCCCTATGGCCTGTCACTAACCCCTCCTCCAAGCTATTATGAAAAGTCCATAATACCCCTTGAGGCTTGTCATGAAGGAATTAATTAAGGAGGAAAGGTTCTAGTCTAATTGGTTTAACTAATTAATTAATCCTTCTATTGAATGGGCTTACTATAGGGCTCAATTCTAACTAGAATTAAATGTTGGTCCATTGATCTAATCTAAACTAGATAGGTTCACTAACACGAGTCCAAAATCAAAACTAGCATCTAATAATAATTAAATAATATAATAAATAATATTTACAATATGCACAATATTTAATTAATTATAAATGACCAAAATATTCTTTCCTAGAAAATATGGTATTGACAGGAACCTACATGTAAATATAGCATTAATACATCTACAAGGAAAATTATAAATATCACAAATTCAAGAATATCAAATCTGGAAATGGGTGTGACAGAATTCAAGGCTTAGTCAATTCTTGTATCTTACTATTATTTGACCAATGCGGAAAGATTCAACTCATAAGCGACATTAATCCTAATGCATGATGGGCAGTCACTGTGGAGAACGCTCAACCCATATATTGAGATATGTGGGAGTTGTAGGTATTTTTTATTTGGACAAGTGAAAGATAGTCCCACATTGGCTACACCACCTAGTGGGTATCTCAATATATTATTTTGTATGTGTTGAGGTGTGCACATAGGGTGCAGTGGGGCACATGTGGGTGTCATATGCGGGTATTTTCCTAGGAGAAAAAATGAATAAGTGCTCAAAGAAAGCATTTATATTTCTTGTCAATCTCTCGGAAAAATTTTCTTAGGAGCTGCGACTCGGACTCAGACTCAGACTTGGACTCAGACTCCGGCTCAAGGGAGCAAAGTGGTGCTTTGTTGGTGGCCAGATTTAGGATTAGGATTATGGTTTCCACCCTATGCCTATAAGTACTCTCTTCGTAGCCCCTTTGAGAACTTACTTCAAAATTGAGAAATGAAGAAAGTTGCTGCTACTGCTGTCATGATGAAAAAAAATTCAGCTGAAGAATCATTTAGAATTGGTTACTTGATATGCATAATAAATCAGGCTATTTCTTTTATTGAAATTATGTTTGAACAGTTTCAATTAGTTGACAATATATAAGGTTTTTTGATTCATTCAAATAAATTAAAGAAATTAGGAGATAATGACTTGAAAAGTAAATGTCTTAATCTTAAAGAGTTTCTAAAACATAGTAATAGTTCTGATATTAATGGATTATATTATTTATATAACTGAAAATACTAAGAGAATTATTTCCAATAGAAATAAAAAACCAATTGAAATATTGAATTTCATAGCCATATTTGATTCTTTTTCAAATGTTTGGGTTTCTTATAGATTTTTGTTGACAACACCAGTATCTGTAACTTCTGCTGAAAGAAGTTTTCCAAAATTGAAACTAATAAATTCTTATTTACATTCTAGTATGTCACAAGAAAGATTAAATAGATTATTCATATTATCTTTTAAGAAAAGTATTCTAGAAAAAATTGAATATGAAAAATTAATTAGTAATTTTTCTTTCACTTCGACCCATGCGGCGCATAAGCCTCCTCCTCGAAGTCCTTGGCAAGAATTTTTGAACGAACTTAGCTAGGTCGCTAAAAAAATAGAGAGTAGTGGAGCAAAAGTGGAACTTGAAAGGCTTTTATTAATATGAAGAATGTTTGCAAGTTTTGATAGTGAGGAGCGAATATGCCTCCTCCACTTAATTAGGCCTAAGATGGCTTAGAATAACTTTCTGGAATAGGAATATTCTAGCTGGCAAACATTTACAAAGAAACCTTTAGAACATCTAATCGACCTCGGTGGGCCCCAAAATATTGTATGTGACATTTGTTTGTGGTTCGTAGTATGCAATATTATTTATACAGAGGGTTAGGTTTGGGAACGGTCGGATGGAGAAGGGAATGGGCGTTCGTCGTTGGTACTATGCAACAATTTAAATTATTGCATTCAGATCCAGGTTTTGGAATTGGGTGCCATGGACCCGTCCGACTACAATATGAGAGGGGTATTATTATTTCTGTGGGCTGCAACATGGTGGGTTCTGAAGAAAACAACGAAAATATGGGCAGGCCAAAATTGAAGTTTGGCCTAGAAAGAAAACGCTGAAAAATACTTGGGTTGAATTGGATTCGAATTAAATGGTAAGTAGGAAAGAAATTACCATGGGCAGGAAAGTTTTAGCAGAAACCGCGTATAAGGAAAATTAGATTCAGTGGCCCAATCTAAAAATAGGATACAAGAATGGTTTGACCAGTTGGGAACTTATAGTTAACATATTGAGTAACCAAGAGGTTGTTTAGAATTTAAGGATTGGTAATTTTAATGAGAACAATTATTAGTTTGGTAAAGGAATAAGGTAGGAAAATAAATAGGTGAGTTATGGTTCAATTAGCTTAGGATAACTATCTAATATTATCAATAATATTACAATTAGATTATAACTATGTAAATTAAAATTTTGTATTTAATAATTCATACAATCAAGTACCTTGGTTTGAACATGAATGTGAAATTTTGAATTGTTCGAAGGAGGCAAATATTATGGCCATTATTTTAGCCGAAGATGACGTACAAGCTAGGGAGAGAACCAGTTTAATAATTGGCATTCGCTACCACACAGAACAAGAGAAACCTATCCGCTAGATTTATAAGGATGTCGAAATTTTGTTCGTTAAATTCTTGTACTTTTTTAGCAGTTTAATAAAACATTTTTTTCTTTATATATATATTATATATATATATATATATATATATATATATATATATATATATATATATATATATATATATATGAGTTAACATGCTTAACTTAAATCATTAATCATAATATACGGATGATGTAGTTGCATATTCGTTGTCAATCCTCTAGGGCATTTCCTTGTACTTAAAAGACATCAACTTCATACTAGTTCCTAGGTAAAGGGAAAAAAAAAAGCCTTGTTATTGTTCATAATGGCAGGAGGAAACACTACACAACTTCTCCTAGAAACCCTCTCGATCAAGGAAAGGGTTGGCGGTAATCAAACCCGCCAGGAGGGAGAGTGCTGCGAAACCCGCCAGGAAGCGGGAGAAACAGTGTTCCCTCGTTGCTAAAGTTACCAAAACATTGATATACACCAGAACTATTATGACGAAGATAGTTAGCACCGGTATTGAGAAGACTCTGTATCTCGAGATGCTGCTTTTGGACCTTGATGTCGACTTCTCCGGTAGTGATCTCGGGTTGCTGCTTTTTGACCTTCGTGTCGACTTCGAGCTCCTGCAGATCCTTTTGGACCTTCATATGGACTTCCCTCTGAAGCTCCTTCAACGCCAGTTCCAACCTCTCGAGCTCCTGCAGACCCAGCCCCTCGAGGCTCCCGTCCCACTTCCCCTTCTGCGCCTCCTCAAGCGCCGCCTTTTTCTTTCTCAGCGCCTCCAACTCCTTCATCAGTTCCCAGTTATGGCGGTTGAGATTGGACACCACCGCGGACATGTGCGAGCCCTCCAATCCGCCGTCCAGACTAGGCAGCATGCTCCCTCTCGACAGGTAGACGGAGGCGACATGGTTGACAGACGGATGGCCAAAAGAGAAGGGCTTTCCGGCGGGCGAGAAGACGATCAACGCGATCTCAGCACCGCAGAGGATGGAGAGCTCGTTGGCCTTCTTGAAGACGCCGGCACGGCGCTTGGAAAAGCAGACCAGCCGAGACTCCTCGTTGGCAATCTTCTTTATCTCGATCTTCCGGCGCCCCATGCTCGGCCTCCTCCTATTCCCCATCATCTTCTAATCTAATAATCTTCTCTTCAAAGTAGAATGGTTTGGATGTAGACGGATTTGGTGGATTAGAGTAGATATAGAGAGGGAACGGGGATATTAATTATAATTAATTATAGCTGTACTAATTGATCCTCAATGATTAGTAAATTTGATACTTTCCTATATTGTATCGGAGCCAATCTCTTTAAATCATTAATACACATTACAAATGTCAAAACTGTAGCAAATTATCGACTTATTGATGGTCAATTGATCTCCCTTATATACATACCATAAAAATCAAAACTTTCCAACTGGGAATTGCATTGAATCAAAAAGCCAATCCGGAAAAATTGGAGACCCAATATTGGGATTTTGAATTTTAAGAAAAAAATAATTCTATGAGAACACATTTTCATTGACACACTGATGTAGGAAGTGACGTGGCATGTCCATGCCAGCATTCCCAGTTGGAAGGTTAATTACTAATTTTTGGCATATAGATAAATAATTTTGGCATGTATAAACAATAATTAATTACTTTTTTTTGTCATGTAGATGAATATTTTGGCAGGTTAATTTCTTTTTTTAAGGTTGATATGAACATGTCATATCACTCGTCCCATCAGTTTCGCTATAGAGAGTATGTCAATGGAAATGTGTCTCCATAGAATTACTCTTACTTAAAAAAACAATATGGTAATGTAGTGATGAGTAATCAATCAAATCAATTTACAATAAGGCCTCGTTTGATTCGCGAAAAAAGAAAGGAAATGAAACCAATTCCCATCGGTGTGTCTATTTCCTTTACTTTGGAAAATTGCTATATCGATATCAATTTTTCTTTCCAGCGTTTGGAAAGACCAAAAAAATTGGGAGGGAATGTGAATCCTTAATGGAGGGAAGTGAATCCTTGGGTTAATGGGGGAATCACTTTTTCCATATTTTTCTTCATTTTCGGAAACATTTTCCTTTCCTCCCCCGTTATTCCATTTATCCAAACATAGGAAAGTAATAATTTTTCTTTCCCAAGATCTTGATTCCGTGAATCAAATATGACCTAAAAGCGAGCGTGCGAGAGGGAGGGGTTGCTTACTGATTCTATCAATTTCTTCGGTTCTAGCGAAGTAGTGGTTGCGGACCTTATCGACTCCGACGAGGGATTTGGAGGAGAAGAAGCCCTTTATTTTGGACAAAAGCTTTGACATTTTCTTTTTTCCACCGATCAAAATAGTCAAAATGAGCGTATCATGGTAGAGAATGGGCTATGCCCCCATTTATGAGTAGAGTGGGGAAGCTTGGAGGAATTTTGGCCTCGTTTGATTTGCAGAAATGAAAGGAAACAAAATCAATTTCTTGTTCTTTTCTTTCCTTTGAAAAATTATAATTCTCATCTATTTTTCTTTCCGGTGTTTGAAAAATGTAAAAAAAAATTGAAATAAAAACTGAATTCTTAAGATGGAAAAGTGAATCGTTGAGTGGGTGGAGGGAACCATTTTTTAGCCTAATTACGTTTCCTTTGGAATCACTCACCTCCTTCATTACTTTGGCATCCAATCAAGGGAATAGGGAAGGAATGAGTTTCCTTTTCCCAATGCTATGATTCCTCATATATATATATATATATATATATATATATATATATATATATATATATATATATATATATATATATATATGAAAAAAGGGATATGAGCCATAGGCTCATATTCCTACATGAGCCAAGTGCACATGGGATATATAAATTCATTCTTATTGGTCCACATGTTCATGACTCATATAATGTCCACATGTCCTGGGATGTATAAATTCATTCTTAATTGGTCCACATGTGCATGACTCATATAATGTCCACATGTTCATTCTTATTGGTCCATATGTGCATGACTCATATAATGTCCATATGTGGATGGCTTATATAGGAATATGAGCCTATGGCTCATATCCCGTTTACCCATATATATATATATATATATATATATATATATATATAAATTTTTTTTTTTTTTGGAAGAGGTAATTGTGTTACAGACTCCTGGTCCGAAGGACTACAAATTTGACCCGAAGGCCCACCACATCCCGGCACACCCACACCTGCACTTTGAACCGCACATGCGCTACACCCATCACCAACTTATTACTTAATTCCCGCAAAAGAGAATTAAATGGCATCCAGGAGGCCCGAACCCTCAACCTCCTGGATAATATGCATCAGTTTTAACCACTAGGTTAGACATCATTTGCATATATATATATATATATATATATATATATATATATATATATGGAGAAAGATAAATGTTATAAATAGTTAGGAAGCCAATTGGCCTACAGACACAAAACAAAGGAGGCACATAAATCTTTTCCAAGTAATTTAATATCTTCCTCTATACAAGTCGCAACCCCAAGCTTCAAGTTACTCAACATCTCAAAAATATGACGAATTTGTTCTCTCCAAATATGTCAAACTATACAAAGTAACTGAAAACGAGCTTCCCTGTACCAGCTGCTACCTTTTTGCCGCATCCTTAAAAGATTATGGATCATCACGAGCACTCTTTCTACAAGAGTAGAAGGTCAAATTTTCTTGTTGTCGATCCATATAAACCTTCTAAAATCACATTTGAAAAACAAATGCTCAGTATTTTCATCAAGTCTTAAACACAGAACGCAGTGCATATTTTTTGTTCATCTTGGATTCTCAAAGAGAATTGTCTTAGTAAAGACGTGAACAAAAATGTCCTTAATAAGGACGTCCTTATAAGAACGTTTTAGTACTCTTCCAATTTTTTTAATAATATAGGAACGAAAATGTCCTTAATAAAGGCATTTTAAATATTTTTTTTAATTTCATTTGTAAACAAAAATTAAAAAATGAAAAATGAAAAATAAAAAATAAAAAATAAAAATACCCCAACTATGGACGTTTTCAACAATTTTTATTTTGTTTTTATTTTTTTGGTTCGAAAAAAAATTAACAACAAAATTTAGTAAAAATGTTCCTATTAGAGACTTTTTCATGCTTTTTACTTTTTATTTTTTTTATTTGTTGACTCGAAAAAAATTCAAAAAATTTAATGTAGCTGCCTAATCTACGGCCACCTTTGTATCATATTTATTTGTTTGAGTTTTATTTTTTTGGCAAAAGAAAATAATTTTTTTTAGTGAAAATTCCACTATAATGATCATTTTTACTATTTTTTATTTTTATTATTTTTCATTTTCTTTTGTATATTACTATGTTACTATACTTAAAGAAAGGTGGCTGTATCTTTGTGGTGAGAGTTGCATGTTAGGGTCTGGTTACCCAGGCTCTAATCTTAATAGCCACATTTTTTTCCAGGTCCTAAAAAAACATAAAATAAATAAATAACTTGAAAAGGAGCTTTTTCACTAAATATTTTTTCTTGATTTTTCCCTACCAAAATAAATAAATAAAATATTGAAAAGTTCAAAACGCTCGGACGTTTTCTAGAAAATAATTTGTTTTTTTTCGTTCTTTTAGAGACACAAAAATAAAAATATTAAATAAATTTAAAAAAGTCCATAACAAGGACATTTTCGTTCTATATTATTAAAAAATTATGAGAGAACTAGAACGTCCTTATTAAGGACATTTGTGTCACGACCCGCACCCGAAATTTGGGCATGAATCGTGGGTACGTCCAGCCTACGCCGCAGCATCTGCGGTAGAACGCTTTCTAGGTCTCATCATAATATAAATCCTGTCAATAGTCTCAACTCCGTACGGAGGACAATGATAATAATCCACAGCCTGTAAATATACTCAATCACAAGCTATAAGAATTAATGGCACGAAGAGAATGGAAAAGAGTTCTATATAAACCAATCACAAAAGTGCAACACAAGTCCTGGGTCTAGATGACCTCACAAAGTCACAAAATAATAAATACAACTCAGTCTCAGTCTGAAACAATAAATACAGAAAAAGTAATCTAAGTATTGGCAGGTAAGATCTCCTCTAGGATAGGCAACTCCTCTGGGATTTCCGGAGTGAAATCTCCCTCTAATCCTGGGCCGTAATGAGTGGGGCACAAGTTCTCCAGGTCCTCTGAAAAATGTTATCCAGTCAGGATTGGAGCGAAGCACAAGCACTAATAGCAGTTTCATTAAGTTGACAAAAACTGTAAACAGTGTAAGAAATACAAGATGAGAATATATGCTGAAAATGTGAAGTACTGGAGAAATGAAAATAAGCAATAGAGCATCTAGCAATGAACAATAACAGTGAATGCTAGAACAAGTGAATCTGAAGAAAATAGACATCTAGCTAAGTGTTTGAATTATCAGTTTATTATGTGATCGGCTTGGGACTAGATCAGGCTGGTTATATATGATTAGCTATGATTCTTGTAGGTCAGGCTAACCATATGGTTAGCTATGATGCATGTAGTGGTCAGGCTAATCATATATAACAGCTATGATGCATGTAAATGGTCAGGCCGCACCCGACGTGAGAAGTGGGGTGAGCTATGATGCGTGTAAATATTTGGATATGATCACATAATCTACTAATAATTCCCCATCCCCCAGCTAGCACGATGGATTCCAATCACGACTCCTCATGATGGGGATCTAGGGTGCTAACCCGTGTATCCATAGTGTCAGAATCAAGTATGTAATACAACTGAATTATAGAGATAATCAACAATGAAAACTGTCAGAGAATGTACTCGCCTGTGGTCCTGAGCAAGGTGTGAGGATCGATGTCCAAAGTGAGATCACAATGACCTATTTGTGGAATATAAATGTCAGGTACTGAATTTAAAGGAAATAACAGGTTTAATTAATTAAATGTGAGGCTTCTAGGTCATATCTAAGGTTTACTGGTCAACTTAGTTAAAACTTGTCCATTTACATCATAATAGTCCCTTTGGATGAAACCTAACTAAACTAGTTTACTTCTCTATCATACCAAGGTATCTAGTTTAATACTAGCTACTATTATATATTATATGCCATTGATACTAGGGTATCCACCTATACTAGCTAGTATTTATAATTTGTTTCTATTTTAGTAATAATATAGTTCTAACTTATTTACCTTAGCTATATAACCATAGGTGTTATATAGCTACCCTCTCATCAACCCAACTAAAAACCCAAATACTCAAGGTAAAACACAACACTGCACATCACAGTTTTCAGTCTGAAATTTCAGACTTCATACATGTATGGCCTGACCCTTGAGACAACATAAGGCTACTGGCAGGATCAATAGGTAGGTCTGAACATTTGTTCATACCTATACAGTATCAGGAACTTAGCACTAAAATCAAAACTCTCTCAATTTACCCACACACTCTCACTGTCACAGCTTCCTCACACAAACAGGTAATGATACTGTAGGTATTACTGAGAGTTCTCAGTCTACACACACACACTCAGGTTCACTAGATATAGTTCTCACACACTCTCTCAGGAATTTACTGATACTGATACACACCTACTGTTACACTAATTCTGCACACACAGATTTCTAACATAATCCTAACTCACTGAACTTAGGGATACACTCTCAAACTGCACACATAATACAGCTACTGAAGAACCAGACACCATAGGCACTCACAATCCCCCACTGAACTCATATGCACTAATACATAACTTCTATAACCAACTCACTGAATACAAACTACTACACACCACACACTACTACACAGGCACATAACACACTGAATTCTGAGACAATTACTGATACACACAGCATATTGCTCACACACACACACTGTACAGGAACTAAATCCTGATACACTACACACTGCACATACCTACACATACACACAGTTCTGTTTTTTCCCCCTTACTGAGAACACACTCACCTAGCTATCTAATACACAGACACTCTATCACACACACAGGAACAATACTGAAACTTACACACAGATACACAGATACTGAACTGTCCTCTCTTAACCCCTAACACAGGTTAACTCATAACTAAAATCCCTCATTAAATTTGACTGCTCACACACCTTAACACAGGGACTCTGAGAATCACTACTCAGTCCAAACTGCACAGATCCCCCCTCTCCTCTACACTTCACTAACTCACTGACACATAAACAACTACACACACATACTGCTACACATGGACACAGGTACACATAGGCATCTACACAGTACACTGAACACACATATACATACACACTGAACTTTAACACAAATGTACACACAGATATCTAACTGATACACAGGTCACACACAAGTTCACATACAACTGACACAGCACATAGGTATCTTACTGCACTCACACAGGTTTTGGGATACTCACACATGTATTCACACACTAGAAAACACAGTTACACACAGGCTATTTTTCCCCTATACTTTGCTATCTAAAACCCATTGCATCTCCAATACCCCACTGGAATTTCTCCCCCCCCCCACAGATCTAAAACTTGGATTAGGACTGATACCTCAATTGGTATCAGTACTGCATTAAATCTTCATTTCTAGGTACATGTATGCACTCACAGACATTACACACAGTTAACTAAAAACCCCTATTCACTGATACCACACTTCCTATACTACCACACACACATTAACACATAGGTAAACACTGATATCTAACACAGGGATACTTACTCTCACACCCACACACAGTCCATATAAACTCAGGTCCTCACTACACAGGAACTCATCTACACATCACTCCCTACCGTGTCCGATACACTGAGACTCAGGGACACTAAAACCCAATTGGACAGGAAAAATCAAACACATACACACAATAACCCGACTGTGCACACAGTACACAAACCCGACTGTACAGGAAATACCCATATACCTACTGTACAGTGAAAGCCCCCAAATCAACCCTAAAATCGAGATTTAACTACAAGTTGGAGATGAAATCAGACTACAACCAAATCCTATGGTTTAGGGTCCACGAAAAATTGGGGATAACCAAACGTAGGTCACCCAAAACACTAATTTCTCCTAGGTCTTTATGTAGGATCCCTAGAAATCTAGACCTACACAAAAGGGGTTTCCTAATGGGCAATAATCAACAGAAAATAGAATATAATTGAATTAAAATAGGGTTTTACCTAGGGAGATGGTTTCTTCAATGGAGGTTCTCCTTCTCCAAGTATTCTTGACCCAAGCTCCTTGTTCTCCTTGCTTTGAAAGAGGAAAAATGGAATCCCTAGGGTTTGCTTCTGAGTTTTGGGGTGGGGGAAAAAGGCTTTTCTAATGGAGGCTAGGGTTTCTCTCTTCATGAAGGAAAAGAGGGTTCCCTTTTATATTAAAACTAGGTTAGGGTTTTTAATGCATAGTTTTAGGTTAAACCCCCAGGTTAGGTCATGTAGAACTCAAATAACTCAGGTTTAGTCCTTCTAGGGTTTGAGGTTCCACCCTAAAATTAGAATTCTAGAGTTTCACTATAATTGGGTTTTCAAATTAGGGTTTCGTCATTAAGGTTTGTCCTAATGCGTTCTAGGGTTTGACCTAAAACCAAATATCACTTACAACATATAAATAGTTTTAAAAACTCAGCAGATTAATTAAACACATAATTATTCAAAATAGTGAAATTACACAAATGCCCTTATCTGGAAATTACACATAATTATTCAAAATAGTCTATACGCCACTGCACCTATCCTCGCAAGAATACCAAAGGGTCCGATGTAGCGGGGGCTAAGCTTCCCGCCTCGACCAAAACGAATTATGCCACGCGTCGGAGAAATCCGTAGGAATACTAGATCGCCAACCTAAGACAAAACAGTCTCAACACGTAGTCTAAGCAAACAAACACAAGCCAAAAAAATAACGATCTATACCTGAAACTCAAGGGGTCTACGGTGGCTGTCGGCCCAATGCCGCTGTCTGTCCTGCGCCACTCGCAGTCTGTCTCTGATGAGTTTCACCTTTTCTGCTGCATCCACGACCATTTCTGGTCCTAGCAAGGCTCTCTCTCCAACGTCGTCCCAAGATAACGGTGTACGACACCTCCGTCCATAAAGAGCCTCAAATGGTGACATCTCGATGCTGGCCTGGTAGCTGTTGTTGTAAGCAAACTCTACCAGGTGCAGATGATCCTCCCAAGAACCTCCCAGATCTAGAACACAAGTGCGTAGCATATCCTCGAGAGTCTGAATAGTCCTTTCAGACTGCCCGTCTATCTGGGGGTGGTATGCGGTACTGAACTTGAGCTGAGTGCCCAAGCTAGCCTGCAGACTCCTCCAGAAGTGGAAAGTGAAACGGCTATCCCGATCCGAGACGATGCTTACAGGAACTCCATGAAGTCTAACGATCTGTCGTACGTACATCTCTTCGAGCACTACTATGACATCGAACTAGTTACGACCTCGAGGACCTACATGGGCCACCTCTAAAAACATTTAATAACCCGTACCCAGATGATTGGGGCACGAGTACGTGGCAACGTCTAGCCTACATCGTAACAACAACGTAGAATGTTGTACTAGGTCAATAATACTATCTATCTTATCTCACAATAATATATCATAACATGTTAATGATAATTCAACTCCAAAAGGAGGACAAGATGATAATATAATGGCAATATCAATACTCAATGACAATGAAACTATAGGGAAGATAAAACGCACAATATGATATCAAGAATCAAGATAAGTCTAGAAATATACATCATAAATCATTAACAATGATTCTAAGACTCTAGCCATCTCAACACCAATATAAGTCTCAGAATAATACAACTCCATTTCTCAAAGTTGGAAACAAACCTAATATAATATAAAATGCTAAAGTAGTTAAGTCACTACTAGTGTCTCCTCTACGAGAACGGGATCCTCCTGAGGCTCCTGGATATAACCATCATCTACTCCCGGTCCGTAGAAGGTTGGACAGAAGTCCTCTAAATTATCAGAAAATTTTTATCCAGACAGGATTAGAGCGAAGCACATAAACTAATGTTGATAAAGACTATAAAATAGTGAGTAATTAATATATAAGATGTAAATATAATACTAGAATGTAAGGAAGAAGAAGAGACATATAATCATATCACAAGAAAATAACGAGCACAGAGTAAGAAGCTAAATATAAGTAGAAGCATGTATAACTGGAATAGAGAGATAGAGTAAACTAGCTATGTGTTTGAAATATTAGTTTATTATATAATCGGCTTGGGAGAACGAATCAGGCTAGATCATATATGATTAACTATAAGTCACGAATATAATATACGATTAGCCAAAATCATATTTGTTCAGCTATGATGCACAGATAAAGGATCAGTATAGACCCACTCACCCAAATTTAGATAAATATAGTTTAGTGTGATATTATAATTTATTTTGGAATAATTAGAGTTAGGAAAATGGATTTATTATACATACTTCAATTATGATATCTTTGATGCACCTTAGTATAGTTTTAATATTTGGAATACTATACTAGCCCTTGTTGACCAACAACTTTTACACTCTTAATCTAAACAGACCAATCTTCAATCCTGACCCTAGGGTCACTCTCAACCTTATACTTTTGTATTCTATTTTTATCTACACAACATTCTTGATTTTTATACGTCATAAAATCTCAACTTTCCAACTAGTGATCGTAGCTTGGATTTCTGATGCAGAACACTGACTAGATTCTTACAACAAAATATCTGACACTAACCTACATTGAGACTACCTTAACCTAATGCTTTAGGTCACATATATTTTTATAAATTTTACATCTTAATTTAATTGATGTGATACATTGAACCCTTTGATCTTAATTTCACTCAACCTAGAGCCAACCCACAAACCAAACCTTAAAACCCTAATTAAGTGGTCACGTAGAACACCAAACACCCTCTCTAAACTCACAAAATACCAAACGTAATAGTCCATACACCAAAATCTATTTTTAGAAGAAAATATTCAACAAAAGCCCCCTCTCCTTTCATCTCCCCACTCGCACCAAAGTATGTAACCCCCAAACTTTTTCTCTCTCCACTAGCAAAAGTTGTAACTCCAAACTCTTTCCTACCCCACTATGTGTCCATAACCCCCCCTCTCTTCACCTCCCCCATTCAAACCACCTAAATAAAACTTCTTTCTAACTCTCTTCCTCATATTTTCTCTTCACAAACCATTGCCAAATTGCTTCTCCATCTTCATCCATACCTTCATCTATCCAACCCTACCCAAGCTGAATCCGAATTCAGTAGCACCCCCACCAATCCAGCCCTGTCTCCCTCCAAATTAAGTATCTTTATCTAAAATTATGTATGCTTCTTCCTCTCCCTATTTTTATCACTTTCTCTTCACAAATTTTTCATCAAAACTCACTCTAAGTTCCTCTAAACAGCCTTCTATCAGAGGTGTCTAGGCTGAATCCAAATTCAGTGTATCCTCTTTTCAGGCCACTTCACCACCTCCATAGCCTCCAAACTACCACCAAAGCACTCTAATCTTCTTTTCTTACCTCTACTTAACAATTTTTCTTTACAAATCAGCACATAAATTATCCCACAACTCTCACAAATACCCCTACAAACCAAAGATACCCTGTTGAATCCACCAGCAATAGCACTACTTCAATACCTTATTTTCACCATTTTCAGCACAAAAAATCCTTCAAAAACCACCCTATCCTCAGACTCTACCTCTCCCCCAATCTCTCTAAGTCCCACAATACTTGGAAAAATATTTTGAAATCCCGGACATCAGCTACGAGCTGAAGTATCCAAATCTGGACAGATTTGTGCAAGCAATGCACAGTCCTCTTTTGCCTTACCATTTCACTTTGGTAAGAGATCAAACTCTACCTACTCAACCCTCTCTATTTTTACTTCACATTCCTCTTAAATTTTACCAACTTTCTATTCATATTTTTTATGATATTATACCAAGAACACTTACTACTTCTCATGTCTAGACTTGAATTTATTTATGCACTTGTTATCCTATTCACTTTGCCATGATCTAAAACCCAAGCAACCAGTTGCAAAACATAATTTTTACTTCAATTGTCACTAAATTTTAGAATATATAATTTTTTTAGGGTATTATATATAAATAAATGTATGGTTGAGACATGATTAAATGTTGTGCAACTGGTAGTGCACTTTGCCTAAGTTTTGTGCTAGCTAGTTTTATTATTTATAAATATTATGTTAGAATGTAGAAGATGCCATGTTAGGGTTGTGCACTATTTGTGTTATTATTTGAACATATGTTTCATGACAAATGCAACTTAGGAATGAGGTATATGTCACGATCTTATTATAAATTCAGATTTGACTTGTTATTGTATACTTGATATTTTGTAGTACAAAGAGAGTTGTATATAGTTGGATGAATGAATATACTTGAGGAATAGAGTATGTTATTGTTTGTGATGAACCTAACATGACCTATTGTTAATGCTCATGTGTTCATGTTTTAATAGACAAAATGAACCCTAGATTAGCTGACATAGTAAGACACTTAGTGAATAGCAAGGTTGATGATATGTTATTTATGGAAACCTAGTATGTTGATACCTAGTAACTACATGAACATTCTTTATAACCATATTTATGTTATATGAAATTTTTTACATTTAGAGGACTTGATAATGTTATGTGACTAGTAGGCTTGGTGTTTACACACTTTCTTGGTCCTTGACTAGTGAACCTTAGACAAACTACTTAGTTAGAACCCCTGAATAATTTAGACTCTAAATAACTGATGGCATTGTGTAAGTTATACCCTTGATTAATATAGACCCTAATTGTCTAATGATTAATGAAGTAAAGTATTTGTACTCTTGTGCATGCTTAGTAAACCGTGTCATAGTGACTGGTGTGATATTATTATATATATATAGGCTCTTGGAATTGTTCAGACATGGATGAAGGAACAAGTTCTTTCCATTGCATCTTACATTTCCAAGCAAGATACCTTGCCACCTTATTTTACTGTACTAATTAAATTGTTTTTATTATATGATTATGCACTAGATTATATAGTATAAGTATGAACGTCTGAGTATGACTTGGGGACAGTCGACGAAAGCGTCGAAGAGTAGATAATGCATAAACCAAGACATTGTGACATAACCAAAGTTTTGGGAGGTATTCTAATATTTTCCCAGGACCCTGAAACGTCTTACTCACGTCACAATCATGATTGGTGCTTGTTGTCGTATCCGACTGGCTATCAGTGAGTTTGACACGTATGTCGGTGCCGTACATAGTTTTGGCAATAGAATAATTGACTGGCATGGTATTACGTGATGTTCACGTTGTGTATATGACTTGGACATATGCATTGGGCGGGGAGGACAACTAGTTGGCGTATGGGACACACAACATCAATGTACTGTCTATGGATCTACATAAATTGATGATTATCCTTTAGCAGATGCCGCTTCCGACGAAAAGTTAGGCTTGTTTATATATATATATATATATATATATATATATATATATATATATATATATATATATATGCAGCGTACCAGCGTTCTTCGGAGCCTTGGTGTTGATTTAGCAGAAGTCGCATTCGACGGGACGTTATGACAGTTATCTATGCCTACGCCTACACATACATACCATAGTTGTCCTCAAATTGTATTCACATAGATGGCTAGGTTACCCTATTTATTTTGCATAGTGTTTACATTTTGGCATGTACCATTTGTATTATTTTACGTCCCACTGAGGACCTGGTCCCATTTGTAACTAATATATATATATATATATATATATATATATATATATATATATATATATATATTATGTTCACAAAAAATAAAATACTAGATGCTTCCCATCTATATTTCATAAACCCTAATCATCTTCTTCCCCACTGATTTTTCTTCTAAATCAAATTCTAAACCTTGGAGAAGTGTTAGGGGAGAAGAGATAGTAGGTGGAGAAGTTTTGGATCCTTTTTGTATTTGATTTCCATTAGGTTTCATCTTACCAAGGTAATTCTCAAACCTTCTTTCTCTTAACCTTTAGATAATTCTAAGAACAACATATGTGTCAACAAAGAGAAATTTTACCATTAAAGATATAAAGTATGTTAGGGAGGATCATATATAATTTTTATTTAATTTTATTTATATAAATTAGATGCAAACCTGTGTTTTAGCCCAAATGATCCTAATTCGTTATAGTATTCAGCCTCAATTTTATTAGTACAAGCAACTTATAAATGTTATCACTCATGATTCGGGACTCTGATTAATCTTTTAAGTTTTAAGCAGAACTACATCGAAGTTATCTTTTCAAATATATAAATTAATCGGCCATATTTGATCTGAAACTTTCTGTAGAAATATTTGAGTATCGGGTGTCCAAAAAATTAATGTGTTTCAATATTTTCTAGATTTTTGCAGTTTTTGGACACAAAAAGACGATCTGTTTAGTATTTTTGAAAGATGATACGAAGGCCTACCACATACGTTAACCCCAAAATTAGTTGAATAGGAGTAATAGGTACAATATTGGTAACAAGTAGAGAACTGACTATAAAACATAAGTTTTTATGGGTATTCATAAAAACATGGATATAACTATATAACCAATAGACTAGAGATATAATTTAGATATAGATTAGTATAAAACCCAAGTGATAGGATATTCATTGGTTCATTAACATATTGACATTGATAATTCATAAATAGGTGAGTACATTTTATTTATTTCCCGTATTGTTCGTTACTATATTTGCATGATTTGTAATTTGATACTTGATTCTTGATACGCTCGTTAGACAGATAGTATCATATGGATCCCTCTTTCATAAAATATATATATATATATATATATATATATATTATCTTCCATGTTTACCATGTAGTTGTGATCACCATGCTTGTATTCTTGTGCTTTATGACCCTTGTGTCGTGATTTTGGATCCATGTATATTAGGCAGGGTGGGGAATTACTCTAGCAGACATGTAAATATTTCCAAAACTAGAAACACCACTTTTCTGGTCTAATCTGGAACGATAGTAGTTGCACATTTCACGTGCGGGATGTCGTATATTATCCCTAGTCGTTTACATGTCGAACGTGGTAATTCAAAACACATAGATAGTTATGGATTTCTTTGTTTCATCTTTACTTGTTGCCGTGTTCCATATTCCTCATATTATATGTTTCACTTTACTTTTCAGGTCATGTTTTTGTTTATTTATTTTATCATGTATTCCATGACAATTCACTATTTTTATAGTCGCTACCATATATTTGGATCTACATGCAATGAATTATACTCGTTCCATCCTGACTGGGTATACATTTTTAGCTGACTCGCTACCATGCCCTATTTTCATAGTTGGCTTCCAAAAAAAAAATATTAATTTTATTATTATTATTTGTTTAGAAATACAAGTTTTACGAGAAAATATTAATTTTATTATTTTAATAATATAATTTCTCGGATTCCTAAAATTTCTAATTTAATAATATTATTTATTTTACGTAAATCTTAAGTAATTTTATTAGAAGTGTTAGCTAGGTATTCTATGGATTTTGGTTTGATTAGGGTAAATAATTGTATTTGGATTAGCGATTAATTGGTGTTAATTAAAACCCTAACGAAAATAACCTAGACTTTTACCAAAATAACCTTTTTACTTAACACTTAGCTTCCTTAAGAAGCCAAGGGGGTGGCCGTAGGGTTGTCCAACAACTTGGTTTACACTCTTTACAACATAAAATATCTTGTAAAGGATAAGTTGGTTGATTGTTATATATATAATAATTTAATTATATATATACATAACCCTAGCTATTCTTCTTTACATAACCCTTTAACTCCTTACTTTCACCCTTCACCCTACAACCCTCCTATCTCTCCAAAACCCTAGCTATCCTTCTATAAATAAATTTTAAACCTATAAGAGCTAAGGCAAATCCTCATTCTCTTTTTACAAATCTTATTTTAGTAAAATTTTTCATATTGTTCTTGGTTTAATTCTATTTTTCAAAATAAAATTTACATTTTAGATTAATGTTGATATTAATATATGTTGTTTAGAACATGATTTTAAGAATTATTGGTTAAGGTGACACTTCCAAAGGGGGCTTGGACATGAAATAGAATTAGAAATATAGGTGCTGAATTCGTTTGCACAGCGCAACATTTTTCAGAGCTAGTTTTGATCTAGTAAACTTAGTCAAAATCTAAATAAGTCAGAATAAAAATTGTAGGAAATTCGATAATCTTTCCGACCATATATGATGCGATAGTGTTTGGTGTATTCGTTAGGAGTTATTGGTGGTGAAACACGAAGATGGAATTCTGGAATTGAAATTTGGAACCTATGTACACATTATTTTGTAGGCCAGCTTTGACCTATTAAACTTTGTCAAAACAAGAATATATCTAAATTTTTTATTGAAAATTCAATAAGCTTTGCCAAAATATATGATATTCTGCTATTTGGATGTATACGATAGGAGTTATTGTCCATGCACTACCGATGTAGAAATCTGGAAATTAAATCTGGGACAATATATACCTTATTTCGTAGGCCAATTTTGAGATATTAGACATTTTCAAAATGTAATTATGTATAAATAGAATATTTAGAGGATTCGATAAGCTTTCCAACTCTATAAAATTTTATGATATTTAAATTCATATGATAGGAGTTATGCTCTGTGCAACATAGGGTACACATGCTAGAATTTTTGTACAATTTAGTTTTGTGCTTTTATGCACTTCCTATCTATCATATTAATTGCGTGTGAACGATGTAGAGTTGTTCCACCGAAGGGTCTTTGACCCATGTCAATTCTACGGAGAGTTGCTCTAGGTTGGCTATATTTCTGTGTTTGGAGTTCGAAATAGAAAGTAGACTGTGTCCAAAATTCTGAAATTTTTGGAAGATAGCCTAATTTCGAATCTTTAACGCTGTGATATCGTACCGAACCCTAAACCTAAATAACAGTATATTAACTTGAGACAAACATTATACTACTCTAAAAATATTTAGAGGTTAATTGTATAAGTTTTGGACCCGTAAGGATATGGACATGTAAATACATGCACGATCTAATTATCAAATCTAGTTTCCTTGGTTCTGGAATAACTTGTTGATTGTATTCTCGCATTATGTTATATTAACACGTATAGAGAACTAATTGTTGTTATTCCAATATTAGAAGTGTTCCTGCTAAGTGATATTTGTATTCTAAAAAGATAAATCAAGATGTATACATGAGCCAGGAAATAGAGTTTTAATTATTAGAATGGACTTAGGATGGATTATGATTGTAGAATAGAGCATTAAGCGGGAGAGAATAGTTTGGATCACATCGTATAAAATCTTAGCAATATAATTAACAAAACTGATAAGTACCTGTTAGTCCTTCGCAAGGCCTTACGTTGAGACTGACTAATGCTTAGATCACCTACTGTAAGATCACTAATCCTGAAAACCCTATTTTACTTATTTATTAACAATATCTATTATTTGTACATCTATAGGATTTTTAATGAAACCATTATAAATTTTTCCTAAAGTTATTTTATGTAAGAGACCTTTTGGACAGTTGCCAGTTAAACCGTGTGCACCCCTATAACTTTTCAGAATTTTTTATGTATAAATATGTATATATATAAAAATATTATTAATAAAAAAAAGGAATGAGAGAAATAAAAAATAGAATTTTCTATTGGTCCTAACCCAAAACCTAACCCGCGTATACTATTTCCCTGCGTAAAATCCGCAGTAGCAGCAAACAACCGCATAAACTTTGCCTCTCTTCTCCATGCATAAATATGATAGCAGCAGTAGCAAACCTACGCGTATAACTCATATGCTTGAACACTTCCTTTCACTGCACGTAAACCTAAACCGCCTAATTCATTTCTTTACGCGTAATACCAACTCCTGCGTAATATCTTTCACCACTTAAGATTCCTTTCACCACGTGTAAAACCACACCCTTTAAAAAATATCAGCAACAGAAGCAAAACTAAACTTTGCTTTGCTTTCTTGACATATACGTGTAAGCTTCTCATTCCATCGCTCCTTAACACTGTTATTATTAAATACCCCAACCGTACCCTAAACCAATAAAAGGAAAGCAGCAGTGGAAACAGTTTCTTACCCATTAAGTAAATTCCACCGCCTCCATATATATATCACAACTCTCCTAAAAATCTAATTCCACTTACACCAAAGTTTAAACACTACTGTGGACAATTTCACTATACAGAACTTGCTCGGCAAGTATACCTTGCCACTGTACAAATTATTTATATTCCAGTTGATATATGCATGTTTAATTCTGCTTATATAGATATTTATTTTGTAGATTCTGGACCTATTTATGAGACCACCAGTTCTAGGGAGCATCAGTAGGTTCATTGACTGTGACACAGTTGCTACACGATTTGTGAGTCTCATATAGACCTCGGACTACGTATCGGGTTGGCTTCCTGTACGTAAGCGCCGTGCGTTATGGGTAACTGCTAAACTTTGTATGCTAGTAGACCTGGCATTTATTTAGAGGATTTATCATGTCATGGATATGGCCGGCTTAGAGCATGGGGTGGAAGAACAATAAGTAAAACATTTGGGCTCATTTGTACTTTTTTCTGTACGCCCGGCTTCTCCACCGGAGAAACGGGTGATGATGACCACTATATATTACTGGCGGCCTCTGCCGTTCAAAAGACGACATGCTTTGACGCTCCTGATTCTCCAAGAGGGTCACGTCAATCCCATATTTTAGCCAGATAGCCCACTTGGTGGAAAGTTATTCTCAAACTGCATTCACTTAGACGGTTAGGCGAACCATTGGATGTTTATATTTTAGTACTTATTGGCATATTTTTATGTATCTTGTTACGTCCCTCTGAGGACCTGGTCTCTTTCCAGATATGGACGAGCAGGAGTTCCAACAGGAGTACAGACCGGGACCTGACTCCACTTACCAGACTGAGGAGATCTTACCCTCGGAGTATCTATGATTTTATTACCGCTGTTTAGAGATCTTTTGCTACTTCAGTATAGTCGTTTTGTAGTAGATTTGTTTCCACCCGACTATCAGACTTGATACTATCTTTGATATCCAGTTATTATCCAGCTCTTTATTTTCTACTGATTATTGGTGCTGTGGATGAGATCTAGATTGCATGTTACTTGTTGTGACAGTATATTACCACTGGTGGATAGGATATTCATAAACAGCATACGTGTGTATATGGTTTCCATATATTGGAGTTCATATACATACGGCTGGGCGTGTTACGTACTCCTAGTCCTACGTATTTTGGGACTGGGGCGTGACACCTACCTATTTGTATCTTGTGTTATATGTAAATGTTTACCGTAATTCGATAAAAATTTGAATTTGGGGTTAATTGATGTATATGATTTATTGCTCCCGAAGAAGAGTGGTCAGACTACTAAGCACCGTGCCTCTCTGCTACCACCTGATCCTTGGTAACAAGATTATTGCCTAGATAGTGCTCGTGACACTACGAATGTGAGATCCAAACCTATTTCTCTAACTTGCATCATCATATAGGAAAAACTATATGTGGTTCTGTTAATGACTTTAGGACTTAAGGAATTGTTTAAATACAATTATTTCACTAAATTAAGATCACTTTAGAAGTTAGTTCAAAGTCATATATTGTCATATACTTAGAGTTTATTCGGTTTAGATTTCTATTGTACTTGGTCTCTAGTATCATACTATTTCATTTATTTCACCTTTCTTGAATCGAGGACTAGCATATCTTTGATGACTGTGTTTTGTTCACAAGATGAAGTCCACGACAAAGAAGACATACTTTCCTTATATAATGTGGATGAGGCGTAAGAGTAAGGGATGCTGCGGATAGACACATGACTTCATTTTGTGTTCCTGTATAATTATATGTATATTAATCCTTATTGGAGATAGACATGTGATTGTACAATTAGTGAGAAGCCTGTATAATATCATTTAAAGACAGAACTAAAACTTGTAAGATGTAAATAAAAAGGTTGATGTTTTGAATGTACTATGTTCTTACCTTGTTGTTGATTTAGAATTACTTTGTACTTTATCCTAGAAATTATAGACAACAATCGTGGTTACGAATATAGGTTTATTTATAAAGCACGTAGCTTGGGTATACTAGTTACGTACTCAACTCACCGTATATTGGGAGCGGGACCTGACACATCTTTTAGTGGTCCCCCATGCAGGTCTACGTTATAGATATGCAGTAGTCTACATCTAGGTACCAGATTTATTAATGGTATCTATAAGACCCTAAGATTGATTTTTTGGAAAAGTCTAACAAGAACCTTAGGATATGAGTAGTGGTTAATATAAGGTTATGGAAATTAAGTTTAGTATATTTATTTCATATTTCCATAGCATGTGTTTATGTTCTAAGAAAACATAATTCATGAGTTATTTATTATTAACTGTCTATAGTTGTATTTAAGATTTAATACAAGATTTAATTAAGGTTACTGATATAACATTTTCTTTGGTGTAGATCATGCCTCAGGCATATCAAGGTTATAGAAGACGGACTCATTATAGATATTAAAATTTTGCGATGAGAAGATGGGGATTAGCATAAGGCCATAATATAACTATGTACCATATCTGTTATGAAGATGGCTATCAAGTAGGAAAGTGTAGAAGAATTAATAAAAAGTGCGCCTCTTGAAGATGGCGCAATTTCCTACAAATAAACTAAACATAAGAAAAATGGAGCAATTTTTGTCTGTTTTAAATGATGGCACACTTTCAAGCTGCTTTCGTAAACAAAGACAGATGCACAAATCTCGTGTCTATTTTTCTCCCGAGCATTAAATGCGATAAATCTGACAGCTAAACAATGGTCGAGGATGTCAGAAGACATCATTATAGTTGAACTATGGCACGCAGGCCCAGGTTGTCGTTTAGGGGCTAGTACAAATTAACTTCTTCAAAAGTGTGTCATCATAGCTACTTCTTCAAAAGTGCGCCATCATGGCTACTTCCTCAAAAGTGCGCCATTACGGCTAAATCTTCAAAAGTGCGCTTGTATATATACAATCTTTCCAAAAGTGCTTTAGTCTCCAGACCACTTCTAAAGTGCGCCTACGATCCTAACAGACAAAGACAAGTTATGATTAAGTGTCCTACATACCATATTCCTCATGAATTATGCATAAATAACTGTCCCATGACCTATGCTTCCTCATATAAGAAGTCACGTGTCAAGCAGGCAGCAAGTTGTGCACTCATTCACTAGATCGTGGGAAGTTATCCCATCAAAAGTGCGAGCACAATGCATATTATCCAAAGTGCCCGCACACTGTCACATCTGCTCCAAAATTCTATAAATATAGGATCATTGTGTACATTACAGAGGCTGCAATTTTAAGTCTTCAAAGTTCAAGAACATAAGGAGAGAAATAGAAGTTTGTCGTACCGTTGTTGCCAAAGATTTCTCATTGCCAAACTTTTTAAGTTGTTCACAACATCCTTGCATTTCTTTGTCGTTATGTGGTCCAAGGATTAAAGTGATCATTTACAGATCATATCTCTACAACTATACTTCTCTAGAATCAATTGTACTTAGATTATTGTTTAAGAATATTTGTACTTTTCTTTCTTTCAATAGTTTGTAATACAAAAGTTTTGTATGAACCTTTTTCCATCACAAACAAGATGGCTACTCTGCTGGGGATGACTTTCCCCTCTGATGAGAAAGTGATAGCTTAACGTGACTCTATGTCGCTCAGCTCGATGCAGAAAACTTTGGTCGTAAAGTTCGATCAATTAGCATATGAAGAAATGCTCCATTGTGGGGGTAGTGCCCACCCCTCATCCGCACTCAAGTCAAAAATACCCGCAAAGTGTGGGTACCCAATCTTCGTCACACATATTCTGAAGTTAATTTCAATAAGAAAAAAGTCTTCCGATTGACGAGAGCTTCCTTGTCTATTCTGTAAACCAAGTTCAGATCAATGACTTAGTGGACAACTCCCTTGCGTTAAACAAGGGATACAAATCGCACAACTCGCGTAATATCAAGCAAAGGGTGATCCATACCCAAAATTCTGACTCCCTTGCGTTAAATAAGGGATACAAATCGTGCAACTCGCACAATATCAAGCAAAAGGTGATCCATACACAATCTTCTGAACTGGCGCATATTCCTTGTAATGTGCGGGACAAGAATGTCATGGACAATACTGTCCAAGCCAATCTCTCTACAGGCGTGCTCTTCAAAAAGAGACAAAAATTTCTCCAGAATTTACACCAAGAGAAGAAAAACTACAGGCATACTAATGAAGCATTAGCCATGGAATTCCCCTAACGTCATGATCACGTGCACAATAGATAGAAAGTCATGTGCTACCCGTTAGAAGCCTACTATTAATGTGCCATGCCCAGTCCTTCATGGAAAATTAAATGTATGTAGAAAAATTACGCTAACTTTGTCTGTACCACAGAAAGTGCGCCAAGCAGGATCAACCTCTTTACAACATAGTATTTGTGTACGTGTACATAAGAGGACTGCTAGGGACAACTTTTTCTCATCCGTGAAAAATAAAATCTTGAGAAATGAGGTATCACTCACTAATCAAGCCAGCACCTCATACTATACACAGGTCACAAAAAATGTGCATAGAAGATTCAATGTATCTCATGTAAAGAGGCAGAGTTTGTCCTCTTCCTTCTCTTCTCTTCTCTTCTCTTCCCTCTTCTGATTTATGTGAGCTTATTGTAAAAAAGAGTAAGGAAAGAGACCCTTCTGATTTTGCAACAGTATTTCCTAATGAACATCGATGCAATTGTCATAAGATTGTAATCAAATGTTGCTACACATCAGCAAAACGGTCTGTGTTTTACCGATTGACTTATACTGTGTCTCCTAAATCTCGACATAAAAAGTAAGCTAACAACTAGGAGTATGATGATGATGAACCATTCTTTGCTCCAGCATACATGGATTCACATCTTTCCCGTGGCAGGAAATAATTAAGACGAAGTTCTTCAAGAACACCCAACCATAAAAGATTTGACCAACTAGTCAAATTCTTTGAAGGAGTGTACCAAAATACCCGATCTCGAAGACGGGAGCTCTTTCTTCATGGGAATCCCCATTCTTTCGAATCCGAGGCTGGGGGTAGCAATTCCTCTGATTCTGAAACTAACAGTGTAGACTCCAACTACACGGTTCTTTTTACCAATAACTCTATTGTACACAAATATGTTAGAGTTTATGCCATTGGTGACAAACAAGACACTCCTCCATCAGAAAGCACCAAACAACACCTCAACTCATTAGAGGCCGCCCTCAGAGACATGCACACCATGATGCAAAATACGCATAAAGTGATGACTGGCCAACGTTCTGCTACACCAGTTGCTATCCAAGTGGCTCCATTCATACCTGCACAACCTACTCCTAGAATAACACCCAGCAGGGTAACACAAATTCAGAAGCATCCCAAACAAAGAGTCACCAACGCCAACTCTTAATCCTCCTAATACTGGAAATGGACCTCCGCCGGTGGTAATACTTGTTCAAATAAGATTATACCATTCAACTGCACCACTCCAATCAGAATTTCCTTTCAAAGCCATCCAGAAATTGCATGCACAAGTCGATATTTTAAAAAATAAAGACAAACTCCGCAAGCTAGGGGTGAAATCGCCTTATCCTCCTTATTGGGATAATGTTCCATTCCCTCCTAAATACAAACCCCAATCAATAGTCTTGTTTGAAGGCAATACATCATTGAGCCAATATATTAATTATTTCAATATGATGATGGCTCACATGCAAAAAGAGGATGCTCCCTTTAAAGATTGTTCGTGGGACCCTTGGCCAGCATAACCTACGATTGGTATCACGGTGTACCTAATAACTGGATATCCTTGTTTGATGACATGAAGTATCTTTTTCTCTCATGATTCTACGAGGGAGGTATGGATATGACGATGACTTCGCTCATTGATATAGAAACAGAAGGAAAAAAATCTGCTCATGAATTCGTAAAGCGTTTCAGGCAAGCAACTATGAAGTTGCCTCCCGGTAAACTATGCAATATAATTTTTTTGGATCATCACTCTGACAAAGGTCAAGATCAACCTCAAAAGACATACCTCTGGAGATAAAATTTTAAAACCTAAACATTTCCCCACCAAGATCTACTCTCAAGCTCGGCTTGATACATCAGCAATTATGCATGATTGGCAGTGTTCCACTGAATAGGGCACATCAAATTTGTATTGCGTATGAAGGTGTTCATACAAAAATTCTTTCTACTTCTTCTATAATTAGAGCATCAACCTCAATTAGTGTGGCTGAGGAGAAGTGTCCCCAATTTTATCAATACAACCAACAATCTGTACGCCTGATGCAAAACCTGGAGTATGATATCCAAAAGGCAGAAGGTTTGAATTTTGGCAAGGGATGACATAATCCTCTATAACTCCAAGGACAGTCTAACAAATCCCGTAATGGATTGGGTTACCATCAAGTTAACCCACAGACTCATTCCAAAAAGAGGCATGCCAAAAAGAAACTCAAGTATTATAACATTGTGCTTATGTCTCCCATGTCCGAATAAGAAGTCATGACTGGTACCAGGTCCGGGAAAGGTTATAATAAATATTATGAGTCTATCCCGAAAGATGCTTCTGATGTTGCTTCTGCTTTATCAACTCTGGTTGATCTGGTCATAGCCAATCTGGTCCTTCGAAGCATACTACGACAGAGAAAGGGAAGCCTCGACAAATACTTGAAGAAGAAGGTACCTCAAGGACTTGAAAAGTCCTACAATTTTGACATATATGCACAACTAGCCAATACCCAAGCCCAAATTTTTATATTGCTCCATTTGTTAAATGAGACTAGGAAAGCTTTGAGCGAAGCTCTGATACATGCAGACACATTCTTAGCTCAACTCAAGACTCCTGATAAAGAGCCACTGGCGTGCCTTAAATGCCACAACGTGATTGAGGGGATTCCTAACATAACTTTCATGCAAGATGACATGCTACTCAAGGATAACCGGCATGACAGGCATCTGTATTATATCGGTTACATTGAATCTATTAAAGTGATCCAGATTTACATTGACCCAGGTTCTTCACTCTGTATCATTCCTAAAAGTCTACTGAGAGGATTGAAGATACCAATGCTCAACCTGTCTGCCACTAGCACTACCATTCTAGGCTTCAATATTGGAAGAAGTAAACCGCTGGGAAATATACGCCTAAAAATTCGGATAGGCATTCTACGTACTGAAGTCACATGCTATGTGATCGACTCAGAAGTATCCTAAAATATTTTTCTGGGATGGCTGTGGATACACGAGTATAAAATTATACCTTCCACTCTGCACCAATGATTCAAATATGTGGACAGTCAGGGAGAAGTCAAAATTGAGGTAGCTAACCTCAACCCATTCAATAGTGTCGAAGCCTATTTTGCTGACTCTGCACTATATACACTAGAGTATATGAAAGAAGAAGTTATCAAGATGGTGATAAAGCTGAGAACACCGCAAAGCAAGAGCCTTTAATGATCTAAGTCAAAGGACGTACTACTCATCCAACTCCTTCAAAGCCTCTCGGCATTAACCTGCACAAGTCATCTCTATTGGTCATCAATCTTCGATGCAATGAACAACCGACACTGGAGAATGAGCCACTTGTTATTGACCTTCATCGTGACAAGAAACCCACATCAGTGAATCAACCCCTAGTCATCAATCTTGCTAAGCCTCCTGTTAGGGCTGAAGTTTATGTTGATTATGTGGAATAAGAAGAGATCTTGTATTTTATGAATAAAGAAGACACTACTTCACACTACATTGATGTTGAACCCTTTGCTAAAAAATTCTTTGAGGTGCTTCATCTTCACGAACCTCTATTCATACCCGTGGCATCTTTCATTCAATATATTTCATTATATGAACCATATGAGAATGCATACTTCATAATCCCAGCAAGACAGGACAAGCAACATCAGATAATTTTTGGCAAAGTTAGAAATAAAATTGTCACACAAACTAATGATTCTGACGAATATATTGGGTAGATACAACCGTATCGGTACAGCCAACCAGCCAAGAATATTATGCAAGGGATGGGCTACAACTTAAAGGATGGTTTGGGACTGAATTCTGAAAAAGGCAGACGGACTCCTATATGTCACTACTCTCCAAAAGGCAAGCCAGAAACATACTACTCGCGGACTAGTCATGGTTTGGGATATATTATACCACCAACAAGTCCAGAAGGTTCAGAATTGGAAGAACAGACATATTCTCATTCCTTTGACTCATTATTGTAGGATTTGATGAAAGCATGGGTAACGTATTCAAACAGGCTTTCACTATAAATATGGTGTCAACTGGACCAGATGATAAAGATATTGAACTATTAGAACCATTCGAGAATCATCAATGGATACAACAGATGGATACTCAATGGGAGCTTCGGTTCGAGCAACGTTAACCACCTACAGAGGATGAAGTAATCCAAATTAATGTAGGAGAATAATCTTCACCAGGACCAATCTTTAATAGCAAGAGTCTTTCAGAAGAAGATAAACAAGCTTCAGTCTAGCTAATAAAGGAGTATATTGAGGTCTTCGCCTGGAGTTACGAGGATATGCCTGGCCTAAACCCTCAAATAGCCACACACAAGATCAATATTTTTTCGAATGCAAAGCCAGCAAAACAACTACAACGGCAATTCCGTCGTGATATGATGGATGTAATTGAAGCAGAAGTCAAGAAACTGATAGCATGTGGCTTTATTCGAGAAGGAAAGCATCCCGACTGGGTAGCCAATGTTATCCCAGTTATGATGTAGAATGGGAAGGTCCGGGTTTGCAAAGAATATCGAGATCTAAACTCTGTCTGTCCAAAAGACAAATTTCTCTCTACATCACATATGTCATGATCGAGAATACATGTATATCCTTTATTAATGGATTCTCGGTATATAATCAAAGTAAGATGTCTCTTGATGATAAAAAATATACCTCTTTCCTTACACCATTGGGTGTATACTTCTATACAGTCATGCCCTTCGTCTTGAAGAATACGGGAGCAACGTATCAACGAGCCATGAGTACAATTTTTCAGAAATATTTATGAAAGCCAGTAGAATGCTACATGGATGATATTGCTATCAAGAGTCGTCTTAAAGATGATCACCTTCAATATTTGAAGACTGTATTCAAATTGATCCGCCACCACCAATTCAAGATGAATCCAACTAAATCCTTTTCAGGAGTCTCCAGTGGCAAGTTCCTCAGATTTGTTATAACTTTTAAGGGTATTCATGTTGACCTTGATAAAATTAAAGCTATCCTCGAAATATGGTCTCCACGCAATCTAAAAGAACTTCGTGCAAGGCCATCTGGCATACATTCGGAGGTTTATCTCCAATCTCTTGGGACGATACCGACCCTTCACTCATTTAATGAAGAGAGGCGTATCCTTTGTCTGGAATTAAGAATGTCAAGATGCATCCAGTAACATCAAATAATATCTCACAAATATGCCAGTTCTAGTGTCTTCGATCGTAGGGTAACCCTTTTTGTTATATGTTTGAACAATGGATCACTCCCTAGGAGCTCTTATTGCGCAGAAGATTAACGAAGGCCATGAACAGGTGATCTATTATCTTAGTCGCATGATGGTCGGTGTTGAACATCGATACAATCCTGTGGAAAATGAATGTCTCGCCTTGATGTTTGCTATTCAAAAGATTCTATACTGTGTCGGGTCAAACCATTCATGTCGTATCTATAGTGAATCCCCTCTGGGTTTTGATGACCAAGCCGAGCATACTTAATTTTTGGTTAGCTACATGGATAATGCTCCTATCGCCTTATGACATGGTATTTGTCCCACAGAAAGCATTGAATGGTAAAGCACTAGCCGATTTCCTAGTAGCTCATCATGTATCAAAAACTTCTAAATTATACAAAGATATCCAAGATAAAGTCTTGGAGTCTAATATGGAGATGGAAGATGACACCTGACAACTATTCTTTGTTGGCGCATCAAGAATAGGACCAAAAGGCAACATAGTAGTCAGAGTAGGCTTAGTCCTAGTGTCTCCTGACAAAATACTCATTCATCGAGCATATTCTCTCAGCGAACCATGTTCCAATAATGTGGTAGAATATAATGCTCTACTCATTGGTCTCCAATTGGCTAAAGAATTAGACATAGAATATCCGAAAACCTACGAAGATTCCAAGATGATAGTTAATCAGATCAAGGGAGCGTATGAAGTTCTGTATGAAGATTGCATCCCTAATCATTAGGAAGAAATTGAACTGGGTTTTACTTTTAAAGGATTTTTCATCGAGCATATGCCTCGGTTACAGAATATATAGGTAAATGATTTGGCCAACCTAGCAGCAGCATTGGTCATTCTCCTAAAGAGATGACACTCAATTATGCTAACAGGTCGAGAGTTGTTTTTTACTAAAAATAGTCTGCACATTAAACAGAGTTACGTCATAAATTCAACTTCCATGAAAAAAGATTAGAGAGACACTTTTATAGACTACGTTGCTTATGGGATTCTTTCAGAAGATCCAAAAGAAGCAACTTCTATAAAAATATGTTCACAATGATTCTACTTTCACGCCTCATCCAAAATAATATATCATTGTTCTTATGAGTGAATGCTGCTACATTGTCTTTCCAACCTTGAAGCAAGACAATCACTCCGAGAAGCTCATGATGGCATCTATGGGGCATATCAGCTATGTCCTGAATTACAAGACCGTCTCAGGAGAATGGTTATTTATGGCCTACCATAGTGGTAGATGCCGTAGATTACGCTCGTAAGTATTTTTATATCAAATCCATACAGATTTTATGCACCAACCAGCAGAGTTCTTATATCCTATAGTGGCCTTCTGGCCTTTTGAAGCATGGAGGATGGATATTATTGGTCCAATCAGCCCATCTTCCTCTCGAGGACATCGATTCATATTTGCAATAACCGATTACTTCTCCAAATGGGCAAAAGCAATACCGCTCATAGAAGTAAAAATATCCAACATAATTAGCGTCATCAAACCCCATGTTATCTATCGTTTATAATTCGCCATTCAAGCATTTTATCAGTTCAGTGACAAGAATTGAATCCAGAATTTAGCATCTACGTCCTACAATCCAACAGCCAACGGCTTAGCAGAAGACTTTAAAAAGACCATACTCAAACTCCTTAAAAAGTTTGTCTCATCCAATAAATGTGATTGGAATAAGAAGCTCGGTGAGTGTTTATGGGCTTATCGTACAACAGTTAGAACTTTATCTAGCCGTACACCATTCTCTCTGGTCTACGGATGTGAAGCAGTTCTTCTCCTCGAAATCTGGATTTATTTTCTCAAAGTACCTATTGCTAATGAGCTAACAGTAGAGAATAATGATCGATTGTGCCTGCAATTATTAGAAGCATTGGATGAAAAGAGTCTGTACGCTCAAAAGCGTATTGAGCTATACTAAGCACGCATTTTCAGAGCTTTCAATCGAAAAGTCAAGGAAAGAATATTCTAGGTCGGTGAATTGTTTCTTACAGTAAAGAGACCTATAATCACAACCCATAAGAGCAAAGGCAAATTCTAAGCTAAATGGGAAGGGCCTTATGTGGTGGAGACAGTATTCTCGAAGGAAGCCTACATACTCGCTTAGTCTAATGGAGATTTAATAATAATGCCTATTAACGACAAATTTCACAAGAAATATTATGTCTAGTCATGACATATTCTTCTCCATCTCCAATAGAATAAGATGTACAACAAGTACATTTTTCCAATCTCCAGCTACTTGTAGCCAACCCGATATCTCAAACTATTACCTATATTCATTCTTGAATAAGACATGGGTATTTGGAACTCAAAGTTCTCCAGTAGGACAATACTCATATCCAACGGAATACTCTCGTTGAGTTAATCTAAACGATTCTCTCCAACAAAAATATTCCATTCTTAAAATCCAGTTATTTTAAGGATATTATATTACTGATCCCATTGGGTCAAGAATAATCTCACATGTTTCTTCATCAGTCAATAAGTGTAATGTGAATTATGTCCATATTACCTCTGAATCATATTCTATTTATTATCCCCAAAATAAAAGATAATAGTTCGCACTTGAACTACTCTTTCTTCTTTTCTACAGCGGAGTAAACTAGCTAGCTATCACGTCCATATTACCTCTGATAGTATTACATCCTGTAAAATTTATCATTTGTACTCAGCATAGGTACGTTATGGGTGACAAATCCACCTAATCCTCCAGAAAATTATATTTTTCCATGTCCATGTTACCTCTGAGCAGATATATTTGATGGAATCCCGTTCGAAAACATATCATGTCCACATTATCTTTGATCTTGTTTTGACTCATGACTACAGCCATGTTAGCAATCTTTTGGGATTCTTCCAAAAATATGTGCACAAAATCTCAACAACCATTTTATGCTTCTAATTCAAAGTATTTTGAATTCATCTAAACGAATTCAAAAACTTTAAACGGGGTCTTTTTTAAGCATAAAAAGTGTGCCTCTTGAAGATGGCACACTTTTCTACCAATAAACTAAACATAGGAAGAATGGCACACTTTTTCTCTGTTCAAAGGATGGCACACTTTCAAGCTGCTTTTGTCAACAAAGATAAGCGCATAAATCTTGTATCTACTTTCTTCCTGAGTTTTAAATACGATGAATCTGACAGTTGAACAACAGTCAATGATGTCAGAAGCCATCATTACAGCTGAACTACAAAATGCAGACCCGGGTTGTCGTTTCGTGGCCAATATGAATCAACTTCTTCAAAAGTGCGCCACCTCGACCAATTTTCACAAATGTGCGCCATCAAGGCAAACTTTTTCAAAAGTGCACCATCACGGCCAACTTTCTTAAATGTCTGCCATCCAGGCCAGCTTCTTCAAAAGCGTGCCATCATGGCAACTTTATCAAAAGTGCGCCATCATGGCCAACTTCTTCAAAAGTACGCCATCATGGCTACTTCCTCCAAAGTGCGCCATTACAGCTTCTTCCTCAAAATTGCGCTATTATGGCTTCTTCCTCAAAAGTGTGCCATCATGGCTACTTCTTCAAAAGTGCGCCATCATGATACTTCTTCAAAAGTATGCCATTATGGCTACTTCTTAAAAAGTGCTCCATCATGGATACTTCCTCAAAAGTACGCTTTCACGGCTACTTATTCAAAAGAACGCTTGTATAGCAAATCTTTCCAATAGTGCGCCAGTCTCCAGACCACTTCTAAAGTGCACCTACGATCCTAATTTACAAAGAAAAGTTACGATTACGTATCCTATATGCCATGTTCCTCGTGAAATGTACATAAATAACTGTCCCATGACCTACGCTTCCTCGTATAGGAAGTCACGTGTCAAGCAGGTAGCAAGTTGTGCACTCACTCTCTAGATCATGGGATATCATCCAAAGTGCACGCACAGTGCGAATTATCCAAAGTACGCGCACATTGTCATAACTTCTCTTAAATCCTATAAATATAGGATTATTGTGCATGTTACAGAGGCTTAAATTTTAAGTCTTTGAAGTTCAAGTACAGAATGAGAGAAATAGTAGCATGACGTGCCATTTTTGCCAAACCTCTCTTTGCCCAACTCTTCAAGTTGTTCACAACATTCTTGCATTTCTTGGTCGTTGTGTGGTCCAAAGAGTATAATGATCGTTTGCAGATCAGATCTGTACAACTATACTTTACCAGAATCTATTGTACTTAGATTCTTGTTTAAGATCATTTGTACTTTATTTTTTCAATATATTATAATACAAAAGTTTCGTATAAACCTTTGTCCATAGCAAACAACAAGGATATAGTCATGATCCCATACTATATAGTTATCAAGGCTTAACAATCAACATAAAGGAATAATTTTAATGGTACACTACCAGAATGGAAGGAGTTTCACCCAGAAGTAACTATTTTCAATATTATGCTGATATGTATCTAGAGGATAAAGATATCAAGGGAGGATAGGAGATGGTTATGTAAATAAGACTACTATGTAGGAAGGGTGTATTTATATAAGACTAGTTTATGTGTAATATAGATATAAGGATATATTTTTGTCTACTGGAGTTCATTTTTGTACAACAGCAGATGTAAATAGTGGTTGTGTAACTTTATAGCACTATATTATATATTATTTATGTAAATAAAATATGTAGTTTTCTTATTTATTTTGTTGTACTTTTATATAACCGTTCTCTTGATTTTATTCATTGTTAACAATAGTATTATAACTACTTTGGTTAGTTTATTAAAAATTCTACCTTATTTGTCTCAATTTAGAAAATGGGCAATTCGGAATTACAGTCCCCTCTTAACAACCAAGCTGAGACAAGTGTCGTAGATATACTCCAAAATTTCTAAAAACTCTTACAAATAAATAAGTAACATGCTAATGTTGCACAAACTACCTCAGTAGCTATACTAGAACAACTTAGGGTACCTCCCCAACATAAAGCTGGAACCATTACCGATTTTAGAAAACTAATTCCAAAAAAAAATTGTGGAACTGAAAGTCCATTGGAAGCTGGGCAATGGTTGAGGACTACTGAAGGATTACATACGAGAGCAAAGATTGTATCGGAAGATATGGTAGAAATAATTAAAATCCAACTAGAAGATGTAGCAGAAAGTTGCTGGAGTATAGAGCCCCCAGAGGAGTCTGATAGAGTGGTGACATAGAAAGAATTTAAAAGTAAATTTAAAGAGAAATTTTTCCCAGAGTATGCTCAAATAGAATTAGAAAGGATATTTATCCAACTAAAAGAAGATAAATATATTATGGATAAATATGCTGTAGAATTCACCAGACTAAGTAGATTTGCTCCTTATATGGTAGCTATAGAAAAAGCTAAAATATCCAGGTTCAAAGAAGGATTAGAGAGTAAACTTAAAGGCAAGGTTTTACCTTATAGATGCCAAACATATTTTGAGATAACTGTAGCTGTCCGAGATCAAGAAAGGATACAAAAAGATAAGCAAGTAGCAAAGGTTGGAGGTCAGAAGAGAAACTTTAAACCAAGACCATCTTCTTTAAACAACCAATGGCAAGGTCAGGCCAAGTGACTACAAATGACAACATCAAAAGGTGTGCCCATATGCAATTTCTATAGGAAGCCAAGACATTTGAGGAATCAATAAAAAATATAAAGGATGGTGTTTAAGATATGGAGTAGCATATTATCAAATTATTCAGTGTTCCTAAACGTCTATGACTAGACATATGGCACCAAATCAACAATTTTTACCAAGGCCTATGAATACAGGGTTTAACCCAAGACAAGTTGTCACTCCCCGTTCCCGATATACGTATTTGGAACATATTTTTATTTTAGCATGATTGCTCATGGAGACTAGACCCATTCTTTGGTTTAACCTGGTTCATGGTTTATTTTTTGGGTTGGTTCAAGTCTTGAGAACCTTTGGTTTAACTCTCAACCCTACCATATAAAATCCAATATTTCTCTATCTCTCTGCACTTCTTCATTTCTCACCCTCTCTTTAGTTTTCTCTCCCCATTTTTCATATGCAAGTACACATTGCAAAAGAAATAGAGAAACCCACCATATTATTGTTTTATTACGTATTTCTAAGCACTTTTAGTACTTGGAGTTTTCTATTTTGATGGATGGATTAGTGTAGTCTATATTTTTAAATTACGGTTTTATGGGTGTCATGAGTTATTTTTTGTTTTGATCTATTAAACTTGTGTCTTTGAAAACCAGTTTGGACTTAAAATAAGATTTTTATGGACAAAATAAGATTTCAGTTTTTGGAGCTTTTTTGCCATGGCCGAACCTGCTGTTGGAGAAGACGAAGTTCGCATACGGCCAGTGAGCTATGTGGCTGAGAGTGCTACGCGGTCCGAGAGGGTTATGAGTCCTAAACTCTTGCTGCATATTGACAACATGTATCCATTTTGTTGGACGTATGACTGCCGATTTACGCAAGTATCCTTGAATACCTTGTGAATTCACTCGCTGAATGAATGTAAAATTCGCTAAGTCCAAAAGATATCCATGCGGCATCGACTACATCCGACATCGACTCATATGCGGCACCGACACTTATGCGGCATTGGATGGCATGCGGCCACTATTTTTCCATGGATTCATGGCTCTGAAACCATGGCTCTTTTTTTTATGTTTTTTGTCTTTTCTTCCTGACACACTTTATGGCTTGTCACAACAGTCACTTTATGTCACATCTCTGACACCTTATTTATTGCTTGTCACTTTATCACTTGTACCAAGAAGTAAAACTTAAACCTGAGCATGCAGACTAACTTCATGATGCCTGGCTTTTCATGCGGCCTGACTTCCCATGCCGCCTAAGCACCCATGCGGCCTTGCTTGTTTTGATTGAATGTTTCTTGATTCATGTGACTCAATGTATAATTAGTAATTAGACTCGAATATTGTATCCGTGCTGATACTACTATTGTCTGATTATTGTTCATGATTTAATATGAGTCAAGGTGCGACACATCGTGTTACGTGTTAAGTAATTATATTTGGATTGTGCATCGAGAATGCCTCCAAATTCCTGACCGTGTGATATTATAAATATATATTATTTTTCTAACATAGGCATAATAAGCGAGTCAACTGCTAAAGTGTAGATAGGATATTGATTGTCTGAATGTTGCATACACGCTCGGGTGAATCCCGATTTGACTTTCATGGATTCGTATCTAGCGTGCCCGTACTTTTTATGACATCTTAAGAAAAATTCTAATTCGACCACTTCTTGATATTTCAAATACAGCATAGGGCTAATTAGGTAAATAAATATGGTAGTAATCTTAGAGGAAATAGTATTCCGAGATCATGCCAACAAACCTTCCCACATAGATTCATTCTAAGTGCGTTGTGGGCTGGTCAGCACAGATACTGTATATTATCTGCCTTAGTGGAGTACAGTATCTGACTATTATTATGCCCAGCCAATATTTTACTATAGGAACACTAGAACCGCTAATAACATATTTTTAGTGTAGTGGCCCTACGGGGGACTGGTGCATCCTGCAAGTGCCTATTTTATTTATTTGATTTGGTTAGCTCATGTTCGGCACTAGCATGATCTGAGTATACATATAATATATTATTTCTGAGATAACCTTAGACTCCACAAAATAGTAAGCCGTATAAATGATTGGCCATTTTAAGAAAATGGACTTAGTTGTTATTGTATTATTCAGCTAGTAGCCTAGAAAATGTACTATCATAGACACTGAACCTATGTATTATTATATATTTTTCTTGGATTTTTGTTTCTCCATTTCTTGCTTCCTTTGTGGTATTTGCTATGTGGGGTCTAACCCCACTGGCTTTGCATGGCCAAGTTTTGAGCCAGCACCCGAGGATCCAGCGGACCTTCCCCCAACTCATGGCGCGTACCAGGAACATGGTCGTAGGGGATAGCGAGTGGGTTTTCTCTTCCCTGATCGCCATTGCATATTTACTTCTTTTGGCGTTTACCTACCGACACCTGTTAGCCGGCTCGTCTGGGCATTAGTTCCCTTACATGATTGTATTAAATCATATTACAACTGATCACTGCCATATACTTTTGTTACTCTTACAGGTACATATGGCAGTCTGCTAACATATTACTTGGTCATTGGTCAAATAGCCTATGTATTATAATTTTACCATGTCAAAATATAATTTCTATAATTCAAGTATTTAGAAATATTACATCTAATTCTTGACACTGTGTTACACGGACTAGTATATAGATTGGATCTTTAGTCATGAGATGTTACATTGGTTATCGTATGAACATTGTACACGACATTAATATTCGACATTATACATGATATATTAGAATTTGATCGTGTATCGTGACGTGTCATGGTTGGATCCATAGTACTAGTTGGGGGCGGGGAAATTTCTAGTGAGAGATGTGATCAAATACCTATCGTACAAGTATAAAATATTGTTAGTGTTAATCATACACCTCACGTATGATTAGCTAGGCCATGTAGTTATCGTACAAGTTTCTAAGCCGATCACATTTCGAAACTACAATTTCAAAGACTTAGAATAGTTACAGTTCTCTATTTTAGTTCATATACTACATCACTTGTATATGATATTGTACCACTTTCCTTTCATATCATATATGCACTGACTATACCATATTGCCTATATTGCCAGTCTCGTTATTTTGCCATTGCATTTATTCATTGTCTTCTTCCAGTATATAGCATCAACTATTTATTGTTTTATAGTCCTTATCAATTAACTGGAACTGTTATTAGAGGTATACTTTGTTCCATCCTAACTGGAAATATTTTTCCAGACTATGACTTAGGGGACTTATTTTTTAGTATACTTGGAGATTCGATGTTATTAATTGCAGGTATAGTTATTTTATTGTTTAGACTTGTCTTATATTTTATTTGTTTTCTTCGATATCTCATCGTGCTCTAGTTTATGTGATTGAGTATTCCGTATTATATTGTGATATCTGTGTCTCCTTATGGAGATAGATATTCATGTGAGAATGATTAGCTAGTATTGTGACCTAGACAGCGTTCTACCGTTGATGCTGCGGCGTAGGCTAGACGTACCCATGTACTCGTGCCCCAAATTCCGGGTGTGGGTCGTGACAATAGCGAGTGAGTTTTCTCTTCCCTGATCACCATTGCATATTTACTTCTTTTGGCGCTTACCCATCGACACCTGTTAACCGGCTCGTCTGGGCATTAATTCCCTTACATGATTGTATTAAATCAGATTACAGCTGATTACTGCAATATACTTTTGTTACTCTTACAGCTTCTTATTTTGCATAGTTGGTCTCCTGAATATTTTAAGAAAAGCATTTGAGAAGCCTTATTGCTTTATCATATATGCTCTATGCTTACTATTTCTTGTTCGAATGATTGAAACATAGAAGTACTGAACCCTAGAAGACTTGATTGTATCATGCACCCCCTTGTCTTATAAAGCGAGATTGTTGTACGACGTATAATACCTTGTACGGGGTAGCTGGCCATGTTTGTCTCTATATTCCTGTACTAGAGTGTGACAAGGTTTTAGTGGTGGCCCATGTAGGTCTGTTCTTCAGACTTGTGGGGTGTCATGGTCATAGGTGTCTCAATCAAAATATGATCCTTCTTGGAATTATGAATTTGTCCTCTTCGATACTCATCTTTATTTATTCCAGATTGATTGCTTTATTGTTCCTTCTCGTCCTGTTCTTGATATTTTTTGCTCTTTTTAGGGCTTCTCCTTCCCCCGATGTAAACCTCCTCAACCAAATTTAGGTCTACTTGGCTTAGAGAGAAACAAGGGTAAGTTTGGAGCCATTTAGAATTAGAACATGGTATTTTAAATTAATGTACAAATTTCATATCACTTGGTGCACCTTACCGTTGTTTCGATATTTGGAGCGCTACTCTACCTTTTGCTTTCAAATAAATTTTACACACTTGACCTTGACGTGCTAGACTTCCAATTTGACCTTTGGGTCACTCATAAATACCCTCTCTTTTGCTTTATTTTAGTCGCACAATATTCATTACAAATATCTATTTTTAAATCCAAATAAATCTAATTTTGCATCTTTGCCCGTTCCAATCAAAATTGGAGACACAACCTTGATCCTTTTTTTGTAACTAAATATATGACAATAACCTACTCTGAGTCTACTATGTCCATGATACTTGTGTTCCACCCAATTTAAATCCTATGCACTTCCAATTAATTAAAGAACACCTTTGACACTAATTTTAACTAAATTGGTGCAATGACTCAACCTAACCCAAATCTAGACCCAACACCAACTCAAACCCCGACTCACACCCACATGGTTTATACAAAATACCACACACCAATTTTCTCCATTAAAACATACTAAACATGGCTTCTACCCTCATCAAATCATCTTTTACCCATATTTGTAAATACCCAAATAATTAGGGACCTAAGTACAGATGTAATACTTTGTGGTAATCTTCTGTTAGAGTAAACCAAATGAAGAAAGCCTTAGTCATGTCTTGATCGGTCATACCAATCTTTCCCTCCTTTTTGTATGGTACTATGCAATACTTTACACCTAAACTTAATCCCAATCCTCCATTCAAATTTAAACTCAATCCCACCAGTTATTCTCTCATGACCAATCCTTCCCATATCGCAAAAAATAGGGGAAGGTAGCCGGCCCTAATTCCCAAGCTATCTACTTTCTCTCTCTCCTCCATTGATGCTTACACTCTCTCCCTCATATACAATCGAACACACCTCTCCACCTCCCCTAAAAACCAAAAACACAATCACCATCCTATCTTTACTCCATTTTTTCCCTAGCAGCCGACTACCACCCCTACTGTCCCTGACCTCCTCATCACCTCTACGACCATCCTCCCCTTCAAGAACACCACCACCATTACCTCCAGGACCACCCTCTCCTTCACGAACACCACCACCATTACCTTTATGACCTCCTCATTCTCCAACACTGCCGCCAACCACCACCACTCCTCCACCCTCACCTCCTCCTTCTCTAACACAGCCGTCAACCACCATCACTCTGCCACCCTCACCTCCGTCACCTCCACCACGACAGCCACCATCACCTCTAATACAATAACCTCCACCCTCACCACCGTCACCTCCACCACGACAGCCACCTTCACCACAGTCACCCCCAAGCTCCGCCACCAGCATCTCGAACCACCACCCCCTAGCCCGAGCATCCAAGTTCTACCCCCTTTGTACTTTGTAGTTTAGGTATACTTTATCTCTTTCCTCTCAAGCTCCATCTTCTTTTCAAATGTCTATTTGTTTTTCAACTTGTTCTTCTTTATGCATAGCTTGAACTTCATTCCTTAATCTTTATTATCTTCTTGTAAGTTGGAAATGGTGTATATACAATTGTAGTTGACACCTTGATATATATATATCAAACCTAATTGTTAACTTGTGATATATAACCTAGTTACATACTTGTTAACCCTTGCTAAACTACTATTAAATCTATGTTACAAATAAATTTTAGAATATGTATTTTAGTTAGAATGATGTTTAGTGATATTATTCATGCATGAGCTAGGATGTTTAGTATGACACTTGTTGTTGTGTTTGTATCTAGCTTCTTAGACTATTTTATCATATATAAAGTGCCATGTGTTAGAGAGTGAATATCACCACCACAAATTAAATTCTTATTTATTAAAATGTCTAATGCATGTATAGAATAAGAGATTACAATATTGACTTATTGTGCACAATATTTGTGGACATCTTACATACTTGTGCATGGAGACTAAGAGGGTTAACACTATCAAACTTGTGTTGGAGAACAACTTAGAACCTACACAAACCTTAGTTATGACAATAGTTGTAATATATGAGAAAATGCATATTTAAAGTGACTTGACACTTGTGCACACTCGACCCTTCTAGTTGACCTGGTTATAACCCCTACTTGCATTAGCTTCTAGGTATACTGTAGATATACTTTTGTGCATATACTAGTATAATGACTGATTGTTATTATATTATATTATATATAGGATCGTTGGATCATTCGGGCGAGGCTTCGGGAGCAGGACTTTGGCATTCGCAGCTTGAGGATTCAGACAAGTATACCTTACTATATTTATAGTTTAATTCAAGTTATTAAATATTGCATGAGATATTGTTGCAAACATTATTTATAACTGTACGCGTCCGAGAATGACTCGGATGCAGTCGATGATTGCATCGATGAATAGTATATCGACTTAGTCTCTACCAGACTCACCTACTATTGTGGAGATATTCTGATATCTTCCAAGACCCTGACACTTCTTATACTCATAGCGATAAGAAACCTATGTTGGGATGCGAGTTGGCGTACCCAACTAGCTATCGGTGCGTGCGGCATATAACATGGTTTAGTCAGTAGTCAGATTAGTCTAGTTATTTGAGACCTGGCATGTTAGTTACAAAGTATGCATGTCGTGTATTCGACTTGTATATTTGCATTGGGTAGGGAGGATAACTGGTAGGCGTATGGAATACACACATTAGAATCTGTAGGGTCTAGAGGAGACATGAATCCAATGACCCCATTTATTTAGATACCCCATTTTTTGGAGCATTACGGACGTATATATATATGCAGATACCTCGTTCTTCAGAATGATGGACGTTACATATGCATATACCATGCTCTTTAGAGTATTGGATATTATGCCTACACCTACCCATACGTACCAAGGTTGTCCTCATATTGCATTCACTTTGATGGCTAGTACACCCCCTTACTTATTTAGTATTTATTTTTGGTATTTATTTTTTTATCTTTTTACGTTCCTTTGAGGACCTGCTTCCTTTCCAGATTTGGACGAGGTGTACTACTCGACCGTGTACGGGCCCAAACAGGAGGTAAGGTACGCGACTGAGGAGGAGCTTGAGGTGTTACCCTCGGAGTTTTACTGATCACTGGTAGACCTTTTGCCTAGGACTGGAGCACCTTTATATAGCTAGTCGATATTCTAGTCTACTATTCTTATCTGTCATTCCGTACTCTTATTTCCATATTGTATTCAGTGGGTTTGTTCCTATCAGACTTATTTGTGTTGTATTATGACATCCAGACTCGTACTTATATCTAGTATTTATTTAAGCACTCCTTATTTATATTCTGTGGATGAGATTAGATATTTACTTACTTCATGTTAGCATATTGGACTTGATATTATTTTAGGACGGCGTAGTACGCTTTATCGAGTCTATTAAATTGAGAAATCCTTCGGAGTCATATTAGCTGGCCATTGCCACGTGGCCTGGTCCCGTATATTTTAGGACTGGGTATGAAATAGTTTTAGAGGTGGCCTATGGAGGTCTCAATTATCACTTGTGGTATGTATCAAGCCTGGCGAGCCCTTTATAGGATAGAAATATTGATCTCATCCACCTTGACTACTGTATTTAAACCTCCTTCGTGTCTAACTACTTAAATATCTGCATCATGTTTGTTTTTTTGTATCATTTTAATGTAATTATATCTCTTGGAGAGAGATGAACTTGCGTAGTGGACACGAGGCATACGGTGCCATTGTGCCATCCGCCACCGTGTAGAGGAAGGACACATCCCTAGGACCACCTGGAGAGCAGCCACCACCATAGGTCCCGGTGATACCTCAGGCCCAGTTGATACACTAGCGCCAGACTTCTCAGGATGATCCGATGCAGCAGCACAAGGGCCAAACTTCACAGGCTGTCCCAACACAATACCTCGATGGTCAGACTTTGAGGGCCACACCGATGCCGCAGCCCGAGTGGCCGACGTCTCAGTAGATACCTACAACGCAGTCGGAGGTTCGATTGCCACCACCTCTACCCTTTCCACTTCAGATGCCGTACGGACTATACTCATAGCAGATACCGTACGGAGCCTTCGTACCTCAGATGTCACTATCAGAGTGACAACAACAAATATTTTAGTTTTTCCAGGCCAGGATACAGCTGCAGTGGCATCAGGCCGAGACTATGAAATAGAGCTTGATGGAAGTTCTGGAGGGGCCACCTACCCCAGCACCCTCACCAGCACCTACACCTATTCTTCCAGCTGGAATGATTCTAGGGATTCTTCAGATGGGCCCGTATAGCTTTTCGGGCAGCGAGACCACAGAGGAGATCTCCGATTGGGTTGCCAATATGGAGATGCTGCTGGAGACTTCTCAACTGCCTCCAGACCTTTGGATGATCGCAGTAAGGACCCAATTGAAAGGTAATTCCCATCACAGGTGGGATTTTTTGTATTATAGCATCCGTAAGAAGCAGACGTGGGAGCAGTTTCTAGAATACTTCAATGTGAAGTACTTTCCAGCTACGGTCAGGAATGTACTATACTCTAAATTCCTGCACCTGGAGCAAGGAAACATGGCAGTAGACGCGTATGATATGGAGTTCAGTCGTCTTAGTAGATTTGGTACCGCTCTGATGCCCAATGATCTAGAGAAGGCCAGGAAATTTTATCATGGTCTGACTTATGAGCTACAGAGGTACACTACCACCAAGGCGAGGATCTCTTATGAGGAGGTTCTGACAGAGGCCAGGATCCAGGAGGCTATTGGCAAAGGATCGAGGCATTCCAGTATGGCCGTACCAGCCATATCTCACCTTGGAGCGGGTAGACCGATGCGTCGTTCTGGAGTACAGACACAAGACAGGCCAGCACCATACCAGCACAAGGAACACCCGACTTGTCACTATTGTGGCAAGAAGGGACATGTTATCAGAGATTGCCGAAAGAAGCTGGGATTGTGCATGATCTGTGGAGCGAGTTAACACCTTGTCCGAGATTACCCACAGTACAGGGATGCAGCACCGCAGACAGGACAGAGGCCAGCGGCACCATTACCCACAGCGCAGGGATGCAACACCGTAGACAGGACAGAGGCCAGCGGCACCAGTCCAGAGGATACCATACCAGGCAGGAGGTTAACGTCCACCGGCACCCGGTGTATTTCATAGGGGACCATCCTTGGCCCCACATGTTGCACAGTTTGATCGGGCCAGACAGCTGGCCGGAGGGCAGAGGCACGGGCAGTCCTTTGCACTACTAGTGACTGAGAAGGAACCAGAAGGGGAAGGAATCACAGGTACCATTTTAGTTGCATCATTACCTACGACTGTATTGTTTGATTCTGGTGCTACACTATCTTTCATATCTAGTAGTCTCATAGCTATGCATAAAGTAGCTACTTCCCCCTTACCTAAGAGTTGGATGATTCTTATTGGAGGAGGTATCATACCGGTTACCGGTACTATTAGAACATGCTCGGTAGTCGTGTATGGTCGGGAGATGAGAGCTCAATTTTTAGTATTCCCGATGCCAAACTTCGACGTTGTGCTAGGTATGGACTGGTTGAGCCAGTATAATGCCATCCTGGATTGTCGAAGGGGTAGCATCATTTTTAGACCCCTAGATCATCCGAAGTTTGAGTACATGCTGTTTGTGGTATTAAACGAAAGGATGAAAGTGTATTTCAATGACGGGGTTTGTGCGAAACCCGCGCCCTTTGGTTTACAAACAAACTTGTACAATGTAATCCTATACGAGGATGTGGGAGTACAATTTATTTAATCTGGGTATAAATTACTATAGGTGTCTGATCTGCGGTCGATCACTTTAGCCCTTGGACCACGCGATATTGAAGAGGTGCCGTGGAAGACAGGTAGCAGCTTCGAAGGTTGCAGGAGAGGGTGGATGCACGATGCCTAAGTCGTCGATCCCCGCTCTTTGCCTGAGCTCCGGGCTCTCTCTCTCTCTCTCTCTCCTCCTTGTTCGATCTTCTCCGACTGTCGACCTTGGATCTGGTATTGGTACTCTTGACCGAATTTTTTGACCTGGGATCTGATATCGGTTTCTTGACCAATTTTCTTCGACCTTGTTCCCCATTGACAGGGGCCCCTATTTATAGAGTCTTTGGTGACAGTGACTACTCCGTTGGTGTAGCAACCGATGAGTGGAAAGCACAGCACCCTTTTACACAACTGTTAAAGTAACCAATGCCTACGTATAGATGATCTTTTGACTGAGCGGATGACGTGGGTCCAACTAAGGGGACACAACACGTACGGTTGCTACTAAGATCACGGCGTAAAAGCCACGCGGGTAGGTATCCATTGTGTAGAAGAGGTTGGCATAGAAGCCAAATGTCCGTCACCATGGCATAGAAGCCAAGTAGGCATAGAAGCCGAACAGGCATGGAAGCTGAGCAGGCATAGAAGTCGAACAGGCATAGAAGCTGAACAGGCATAGAAGCCGAGTAGGCGTGGAAGTCGAGTAGACGTGGAAGCCGAGTAGTTGTAGAGACTGAGTGGGCGTGGAAGCCGAGTAGTCGTAGAGACTCAGTGGGCGTGGAAGTCGCATGAGCACAGATCCTGAATGGGCGTAGAGGCCGCTGCATATCGTGCCAGAATGGGCGTAGAAGCCGCTTGAGCACAGATCCTGAATGGGCGTAGAAGCCGCTGCACACAGTGCTGATGTGGACGCCTTAGCCGGAATTACGGCTTTTGAAGATATAACCAAATCTCTTGCAGAGATTTTCCATCACCTTATGCATTAAATGCGGAGGCGTGTTTCGAAGGTCTGCAGGCCTTCTGTGCACCCGTCGCAGAGACGTGTCTTGAGAGAAACTCTCACCGCCCTGTGCAATTAGACGTGGAGATGTGCCTCAAATCCCGTACGAAGTGCAGCTTTTGACGTGGCAGGCGGTTTGTCTGCTGCGGAGCGTAAAACAGCTCATGTTTGCCTGTGTAAAACAGGGCGACGTATTCCCTTGTACGCAAAAGAGCGGTTTATGCTGAGGGGACTCCGGTAAACGACAGTTTGGTGATGTTTTACCAAATCCTCTGTATTAGATGGTGAGATCCGCCATCATACTGTGGGACGCGTCCCGAGAGATCTGCCATCGTTTCCAGCCGTCGTCTGGGTAGCCGTGCATCACCTTTTGTCAGGAGTCAGAGGTCAGATTCACTGCGTGACTTGACAGGTTCATTTCGGGGAAGATGAAGCGTTCCTCGTACGCTATCATGCTGCTTTGAGAGCGGTTGAGTTTTACGCCATGGAGGCGATGAAGAACTCTGTTTCACGCTGGAGCGGCCTGGACGTACTGCACTTATGCGGATGGTCCTTTGAGCTTTATTCTTCACGCTGTATTTTAGCGGAGAAAACTCTGTCGTACGCCTGATGGCTCTGAAGGCCTCTGCTTATGCTGCTCTGTATCAAGATGTTGTGTAGCTTTTCCCAGCATATTTTTAATGCTTCTACAAGACCCCCTTCAGAGCTTTTAAATTCCTTGGAATTTGAAACGCTTTGAACGAAGCATGAATGGCCCCTTGTAACTCGAAACGTTTCTGAGTGGAGCATTGAAACGGCCGGTACAGACTTTATGGCAGATTTATGGGGGACCGCTGTGATCTCTTTTGCCTATAAAAGGCTGGGAGAGTTAGCCTGTTCACGCAGAGATGATCACCGGAGTTCGTCGGATCGATTTGAGGAAGAAGGAGATCATGTTCTTCCAGCGTGTAAGGAGCCGAAAAAGACGACGTCTTCGAGCAAGTGTCCACTGCAACGATGGATCATGGAAGGATATCATAGCCTCCCTTGCTCGGGATAATCAGCAACTTTGTATGGCGTTGCCCCAGGAGAGAGGAAGGGTCGTATTTGACCACGGCGGCTGGCATGCCGCGCCTTCTCTCGATGCCCTCCGGTGACGAGAGTCAGACAGACTCATTCTGTCCCGGATTGACCGGTGCACGGAGCATAGGATCTGCAAAATCTATGCAGGCCCAGTTCTGTATCCGCCCGCCGTTGATCATTGCCATGTCGGTCAGTTTGCTGGAGCTGACCGACTGCCGGAGGAGTTGGATGAAGAATTGAAGCCCAGCGAAAACCTGTTAGAACAGCTTCTAGGCGATCTTCAGACGACGAGGAGGTATCTCCTTTATAGAAGGAGTTTCCCTCAGATGTAATCATGAAAATGAAAAGAAAACCCTTGTAGATTGGATTTCCCTCATATGTAATCATGATTTTGATCTTTAATAAAAATCGTCTTTCTTCTTCATATGATCATCTTGCCATATGTTGTTGTGAAGTCTGAATATGTGCAGCATCAACACGTCTGAATCTGTACGCCGACTCTGTAGAAAGAGTGCTAGGTCCTGTCCTTTACGCATAGCGAGTAGTCCATAGAACGCTGTAGAGCATTTTGAACATCTTAGAACTGTCCTGTTGCTGGGACTGAGGAACCGCGTAAAGCTCTGAACTTCTGATAAACAGAATTTTTGTTCAGTTTTTGCCTTCAAGAGTGACTTCTCGAAAATCCCTTGGAACAGGGTCGAGGAATGGCTGTCAAAAACTGAGTTGCCATCTTTTGATAGACGAGATATTCAGACTGGAATTTGGATGAACCTCCATTTGACCCGAGAAGAGTAATTTCTCAATGTTTGAACTCTTGTATGTTTCGGGTATTTGGGATATTTTGAGGCCAAGGAGGAGTATCTTCTGTGTGAACTCCTGTAATTGACCGTCTTGGGGACCGTTCGAATATACGAAAAGCTGTGGAGCGAGAAATCATCAGTCTGTAGCCTCCGGGCGTAAAACACCATCGAGAGTAAAATCGTAGACTTGTAGTTCCTGTGCGTGAAGTCATGGATTTTGTGGCCTCTCGAGAATAAAAGCTACTAAGCACAAAGGCATCCGGGCCAAAAACCTGACTTGTAGCTGTCGAACGTAAAGTTGTAGATTCGTAGCCGTCGAGCGTAGGAAGCTCTTTTAGTGTAGAACTGTATATCTGTAGCCTGTGAGCGTAGAACACCATCGAGTGTGAAATCGTAGACTTGTAGTTCCTGTGCGTGAAGTCATGGGTTTTGTGGCCTCTCGAGCATAAAAGCTACTGAGCACAAAGGCATCCAGGCCAAAAACCTGACTTGTAGCTGTCGAACGTAAAGTTGTAGATTCGTAGCCGTCGAGCGTGGGAAGCTCCTTTAGCGTAGAAATGTATATCTGTAGCTCCTAAAAAGAAAATTTCTCCGAGCGTGAAGTCTTACGGATCTGTTGCTTCTGAGCGTAAACTGAGCGCTATCGAGCGTGAGATCATCGATTTGGTATCTGCTGAGCATAAAGTCATAGATTTGTGGCCTCTTGAGCGTAAAAGATACTGAGCACAAAGGCATCCGGGCGTAAAACCATAGACTTATAGCTTGCGAGCGTAAAACCGTAGATCTGTTGCTGTCGAGCGTAGAAAGCTCCTTCAGCGTAGGACCTGCTGAACCGTCTTTGTACGAAAAAACTTTTCGAATTTGCTGACTGTCCGTCTTTCAAGGTTAGTGGTCTGACGTGGCATCCAATCATAACCCTTTATTCAATGTTGCGAGATTTAGTTAGGGTCTCGAGGAGTCCGTCTGAGGATTCGAAGAGTCGGCCCAAACTCTATATATCCCAAGTTCTTTGAGAGAAAAACTTTTTATCCGTCTTCTGTGAAAGAGAGCTTTCGACTGTTCGAGTTTTCTTCGTTCCCTCGAATCTTCAGAAAATGGCGTCGAAACAAACCTCCTTCGCTAAGGGAAAGGGTATAGGTTCCTCTTCTCATTCTTCCGCCCCAGCGAGGGAGTCTTTGGTCGGTCAAAGCGAACTTCCTTCTGAGTGAAGTATCCTGCCGACGAGTAGTGCACCCGGTCTTCGAGGTAAAGCCTTCGGGGTGACAAAAACGACGAAAAATCCTTCGCACACGTTGAACGTGACCGCGCTAGGTCGTCTTCTGTGCTGATAGCCTCTTCTTGAGGAAGATGATGCACGGAGGCATTTTTATCTTTTACGCCCACATTTCTAATGTGTCAGCGTAAAGACTCCATATTTTCGTAGTTCTGAGCGTAGAAGCTCTGGCTACCGAAAATTGGGGTATATCGTAAAATTTGAATTTTTACGCTTGTGGGGGGACCTCCGGCGTAAAATTGCCAGATTTGCACAATCCTGCGTAGAGCACAGACTGTTGTTTCTTTCGGTCCGTATGTTCGTACAAGACTTGTGATGACGTATTTTCCTTGCACTTTTGTAGTTGACTTGGGTGAGTCTCCACTGGCTGAGATGATGGGCTCCGCTGCTGGGATGCTGCACTCGAACTACCTAGAGGATCTGTCCCACGTGTCCTTCCCTATCTCCGGACCCCAGTACCCTGAAGGAAGGAGGGTCTTAATATCGGCTCAGGGCGAGCGAATGCTGCTGAGCATGATCAACGGGGAGCCTCTGACTTATGTAGACGGGGAGCCGTACGTAAAGTCGACTTTCCATTTTGGGGACATGATCGACAAACAGTCCCAGACGAAGCCTAAGAGGGAGCCCTGGCTCTTCTCAGCCGGGAATTTGGTTTTGTACCTGCCGACGATGCCGAGGGATTATCCCATCTCGGCCTTCTTCCACGCGACGTATCCTAGAAAGATGTCGTGGACGCTGACTCCTGATCTTCACGGTAAGCCAGGAAATATTTTTTATCTGAAAGGAGGTGATCAGGGGTCATTCGTCAGTCGCCCCTCCGGCGTTGTGATGTTGTTCAGAGGATTGTGCCCGGGCAGTATTCCAAGTGAGGATAGCTTGGTGATCCAGCCGGTCCAATTGCCGACCTTCTGCAACGACTTCATGGGTCGAGGGGGGTATATCCCAAGGAGAATCCTCGGTGCAATGGGTGGATCTCCCCAACGAACTCCCGATGGAGATGCCTAGTTGACTGGGCCTTGAAGCACTTCCAGAGAGAGTTGGAGGGCATTGGACTATATGCCACTGTGAGTGCGACGAGCGTCGGGTTGCCTTCGAACCCCAATTTATTCCTGGCGCTGATGGAGCGGTACATTCCGCTCACCGGGACCTTTGCCACTCCACTGGGGGAGTTGGGGTTGGCGCTCCACGAGATGGCAGTTGTCTCGAGACTGCCGATGGGGGATACTCCATATGAAGTATGTTTCCACCAACCGGGAGTTGGGGGATTTGGACCCTCGGGTGGCGGAAGCATATCAGGAGCTGATGTGTCAATACTTCGCGTGCACCGCCTTTTATAACGAGCCTTCTGATTTGGCTCACACCACCAAGTGGATGTCCTACCTCTTCTTCCACCGAGCCGGGGCCGCCAGGTCGGAGAAAGCCTCGGGTGGCAAGAATGAGCCCGTGAACTGTTTGGGCGTGCTTAGTGCCTTGGTTGTGGAGACTCTTATGGAGGAGGCTGAAGCTCCGGACCAGATTCTTGTTGAGGGGGTAGGAAAGTACCCGGAAGGCACCAAGGCCTGTAGTTACTTGAGGCGTTGTCGCAGGCCTCTATCTAAGGAAGCCAAGCTGGCTGGTTTCCTCTCCATATGGTTGCGCCGAGTAGTGGTGCCAGGTACCGCATCCGCGGACCGCATTCACCGAAATATCCTATGGCCGGCAGTGTGCCTGGTGTTTGGGGCAAGACTGGGCTTGCTTCCTGCCATGGTGTGCCGTATACAGGCTGGCTTGAGAGCCATAACTGACGGGTTGCTCGTCGACGAAGCTCGACGTGAGAGTCTTCCCAGGGTGGAGTTACCATACCTATACTTGATGGGATGGTTGGTTCTCCATAATCCCCGGGTGATGTCTCCTGGGTCCCGTAGCAGCTCGGGGGGTATATTCTTGCTGAATTACAAGGATTCCTCCTGGAATGTGAGAACAGTTTTAGACTGCCGACTGGTGTTGAACCTCGGCCACGGTTGGAAGCTCCTCTGTACTGCTCCCCCCGTGCATCACAATCAATGAGGGGTGCGGCTTGAGGATTCAGGTGGAAAGAAGACCGACCTTTCCCTGGAAGCTTTTAACTGGTTGGTCTGTATTAGACCCTCCCATCTGCTGTACAGGAGCGAAGATCACTGCTTCTTCGAGCCCTACTTGCCTAGTCGGTTTGCCAGGCAGTTTGGGTACGATCAGCTGCATGTGGGCAATGCCGTTACCAGCTTTAGGTCCAGGGGCGGACTCATTGATGGAGCTAGAGGGTGGCGATATTTTCTCATGGGTTGTACGAGGGCAACCTTCATTGTGCCGGTCGTTACAACCTCCACGAAGCTTCGCATTCTCCATTCTTACACCCAATTTTACGTGGCGATTAACACCTTCCATCGTAATTTCGACGTGCGTGGAAGCTTCCGGGTGCCTTCTCCCAAGCCTGGGGAAAGAGTTGACGTCCCTTCGGTTTCTTCAGATGATGGTGAGGAGTCTGGTACTCCGGACGAGCCTCTGGTATCGGTGCCGAGGTGCGAAGTGCCACTGCCTGCGGGGGCTTTGGTAGTCCCTTCTGGAAAGCGACGGGCTTCTGCTCTGAAGGAAGTTTCTCTTTGCAAGAGGAGGAAGGAGACGGTTGCTCGTCCTCTCCGTATTCTTGGCATTGCGGCTCCTTGTAGTGAGCCTGCCTCTCCCTACCTCGGGGATGACTCCTTGGCTGGAGGTTCCTCGCCTTCTAGAGAGGGGCCTCCTACAGTTCCGGTCGTCGATGCCGGAGAATCCTCGTTAGAGGTGGCTGTGGCGGCTACTGCTCTAGGTAGCGGAGCGAGATTGCCTGTGTGGCCGAGGCAGATAGGAGAATCTTTCCCGAGGCCAGCAGCGGGCATAACTCCTGGCGCGTTAGTGAGCGCGCCTGGCGAGATTTTGGCCGATGAACTTCGACCACGTCTTGGTGTAGGCCTGACAGAACTCTAGGCGATGTCGGTCGGCCCACCTCCTTCTCCAGGCCTGATAGAACTTCGACCACGTCTTGCGTCATTAAGGCGTGGTTTAGCTATATCGACTGCAGATGTGTCGTATATGCCGTTGGCTCCGGGTAAAATATCGTTTTTATGTCTCCTTTGAGAATGATTGTCATCATACTAATATTGACTTTCTCGTTTTCTTCTCAGGGGATAGCGCCCACGAGGAGTATAGCGTTGAAGCGCATTCTGGTTCCGCTCAGGCTTCTTACAAGGAGGCGTTCGTCTTTGATGAGGAAGTGGCTTCGGGGGCCAGTACGCCTGGAGTAGCTTCGTCACCTCGAGAGAAGGATGAACACGTCATCGTGACCTTGCCTCTTGTGAGTGTGGTGACGACTTCGACCGCCGTTACCACACCTTCTTCGATTGCGCCATGTGTCGATGCGATGGCTGTGGCCACCTCGTCTGTAATCATCCCTGGAGAGGGACTTGCTGACATTGCGGGCGCTCCCGGCGTTCAGTCGGATCTAGTTGCATTGACCGAGCAACATACCAGCCTTTTCTATACCGGTTTGAGAACGATGGTGTCAATGGTGTTAGCGAAGAGTCTGAATTTTGAGCGCCTGAGGAAGACTTCTCTTGCTTCGATCGGGGTCATCAGGGAGCTCGGCAATCCTGGGGTAGCTGACGCCCTGGAGGCGGTGGTTAATGGGTTAGAGCAACCTATTAACAAACATTTGCAGCTGAGTCGGGGTCTCGATGCTGATGTTCAGGCTCGGTTCGACCTCATGACTGTGCGGCTTGCTACGAAGGTGGAAAGCCTAGACAACTCTATCCAGAAGTATAAGCTGGAGGTGGATAGAAGAAAAGTTGTCGTGGAAGAGGCTCTTGCTGTTGAGATACGGTGTCGCTCTGAGCATGAAGGGAATACAGCGAGGGTCTCCAAGCTGAAGGAAAAACTCGCTCGGGCAGAGGAGTGGGCTTCTCAGTCGCTGGCAGGTCTAGATGTAGCGTCCGGTCGACTGAGCACAGCGCGACGGGAGTTGGACCGTGTAGTAGCTGCTCGCGTGGGCTGTCTTCGGGCAAAGGCTGATCTGACCCTCACGGACACTCCCTAGGCACGGCTGGAGTAGGCTCGTGCCGACGCCTTGGTTCTTAGGAATGAGAGGATAGTTGCGCTGGAGTGGCAGATTCACAATCTGACTCACCCGCCATCATGATGTATCCTTTTCCCTTTTTGCTTGCCCAGATGTAATTCTGCCTCCCTCTCGGGAATAAATAAAGGCGACTCTTTTCTGAATTTTGTGGACCCATCATTTCGGAATGTAAATGACCGATTTTGTGAGAGTGTTATCAGAGGTAGTATGGACATGATAGACTCCCGATAAACTTCTTAGCAGGACACATCTATTCAGAGGTCATACGGACATGATAGAGCGTAACCCTACTAATTGCGTTTTGGAAGTAGTTTTGTCAGAATCGAGGGCCTTGCTATGTCCCACCCGAGCAGGGGGGATTAGGCATAGTACCTTTTCAGGAATTTGCCGTTGATAGGAGCCATTAACAGGTCTCCATTAGGCTGGGCTATCCTGTAGGCGCCGTTCGAGAACGTTGTCTCGATCACATAAGGGCCTTCCCACTTGGGTTGGAATTTGCCTTTACTTCTGCGGGTAAGAATCATCGGTCTTCTTACGGCTAGAACTAGCTCGCCGACTTTGAACACTCTTTCCTTCACTTTATGATTAAAAGTCTTGGAAATGCGTGCTTGGTAAAGCGCGATGCGCTGTTGAGCTTGTAGGCGTTTCTCGTCTAATCCTTCAAGCTCTTGGAGCCTTAACAGGTCATTCTTTTCTCGAGTCAACTCACTAGTCACTGCTATCCTGAGCGACAGGATCTGGATTTCGATAGGAAGAACTGCCTCGCTCCCGTAGACCAGTGAAAAGGGGGTACAACCTGTAGGTGTCCGTACCGTTGTGCGGTATGCCCAGAGACATTCGCCCAGCTTCTCGTTCCAGTCTCTTTTGTTTGAAGAAACGAACTTCTTCCGAAGTTTGATAATGGTTTTGTTGAAAGCTTCCGCCAAACCATTAGCAGCTGGATAATATGCCGTAGAGGCAATATTATGTATTCGACTTTTATCGCAAAATCGATGAAACGCTTGGCTGATGAACTGAGGCCCATTATCATGGATTATCCTTCGAGGAATCCCAAAGCGATAAATGACGTGGTGCTTGATGAAGCTGATCATGTCAGACGCTTTTACCTCAGTCAGAGGGATCGCCTCTGCCCATTTAGAGAAGTAATCCATGATGGCCAGTATGAACCGGTGGCCTTTGGAGGAAGATGGGTGAATGGGACCGACGATATCCATACCTCATGCTTCGAAGGGCCAGGATGCGACCGTAGGATGTAGATATTCAGACGGTTGGTGTATGAAGTCTGCATGAACCTGACAGACTCTGTATTGTCTTGCATAGCTGATCGCGTCTGTGATCATAGTGGGCCAGTAGTAGCCCATTCTCCTGATACGATCTTGTAGCTTAGGACCGGGCTGATGCGCTCCGCATACGCCATCGTGAGCTTCTCGGATAATCTGCTGTGCTTCGTCTTCTGAGAGACATCTTAATAGCAGTCCGTCGTAGGTTCGACGATATAGGCAGTGTGAAGATGCATCGAAATAGAAGCATAATGATCGTCTCTTGACGGATATTGCTTCTTTGGGGTCATCTGGCAATATTCCGTATGCGACAAAATCTATGAAGGGACTTCTCCAGTCTCTCCCGGGGGGGTCTGTGTTCACAGCGTGGCTGCGTTCTATGTGAAGGTTGTTCTTCACGCAAAATAAATCTTTGTTAAGAAGGATCACCGAATCTTGCCTTCTTATAGGGGTAGCTAAGTCCGCAGCTAGACTGGCCAGGGCATCAGCTTCCAGATTCTGAGATCGAGGTACATGCTCTAGGAAGAACCCTTTGAACGTCATGGCTATCTCGATTGTCGCTCGGTGATAGGGGATGAGGTCTGGATTCCGAACTTCGTATATCCCTCTGACTTGATTGACGATAAGCAGAGAATCGCCGAAAGCTTCCAGGGATTCGACCGCCAGCTCTTCAGCGACTTGGAGCCCGATCAACAGGGCGTTATATTCTGCCACATTGTTGGAGCATGGTTCATTAAGAGAGTATGCCCGGTAGATGACGAGTTTATCAGGAGTGACCAGGACGATTCTTACCCCTGAAACCACGTTTCCCTGGGGGCCAGTCCTGGAGGCGCCGTCAAAGAACAATTGCCATGTGTCACTTTCCATTGCAGAATTATATTCTGCAACTTCGTCGGGAATGTCTTTGTATAACTTGGAGGTCTCCGGGATCGGATGAGCAGCCAGAAAGTCGGCCAACGCTTGGCCTTTGATGGACTTATGCGGGATGTACACCATGTCATATGGTGTTAACAGCATCGCCCAGGTTACGAGTCGGGAATTAAGAATACTCGGCTTGCTCATCAGTACTCGTAGAGGGTTGATCCTGGAGATGATATGAATAGTCTGGCCGATGACGTAGTGCCGTATCTTTTGGATAGCGAACATCAGAGCCAGACATTCTTTCTCCACTGAGTTGTACCGGTGTTCGGCTCTGACCATCATCCTGCTGAGGTAGTAGATAGCCTGCTCATGCCCCTCGTCGTTCTTCTGCGCTAGAAGAGCTCCTAGTGAATGATCCATTGCTCGGACGTACAGCAAGAACGGTTTCCCCATGATGGGAGGCACCAGAACTGACGGACTGGTGAGGTAGCGTTTGATCTCCGCGAATGCTTGCTGATAGGTTTCGTCCCATACGAAGGATACACCTTTCTTCATGAGGTACGAAAAAGGCTGGCATCTTCCTGAGAGGTTGGATATGAACCTCCGGATATAAGCCAGATGGCCTTGAAATCCCCGGAGTTCCCTCAGATTGCGGGGCGGTCGCATTTCTACGATGGCCTGGACTTTGTCAGGGTCCACCTGGATGCCTTTGGCGGTGATAACAAATCCCAAGAATTTTCCACTAGATACGCCCAGGAAGGACTTCGTAGGATTCATCTTGAGTTGATGTCGGCGCATTAACTCGAATACCGTCCTTCGGTCCTGAATGTGATCATCCTTGAGGCGGCTCTTGACGGCTATATCGTCTACGTAATACTCTACTGTTTTGTGTAAATGTTCATGGAATATGCCGCTCATAGCCCGTTGGTAGATAGCCCCGGCGTTCTTCAATCCGAAGGGCATGACCGTATAGTAATACACTCCCAACGGGGTACGGAAGGCAGTGTACTTTTCGTCTTCAGGATGCATCTTGATCTGATTGTATCCTGAGAACCCGTCCATGAAAGACATGCGTTCAAAACCGCAGGTATTGTCGATCATGATGTCCGTGATGGGAAGAGGAAATTCATCCTTGGGGCAGGCCGCATTCAGATCTCGGTAATCGATGCAGATATGTACCTTCCTATTTTTTTTCATGACTGGGACAACGTTGGCGACCCAGTCGGGATGTTGTTCTTCCCGGATGAACCCACAGGCTATTAGCTTTTTGACTTCAGCTTCAATGGCGTCCATCATGTCCGGTCGGAACCGGCGTTGGTGCTGCTTCACAGGCTTTGAGTCAGCAAATATGTTGAGTTTGTGAGTAGCCACCTTCGGGTCTAGGCCCGACATGTCTCCATAATCCCATGCAAAGACGTCGATGTATTCCTTTATCAGCTGTATGATTTCTTCCCTTTCAGCTGGTGGAAGATTGTCACTGATAAATATCGGCTTTGGTGAAAGCTCACCCCCAACATCGATTTGGATAACTTCGTCTTTGGTTGGAGGTTCTCTCTGTTCGAAGCAGAATTCCCACTGTGTATCCATTTGCTGAGCCCAAGAGTCATTCTCAAACGGCTCAGAATCTCGTTCCTCTGCTTCTGAGGGATCTGTCATTACCATATTTGCTGATAGTGCTTGTTCGAGAGCATCAGGTGAGTCGGGGGGTGACGAGCGAGCCGTCCCAAGAAGAGGAAAAGATGTCCTTATCCGACGTAGAAGCCGTAAGGGAGGTGGCATACCCTAACCCAAAACGAGTTTGTTGGTAGCGGGGGTCGCCGCGTGGCGGCGTTCTTCTACCTCTTCCGTAGTTGAGGCCCGACTTTTGCTTCAAGTCGTAGCCCATATTTTGTATGATCTTCAGCGCTTGAGGGCTGTATCGGTGAACCTGCATCTTCCCAGTATCGTCATCGAAAGGATCTTCCTGGATGGCTGGCTGATTGCGCATGCGGCCGAATACTATTGGACGCTGACTGCTGCAGGTAGGCGGGATTATGAAGATAGAATCTTCATGCGGTCCATACGTTGTGATAATGTTGGATGATGATGCTGCTTCCCAGATATGCGGATGGTAGGAGTCCATAGCTTCCAAGAACTTTCGTGCTATGGGTTCTACCTCGTCACGGGGAGTGGTACATACTTGCTCAGAGGTGAGAATGACATGGCAATTGACGGTCAAAAGTTTATTCAGAGGTAATATGAACATGACAAACTTTGTGATTGTGACTTCCATCGGGGATGGAGGCACACATCTGCTCAGAGGTGATATGGACATGGCATTTTTTATGGACTTAACACCACTGGCGTACTTAGAGTTAAGTACGGATGTCAAGTATAGACGACAGTCGATATCAGAGGTAATATGGACATGACAACTGACGGTCAAAATTTTATTCAGAGGTAATATGAACATGACAAACTTTGTGATTGTGACTTCCATCAGGGATGGAGGCACACATCTGCTCAGAGGTGATATGGACATGGCAGTTTTTTGTGGACCTAACCTCACTGGCGTACTTTAGAGTTAAGTACGGATGTTAGGTGTAGGTGGCAGTCGATTATCAGAGGTAATATGGACATGATAATTGACGGCCGGAAGTTTATTCAGAGGTAACATGAACATGACAAACTTCTTGCGATGCAATTCTATTAGAGATGGAAGTGCGCATCTGCTCAGAGGTGATATAGACATAGCAGCTTTTGTGTAGGGAGCTTCGTTCAAAAATATCTCTCTTGTTTTTACACACATGAATCTTGCCGGAGCAATTTGTTATGTAAGAATGGAAATCCAATCGGGTAAGGGCTGTCCCCTCGTTCACAGATTCAGAGTGATGACCTTGGCTTCTATCAACTCCTGAATCTTCCTTTTTAGTACGTAGCACGCCTTTGTGGGGTGATGTGTGTACCGATGGAAGAGACAATAATTTGGGTCATCCACTTTGCCAGCCCTCTCAGGTCGTCTGATGTTGGGTAGGTGAAGCTTGTGCTCTTTCATCAACATATCGAAGATCTCAATGATGTCGTCTTCGCTGAAGGAGAAGGTTCCTTTTGGTATTCGGGCTCCTGATGTCAAATTTTGTGGTCTCGCGAAGAGACGATCGTTGTTGTATCGTCTACGGCCTTTGAGGGGATTCTACCCCTGGCCTTGGACGTTATTTTGTCCTGTCGAGGTATTTTACCCCCGGACATGCCGCGGTTCCTGGACATAGAGACCGATTCATCAAGGACTGTCTCTGGTTGTTCAGGGCTGGATTTCAGGATTTTCGGTCTCTTGAGAGACGCGGCATATCCCAACCCGAAATGAGCTTCTTGATAGCGAGAATTACTGCGCACCGGCGTTCGCCTACCTTTCCCATAGTTGAGACCTTGTTTTAGTTTAAAGTCGTAACCCATATTTTGCATAATTTTTAATGCTTGTGGGCTGTATCTGTGGGTTTATATTCTTCCAGATTCAGACTCGCATGATTCTTCCTGTACGACTAGAGTGTTCCGCCTACTACCGAAGATTATCGGCCGCTGATCGTCGTGGGTGGGTAGGATGATAAAGATGGAGTCTTCCTGTGGCCCACCTGTGATGACGACATCAGACATTGACGTATCCTCCTATAAGATTTCCCCGCATTTGATTGTTAGGGGAACTGCAGGCTGCTTATGATTCCTACCTTCGCGTTTCTGGGTTAGATAATCCCGTAGGTCCGAAGAATTTACAGAAGAGGACGACGACTTGTTTCTTCTGTTCCCATCAGTCGGTACACGGAGATTGGGCACCCTGGCTTTCCCTATTCCACCTGTGTATAATAGGTTGGCCATCTGGGCGGCGGATAATCCCTGGGGAGGGGGCCTGCCCGTAATCTGAGCTCGTCCTGCGTCGTGACATAATTTGGGGATCTGCTCAGACCGACGTAAAGCTGAAGAGGTCCTCAGTCGGCCATCGGCTTCTCGCGTAATCCGGAGGGTAGGCAGATTGTTCTCTTGCTGGCGTAAAGGCCGAGAGGTTGAATATTCGCCTGCTTGCTTCCCCTCGTGGAGATCACTGCGCTCATCTATTTTTTCGTAGAAGTCAGATGTTGTTTCGCGCGTGGAGCGTGATCTGTTCTTCCGATTTGGCGTTGAGGCACCATCGGAAGTTTTGTCTGTACCGCGCGTAGCGGAAGACTGATTCCTACGCGTAGAGCGTAGTGGATACTTCTGGGTTAGCGCAGAAGCCTTGCCCAAAGTTTTGTCTGTACCGCACGTAGCGGGAGACTGGTTCCTACGCGTAGAGCGCAGTGGATACTTTTGGGTTAGCGCAGAGGCCTTGCCCGAAGTTTTGTCTGTCGCGCGCGTAGCGGGAGACTGAATTTTACGTGCAGGGCACGGAGGGAGCGATGCTACCACCTCATTGGTCGAAGAGATCGGAGAGATCGGAGAGTCCACAGGAATGGTTGAGGATGTCTTGGGCATCCACACTTTGCGTAGCTTCCTGTTGTCTTGGACGGAGAGAGAGTGAGAGCTACCCCTGGTTCGAAGCATGTCTTCGTAAGCAGACTGGTCGAAATGAACGACCGGCATCTTTTTTATGGTTCCTATAGATACCGCATCGCGTTGAGCAATTACTTCCTCGTCAGAAGAGAAAGACGTCCTCAGCAGAGTCGCCATCTTGTTTGTGGTATTAAACGAAAGGATGAAAGTGTATTTCAATGACGGGGTTTGTGCAAAACCCACGCCCTTTGGTTTATAAACAAACTTGTACAATGTAATCCTATACGAGGATGTAGGAGTACAATTTATTTAATCTGGGTATAAATTGCTATAGGTGTCTGATCTACGGTCGATCACTTTAGCCCTTGGACCACGCGATGTTGAAAAAGTGCCGTAGAAGACAGGTAGCAGCTTCGAAGGTTGCAGGAGAGGGTGGATGCACGATGCCGAAGTCGTCGATCCCCGCTCTTTGCCTGAGCTCCGGGCTCTCTCTCTCTCTCTCTCTCTCTCTCTCTCTCCTCCTTGTTCGATCTTCTCCGACTGTCGACCTTGGATCTGGTATTGGTACTCTTGCCGAATTTTCCGACCTGGGATTTGATATCGGTTTCTTGACCAATTTTCTTCGACCTTGTTCGCCATTGACAGGGGCCTCTATTTATAGAGTCTTTAGTGACAGTGACCACTCCGTTGGTGTAGCAACCGAGGAGTGGAAAGTACATCACCCTTTTACACAATGGTTAAAGTAACCAATGCCTACGTATAGATGATCTTTTGACTGAGTGGGTGACATGGGTCCAACTAAGGGGACACAACACGTACGGTTGCTACTAAGATCACGGCGTAAAAGCCACTTGGGTAGGTATCCATTGTGTAGAAGAGGTTGGCGTAGAAGCTAAATGTCCGTCACCATGGCATAGAAGCAAAGTAGGTATAGAAGCCGAACAGGCATGGATGCCGAGCAGGCATAGAAGCCGAACAGGCATAGAAGCCGAACAGGCATAGAAGCCGAGTAGGCGTGGAAGCCGAGTAGGCATGGAAGCCGAGTAGTCGTAGAGACTGAGTGGGCGTGGAAGCCGAGTAGTCGTAGAGACTGAGTGGGCTTGGAAGCCGCATGAGCACAGATCCTGAATGGGCGTAGAGGCCGCTGCATATTGTGCCAGAATGGGCATAGAAGCCGCTTGAGCACAGATCCTGAATGGGCGTAGAAGCCGCTGCACACCGTGCTGATGTGAACTCCTTAGCCGGAATTATGGCTTTTGAAGATATAACCAAATCTCTTGCAGAGATTTGCCATCACCTTATGCATTAAATGCGGAGGCGTGTTTCGAAGGTCTGCAGGCCTTCTGTGCACCCGTCGTAGAGACGTGTCTTGAGAGAAACTGTCACCGCCTTGTGCAATTAGACGTGGAGACGTACCTCGAATCCCGTACGAAATACAGCTTTTGACGTGGCAGGCGGTTTGTCTGCTGCGGAGCGTAAAACAGCTCATGTTTGCCTGTGTAAAATAGGGCGGCGTATTCCCTTGTACGCAAAAGAGCGGTTTATGCTGAGGGGACTCCGGTAAACGACGGTTTGGTGATGTTTTACCAAATCCTCTGCATTAAATGGTGAGATCTGCCATCATACTGTGGGAGCCATCGTCTGGGTAGCCGTGCATCACCTTTTGTCAGGAGTCAGAGGTCAGATTCACTGCGTGACTTGACAGGTTCATTTCAGGGAAGATAAAGCGTTCCTCGTACGCTATCACGCTGCTTTGAGAGCGGTTAAGTTTTACGCCATGGAGGCGATGAAGAACTCTGTTTCACGCTGGAGCGGCCTGGACATAATGCACTTATACGGATGGTCCTTTGAGCTTTATTCTTCACGCTGTATTTTAGCGGAGAAAACTCTGTCGTACGCCTGATGGCTCTGAAGGCCTCTGCTTACGCTGCTATGTATCAAGAGGCTGTGTAGCTTTTCCCAGCGTATTTTTTATGCTTCTACACATGCGGGGTACCATCGAGTAAGGAGCAGGCCAGACAGATGGAGTATACATGCTATGGAGACGACACCCCCACCGATAGTTGCAGAGTTCGAGGATGTCTTCACGGAGGAGTTGCCAGGCCTACCGTCGGATAAAGAGGAAGAGTTCACTATTGAGTTAGTACCCGGAGCAGCGCCGGTATTTTCAAATATGTACCGGTTGGCGAAGAGGGAATTGGATGAGCTAAGGCTACAATTAGAGGAGTTGCAGAGCAAGGGATTTGTCCATCCTAGTGTGTCACCCTGGGCAGCATCAGTATTATTTTTACCAAAGAAGGATAGGACATTCCGTATGTGCTTTGATTACAGAGCCCTTAATGCTTTAACTATAAAGAACAAGTATCCCCTATCGTAGATTGATGATTTGTTCAGCCAACTGACAGGAGAAGTAGTGTTCATGAAGATCGACTTGGGATCGGGGTATCATCCGGTGAAGGTGAGGAGAGAAGATATTTTAAATACGGCATTCATGACTCGCTATGGCCACTACGAGTTTTTGGTGAGGCCTTTTGGGCTGACGAATGTGCCTGCAGTATTTATGAACTTAATGAATAGAGTCTTCCACCAATATCTGTACCAGTTCGTGGTAGTCTTTATCGACGACATATTGGTGTATTCAAAAAGCCACGAGGGGAACAGGGAGCACTAGAGGATAGTGTTGAAAGCGCAGAGGCTTAAGAGGCTCCATGCCAAGTTGAGCAAGTTTGAGTTCCTCCTAGACCGTATCTCTTTCCTTGGACACGTTGTCTCAGGATAGGGTATTTTAGTAGATCCAGCAAAGATTTTGTCAGTAGAGACGTGGCCGACCACTACCAATGTCTCGGAGGTGGCGAGTTTCTTAGGACTTGTCGGATATTACTGGAGGTTCGTAGAGAACTTTGCGAGAATAGCAGAGTTGATGACCCTCTTAACCCGCAAGGATTAGGAGTTTATTTGGACAGGGGAGTGTCAGACGGCGTTTGATGAACTAAAGAAGCGTCTGACTATGACACATATTTTGACCATACCTTCTGGATACGGAGGATTTGTAATCTATAATGATGCGTCTAGGAAAGGATTAGGATGTGTCTTAATGCAGCATAGAAAAGTTATAGACTATGCCTCTAGGCAGCTGAGGACCCATGAGAAGAACTATTCCACTCATGACTTGGAACTTGCCGTAGTGATCTTTGCCCTGAATGTTTGGAGGAACTACCTATATGGAGAGTGGTTGGAGATATTCACAAATCACAAAAGCCTGAAGTATATCTATACTCTCAAGGACATAAACCAGACAAAGCGTTGGCTCGAGGTGATAACAGACTTTGAGATTAAGCTACAGTCCTATTCAGGGAAGGCCAACATGGTAGCTGACACATTAAGCAGGAGGTCCATGGTATTCTTTTTTACTACACAGCAACACCTATTGAGAGATCTGGAGAAGTTGGGTACAGAGGTTATTATGCCCGGAGCAGATAGCAAGTTATCGAGTCTTCAGGTGCAATCGACATTGGTTGAGAGGATCAAGGATGCCTTGCCAACAGATGCCAGATTCTAGAGACTTCGATAGACGACAGAGGTCGGGATGCAGACAGGATTGTGCATACATGAGGATGTGGCTTTGAATGTAGAGATCGTTTCTATGTTCCGAACGGAAAACTTTACTAGGAACTGATATTGGAGGTGTACAGTTCATTATACTCTATTCATCCAGGGGGCACAAAGATGTACAGAGACTTGAGGGAGAACTATTGGTGGCATGGAATAAAGAGGGAGATAGCCCGCTTGGTATCAAAGTGCCTAGTGTGTCAACAGGTCATGGCTGAGCATCAGAGATCTGCAAGCTTACTTCAACCGCTTTCGATACTTGAGTGAAAATGGGAGCACTTTACTATGGAATTCGTTACGGGCTTTCCCAGGAGTCCAAGTGGTCGCAATACGGTGTGGGTGTTCGTGGACCGACTCACCAATTCTGCTCACTTTCTACCTTTCAGAGTTGGGCAGTCTAAAGAGATCATAGTAGAAATGTATATGCGGGAGATCGTGCGACTGCTAGGGATGCCAGTTAGTATAGTGTCTGACAGGGATACGAGGTTCACATCTTACTTTTGGCAGAGCATTTAAGAGAGTATCGGTACTCGCTTGAAGTTTAACACATCGTATCACCCACAGACGGATGGCTAGTCCGAGCGTACCATTCAGACACTGGAGGATATATTGAGGGCGTGCATGCTTGATTTCAGTGGATCATAGGATGATCATTTATATTTGGTCAAGGATTAGGATAAAAAAATAGCTATCAAGCGAGCATTTAGATGGCTCCCTATGAGGCTTTATATGGCAGGAAGTGTCGTTCCCCAGTATGTTGGAGTGATATAGGCGAGAGACATATTCTTGAACCAAAGTTGGTTGTTCGTATGGTAGAGAAAGTAAAGTAGATCAAAGGGCACCTACGAGCAGCACATGACAGGAAGAAGCATTGGGCAAATATGCCCCAACGACCCCTAGAGTTCCAGGTTGGAGATCATGTATTTCTAATAATCTCGCTTACCCGAGGGACCATCAAGTTTGGAGGAAGAGAAAAGCTGAGTCTGAAGTACATCAAACCATTCGATGTGTTGGAGCGCATCAGAGAGGTTTCCTACAGGTTAGCATTGCCACAAACATTGGAGGGAATTCATGACATCTTCCATGTATCTCAGTTAAGAAGGTACATGTCAGATCCGAGTCATGTGCTTGACCACTCGGAGATCACTGTCGGGCCGAGTTTGTCATATCAGAAGGAGCTTGTAGAGATTCTGGATAGGAGTGAGAAGGTGTTGCAAGGTCAAACTATTCCTCTAGTTCATGTCGCATAGATGCATCATGCACCAGGCGAGTTGACCTGGGAACGAGAGGATGATAATCGACAGCATTTCCCCTATCTCTTTGAAGGCCTAGGTATGTAGTAGCATTATTTCAGTCAATAGTTTATACCATATGTCTGTTTTAATTTCAAGGACGAAATGCTCTAAAGAGGGTATATTATAAACCCCCTCGACCAAATTTAGGTCTACTTTGCTTAGAGAGAGACTAGGGTTAGTTTGGAGTCATTTAGAATTAGAACATGGTATTTTAAATTAATGTACAAATTTCGTATCACTTGGTGCACCTTGCCGTTGTTTCGATATTTGGAGTGCTACTCTAGATTTTGTTATCAAAAAAATTTCACACACTTGACCTCGACATGCTAGTCTTCCAATTTGACCTTTGGGTCACTCATAAATACCCTCTCTTGTGCTTCATTTTAATTGTACAATATTTATTATAAATATTTATTTTTCAATCCAAATAAATCTAACTTTGCATCTTTGCCCGTTCCAATCGAAATTGCTGACACAACCTCGACCCTTTTCTCGCAACCAAATATATGACAATAATCTACTCTGAGTCTACTACGTCCATGATACTTGTGTTATAACCAATTTAAATCCTATGAACTTTCAATTAATTAAAGAACTCCTTTGACACAAATTTTAACTAAATTGGTGCAATGACTCAACCCAACCCCAAACTTGACCCAATACCAACTCAAACCCCCAATCACACCCTCATGGTTCATACAAAATACCATACACCAATTTTCTCCATTTCAACAGACAAAACTTGGCTTCTACCCTTTTCAAATCCTCATTTACCCTCATTTGTAAACACCCAAATAATTAGGGACCTACGTGCAAATATAATGCTATGTGGCAATCTCCTATTAGAATAATCCAAATGAAGAAAGCCTTGATCATGTCTTGACCTGTCACACCAATCTCTCCCTCCTTTTTGTATTGTACTATGCAACACTTTACACCTACACTTAATCCTAACCCTACATTCAAATTTAAACTTAATCCCACTACTCATTCTCTCATGACCAATCCTTCCCACATCGCTAAAAATAGGGGAAGGTAGCCGGCCCTAATTCCCAAGCTCCTTACCCTCTCTCTTCTTCATTGATACTTACACTCTCTCCCTCATATACAATCGAACATACTTTCACGCCCCATTCCCAAAATCTATTGGACCAGACACGTGGCATTGGCTAACTGGTACAACTCTATAGGGCTTTCCAATTTAATGGACTCGACGAAGTGCACTTACGTTCTCTACGGTCAAGTGATCAAACTAAATATCTAATTCTAACATGCAACTGTCACTACCATATTCTGAAAACAGGGGTATTTTCGACTTTTTACAATATTTAATATTATTGTAGTTATAATTAATTAAATTGCATGATAGTATATTTGGTTTTAAATATTTATGAGTGATGTGTAATTAAATATAGTATTATATGCAGTGTTTATTTATTTTTAGCTAGCAGACTAGACCTAGAAGCCCAGTGGATGACCACCTGTCCGAATTATAGAATTCCGGATTTTATTATTTTATCTAGAATTTAATATTTGGAGATTGTAATTTATTTCTGTATTTTATTTAATATTTTTGCGCATTGCCTTTGCTTTGATATTTGGAGCACTATCCAGACTTTTGTCTTCCAACAAATTTTACCATCTTGCCCTAGACATGTCCGCCTTCAATTCTGCTATTTTTGCAACTCACCATTATGCTCTTTGTGCATTATTTCTGGCCGCACAAAAATCGTCGCGGACGTTATTTAATTAATCACTATTTTGTATCGTTGTGCGTTCCAATCGAAAATTGGAGGCCATTTTGACCTATTTTTCGTGCGGCCCAAATTAGGGTAATATCCTGTTCTGAGTCTTCTTCAATATTGGTATTGATGATCTGACCTGATTTTGATCCCATGTACTCCTAATTAATTGTTGAACACAACTTGCATTTATTTCTATTTAAATTAAGGATATTATTTTATCTCGTTCTAAAATCCCAATTTAATTTCAGTGCCCTGTAAATTGAGCCCATACCGATCATATAGCGTCCCCAGACCCTACAAAACACCGGACCCCGAATCGCCCGCCAAATTTTCGTCATTTCATGTGTTTGTGCAATTTCCCAAATTTAAGGGGGCTAAATTGCAAATTGGCATTTTGTGGCCTCACCCAATTATTTTAACCAATGAGGGAGCCTATTAATATTTTAATTAAAAACCCTCATCCCTACATGAATTATTTCCTCATGTTCAATCCTAGCCACCCATTCCAGGGATGCATCCTCACCCTCCATCAAATTCCCTCATCCTATATAATGACATGTCCCATCCTAAACCCTAATCCCTAGGCAACCTAGAAAACACCACCCTCCTCAAGCCTCCATCCTCTCTCCTACGTATGTAACTTCTTTCTCCTTCTTCTCTTCTTCTTCTCTTTCTTTTCTTCTTCTTCCTCCTTCTTCATTTCTCCTTCTTCTTTAGTTTTTATTTTTGAATTCAAATTTCAAGGGGGGGAAGAGGGAACACTATTCCCAGTCCGAGTTCCCCTCTACGACCCGCTGAACTTCTTCCCTCCGGCCCGGCGACCGAACCCATCCTCCGGCGGCCGACTCCTCCAGACCTCCCAGTCCGGCGCCCCACTGCACCCAGCGTCCATCTCCGGCGAGCGTTCCCGCTGTGTACTCCGGTGGACCATCCTCCTCCTCCCTGTGTACTCCGACTCGAGCTCTTCCGGCGGCCAAGCATTCCCGTGCTGCACCCCGACATCCATCCATTCCTCCACCATCTACTCCGGCATCTCCCCGCTTCCTGCACCTTCTCGACGGCACTGAACGGCCGGCCAATCCCACCACCTTCAACCACCACTACTCCCCTCCCCGACTCCGGTGGACATACTCCTCCAGCCTCCTCCATTGCCGAGCCGAGAATACCCCGACCATCAGCCGGCCTGCTTCCCTATTCCTCCTTGCTCCACTGCAGTCCGCTGCTCCCCGCGCTCGGCGGTGCTGCTGAACTCCGGCGGCCAGCGACCCCAAGCCGCAGTAAGCTTCCATTCTCCTCTCTCCCTCCTTCTTTTTATATATATATATATATATATATATATATATATATATATATATATATATATGTATGTATATATATATAATGTAGTATAGATATGTATATGTACAAGTACTTATTTAAATAAATGTAATACTTGAATATGCATATGTACATTATTTCTTTCGTTAGTATTTAATTATAGCATGTAGAATTAATTGTATATTATCTATTTATTAGTAATTAATTGTATAATTAAGTATGTATTTAATTAATGTCTAATACATGTATATGTACAGTATTTATTTAATGTTTAACATATGTATAAGTATATAAAGGTATTATTGAAATTCTATTGTATATATGTACTTAATTGATATATTCTATATGTACCTATTATAACTACTATACATGTAAATACGTATATATATAGTATAAATATGTAATTTGGTATATGTATATAAAAATATATATATACTTAGTATATTTTCAATATATCTAATTGGTATGTATATATGTGTATATATTGGTTATTTTCATATAGTAATAAATATGTAAATGTATATTCTTTATTTATTAATTATAGTATGTATGGTAAATGAATAAATAAGTAAATACGTATTTTGGTAATTGGTATATATATATGTGTACATATATATATATCTATAAATATAGTGTATTTTTTACGTTTGTATATAGTATACATATTTGGTTTGTGTACAAACATATATATGTATATATTTAAATCAATTTATATAATTTTGGTATATACTTAGTATATATTTGTTATATATATATATTGGGTATATATGTATATGCATTTAGTATATGGTGTGTATGTATTAATGTATATATAGATGATATATGAAAAATGTTTTGTATATATATGTAATTAGTCTATGTATTTTGTTAATTCGTGTGTGTAGATATATTTTGTATAAACCCTTAGTATATTTTTAATATATATATATATTGCATATGTATTTAATTTGATATATATATATATTGTAAGTATATATGTTATTTAAGATATGTATATTACGTATCTATCTACTAGGTGACCCTAGTGACTAGTACCCTGCCTGGCATGGCCCTAAGGCCAGTGTTTTGACTGTGTGTTAGCGTAGCTTCTGATGCAAATGTTATATTGTGTTATGTCTTTAGGACTGTTGGTTCACCCAGGGGATACTCTGGAACAGGACATCCATAATTACCAGCTAAGGACCCAAGGCAAGTACATTCTCTGATAATTTCCAATTCTTTGATAATTTCTATAAGTTCAACAATCATGAAATGTTATATCTGAATCCTTGACACTGTGTTACACGGACTAGTATAGCCTGGATCTGCAGTCATGAGATGTTACCTTGATTATCGTATTGACATTGTACACGACATGTATATTAGACATCGTACAAGATAGACTTGACTTGCTCGTGTATCGTGACGTGTCATGGTTGGATCCACAGTACTAATTGGGGGCGGAGAAGTAGTTAGTAAGAAATGTGATCATAACCTCTTATTGTAGTATAGAAATTGTAAGTGTTAATCATGCTCTTCACCCATGATTAGCCAGGCCCTGTAGCTATCGTACATGTTCCCAAGCCGATCACATTTTGAAACTACTATTTCAAATACTTAGAATAGATTACAGTTCCCTATTTTAAATCATATACTACATCACCCGTATATGATACTGTTCCTTGTTCTTTTTTATTTCCATACATGCACTGACTGTATCATATTACCTATCTCTTTATATTACCTGTCTCTCTTAAATTGCCATTCCAATTATTTCACTGTCTTCTCAGTAGCTAGCATGACATATTTTATTGTATTATAGACATTATCAATTAATGGAACTTTTATTTGAGAGTGTTGCTTTGCTCCTTCCTGACTGGAAACATTTTTCCAGACTATGCCTTAGAGGAACGCTGTCCGACACTTATGGTGAGTAGCTGCAGACTTGGTAGTAGTTGTGATTCTGGAAGGTCTAGCCGGAGTTATTATTTATTGTTAGTTCTTTAAGTAGACTATTTGGTACCGGATTTGTCTCCGGCATTTTGATGATTCTTGGATATTGTTGAGTTAGAATATTACTTGTGGACTTGTGTTGTGTTAAATTTTAAATTTCTGTTTCGAAATCTTATCGTGCTGTAATCCTGTGATTGAGTATGTGTTCATCTTATTTGTGTCATCCGTGCCTCCTAATGGAGATTGGATGCTTGCGTGACATTAGTTAGATAGTATCAAGACCTTGACAGCGTTCTACCGCCGATGCTGCGGCGTAGGCTGGACGTACCCACGCACTCGTGCCCCTAAACCGGGTGCGGGTCGTGACACATTTTTAGTGGTGGCCCATGCAGGTCAGACTTCGCGAGTTGTGCGATGTCGTAGTAGTGTGACATCCTTGTTATACTACTACGTGCCTGCGATAGAATCTAGGACATAGGATACTAGGACGAGAGCAAATACTCAATCACAATTCCTTGAGAGATTCCTGGGATGACCCCTGAGAATCTTGTTAAAATTTCCAATTTAAAATCATTCCCTTGTTCCGTCCATTCTCATTTGTTGATATTGATTTGATTATTGTTGATTAGTTATTAAATTAGGATTTTGGTTTCATTGTAGGGTTGATTTCATATCAAGGTGAATTTACAGACTAATTTATAGTATTATTTGAGGACGCATGTCGATGAGGACAGTGAAAAGGATTAACATTAGAGCTATTGGACTACAAAAGGTGTGGATTTAAAATTTTAATTTAAGATTGAAAATGAATTTCAATTTTTTGAATTCTGAGAAGATTGAGATTGTTATTAAAATTTTATTTTGAAGATTTCAATGAATTGCAAAGATTTTGAAATTGAGGAATTGAAATATTGTTGTTAAAATTTTATTTTGAGGATTCAGATTCGATTCAATAAACCTAGACAAGTCTGTAAGGATTTTGTGTGATTAAATTTTTATTTCAGTATTTAAATAATTAACCTTGAGGAAAGTGTATGCATTATACTTTAAAAGTTTATTCGAGGAGTTATTTAAGGAATTTTAATTAAGGATAAGATTTTATAGTGGGAGAAATATATTATAATATAGTAGATGAGATGCATGTGTAAGGATCTGTCGGCTTGAGCATGATAGTGATTCCACTGTAAACTGACTTGGGTGTCCATTTAAGATTGTATTAGAGAGAGCAGTATTTAGTAAAGAGTGTTGCATTTGATATGCACTTGGGTGATAAGAATAACTAGCATCAACTGTTGCAGTAGGTAAGGAAGCTAGCAGTGAGTGTGTTTGTGATAGAACCGTGATACCTAGGGGATAGAGATATCAGACCATGGATGCATCTTTGGCCTGTGCAATCACAACTAGGATTTTTCTTCCAATCTATTTATCTTGAATGTTGCTTCCTTAGAACTGTACTGTCCTTCCTTGATGATATCGTATTTTGCCTAAATTGATTCTTTGGGATCTGTCCTCAGGATGTCGCCGCAGACACGGTCTATGAGAGCGGGAACATCAACTTTAGAGGGGTCTGCCACCTCTCCACCTGATGGACAGACAGCCGTAGTTCCTCCTACATCTCCGATGCACGTAGGTGATCCTCCTCCTCCACCTGTTAAGAAGATTGCCGCAGCTGTGACGGACAACCTTCCTCCTCCACCGACTCCGATTCCCAAAGGTTTGCCCATTGACGGAACGCAGATGTTTACCTTGATCCAAGGCATGGTAGATGCCCAGAGAGTGACGGCAGACGCTCAGCGAGTTCAAGCTGAGGCTCAGAGGGTGCAAGCAGAAGCGCACCAGGCACAAACCGAGCTGATGAAAGAAAACATGGAGAATGCTCATCAAGTGACTCTCCAAGCTTTGGAGAGAGTAGCACAATACCAGCAGTTTCCTGGCCAGCAGCAGAGATCTGGCACTATAGTGGATTTCAAAAGGATGATGCCTCGAGAGTTCAAAGGCACCGAAGGGATACTCTACGCTGACGACTGGTTAGAGGATATAGAGAGAAGTCTGCGATTGACCCAGATTCCGGAGAACTTGCAAATAGAAGCCGCTGGCAGTCAGATGTTCGATATCGCACTCACGTGGTATCGCACGGAGCCGAGAATTACTGCACAAGGACTTACTTGGGAGACCTTCAAGGAACTCTTCAAAGAGAAGTTCTTTCCCGACGTGGCATTGGGAACCTTGGAAAGTCAGTTTCATGACTTAGTTCAAGGAAATATGTCGGTCGACGAGTACGCTGCAGAATTTTGTAGATTGAGCCGTTTTGCATCGTCTATGATTCGGGACCCAGGAGATCGAGCCCGGAAATTTAGAAAGGGACTGACAAGAGAGATTAAGTCGCGCACTTCTGGTCGTCGTACCGCTACCTATGAGGCTATCTTAATGGATGCTCAGATCGCAGAAGAGGATCTGGATCTCAGGCCTAAGAGGAGTCACGACACGTTTGGAGATACGAATGATAGCGCAGGACCGGCCAAGCATCCCCGTATTCAGCACCAACAGCAGTACCAAGTACCATTTCATAATCAGCAACAACCATGGATATTTCAGCATCCACCGCAGTACCTAGCACCAGTTCCTATCCAACAACATCCATGGGCGTATCAGTATCAACAACAGTACCAGGCACCAGTCCGTGTTGAGCGGAATCAGCAACAGCCTCCAAGAGAGACACAGCAGACTTGTCATTTCTGTAAGAAACCAGGTCACCTTTGGGAGAGCTGTAGAACGAGGCTAGGACTTTGTTTGCACTGCGGCGCTGCGGGACATCGAGTAAGGGATTATCTTCTAGCCCCTTATCTTCTCAACCAACACGCAGTTTCAGATTATAGAGATCCAGTTAGGCTACCTGTGGAACCGTATATTGCTCAGCACCCGCAAAGGGAACCACCCCAGCAGGGCAGGCATTTGCGATGACGGTCGAGGAGACCGATATTGCAGGTAATGTGTTAGCAGTTTCTGTTCTTTCCTTTATTCTGTTTGATGGATTGATTGCTTAGTACAATAGTTGTATGCATGATTTTCTTGTTAGAATGTAGTTAGTAGTACCCCTGATGCATAGACTGCAACACCATAACAAATGAGACCATAACCACGTATGTTCCCCCTAGATTGTATGTGGTATGACTATAGGTAGAATTTTCTTAGACCGTGATTATTGGTGTTGACTGTAGTAAAGATTCCTGAAGGAGTTATGACTTGACAAGAGGAACAAGATGATTAAAATTCGAGGATGAATATTGATTTAAATAAATGGTTAAGAAATTAACATGGCATAATTGGTGGTTTATTAATTCCAGGAAAGATTATGACATGTTTAAGTTGGTTATTAATTTAGAAATTTGGGAGATTTATCAATATTTTTATTTAATTGTAAGTTATGAATTTTAGAATTTTATATAGGATGTTGCAATTAGAGAATCCTTAAGTATCGTATTTGTTGAGTATTTTGAGGAAAAAAAAAAATTTTGAATGAACTTGTGGAACGAGATTTCATTATACATTGTGCATTGATAAAAATCAAGTTAGAGGAGTAGATATTAAATTCCGGGTATTGAATTATTAACCCAAAATCTCAAGGAAATTTTGACAAAAATGGACTTTGATTTTTATTCCGAGGAGTTTTCAGGAATAAAATAATTATAGAAATTTTAATTGTGAAAAGACATTGCGGATTATAACCTGATTTTATGGTTAATGGATTTAAATTTGAGGGAATAATAATGCGTATGAATAAACACTAGTATGGGGATTTTAAATTCCGAGGACGAAATTTTTTTAAGGTGGGTAGACTTGTCACTACCACATTCTGAAAATAGGGGTATTTTCGACTTTTTACAATATTTAATATTATTGTAGTTATAATTAATTAAATTGCATGATAGTATATTTGGTTTTAAATATTTATGAGTGATGTGTAATTAAATATAGTATTATATGCAGTGTTTATTTATTTTTAGCTAGCAGACTAGACCTAGAAGCCCAGTGGATGACCACCTGTCCGAATTATAGAATTCCGGATTTTATTATTTTATCTAGAATTTAATATTTGGAGATTGTAATTTATTTCTGTATTTTATTTAATATTTTTGCGCATTGCCTTTGCTTCGATATTTGGAGCACTATCCAGACTTTTGTCTTCCAACAAATTTTACCATCTTGCCCTAGACATGTCCGCCTTCAATTCTGCTATTTTTGCAACTCACCATTATGCTCTTTGTGCATTATTTCTAGCCGCACAAAAATTGTCACGGACGTTATTTAATTAATCCCTATTTTGTATCGTTGTGCGTTCCAATCGAAAATTGGAGGCCATTTTGACCTATTTTTTGTGCGGCCCAAATTAGGGTAATATCCTGTTCTGAGTCTTCTTCAATATTGGTATTGATGATCTGACCTGATTTTGATCCCATGTACTCCTAATTAATTGTTGAACACAACTTGCATTTATTTCTATTTAAATTGAGGATACTATTTTATCTGGTTCTAAAATCCTAATTTAATTCCAGTGCCCTGTAAATTGAGCCCATACCGATCATATAGCGTCCCCAGACCCTACAAAACACCGGACCCCGAATCGCCTGCCAAATTTTTGTCATTTCATGTGTTTGTATATTTTCCCAAATTTAAGGGGGCTAAATTGCAAATTGGCATTTTGTGGCCTCACCCAATTATTTTAACCAATGAGGGAGCCTATTAATATTTTAATTAAAAACCCTCATCCCTACATGAATTATTTCCTCATGTTCAATCCTAGCCACCCATTCCAGGGATGCATCCTCACCCTCCATCAAATTCCCTCATCCTATATAATGACATGTCCCATCCTAAACCCTAATCCCTAGGCAACCTAGAAAACACCACCCTCCTCAAGCCTCCATCCTCTCTCCTACGTATGTAACTTCTTTCTCCTTCTTCTCTTCTTCTTCTCTTTCTTTTCTTCTTCTTCCTCCTTCTTCCTTTCTCCTTCTTCTTTAGTTTTTATTTTTGAATTCAAATTTCAAGGGGGGAAGAGGGAACACTGTTCCCAGGCCGAGTTCCCCTCTACGACCCGCTGAACTTCTTCCCTCCGGCCCGGCGACCGAACCCATCCTCCGGCGGCCGACTCCTCCAGACCTCCCAGTCCGGCGCCCCACTGCACCCAGCATCCATCTCCGACGAGCGTTCCCGCTGTGTACTCCGGTGGACCATCCTCCCCCTCCCTGTGTACTCCGACCCGAGCTCTTCCGGCGGCCAAGCATTCCCGTGCTGCACCCCGACATCCATCCATTCCTCCACCATCCACTCCGGCATCTCCCCGCTTCCTGCACCTTCTCGACGGCATTGAACGGCCGGCCAATCCCACCACCTTCAACCACCACTACTCTCCTGCCCGACTCCGGTGGACATACTCCTCCAGCCTCCTCCATTGCCGAGCCGAGAACACCCCGACCATCAGCCGGCCTGCTTCCCTATTCCTCCTTGCTCCACTGCAGTCCGCTGCTCCCCGCGCTCGGCGGTGCTGCCGAACTCCGGCGGCCAGCGACCCCAAGCCGCAGTAAGCTTCCATTCTCCTCTCTCCCTCCTTCTTTTTATATATATATATATATATATATATGTATGTATATATATAATGTAGTATAGATATGTATATGTACAAGTACTTATTTAAATAAGTGTAATACTTGAATATGCATATGTACATTATTTCTTTTGTTAGTATTTAATTATAGTATGTAGAATTAATTGTATATTATCTATTTATTAGTAATTAATTGTATAATTAAGTATGTATTTAATTAATGTCTAATACATGTATATGTACAGTATTTATTTAATGTTTAACATATGTATAAGTATATAAAGGTATTATTGAAATTCTATTGTATATATGTACTTAATTGATATATTCTATATGTACCTATTATAACTACTATACATGTAAATACGTATATATATAGTATAAATATGTAATTTGGTATATATATATAAAAATATATATATACTTAGTATATTTTCAATATATCTAATTGGTATGTATATATGTGTATATATTGGTTATTTTCATATAGTAATAAATATGTAAATGTATATTCTTTATTTATTAATTATAGTATGTATGGTAAATGAATAAATAAGTAAATACGTATTTTGGTAATTGGTATATATATATATGTGTACATATATATATATCTATAAATATAGTGTATTTTCTATGTTTGTATATAGTATACATATTTGGTTTATGTACAAACATATATATGTATATATTTAAATCAATTTATATATTTTTGGTATATAGTTAGTATATATTTGTTATATATATATATTGGGTATATATGTATATGCATTTAGTATATGGTGTGTATGTATTAATGTATATATAGATGATATATGAAAAATGTTTTGTATATATATGTAATTAGTCTATGTATGTATTTTGTTAATTCGTGTGTGTAGATATATTTTGTATAAACCCTTAGTATATTTTTAATATATATATATATTGCATATGTATTTAATTTGATATATATATATATTGTAAGTATATATGTTATTTAAGATATGTATATTACGTATCTATCTACTAGGTGACCCTAGTGACTAGTACCCTGCCTGGCATGGCCCTAAGGCCAGTGTTTTGACTGTGTTAGCGTAGCTTCTGATGCAAATGTTATATTGTGTTATGTCTTTAGGACTGTTGGTTCACCCAGGGGATACTCTGGAACAGGACATCCATAATTACCAGCTAAGGACCCAAGGAAAGTACATTCTCTGATAATTTCCAATTCTTTGATAATTTCTATAAGTTCAACAATCATGAAATGTTACATCTGAATCCTTGACACTGTGTTACACGGACTAGTATAGCCTGGATCTGTAGTCATGAGATGTTACCTTGATTATCGTATTGATATTGTATACGACATATATATTAGACATCGTACATGATAGACTTGACTTGCTCGTGTATCGTGACGTGTCATGGTTGGATCCACAGTACTAGTTGGGGGCGGGGAAGTAGTTAGTAAGAAATATGATCATAACCTCTTATTGTAGTATAGAAATTATAAGTGTTAATCATGCTCTTCACCCATGATTAGCCAGGCCCTGTAGCTATCGTACATGTTCCCAAGCCGATCACATTTTGAAACTACTATTTCAAATACTTAGAATAGATTACAGTTCCCTATTTTAAATCAAATACTACATCACCCGTATATGATACTGTTCCTTGTTCTTTTTTATTTCCATACATGCACTGACTGTATCATATTGCCTATCTCTTTATATTACCTGTCTCTCTTAAATTGCCATTCAAATTATTTCACTGTCTTCTCAGTAGCTAGCATGACATGTTTTATTGTATTATAGACATTATCAATTAATGGAACTGTTATTTGAGAGTGTTGCTTTGCTCCTTCCTGACTGGAAATATTTTTCCAGACTATGCCTTAGAGGAACGCTGTCCGACACTTATGGTGAGTAGCTGCAGACTTGGTAGTAGTTGTGATTCTGGAAGGTCTAGCCGGAGTTATTATTTATTGTTAGTTCTTTAAGTAGACTATTTGGTACCGGATTTGTCTCCGGTATTTTGATGATTCTTGGATATTGTTGAGTTAGAATATTACTTGTGGACTTGTGTTGTGTTAAATTTTAAATTTCTGTTTCGAAATCTTATCGTGCTGTAATCTTGTGATTGAGTATGTGTTCATCTTATTTGTGTCATCCGTGCCTCCTAATGGAGATTGGATGCTTGCGTGACATTAGTTAGATAGTATCAAGACCTTGACAGCGTTCTACCGCCGATGCTGCGGCATTGGCTGGACGTACCCACGCACTCGTGCCCCTAAACCGGGTGCGGGTCGTGACAGCAACGGTTTGTGGTATTAAAAGAAAGAATGAAAGTGTATTTCAATGACAGGATTTATGCGAAACCTGTGCCCTTTGGTTTACAAACAAACTTGTATAATGTAATCCTATACGAGGATATGGGAGTATAATTTATTTAATCTAGATAAATATTGCTATAGGTGTCTGATCTGCAATCGATCACTTTAGCCCTTGGACCACACGATATTGAAGAAGTGCCGTGGAAGACGGGAAGCAGCTTCGAAGGTTGCAGGAGAGGGTGGATGCACGATGCCAAGGTAGTCGATCCCTACTCTTTGCCTGAGCTCTGGACTCTTCTTTCCTTCTCTCTCTCTCTCTTTTTACCAATTCTCTGACCTGGTTCGATCTTCCAAATTGTTGACCTTGTTCCCCATTGATAGGGGTCTCTATTTATAGAGTTTTGGTGACAGTGACCACTCCGTCGGTATAACAAACGAGGAGTGGACAGTACAACACCCTTTTACACAACGGTTAAAATAACCAATGCCTGCGTATAAATGACCTTTTGAGTGAGCATGTGACGCGTGTCCAACTAAGGAGACAAAATGCGTACATCTGCTGCGAAGATCATGGCGTAGAAGCCACGTAGGTAGGTATCCCTTGTGTAGAAGAGGTTGGCGTAGAAGCCAAATGACTGTCACCCCTGGCGTAGAAGCCAAAATAAGCATAGAAGCCGAATAGGCATAGAAGCCGAACAGGCATAGAAGCCGAACAGGCATAGAAGCCAAATGGTCGTAGAGACTGAGTGGGCGTTTGAAGCCGAATGAGCACAGATCCTGAACGGGCATAGAAGCCGCTGCGTACCGTGCCAGAGTGTTGATATGGACGTCTTCGCCTGAATTACGGCTTTCAAGGTGTAATCAAATCTCTTACAGAGATTTACCACCATCCTGTGCATTAAATACGGAGAAGTGTTTTGAAGGTCTGCAGCCCTTCTGTGCATCCGTCGCAGAGACGTGTCTTGAGGGAAACTGTCACCGCTCTGTGCAATTTGATGTAGAGACGTGCCTCGGGCCCTGTACGAAGTACAGCCTTTGACGTGGCAGGCGGTTTGTCTACTACGGAGCGTAAAACAGCTCATGCTTGCCTGTGTAAAACAAGGCGGCGTATTCCCTTGTACGCGAAAGAGCGGTTTACGCTGGGGGACTTTGGTAACCGATGGTTTAGTGATATTTTAACCAAATCCTCTGCATTAAATGTCGAGATCCGCCATCATACTGTAGGGTGCGTCACGAGGGGTCTGCCATCGTTTCCAGCCGTCGTCTGGATAGCCGTGCAGCACTTTTTGTCAGGAGTCAGAGGCCAGGTTCACTGCGTGACTTGACAGGTTTATTTTGGGGAAGATTAAGCGTTCCTCGTACGCTATCACGCTGCTTTGAGAGCGGTTGAGTTTTTCGCCATGGAGGCGATGAAGAACTCTGTTTCACGCTGGAGCGGCCTGGACGTACTGCACTTATGCGGATGGTCCTTTGAGCTTTATTCTTCACGCTGTATTTTAGCGAAGAAAACTCTGTCGTACGCCTGATGGCTCTGAAGGCCTCTGCTTACGCTGCTCTGTATCAAGAGGCTGTGTAGCTTTTCCCTGCGTATTTTTCATGCTTCTATACATGCGGGGTACCATCGAGTAAGGAGCAGGCCAGACAGATAGAGTATACATGCTATGGAGATGACACCCCCACCGATAGTTGCAGAGTTCGAGGATGTCATCACGGAGGAGTTGCAAGGTCTACCGTCGGATAGAGAGGTAGAGTTCACTATTGAGTTAGTACCCGGAGCAGCGCCGATATTTTTAAATATGTACCGGTTGGCGAAGAGGGAACTGGATGAGCTAAGGCTACAATTAGAGGAGTTGCAGAGCAAAGGATTTGTCCATCCTAGTGTGTCACCCTGGGCAGCATCAGTGTTATTTTTACCAAAGAAGGATAGGACATTCCGTATGTGCTTTGATTACAGAGCCCTTAATGCTTTAACTATAAAGAACAAGTATCCCCTATCGTAGATTGATGATTTGTTCAGCCAACTGACAGGAGAAGTAGTGTTCATGAAGATCGACTTGGGATCGGGGTATCATCCGGTGAAAGTGAGGAGAGAAGATATTTTAAATACGGCATTCATGACTCGCTATGGCCACTACGAGTTCTTGGTGATGCCTTTTGGACTGATGAATGTGCCTGCAGTATTTATGAACTTGATGAATAGAGTCTTCCACCAGTATCTGTACCAGTTCGTGGTAGTCTTCATCGAGGACATATTGGTGTATTCAAAAAGCCACGAGGGGCACAGGGAGCACTGGAGGATAGTATTGAAAATGCAGAGGCTTAAGAGGCTCTATGCCAAGTTGAGCAAGTTTGAGTTTCTCCTAGACCATATCTCTTTCCTCGGACACGTTATCTCAGGATAGGGTATTTCAGTAGATCCAGCAAAGATTTTGTCAGTAGAGACGTGGCCGACCACTACCAATGTCTCAGAGGTGGCGAGTTTCTTAGGACTTGTCGGATATTACTGGAGGTTCATAGAGAACTTCACGAGAATAGCAGAGTTGATGACCCTCTTAACCCGCAAGGATTAGGAGTTCATTTGGACAGGGGAGTGTCAGACGGCATTTGATGAACTAAAGAAGCATTTGACTACGACACATATTTTGACCATACCTTCTGGATACGGAGGATTTGTAATCTATAATGATGCGTCTGGGAAAGGATTAGGATGTGTCTTGATGCAGCATAGAAAAGTTATAGACTATGCCTCTAAGCAGCTGAGGACCCATGAGAAGAACTATTCCACTCATGACTTGGAGCTTGCCGTAGTGATCTTTGCCCTGAATCTTTGGAGGCACTACCTATATGGAGAGTGGGAGGAGATATTCATAAATCACAAAAGCTTGAAGTATATCTATACTCTCAAGGACATAAACTAGAGACAAAGCGTTGGCTCGAGGTGATAACAGACTTTGAGATTAAGCTACAGTCCTATTCAGGGAAGGCCAACTTGGTAGCTGACACATTAAGAAGGAGGCCCATGGCATTCTTTTTTACTACACAGCAACACCTATTGAGAGATCTGGAGAAGTTGGGTACAGAGCTCATTATTCCCGGAGCAGATAGCAAGTTGTCGAGTCTTCAGGTGCAATCGATATTGGTTGAGAGGATCAAGGATGCCTTGCCAACAGATGCCAGATTCTAGAGACTTCGACAGACGACAGAGGTCGGGATGCAGACAGGATTGCGCATACATGAGGATGTGGCTTTGAATGTAGAGATCGTTTCTATGTTCCGAACGAAGAACTTTACTAGGAACTGATATTGGAGGTGCACAGTTCATTATACTCTATTCATCCAGGAGGCACAAATATGTACAGAGACTTGAGGGAGAACTATTGGTGGCATGGAATAAAGAGGGAGATAGCCCACTTGGTATCAAAGTGCCTAGTGTGTCAACTGGTCATGGCTGAGCATCAGAGATCTGCAAGCTTACTTCAACCGCTTTCGATACTTGAGTGGAAATGGGAGCACATCACTATGGAATTCGTTACGGGCTTTCCCAGGAGTCCAAGTGGTTGCAATATGGTGTGGGTGATCTTGGACCGACTCACCAATTCTGCTCACTTTCTACCTTTCAGAGTTGGGCAGTCTAAAGAGATCATAGCAGAAATGTATATGCGGGAGATCGTGTGACTGCAAGGGATGCCAGTTAGTATAGTGTCTGATAGGGATACGAGGTTCACATCTTACTTTTGGCAGAGCATTCAAGAGAGTATCGGTACTCGCTTGAAGTTCAACACATCGTATCACCCGCAGACGGATGGCTAGTCCGAGCGTACCATTCAGATACTGGAGGATATATTGAGGGCGTGCATGCTTGATTTTAGTGGATCATAGGATGATCATTTATATTTGGTCAAGGATTAGGATAAAAAAATAGCTATCAAGCGAGCATTCAGATGGCTCCCTATGAGGCTTTATATGGCAGGAAGTGTCGTTCCCCAGTATGTTGGAGTGATGTGGGCGAGAGGCATATTCTTGAACCAAAGTTGGTTGTTCGTATGGTAGAGAAGGTAAAGTAGATCAAAGGGCACCTATGAGCAGCACATGACAAGAAGAAGCATTGGGCAAATGTGCACCAATGACCCCTAGAGTTCTAGGTTGGAGATCATGTATTTCTAATAATCTCGCCTACCCGAGGGACCATCAGGTTTGGAGGAAGAGGAAAGCTGAGTCCGAAGTACATCAAACCATTCGATGTGTTGGAGCGCATCAGAAAGGTTTCCTACAGGTTAGCATTGCCACAGACATTGGAGGGAATTCATGACATCTTCCATGTATCTCAGTTAAGAAGGTACATGTCAGATCCGAGTCATGTGCTTGACCACTCGGAGATCACTGTCGGGCCGAGTTTGTCATATCAGAAGGAGCTTGTAGAGATTCTGGACAGGAGTGAGAAGGTGTTGCAAGGTCAAACTATCCCTCTAGTTCATGTCGCATAGAGGCATCATGCACCTGGCGAGTTGACCTGGGAACGAGAGGATGATATTCGACAGCATTTCCCCCATCTCTTTGAAGGCCTAGGTACGTAGTAGCATTATTTCAGTCAATAGTTTATACCATATGTCTGTTTTAATTTCAAGGACGAAATGCTCTAAAGAGGGTATATTATAAACCCCCTCGACCAAATTTAGGTCTACTTTGCTTAGAGAGAGACTAGGGTTAGTTTGGAGTCATTTAGAATTAGAACATGGTATTTTAAATTAATGTACAAATATCGTATCACTTGGTGCACCTTGCCGTTGTTTCGATATTTGGAGTGCTACTCTAGATTTTGTTATCAAAAAATTTTTACACACTTGACCTCGACATGCTAGTCTTCCAATTTGACCTTTGGGTCACTCAAAAATACCCTCTCTTGTGCTTCATTTTAATTATACAATATTTATTACAAATATTTATTTTATAATCCAAATAAATCTAACTTTGCATCTTTGCCCGTTCCAATCGAAATTGCTGACACAACCTTGACCCTTTTCTCGCAACCAAATATATGACAATAATCTACTCTGAGTCTACTACGTCCATGATACTTGTGTTATAACCAATTTTAATCCTATGAACTTCCAATTAATTAAAGAACTCCTTTGACACAAATTTTAACTAAATTGGTGCAATGACTCAACCCAACCCCAAACTTGACCCAATACCAACTCAAACCCCCAATCACACCCTCAAGGTTCACACAGAATACCACACACCAATTTTCTCCACTTTAACACACCAAATATGGCTTCTACCCTTTTCAAATCCTCATTTACCCTCATTTGTAAACACCCAATAATTAGGGACCTACGTGCAAATGTAATGCTATGTGGCAATCTCCTATTAGAATAATCCAAATAAAGAAAGCCTTGATCATGTCTTGACCGGTCACACCAATCTCTCCCTCCTTTTTGTATGGTACTATGCAATACTTTACACCTACACTTAATCCTAACCCTACTTTCAAATTTAAACTTAATCCCACCACTCATTCTCTCATGACCAATCCTTCCCACATCGCTAAAAATAGGGGAAGGTAGCCGACCCTAATTCCCAAGCTCCTTACTCTCTCTCTTCTCCATTGATACTTACACTCTCTCCCTCATATACAGTCGAACATACTGTCATGCCCCATTCCCAAAATCTATTGGACCAGACACGTGGCATTGGCTAACTGGTACAACTCCATAGGGCTTTCCAATTTAATGGACTCGACGAAGTGCACTTACCTTATCCACGGTCAAGTGATCAAACTAAATATCTAATTCTAACATGCAACTGTTTGTGGTATTAAAAGAAAGAATGAATGTGTATTTCAATGACAGGGTTTATGCGAAACCCGCGCCCTGTGGTTTATAAACAAACTTGTACAATGTAATCCAATACGAGGATATAGGAGTATAATTTATTTAATCTGGATAAATATTGCTATAGGTGTCTGATCTGCATTCGATCACTTTAGCCCTTGGACCACACGATGTTGAAGAAGTGCCGTGGAAGACGGGAAGTAGCTTCGAAGGTTGCAGGAGAGGGTGGATGCACGATGCCAAGGTCGTCGATCCCTACTCTTTGCCTGAGCTCCGGACTCTTCTCTCCTTCTCTCTTTCTCTCTTTTTACCAATTCTCTGACCTGGTTCGATCTTTCAAATTGTCGACCTTGTTCCCCATTGATAGGGGTCTCTATTTATAGAGTTTTGGTGACAGTGACCACTCCGTCGGTGTAACAACCGAGGAGTGGACAGTATAGCACCCTTTTACACAACGGTTAAAATAACCAATGCCTGCGTATAAATGACCTTTTGAGTGAGCATGTGATGTGTATCCAACTAAGGTGACAAAATGCGTATATCTGCTACGAAGATCACGGTGTAGAAGCCACGTAGGTAGGTATCCCTTGTGTAGAAGAGGTTGGCATAGAAGCCAAATGACTGTCACCCCTGGCGTAGAAGCCAAAATAAGCATAGAAGCCGAACAGGCGTAGAAGCCGAACAGGCATAGAAGCTGAACAGGCATAGAAGCCGAATGGTCGTAGAGACTGAGTGGGCGTTTGAAGCCGAATGAGCACAGATCCTGAACGGGCGTAGAAGCCACTGCGTACCGTGCCAGAGTGTTTATGTAGACGTCTTCGCCCGAATTACGGCTTTCAAGGTGTAATCAAATCTCTTACAGAGATTTGCCACCATCCTATGCATTAAATACGGAAAAGTGTTTTGAAGGTCTGCAGCCCTTCTGTGCATCCATCGCAGAGACGTGTCTTGAGGGAAACTGTCACCGCTCTGTGCAATTTGACGTAAAGACGTGCCTCGGGCCCTGTACGAACTGCAGCTTTTGACGTGGCAGGCGGTTTGTCTACTACGGAGCGTAAAATAGCTCATGCTTGCCTGTGTAAAACAAGGCGGCGTATTCCCTTGTATGCGAAAGAGCGATTTACGCTGGGGGGACTTTGGTAACCGATGGTTTTGTGATATTTTAACCAAATCCTCTGCATTAAATGCCGAGATCCGCCATCATACTGTGGGGCGCGTCACGAGGGGTCTGCCATCGTTTTTAGCCGTCGTCTGGGTAGCCGTGCAGCACTTTTTATCAGGAGTCAGAGGCCAGGTTCACTGCGTGACTTGATAGGTTCATTTCGGGGAAGACGAAGCGTTCCTCGTACGCATTAACGCTGCTTTGAGAGCGGCTGAGTTTTACGCCATTGAGGCAATGAAGAACTCTATCTTACGCTGGAGTGGCCTGGACGTACTACACTTATGCGGATGGTTCTTTGAGCTTATACTTTATGCTGTATTTTAGCTGAAAAAGCTCTGTTTGTACGCTTGATGGCTCTGAAGGCCTCTATTTACGCTGCTCTGCATCAAGAGGCTGCGTAGATCCTCCCAGCATATTTTTTATGCTTCTACAAGACCCCCTTCAAAGCTTTTAAATTCCTCGAAATTTGAAACGCTTTGAATGAAGCATGAACGGCCCCTCGTATCTCGAAACATTTCTGAATGGAGTGTTGAAACGGTCGATGCGGACTTTATGGTAGATTTATTGGGGACCGCTGTGATCTCTTTTGCCTATAAATAGGCTGGGGGGTGAACCTGTTCTCACCACATTCCCATCACCATGCAGAGATGATCGCCGGAGTTCGTCGGGTCGACCTGAGGAAGAAGGAGTTCATGTTCTTCCAACATGTAAGGAGCCAAAAAAGACGGCATCTTCGAGCAAATGTCCACTGCAACGATGGATCATGGAAGGATATCTTAGCCTCCCTTGCTCGGGATAATCAGCAACTTTATATGGCGTTGCCCCAGGAGAGAGGAAGGGTCGTATTAGACCACACTGCTTGCAAGCGGTGTCTTCTCCTGTTTATACTCTCTGGGATGAGAGAGAAGACAAGCTGTAACAGCCGTCTTCCCGGACTGAGTTGGGTTTAATACCTCAACCCAATCCGCCATGGCACACGGAGCATGGGATCTGCATAATTTATGCGAGTCCCAACTCTGTCGTTTTCTCGCCACTGATCATCTCCTTCGAAGAAGAGGAAGACCCGCACCGATGCGAGAATCCGGTAGAACGGATCCTGGGGGCGGCCTTCAGACGACGAGGGGGTATCTCCTTTTGTAGACGGAGTTTCCCTCAGATGAAATCATGAAAAAATAGAGAAAAAACCCCTTATAGATTGGATTTCCCTCATATGTAATCATGATTTTGATTTTAATAAAATTGTCTTGCTTCTTCATATGATCATCATGCCATATGTTGCTGTAAAGTCTGAATATGTATAGCTTCGACACGTCTGAATCTTTACGCCGACTCTGTAGAAAGAGGGCTAGGTCCTGTCCTTTACGCATATCGAATAGTCCATAGAACGCTGTAGAGCATTTTGAACATTTTAGAACTGTCCTGTTGCTAGGGACTGAGGAACCGCTAGAGCTCTGAACTTCTGATAAACAGAATTTTTGTTCAGACTTCATCTTCAAGAATGACTTCCCGAAAAATCCCTTGGAACAGGGTCGAGAAATGGCTGTCTAACTGAGTTTGCCATCTTGATAGACGAGATGTTCAGACTGGAGTCTGGATGAACCTCCAATTTTGGACCCGAGAAGAGTAATTTCTCAATGTTTGGACTATGTATGTTTCAGGTACTTGGGATGCTTTGGGTCAAGAACGAGTATCTCCTGTGTGAACTCTTTGCAATTGACCGCTTTAGGGACTGTTTCGAATATACGGAAAGTCGTAGAGCATGAAATCATCAGTTTGTAACCTCTGGGCAAAAAATACCATCGAGCGCGGAATCGTAGACTTGTGGTTCCTGAGCGTGAAGTCCTAGGTTTGTTGCCTCTCGAGCATAAAAGCTACCGAGCACAAAGGCATCCGGGCATAAAACCATAGACTTATAGCTGTCGAACGTAAAGCTGTAGATTCGTAGCCGTCGAGCGTAGAAAGCTCCTTTAGCGTAGGACTGGAGATCTGTAGCTTGTGAGCATAGAACACCATCGAGCGTGAAATCGTAGACTTGTGGTTCCTGAGCGTGAAGTCGTAGGTTTGTTGCCTCTCGAGCATAAAAGCTACCGAGCACAAAGGCATCCAGGCATAAAACCATAGACTTATAGCTGTCGAACGTAAAGCTGTAGATTCGTAGCCGTCGAGCGTAGAAAACTCCTTTAGAGTAGAACTGTTTGATTTGTCGCTCCTGAAAAAAAAATTTCTTCGAGCGTGAAGTTTGCGGATCTGTTGCTTCTGAGCGTAAACTGAGCGCCACCGAGCGTGAGATCGTCGATTTGGTATGCTGAGCGTAAAGTCGTAGGTTTGTGGCCTCTCGAGCATAAAAGCTATCGAGCACAAAAGCATCCGGGCGTAAAACCAAAGACTTGTAGCTTGCAAGCGTAAAACTGTAGATCCGTTGCTGTCGAGCGCAGAAAGCTCCTTTAGCGTAGAACCCGCTGAACCGTTTTGCACTAAAAACCTTTCGAATTCGCTGACTGTCCGTCTTCCAAGGGTAGTGGGCTGACGTAGCATCCAATCATAACCAATATGCTAGATTTGGTTAGGGTCTCGAGGAGTTCGTCCGAGGATTCGAGGAGTCGACCCGGACTATATATACTACAAGTTTTTTGAGAGAAAAACTTTTTATCTGTCTTCTGCGAAAGAGAGCTTTCGACTGTTCGAGTTTTTCTTCGTTCCTTCTCCGAGCACTTCGAGTCTTCAGAAATGGCGCCGAAACAAACCCCCTCCGCTAAGGGACAGAGCATAGGTTCTTCATCTCATTCTTCTGCTCCAGCGAGAGAGTCTCTGGTCGGGCAAGGCGAACTTCCTTCCGAGCAAAGTATCCCGCCAACGAGCAGCGCACCCGGCCTTAGAGGTAGAGCCTTTGGGGTGACAAAAACGACAAAAAATCCTTCGCACACGTTGAACGTGACCGCGCTAGGTCATCTTCTGTGCTGATAGACTCTTTGGAGGAAGATGATGCACGAAGATATTTTCATCTTTTATGCCCACATTTCTAATGTGCCAGCATAAAGACTCCATATTTTTGTAGCCCTGAGCGTAAAAGCTCTGGCTATCAAAAATGGGCGTATATCGTAAAATTTGATTTTTACGCTTGTGGAGGGGACTTCCGGCGTAAAATAACCAAATGGTTTGATCCTGCGTAGAGCACAGACTGTCGTTTCTTTGGTCTGTACGTTTGTGCAAGATTTGTAATGACATATCCCCTTGCACTTTTGCAGTTGATCTGGGGAGTCTCCACTGGCCGAGGTGATGGGATCCGCTGCCGGGATGCTGTACTCGAATTATCTGGAGGATCTGTCCCACGTGGCATTTCCCATCTCCGAACCCCAGTATCCTGAGGGAAGGGGGTTTCTGATATCGGCTCAGGGCGAGCGGACGCTGCTGAGCATAATTAATGGCGAGCCCCTGACCTATGTAGACGGGGAGCAGTACATAAAGCCGGCTTTCCTCTTTAGGGACATGATTGACAAACAGTCCCAGACAAGGCCCAAGAGGGAGCCCTGGGTTTTCCCTGTCGGGAATTTGGTTTTGTATTTGCCAACGATGCCGAGGGATTATCCCATCTCGGCCTTCTTCCACGCGACGCATCCCAGGAAGATGTCGTGGATGCTGACTCCTGATCTTCACGGTAAGCCGGGGAAGATCTTTCACCTCAAAGGAGCTGACCGGGGGTTGTTTGTCAGTCGCCCTTCCGACTTTGTGACGTTGTTCCGGGGACTGTGCCCAGGTAGTGTCCCGAGTGAAGACAGCTCGGTGATCCAGCCGGTCCAATTGCCGACCTTCTGCAACGATTTTATGGGACGAGGCAGGGTATATCCCAAGGAGAATCCTCGGTGTAATGGGTGGATCGCCCCAACAAACTCCCGATGGACATGCCTAGTTGGCTGGGCCTTGAAGCACTTCCGGAGAGAGCTGGAGGTCATTGGGCTATATGCCGCTGTGAGTGCGATGAGCGTTGGGTTGCCTCTGAACCCTAACTTGTTCCTGGCGCTGATGGAGCGGTATATTCTGCTCACTAGGACCTTTGCCACTCTACTGGGGGAGTTGGGATTGGCGCTCCACGAAATGGCAGTTGTCTCGAGACTGCTGATGGGGGATACCCCATATGAAGAGTACGTTCCCACCAACCGGGAGTTGGGGGATTTGGACCCTCGGGTGGCGGAAGTATATCAGGAGCTGATGTGTCAATACTTCGCGTGCACCGCTTTTTATAACGACCCTTCTGATTTGGCTCATACCACCAAGTGGATGTCCTACCTCTTCTTCCACCGAGCTAGGGCTGCTAAGTCAGAGAAAGCCTCGGGGGGCAAAAATGAGCCCATGAACTGTTTGGGCGTGCTTAGCGCCCAGGTCATCGAGGATCTTATGGTGGAGGGCACAGCTCCGGATCAGATTCTTGTCGAGGGGGTAAGAAAGTACCCCGAAGGCACTAAGGCCTGTAGTTACTTGAGGCGCTATCGCCAGCCTCTGTCTAAGGAAGCCCAGTTGGCTGGTTTCCTCTCCATATGGCTGCGTCGAGTAGTAGTGCTTGGCACAGCGTCCGCGGACCGTATTCACCGGAACATCCTGTGGCCGGCAGTGCGCCTGGTGTTCGGGGCAAGACTGGGCTTGCTTCCCGCCATGGTGTGCCTTATACAAGATAGCCTGAGAGCCATAACTGATGGGTTGCTCGTCGACGAAGCTCGGCGTGAGAGTTTTCCCAGGGTGGAATTACCATAGCTATACTTGATGGGATGGTTAATTCTCCACAATCCCCGGGTGATGTCTTCTGGCCCCGGTAGCAGCTCGGGGGGTATATTCTAGCTGAATTACAAGGATTCCTCCTGGAATGTGAACACAGTCTTAGACTGTCGGCTGGTGTTGAACCTCAGCCACGGCTGGAAGATCCTCTGCATTGTCCCCTCCGTACATCGCAATCAATCAGGGGTGCGGCTTGAGGATTCAGGTGGAGAAAAGACCGACCTTTCCCCGAAAGCTTTTAACTGGTTGGTCTGTATTAGACCCTCCCATCTGCTGTACAGGAGCGAAGATCACTGCTTCTTCGAGCCCTACTTGCCTAGTCGGTTTGCCAGGCAGTTTGGGTATGATCAGTTGCATGTAGGCAATGCCGTTACCAGCTTCAGGTCCAGGGGTGGACTCATTGATGGAGCTAGAGGGTGGCGATATTTTATCATGGGTTGTACGGGGGCAATCTTTATCATGCTGATCGTTACAACTTCCAAGGAGCTGCGTATCCTTCATTCCTATGCCCAGTTCTATGTGGCGATTAACACCTTCCATCGCGATTTTGACACGCGTGGAAGCTTCAGGGTGCCTTCCCCCAAGCCTGGGGGAAGAGTTGAAGTCCCCTTGGTTTCTTCTGACGAGGGTGAGGAGTCTGGTACTCTGGATGAGCCTCTGGTGCCGGTGCCGAGGTGCGAAGTACCTCCGCCTGCGGGGGCTCTGGTTGTCTCTTCTGGGAAGCGGCAGGCTTCTGCTCCGAAGGAAGCTTTCCTTCGTAAGAGGAGGAAGGAGACGGTTGCTCGTCCCCTCCGTATTTTTGGTGTTGAGGCTCCCGGGGTTGAGCATTCATCTCCCCATATCAGGGATGATTCTTTGGTTGGAGGTTCCTCGCCTTTTAGAGAGGGACCTTCTTCAGCTCTAGTGGATGGCGCCGAAGAATCTTTGCTAGAGGTTGCTGTCGCTGTTACTGCTCTAGGTAGCAGAACGAGATTACCTGTATGGCCGCGACAGATGGGAGAATCTTTCCCGAGGTCAACAGCGGGTGAAGTTCCTGCTGTGTCAGCGAGCATGCCTAGCGAGGTTCCTGCTGACAAATCTCGACCGCATCTTGGTGAAGGCTTGACAGAACTCTTGGCGATGTCGGTCGGCCCACCTCCTTCTCCAGGTATGACGGTTTGCATCGCGTCATTAAGGCGTAGTTTAGCTACCTCGGGTGCAGATGCATCGTATATATCGTTGGCTCCGGGTAAATGTCGTCTTTAGGTCTCCCTTCAGAAAGATTACTATTATATTGATATAGGCTTTCTTGTCCTCTTTTCAGGGGATGACATCCACGGGGAGCACAGCATTGGAGCGCCTTCTAGCTCTGCTCCGGGTCCTGGTAATGACACGGGGGTACCCGACTTCGAGGTGGAAGTGTCCTCGGGGACTAGTTCGCCTGGAGTGGTTTCGTCGTCTCCAGAAGAGGACGAACCTGTCATCGTGACCTCTTCTCAAGTGAGTATGCCGACGACTTCGATCGTTGTTGTCGCCACCTCGATGGCAATCATTTCTGGAGAGGGACCCGCTAGTATCGCGGCCACTCCTGGAGTTCGGCCGGGTCTAGCTGCGTTGACCTAGCAGCATACCAGCCTCTTCTACGCCGGTTTGAAAACGATAATATCGATGGTGTTGGCGAAGAGTCTGGACTTTGAGCGCCTGAAGAAAACTTCTCAATTCTCGATCGGGGCTGTCAGGGAGCTTGGTGATCCTGGGGTAGCTGACGCCCTAGAGGCGGTAGTTAATGGGTTAGAGCAACCCATTACCAAATACTTGTAGCTGACTCAGGGCAGCCTCGATGCTGATGTCCAAGCTCGATTCGACCTCATGACTGCGCGGCTTGCTACAAAGCTGGAAAGCCTAGACAACTCCATCCAGACGCATAAGCTGGAGATGGATAGGAGAAAAGCTGTCGTGGAAGAGGCTCTTTCCGTTGAGACGCAGTGTCGCTCCGAGCATGAAGGGAACGCAGCGAGGGTCTCCAAGCTGAGGAAAAAACTCGCTCGGGCAGAGGAGTGGGCTTCTCAGTCGTTGGCGGGTCTAGAGGTAGCGGCTAGTCGTCTGAGCGCAGCGCGACAGGATTTGGACCGTATAGAAGCTGCTCGTGCGGGCTGTCTTCGGGCAAAGGCTGATCTGACCCTTACGAACACCCCCGAGGCACGGCTGGAGCAGGCTCGCGCCGACGCCTTGGCTCTTAGGAATGAGAGGATAGCTGCACTGGAGCGGCTGATTCGCAATCTGACTACTCCGCCATCATGATGTATCCTTTCCCTTTTTGCTTGCCCAGATGTAATTCTGCCTCCCTTTTAGGAATAAATAAAGGCGACTCTTTTCTGACTTTTGTGGACCCATTATTTCGGAATGTAAATGACAGTTTTTAGGCGAGAGTAATATCAGAGGTAGTATGGACATGATAGACTCTTGATAAACTTCTTAGCAGGACATATCTATTCAGAGGTCGTACAGACATGATAGGATATGACCCAACTAGTTTTGTTTTGGGAGTAGTTTTGTCAGAATATGAGATCCTTGCTATATTCCACCCTAGCAGGGGAGATTAAGCATAGTACCTTTTTAGGAATTTGCCGTTGATTGGAGCCATTAACAGGTCTCCATTAGGCTGGGTTATCATGTAGGCACCTTTCGAGAACGTTGTCTCGATCACATAAGGACCTTCCCACTTGGGCTGGAATTTGCTTTTACTTCTGTGAGTAAGGATCATCGGCCTTCTCACGGCTAGAACTAGCTCGCCGACTTTGAACACCCTTTCCTTTACTTTATGATTGAAAGCTCTGGAAATGCGTTCTTGGTAGAGCGCGATGCGCTGTTGAGCTTGGAGGCATTTCTCGTCTAATCCTTCCAGCTCTTGGAGCCTTAACAGGTCATTCTTTTCTCGAGTCAGCTCATTAGTCACGGCTATCCTGAGCGACGGGATCTGGATTTCAATGGGGAGAACTGCTTCGCTCCCGTAGACCAGCAGGAACAGGGTGCAGCCTGTCGGCGTCCGTACCGTTGTGCGGTATGCCCAGAGACATTCGCCCAGCTTCTTATTCTAATCTCTCTTGTTTGAAGAGACAAATTTCTTCAAGAGTTTGATAATGGTTTTGTTGAAAGCTTCTGCCAAACCATTAGCAGCTGGATAGTATGCCGTAGAGGCAATATTGTGTATCCGATTTTTATCGCAAAATCGATGAAACGTTTGGCTGATGAACTGAGGCCCATTGTCGTAAATTATCCTCTGGGGTACCCCAAAGCGATAAATAACGTGATGCTTGATGAAGCTGATCACATTAGATGCCTTTACCTCAACGAGAGGTATTGCCTCTGCCCATTTGGAGAAGTAATCCGTGATGGCCAGTATGAACTGGTGAACCCTGGAAGAAGACGGGTGAATAGGACCGATGATATCCATACCCCATGCTTCGAAAGGCCAGGATGCGACCGTAGGATGTAGATGTTCAGACGGTTGATGTATGAAGTCTGCATAAACCTAACAGGCTCTGTAATGTCTTGCATACCGTATTGCATCTGCGATCATAGTAGGCCAGTAATAGCCCATTCTCCTGATGCGATCCTGTAGCTTAGGACCGGGTTGATGCGCTCCGCACACGCCGTCATGAGCTTCACGGATAATCTGTTGTGCTTCGTCATTAGAGAGACATCTTAATAGTAATCCGTCGTAGGTCCGGCGATATAGGTTTTGTGAAGATGCATCGAAGTAGAAGCGTAATGATCGTCTCTTGATGGATACTGCTTCTTTGGGGTCCTCTGGCAATATTTCGTATGCCACGAAATCTATGAAGGGACTTGTCCAATCTCTCGTAGGAAGATCGATGTTGATAGCGTAGCTGCGTTCTATGTGACAGCTGTTCTTCACACAGAATAAATTTCTGTTAAGAAGGATTACCGAATCCTGCCTTCTTACGGGAGTAGCTAAATCCGCAGCTAGACTGGCTAGGGCATCAGCTTCCAGATTCTGAGATCGAGGTACATGCTCTAGGAAGAACTCCTTGAATGTCATGGCTATCTCGACCGTCGCTTGGTGATAGGGGATGAGGTCTGGATTCCGAACTTCATATATTCCCCTGACTTGATTGACGATAAGCAGAGAATCACCGAAAGCTTCCAGGGACTCTACCCCCAGCTCTTTAGCAACTTGGAGCCCTATCAGTAGAGCGTTGTACTCTGCCACATTATTGGAGCAGGGCTCGCTAAGAGAATATGCTCGGTAGATGACGAGCTGATCAGGGGCGACCAGGACGACTCCCACTCCTGAAACGATACTTCCCTTAGGACCGGTTCTGGAGGCACCATCGAAGAACATTCGCCATACGTTAATTTCCCTTGCGGAATTACATTCTGCAACCTCGTCGGGAATGTCTTCGTATAATTTGGAGGCCTACGGGATCGGATGAGCAGCTAGGAAGTTGGCTAGTGCTTGGCCTTTGATGGACTTCTGTGGCACGTATACCATGTCATATGGTGTTAACAGCATCGCCCAAGTTGCGAGTCGGGAATTAAGAACGCTCGGCTTGCTCATCAGTACTCGAAGAGAGTTGATCCTGGAGATGATGTGGATAGTCTGGCCGGTCACGTAGTGCCGCATCTTTTGGATAGCGAACATCAGAGCCAAGCATTCTTTCTCCACTGGGTTGTACCGGTGTTCGGCTCCGACCATCATCCTGCTGAGGTAGTAGATAACCTGTTCATGCCCTACATCGTTCTCCTGTGCGAGAAGAGCTCCTAGCGAATGATCCATTGCTCGGACGTACAGCAAGAACGGTTTTCCCATAATGGGAGACACCAGAACTGGTAGACTGGTGAGGTAGCGCTTGATATATCCGAACGCTTGCTGACAGGTTTCATCCCATACGAAGGATACACCTTTCTTCATGAGATGAGAGAAGGGCTGACATCTCCCCGAGAGGTTGGATATGAATCGCCGGATGTAAGCCAGACGTCCTTGAAATCCCCTGAGTTCTCTCACATTATGGGGCGGTCGCATTTCCACGATTGCCTGGACTTTATCAGGGTCCACTTGGATGTCTTTGGCGGAAATGACAAATCCCAGGAATTTGCCACTAGATACACCCAGAAAGGACTTCGTAGGGTTCATCTTGAGTTGATGTTGGCGCATTAACTCGAATATCGTCCTCAGGTCTTGAATGCGATCACCTTTGAGACCGCTCTTGACGGCTATGTCGTCCACGTAACATTCCACTATTTTGCGTAAATGCTCGTAGAATATGTTACTCATAGCTCGTTGGTATGTAGCCCCGACATTCTTCAATCCGAAGGGCATGACCGTGTAGCAATATACTCCCAATGGTGTCCGGAAAGCGGTGTACTTCTCGTCTTCAGGATGTATCTTGATCTGATTGTATCCTGAGAACCCATCCATGAATGACATGCGTTCAAAGCCATTGGTATTGTCGATCATGATGTCAGTGATGGGAAGAGGGAATTCATCCTTGGGGCAGGCTGCATTCAGATCTCGGTAATCGATGCAGATACGTACCTTTCTATTTTTCTTCATGACTGGGAAAACATTGGCGACCCAGTGGGGATGTTGTTCTTCCCGGATGAAACCGCAGGCTATCAACTTCTTTACTTCAGCTTCAATGGCGTCCATCATGTCCGGGCGGAACCGAGGTTGGTGCTGCTTTACTGGCTTCGAATCGGTCAATATATTGAGCTTGTGAGTAGCTACCTTCGGGTCCAGGCCTGGCATGTCCTCATAATTCCATGCAAAGATGTCGATGTATTCCTTTATCAGCTGTATAACTTCTTCCCTTTCAGCTGGGGGAAGGTTGTTACTGATAAATATTGGCTTTGGCGAAAGTTCACCCCCAACATCGATTTGGATAACTTCATCTTTGGTAGGAGGTTCTCTTTGCTCGATGCGGAATTCCCACTGCGTATCCATTTGCTGAGCCCAAGAGTCATTCTCAAACGGCTCTGAGTCCTGCTCATCTGCTCCTGAGGGATCTGTTACGACCATATTTACTGATAGTGTTTGTTCGAGAGCATCAGGTGAGTCGGAGGGCGATGAGCTATTCTGGGAAAAGATGTCCTCATCTGACTTAGAAGTCGCAAGGGCGGTGGCATATCCTAACCCGAAACGAGTCTGCTGATAGCGGGGGTCGCCGCGCGGCGGTGTTCGTCTGTCTCTTCCGTAGTTGAGGCCTGGCTTGCGCTTTAAGTCGTAGCCCATGTTTTGCATGATCCTTAGCGCTTGTGGGCTGTATCGGTGAACCTGCATTTTCCCAGTATCATTGTCGAAAGGATCTTCCTGGGCAGTCGGTTGATTGCGCATGCGGCCGAAGACTATCGAACGTTGGCTGCTGCAGGTAGGCGGAACGATGAAGATAGAATCCTCGTGTGGCCCATATGTCATGACGACGTTGGAGGATGATGCCACTTCCCAGACATACGGACGGTAGGAGTTTATAGCTTTCAAGAATTTTCGTGCTATTGGTTCTACTTCGTCATGGGGAGTGGATTCCTGTTTCGGAATTTGAGCACCGATGTACCAGAAAAGAGTATGTTTATTATCATCTGGAACTCCGTTCCTTGTTGCGTTTACATCAGTCGGCTGCCTGTTGTGCCGAAGGTTGATGGCCAAGGGTGGAGGCTTCCGGTTCAAAGTGATTACTAGAGGATCACTCCCTTCTCCTGACTTGGTCTTGTTAAGGTGGATAGCCATAGGCTTTATGGCTCTTAGACGAGTGGTTCGTCCTTTCACTTTGATTGACAGCGGCTGTGTGGCAGAGGGCTCTTCTGGCTCTTGGACGAGTGGTTCATCCTTTGCCTCGCCTGGCGCTTCTTCCGTGTGGTCTTGGGAGTATAACACGGCATCGAAATAGTAGGATTCTATTCCTTTAAACGGGTTTAGGTCAGCCACCTCCGTTTGTACGGTCCCTTGTGCGTCTACATATTTAAGGCATTGATGTAGGGTTGAAGGAACGATGTTGTGGTCGTGGATCCACGGTCTTCCCAGCAAAATGTTGTAGGACACCTCTGAATCGATGACGTAACATGTGGCCACCGATCTAAGGTTGTCGATCTGGATTCTCAAGCGGATCTTCCCCAATGGCTTACTTTTTCCAGCATTGAAACCCACGATTGTAGTGGCAGTGTAAGCCAGTTCGCTGGTAGGAATTCTTAGCGGCCTTAGCAGACTGTGAGGGATGATGCTGATTGACGACCCCGGATCTATGTGAATCCGGTCGACCTCCATGGAACCGACGTACCCGGTGTAATAGAGGGGCCTGTCATGTCTGTGATGTTTTAACAGCATGTCATCTTGGGTGAAGGTGATATTTGGGACCACCTCCATCATACTGTGGCATTGAGGACACGCCACTGGTTCTTCGTCAGGGGACTTGAGCTGGGTCAAGCATGCCTCTGCCTGCATCAGCGCTTCACTCAAGGCTAGACGAGTGTCTTGGGAGAGCCTGAGTAGCTCGAAGATGGATAGCCTGGCTGGTGTATTAGCCAGTTGGGCCAGGATATCGAAGTTGTATGGCTTCTCAAAACCTCTATTTGGAATATTTTTCACAGGTTTATCAAAGCGCACTTCTCTTTGCTTCTCTTTGTCTGCCGGCGTCGGTTTTGAAGGGCTGGCCTCTGGTACGACGGGGCCTGGTCCCGAAGGTTTGGCAGTTGAAGCGTCCGCCGATGCATCCTCCTGACTTGCTCCGCAGTCGTTGAGGTAGGCCTCCCTGAACGGGTTGCAGCAAGTACCTCGTCCTCGTCTGATGGCGAAGAAGTTGCGACCATGTGGCATAGTTTGCGCTTGGAGCTTCTTCTAGACGTAGCTTTAGTAGCTTTAGTCTCTTCCTCGAGCTCTGACACCAAATCCGGATGAACCCACATAATCTCGCCCTGCCGGGTGGTCAGGGGTACCAGGTCTTGATTTTGATCTCTAGATGGAGGGAGATTGACGATGTCCATCGTAGCTCAGGAAATGGGCGTGACACCGTTCATGACCTCTTGGGAAGGCAGATCGTCGAACCGTAGAGAGATCATGTTGGCCGTGACCGTCTTCTCGGTGTTGTGCAGAGTGATGGCCTTAGCATCGATCAACCCCTGGAACCTCCTTTTCAGTATGTAACACGCCTTTGTTGGGTGGTATACGTATCAGTGGAAGATACAGTATTTGGGGTCGTCAGTACTGCCGGCTTCTTGGGGCCGCCTTAGCTCTGGAAGGGTGATCTTGCCGCTTTTGACGAGACACTCGAATATACTAGGGATATCGTCGTCGTCGAAAGAGTAGACTTCGACGGGCATGGAAGTCCCGAGCTTCGTTTGCGTGGTCGCCGCCGTCTTTTGTCTGGACGTATTGACCGTCAGAGCTTCTTTCCCCTTGGAGCTGCGAGGATGGTCGCTGCTGGGAGATGACCTTTTGCCTCTGTCGGAGGCGGAGATCATGATGCCATTGTCGCGCGCCTTGCGACTTTTGTCTTCGGCGGCCACTGCCGAGATGATGAACGAAGGCCACTCATGGAACTGATATGGTCCTGTAAACACCGAGAGTACGGGAAGGAGGTTCTTCCTGCAAATGTCTACTAACGCCGAGTCCGGAACTCCTGGAGGCATTTGTTAGGTGGCCTGACGAAAACGTTCGATGAAGGTGCGAACGTCCTCCTTTTCCCTTTATTTGACTTCGATGAGAAAGGACATAGACATGTCCATCCCACCCTCGTAGAATCACATGAAGAATAAAGCTTTGAAGTCTTCGAAGGAAGTAATACAGTTGTTCGCCAAGCTACGGTACCACTGATAGGCTACTCCTGAGAGGCAGCCTTTGAACACCCGAGTGAGGAAGGCATCGTTCCCTTGTAGCAACACCGTCATCATACTGAAATAGTTCATGTATTGACTTGGCGATGTTTTTCCTTCGAACAGAGCCATAGTCTGAGGCTTGTACTTCAGAGAAAAAGGGACTTCTTCCCAGATAGCTGGGTAAGGCTGGTTGATTCCCAGTTTCTTGAGCTGATCCTTGTGCTTCAAGGCGTCAAACTGGGCTTTTAACTCCCGCACTGCCTGCATCGGATTTTCAGTTGGAAGCGGGGCTACGGTGTAGTGTGGAGTTGGTTGTATTGTGACTCCAACGGGAGGTAATATATTCACCGAGTGAGGAAGCGGAGGAACTGCTGACTCTTGATCTAGAGCAGGCTCTTGGCTTGGGTTGGATGGTGGCAAGTCCATCCCCGCACGTATCTGAGTTGGCGGGACCGACGCTTGAGCCATGACAGTTGCGTGTTGAGTTAGCATCATCTGGTGCATGTTCTCCATTACGGATTGTATTTGTTTCAGAGACGTTTCCAGCATAGTGATGCGTTGTTCCGCGTTTCCTGACGGCGAAGCTTCCTCGCGTTCGTCTTCAATGGCATAGACTCCTATCTCCCTGGGCATCCTCGAAGGATAAGTATAGGTCGCTGCAGAAGTCGACTCTATACTCTCAGCATCTGATCTGGGAGATTGGCGACCCCCAGCGTCGGAATCAGATGAGTACGAAGCCGGTTGCTGTGACCTTGCACGGGTGTTTTGGAACACCCCAGCTTCAGTGTTCCTGAGGAGGTCTTCGAATCTTTTTCGGTTCGGAGGCCCTGAGGGATGATATCTTGAGCTTGGCCCTCCTCTAGGTATGTGAGAAGCCATGTTCACGGACGCATACGCGGGCTCATCTTCCGGAAAGGACTGAGAGTAGCTCAATCGGTCGAAAACTGGTCGTTTTGCTTTAGAACAACAACAGTCAATCACAATTTTATGACTATTACAATATTGCTCGCTAGGGGACGTAATAGACATGTTGGAAGGTCCCCTCTCCTTACGCTTCTGGATTAAGAATTTGCGCAGGTCAGGGGGAGTAGCAACTTGAGCTTGCTTTACGTCGTTGGACCTTGCATGGCGTAAATTGGAGATTCGCTCAGAGTGGCGTAAGGCTGAAGAGGTCCTCAGTTGGCCGTCGGCTTCCCACGTAATCCGGAGGGTGGGCAGATTGCTCCTTCGCTGGCGTAACGGCCGAGGAGTCGAGTATTCTGCTGCCTGCTTCCCTTCGCGGAAATTACGGCGCTCATCTAGTTCCTCGTAGAGGTCAGATGTTGTCTTACGCCTGGAGCGTGATTTGTACTTCTGTCCTGGCGCTGAGGCATCACCAGAAGTTTGGTCTGTTCCGCGCGTAGCGGAAGACTGGTTCCTACTCGTAGAGCGCAGTGGATACTTCTGGGTTAGCGCTGAGGCTTTGCCCTAAGTTTTGTCTGTATCGTGCGTAGCGGGAGACTGATTTCTGCACGTAAAGCGCAGTGGATACTCCTGGGTTAGCGCTGAGGCTTTGCCCGAAGTTTTATCTGTACCGCACGTAGCGGAAGACTGATTTCTGCGCGTAAAGCGCAGTAGATACTCCTGGGATAGCGCTGAGGCTCTGCCCGAAGTTTTGTCTGTACCGTGCGTAGCGGGAGACTGAATTTTACGTTCGGGGCACGGAGGGAACGATGCTACCACCTCATTGGTCAGAGAGATCGGAGAGATCGGAGAGTCCACAAGAACGGCGGAGGATATCTTGGGCATCCACACTTTGCGCAGCTTCCTGTTGTCTTGGACGGAGAGAGAGTGAGAGCTACCCCCAGTCCGAAGCATGTCTTCGTAGGCAGACTGGTCGAATTGGACGACCAGTGTCTTCTTCACGGATCCCACGGATACCGTATCGTGTTGAGCAATTGCTTTCTCGTCAGAAGAGAAAGATGTCCCCAGCAGAGTCGCCATCTTGTTTGTGGTATTAAACGAAAGAATGAAAGTGTATTTCAATGACAGGGTTTATGCGAAACCCGCGCCCTTTGGTTTACAAACAAACTTGTACAATGTAATCCTATACGAGGATATGGGAGTACAATTTATTTAATCTGGGTAAATATTGCTATAGGTGTCTGATCTGCAGTCGATCACTTTAGCCCTTGGACCACACGATGTTGAAGAAGTGCCGTGGAAGACGGGAAGCAGCTTCGAAGGTTGTAGGAGAGGGTGGATGCACGATGCCAAGGTCGTCGATCCTTACTCTTTGCCTGAGCTCCGGACACTTCTCTCCTTCTCTCTCTCTCTCTCTTTTTACCAATTCTCCGACCTGGTTTGATCTTCCAAATTGTCGACCTTGTTCCCCATTGATAGGGGTCTCTATTTATAGAGTTTTGGTGACAGTGACCACTCCGTCGGTATAACAACCGAGGAGTGGACAGTACAGTACCCTTTTACACAACGGTTAAAATAACCAATGCGTGTGTATAAATGACCTTTTGAGTGAGCATGTGACGCGTGTCCAACTAAGGGGACAAAACGCGTATATCTGTTGCAAAGATCACGGCGTAGAAGCCACGTAGGTAGGTATCCCTTGTGTAGAAGAGGTTGGCGTAGAAGCCAAATGACTGTCACCCCTGGCATAGAAGCCAATATAGGCATAGAAGCCGAACAGGCATAAAAGCCGAATAGGTATAGAAGCCGAACAGGCATAGAAGCCGAAGAGGCATAGAAGCCGAATGGTCGTAGAGACAGAGTGGGCGTTTGAAGCCGAATGAGCACAGATCCTGAACGGGCGTAGAAGCCGCTGCGTACCATGCCAGAGTGTTGATGTGGACGTCTTCGCCGAAATTACGGCTTTCGAAGGTGTAATCAAATCTCTTACAGAGATTTGCCACCATCCTGTGCATTAAATATGGAGACATATTTTGAAGGTCTGCCGCCCTTCTGTGCATCCGTCGCAGAGACGTGTCTTGAGGGAAACTGTCACCGCTCTGTGCAATTTGATGTAGAGATATGCCTCGGGCCCTGTACGAAGTGCAGCTTTTGACGTGGCAGGCGGTTTGTCTACTGCGGAGCGTAAAACAGCTCATGCTTGCCTGTGTAAAATAAGGCGGCGTATTCCCTTGTACGCGAAAGAGCGGTTTACGCTGGGGGACTTTCGTAACCGATGGTTTGGTGATATTTTAACCAAATCCTCTGCATTAAATGCCAAGATCCGCCATCATACTGTGGGGCGCATCCCGAGGGGTCTGCCATCGTTTCCAGTCGTCGTCTGGGTAGCCGTGCAGCACTTTTTGTCAGGAGTCAGAGGCCAGTTTCACTGCGTGACTTGACAGGTTTATTTCGGGGAAGACAAAGCGTTCCTCGTACGTATTAATGCTGCTTTGAGAGCGGCTGAGTTTTACGCCATTGAGGCGATGAAGAACTCTGTCTTATGCTGGAGCGGCCTGGACGTACTGCACTTACGCGAATGGTCCTTTGAGCTTATACTTTATGCTGTGTTTTAGCGGAAAAAGCTCTGTTTGTACGCTTGATGGCTCTGAAGGCCTCTGTTTACGCTGCTCTGCATCAAGAGGCTGCGTAGATCCTCCAAGCGTATTTTTTATGCTTCTACAAGACCCCCTTCAAAGCTTTTAAATTACTCGGAATTTGAAACGCTTTGAATGAAGCATGAACGGCCCCTCGTAACTCGAAACATTTCTGAATGGAGCGTTGAAACGGTCGATACGGACTTTATGGCAGATTTATTGGGGACCGCTGTGATCTCTTTTGCCTATGAAAAGGCTGGAGGGTGAACCTGTTCTCACCACATTCCCATCACCGTGCAGAGATGATCGCCGGAGTTCGTCGGGTCGACTTGAGAAAGAAGGAGATCATGTTCTTCCAGCATGTAGAGAGCCGAAAAAGATGGCATCTTCGAGCAAATGTCCACTGCAACGATCGATCATGGAAGGATATCTTAGCCTCCCTTGCTCGGGATAATCAGCAACTTTATATGGCGTTACCCCAGGAGAGAGGAAGGGTCGTCTTTGACCACACTGCTTGTAAGCGGTGTCTTCTCCTGTTGCCTTCGGGGGGGTCGGACGTAAGAAAGCAGATTTTGCTCTGCTTTTCTTCTGTTGACAGTATGAGCTTAGGCCCAGTTCTGTATCCGCCTGTCGTTGATCATTGCCATGTCAGTCAGTTTGCGGCAACCGACTGACTGCTGGAGAAGATGGATGAAGAATTGAAGCCCAGCGAGAACCTACCAGGACGGCCTCTGGGCGATCTTCAGACGATGGCGGGGGAACTCCTTTTGTTGACGGAGTTTCCCTCAGATGTAATCATGAAAAATAGAGAAAAAAAACCCCTTGTACGTTGGATTTCCCTCATATGTAATCATGATCGTAATCTTTTAATAAAATCGTCTTCTTCTCCATATGATCGTCTTGCCATATGTTGCTGTGAAGTCTGAATATTTGTAGCTTCGACACGTCTAAATCTTTACGCCGGCTCTGTAGAAAGAGTGCTAGGTCCTGTCCTTTACGCATAGCGAATAGTCCATAGAACGCTGTAGAGCATTTTGAACATTTTAGAACTGTCCTGTTGCTAGGGACTGAGGAACCGCGTAGAGCTCTGAACTTCTGATAAACAGAATTTTTGTTCAGACTTCGTCTTCAAGAATGACTTCCCGAAAAATCCCTTGGAACAGGGTCAAAAAATGGCTGTCGAACTGAGTTTGCCATCTTGATAGACGAGATATTCAGACTGGAGTCTGGATGAACCTCCAATTTTGGACCCAAGAAGAGTAATTTCTCAATGTTTGAACTCTGTATGTTTCGGGTTCTTGGGATGCTTTGGGTCAAGAACGAGTATCTCCTGTGTGAACTCTTTGCAATTGACCGCTTTGGGGACTGTTTCGAATATGCGAAAAGTCGTGGAGCGTGAAATCATCAGTCTGTAACCTCTGGGCAAAAAACACCATTGAGCGCGGAATCGTAGACTTGTGGTTCCTGAGCGTAAAGTCGTAGGTTTGTTGCCTCTCAGGCATAAAAGCTACAGAGCACAAAGGCATACGGGCATAAAACCATAGACTTATAGCTGTCGAACGTAAAGCTGTAGATTCGTAGCCGTCGAGCATAGAAAGCTCTTTTAGCGTAGGACTGGAGATCTGTAGCCTGTGAGCGTAGAACACCATCGAGCGTGAAATTGTAGACTTGTGGTTCCTGAGCGTGAAGTAGTAGGTTTGTTGCCTCTCGAGCATAAAAGCTACCGAGCACAAAGGCATCCGGGCATAAAACCATAGACTTATAGCTGTCGAACGTAAAGCTGTAGATTCGTAGCCGTCGAGCGTAGAAAACTCCTTTAGCGTAGAACTGTTTCATTTGTAGCTCCTGAAAAAAAAATTTCTTCGAGCGTAAAGTTTGCGGATATGTTGCTTCTGAGCGTAAACTGAGCGCCACCGAGCGTGAGATCATCGATTTGGTATCTGCTGAGCGTAAAGTCGTAGGTTTATGGCCTCTCGAGCATAAAAGCTACCGAGCACAAAGGCATCCGGGCGTAAAACCATAGACTTGTAGATTACGAGCATAAAACCGTCGATCCGTTCCTGTCGAGCGTAGAAAGCTCCTTTTGCGTAGAACCCGCTGAACCGTTTTGCACGAAAAACCTTTCGAATTCGCTGACTGTCCTTCTTCCAACGGTAGTGGGCTGACGTAGCATCCAATCATAACCAATCTGCGAGATTTGGTTAGGGTCTCGAGGAGTTCGTCCGAGGATTCGAGGAGTCGACCCGGACTATATATACTCCAAGTTTTTTGAGAGAAAAACTTTTTATCTGTCTTCTGCGAAAGAGAGCTTTCGACTGTTCGAGTTTTTTTTCGTTCCTTCTCCGAGCACTTCGAGTCTTCAGAAATGGCGCCGAAATTATGGTATTAAACGAAAGAATAAAAGTGTATTTCAATGACATGGTTTATGCGAAACCCGCGCCCTTTGGTTTACAAACAAACTTGTATAATGTAATCCTATACGAGGATATGGGAGTATAATTTATTTAATCTAGGTAAATATTGCTATAGGTGTCTGATCTGCAGTCGATCACTTTAGCCCTTGGACCACACGATGTTGAAGAAGTGCCGTGGAAGACGGGAAGCAGCTTCGAAGGTTGCAGGAGAGGGTGGATGCACGATGCCAAGGTCGTCGATCTCTACTCTTTGCCTGAGCTCCGGACTCTTCTCTCCTTCTCTCTTTCTCTTTTTTTACCAATTCTCTGACCTGGTTCGATCTTCCAAATTGTCGACCTTGTTCCCCATTGATAGGGGTCTCTATTTATAGAGTTTTGGTGACAGTGACCACTCCGTCGGTATAACAACCGAGGAGTGGACAGTATAGCACCCTTTTACACAACGGTTAAAATAACCAATGCCTGCGTATAAATGACCTTTTGAGTGAGCATGTGATGTGTATCCAACTAAGGGGACAAAATGCGTATATCTGCTACGAAGATCACGGCGTAGAAGCCACGTAGGTAGGTATCCCTTGTGTAGAAGAGGTTGGCATAGAAGCCAAATGACTGTCACCCCTGGCGTAGAAGCCAAAATAAGCATAGAAGCCGAAAAGGCGTAGAAGCCGAATAGGCATAGAAGCCGAACAGGCATAGAAGCCGATCAGGCATAGAAGCCGAATGGTCGTAGAGACTGACTGGGCGTTTGAAGCAGAATGAGCACAGATCCTGAACGGGTGTAGAAGCCGCTGCGTACCGTGCCAGAGTGTTGATGTGGACATCTTCGCTGGAATTACGGCTTTCGAAGGTGTAATCAAATCTCTTACAGAGATTTGCCACCATCCTGTGCATTAAATGCGGAGACGTATTTTGAACGTCTGCAGCCCTTCTGTGCATCCGTCGCAGAGACGTGTCTTGAGGGAAACTGTCACCGCTCTGTGCAATTTGACGTAGAGACGTGCCTCGGGCCCTGTACGAAGTACAGCTTTTGACGTGGCAGGCGGTTTGTCTACTGCGGAGCGTAAAATAGCTCATACTTGCATGTGTAAAACAAGGCGGCGTATTTTCTTGTACGTGAAAGAGCGGTTTACGCTGGGGGGACTTTGGTAACCGACGGTTTGGTGATATTTAACCAAATCCTCTACATTAAATGCCAAGATCCGCCATCATATTGTGGGGCGCGTCCCGAGGGGTCTGCCATCGTTTTCAGCCGTCGTCTGGGTAGCCGTGCAGCACTTTTTGTCAGGAGTCAGAGGCCAGGTTCACTGTGTGACTTGACAGGTTCATTTCGGGGAAGACGAAGTGTTCCTCGTGCGCATTAATGCTGCTTTGAGAGCGGCTGAGTTTTATGCCATTGAGGCGATGAAGAACTCTGTCTTACGCTGGAGCGGCCTGGATGTACTACACTTACGCGGATGGTCCTTTGAGCTTATACTTCATGCTGTGTTTTAGCAGAAAAAGCTCTGTTTGTACGCTTGATGGCTCTGAAGGCCTCTGTTTACGCTGCTCTGCATCAAGAGGCTGCGTAGATCCTCCCAGCGTATTTTTTATGCTTCTACAGCAAAAACTAAACTAAATCTCAATACATGGTAAATAAATCTCAAGAAAGAACGATACGCATCATCAGTCTGCAGCCCAATAATACATCCATTTGAATAAGCTAAAATAACAACATAGGCCTATAAATACTAGGCTATAAAAGCAGAATCAAAAATGGAAAGCAGTACATGACTGTAATAGCTGAAAATATACAGATACCTGCAATAATGTCCACACTCCACTAGATCAAGCGTCCTACAAATTTCAGAAATAACCTGGAAGGGACCCAGGTCCTCAGTGGGACGTAAAAAGATACAAAAATATATGCCATAAAGTAAATACTGTGAAAACTCGAGGGTCAACTAACCAGCTAATTGAAATACAATTTGAGGACAACGTACGTATGGAAAGTGTAGGCTAGACATATACTGATGTAATTTACCAATCGCCGTGACTGGCTAGTATATGCCATGTATGCCCCCCATCTTAGGGCACTCATCAATATAATAACGTCCAGCTCCGAAGAGCATGGTATTTGTACATGTAACGTCCATCGTTCCGAAGAACGAGGTATCTGCAATATATATATACGTCTGTATCGATCCGTGGAGCGCGGTATCTGTATAAAGGAGGTGGGTGTCCCATACGCCTACTAGTCGTCCACCCCACCCAATGCCAATATACAAATCTCAAGTGAGACATGGACATCTCGTACTATAATGCAAGTCACTAAAAAAATATACAACTAAGCTAAATACCGTCACACGTGCTGCTCACACCGATGGCCAGTTAAGCTTGAAGCACATGAATTCACTCTGTGACGTGTAATAATACGTGTCAAGGCTTCGGGAGTCATATTAATAACTCCACAACTTTAGATGGGTTCACTAGACACTAGGTCAGACACAAGTTCTAACGTCAACGCCTTCGTTGACTGCACCCGAGTCTTTCTCGGATACGCACAGTTAAATATTAAAACAATAAAATATGCAACTAAATAATATATGAATTTAAATAGTATAACAAGGTAAGGTATACTTGCCTGGGACCTCAAGCTGCGAGTACCAAAATCCTGCTCACGAAGTCTCGTCCAAATGGTCCAGCGACTCTATAATATAATATAATATAACATAATTATCAGTCATTATAATAGTACGCACAGGAACCATAACTATGTTGTACTTAGAAACTAACGCAAGGGAGGTCACGACTGGTCAACTAGCAGGGTCAAGTGTGCGTTTTTAAACACACAGGTGTCATATTCTCGAATACCGTGCACAGCAAGACAAATAATTAATACTAACACAATGTCCAAATCTCCAAATCTCGTGTAGCATTAACACATGGTCTAGCTAGTAGGTGAGGGTACACATAAGGCAGTGAATTACCAAAATATATTTAATATATATATATATATATATATATATATATATATATATATACCTTAGTATATTATATAATATTACCCACTACTTACAATTATATTAATACACCTAGGTCTACACAACATATAGGAATATATATGATACCCATGACTAAACAACCAAATTCCCGTAACGTAAATAATAAACCCAATTATTATTCAAGTAATTATTAAACCTAATTTCCTATAAAGTATACACTAACCCAATCACTATTCACACATGCACACGTATACACACTAGTTATTAAGGTTCACCCAATGTAGTGTCATGCAGCACACAATATGAAAGAAGAAAGGAGAGGTTCGAACCTTGGTGCACGTGACCGAGGAGGGGTGACGCTGGGAAGATGGTGCTGTCACTGTGGTGGTTGCTGCTCGCCGGGGAAGGAGATCGACAGTGATGATAATGATGATGATGATGATGGCGATGATGATGATGATGATGATGATGATGATGACGATGATGGTGATGGTGTCCCGGCGGAGAGTGGGTCGGTGCTGTCGGGGTCGTGCGGAGGAGGTCAATCGGAGTAGTGGTGGTGAGTGGCCGGGATATGGTGGTCCGCTAGGAAGGTCGTCGGGAGGTGATAAAGTCGGGGTCTCCGGCTGGAGAGTCGGGGAAGAAGGAGATGCTTTGAAGTCGCGATGGAGGAAGTCGGGGAAGATGGTGGTGGGTCAAAGAAGATAACGGAGGCGGTAATGATCGTTGGAGTTGGTGGTGATGGTGTTAATGGTGGCAGTCGGTTGTTGCTCAGGCAAAACGGAGGTGCAGTCGCGGAGAAGTGGACAGGTCGGGAAAGATGAGTCGAGGAGGAGGGGAAGTCGACCGTTGCGGTGGAGGTGGTGCCGTGTTCGTGCGGAGGAGATGAGGATGGGAGGAGACGGTGGCTGCTGTCCCATCGGGAAGAAGTTGGGAAGATGACGGAGGAGGAGGAGGTCGGGTTATCGCTACTCGGAGGGGGTATTTAGGCGAGAGGGTGATGAAGACGATGGTGGGGGTGACGATGGAGGCGATGGTCGTGGAGTTCATGCGGTCGAGTCGGTAAGGAGGATCCGATGTGATGTAGTCGGTTGTAAGGGGGTTCATGTCGGCTGCGGTGATGCTCAGGCTGCTCGATGGTAAAGTCAAAGGAAAGAAGAGGGTGATGGTGATGATGTTTGTAATTAGTTTAGGGTTAGGTTTCGGTTCTTGAAGGAGGAAGGTGGTGATGTTGATAAATAAAAATAAAGGAGAAGGAGTGTGGCATGAGGAGAAAGAATATAGTGATGCTAGCCTAGGGATTAGGGCCGGCCATGTGATGCTTGGGATGGGGTTGGAGGCTACATAAAGGAAATTGGAGGGTGGAGATGGTGTTGGGTTGAATGGAGGGTGGGGATGGCTTGAGGGGAAAGTTTTGGGTGTTGTGCACTAAAAAAAAGAAAATTATATGTATGACCAGTCAATGAGGAGGGAGTGAGTTTCTTCATGTGTTGGGTCCAATGAGAGGGGGACACCTCATTACATATTTGCATAAAAGTCCCAAACAATTGGGAAATTGCATAAATAGTGAAATTTGGGATTGGATGAGGCAAAATACCATGTTTGGTGTGATATAGTGGGCTAAAATGGTATGTGGTGTTTTATATGAACCTTGAGGGTATGAGTGGGGGTTTGGGTTGGTGTTAGGTCAAATTTTGGTTGAGGTTGGGTCCTTACACCAAATTAATTAAAATTAGTGTAAATGATGCTCTTTAATTAATTGGGAATAAATAGGGTTAAAATTGGGTGGGACACAAGTGTCATGGATGTAGTAGACCTAGAATAGAATATTGTCATAAATTTGGTTGAATAAAATGGGTCAAAGTTGTGTCTCCAATTTCGATTGGAACGGACAAAGATGCAAAGTTGAATTTATTTGGATTTAAGAACGGACGTTTGTAACAAATATTGTACGACTAAAATGAAGCACAAAGAAGGGTATTTATGAGTTACACAAATGTCAGAATGGAAGGCTAGCATATTTAGGAAAATTTTGTGAAATTTGTTTGGAAGCAAATGCTAGTGTAGCACTCCAAATATCGAAGCAACGGTAAGGAGCACAAAGTGATACGAATATTGTGTACATTAATCTAAAATACTATGTTCTAATTCTAAATGGCTTCAAACTAATCCTAGTCTCTCTATCTAAGCCAGGTGGACCTAAATTTGGTCGAGGGGGTTTACGCACACCTCTCCACCTCCCCTCAAAACCGAAAACACCATCACCATCCTCTCTTCACTCCCCTTCCTCCCTAGAAGCCGACCACCACCCCCTGTCCCCGACCTCCTCATCACCTCCATGACCACCCTCCCCTTTACGAACACCACCACCATTTCCTCCACGACCACCCTCCCCTTCATGAACACCACCACCATTACCTTCTCGACCTCCTCCTTCTCCAACACACCGCCAACGACCAAAACTCCGCCACCCTCACCTCTGTCACCTCCACCACGACAGCCACCCTCACCGTCGTCACCTCCAACACAGTTATCGCCACCCTCACCACCTTCACCTCCATCACGACAGCCACCCTCACTACCGTTACCCCCAACCTCCGCCACCAGCATCTCGACCCACCACCCCTAGCCCGAGCATCCAAGTTCTTCCCCCTTTGCACTTTGTAGTTTAGGTATATTTCATCTCTTTCCTCTCAAGCTCCATCTTCTTTTCAAATATCTATTTATTCTTCAACTTGTTCTTCTTTATGCATAGCTCGAACTTTATTCCTTAATCTTTATCATCTTCTTGTAAGTTGGAAATGATGTATATACAAATATAGTTGACATCTTGATATATATATCTAACATAATTGTTAACTTGTGATATATAACCTAGTTACATACTTGTTAACCCTTGCTAAACTCCTATTAAATCCATGTTACAAATAAATTTTAGAATATGTATTTTAGTTAGAATAATGTTTAGTAAAAATATTCATGCATGAGCTAGGTTGTTTAGTATGACACTTGTAGTTGTGTTTGTATCTAGGTACTTAGACAAGTTTATTATATATAAAGTGCCTTGTTTTAGAGAGTGAATATCACCATCACAAATTAAATTCTTATTTATATAAATGTATAAAGCATGTATAGAATGAGAGATTACAATGTCACCATGCTAATGTGCTATGCTAGATTATATAAGAAATTGAGATATCGATGTATGCAAGTGTACGAGGATTAGGTGATGGTTTATATTTTAGAGGATGTGATCATAATTTATATATATATAAACTATGCACCTTAACCTAATAGTTAGAACACATGATTAGTGTTACACGATATTTAGAGTTATAAACCCTTACTTGTAGCATAGTAGCTAGTTGACTTGTTGTTCACAATATTTGAGGACATCTTACATACTTGTATATGAAGACCTAGAGGGTTAACACTATCAAACTTAAGTTGGAGAACAATATAGTACCTACATGAACCTTAGTTATGACCATGGTTGTAATATTTGAGAAAATACACATTTAAAGGGACTTGACACTTGTGCATTTTTAGACTCTTGCACCATCGACCCTTCTAGTTGATCTGGTTATAACCCCTACTTGCATTAGATTCTAGGTACAGTATAGATGTACTTTTATGCATATACTAGTATAATGATTGATTGTTACTATAATATATTATATATAGGATCATTAGATCGTTCGGGCGAGGCTTCGGGATCCAGACTTTGGCATTCGTAGCTTGAGGATTCATGCAAGTATACCCTGCCTTATTTACTGTTTAATTCAAGTTATTAAATATTGCATGAGATGCTGTTGTAAATATTATTTGTAACTGTATGCGTCAGAGAATGCCTCCGGTGCAGTCGATGATTGCGTCGATGAGTAGTGTATCGACTTAGTCTCTACCAGACTCACTTACTATTATGGAGATATTCTGATATCTTCCAAGAACCTGACACTTCTTACACTCATCACGATAACAAACTCATGTTGGGATGCGAGTTGGCATACCCAACTAGCTATCCGTGCGTGCGGCATGCATCGCGGTTTAGTGCGTAGTCAGATTAGTCTAGTTATTTGAGACCTGGCATGTTAGAAGTATGCACGTCATGTATTCAACTTATATATTTGCATTGGGCGGGGAGGACAACTGGTAGACGTATGGAATACACACATTAGAATCTGTAGTGTTCAGAGGAGACAGGGATCCAATGACCCCCTTTATTCAGATACCGCATTCTTCGGAGCGTTACGGATATATATATATATGCAGATACCTCGTTCTTCGGAACGATGGACGTTACATGTACCGATACCACGCTCTTTGAAGTCTTGGACGTTAAGACTGTACCTACCCATACGTACCAAGGTTTTCCTCATATTGTATTCACTTAGATGACTAGTACACCCCCCTTACTTATTCCGTATTTATATTTGGCATGTATTTTTGTATCTTGTTACGTCCCTCTGAGGACCTGATTTCTTCTATATTTGGACAAGAAGGAGCTTGAGGTATTACCCTCAGAGTTTCCCTAATTACTTGTAGGCCTTCCGCCTAGGACTAGAGCATCTTTATATAGCTAGTCGATATTCTAGTCTAGTATTCTTATTTGTCCTTCTGTACTCTTATCTCTACATTGTATTCAGTGGGTTTGTTCCCATCAGACTTATTTGTGTTGTATTATGACATCCAGACTCGTACTTATTTTTAGGACTTATTTTATTACACCTTATTTATATTCTAAAGATGAGATTAGATATTTACCTGTTGCATGTTAGCATATTGGACTTGATAGTAATTTAGGACAGCGTAGTATGCTTCGTCGGGTCCATTAAATTGAGAAATCCTTCGGAGTCGTATTAGCTGGCTATTGTCACGTGGCCTGGTTCTATATATTTTGGGACTGGGGTGTGACACCCGATGCTGTAGCAATAAGAGAGGAAGAGTTGCCAGTGGAATAAAATCCTGTGATACCCCAACCAAGGATCCGAGTTGAACACCCGATGAATGGGACAAGCAGCAGGCTCCAAGTATTACCGTACCTCCCGCAGTATCGGTAGTACCGAATACCCCGACTTTACTAGAGATTATCCATGGATTGTTGGCTGTGCCCAACAACACCAAATGGGGGTGCAACAACAACAATAGCAACATCAGCAACAACAGCTCCAGCAGTAAGAACAGAATATCCTGTTAAAATAAGGGTTACAGACGGCCCTAGAACGAGACAGGAGAAGAGATTCTGGAATATCTGTTAGATTTTACAGACTCAACTCAAGATATTTTGATGGCACGAAGGACACCATCACGATAGACGTTTGGCTCCTGGATATTGAGACCATTCTGACAGCAGCTAAAGTTTTGATTGAGGAACAGGTTGACCTGGTTCGCCTACAACTCCAAGATCTGGCAAGTGATTGGTGGGCCACGATAGAGGTATGATTGAGGCATCATATTTCATTGGAGGATTTTAGGACCCGATTCAGGGCGAACTACTTTAGGATTGTTTCTCGGTATGAGTTACAATAAAGGTTCATTAACATCAAGCAAGCAGGAAGGATAGTAGATGGCTATGCGGCAGAATTTTGTCGACTTAGCATATTTTCTCCAACCATAATGGCAACAAAATTAGAGAAAGAAATGATGTTCTAGCAGGGACATCACCTAAAGATCTTACACATAGTATAGGTATACGACTACCAGACCTTCGAGGCAGTTTTGATAGCAGCTAAAAGGGTTTAGCTTACTTCTAAGAGGATGGCATCAAGAAGAGTGGATCGGAAGAGGCCTCATGGACAGAACCATGAGGGAGGACCAGTACCCCGAACGTTAGCACTATCCCCTGGCATTCACATCTATGATGTGATATAAAGGAGGATAGTAACCTCGACAGTGATGGTACCAACTCAGCAATAGTAGCCGAGGCAGTAGTAGCAGCAACAATGACGGAGAGCACCAACAAGTTGTACCTACTATGGGAAAGGAGGTCATACCCAGAATGTTTGCCAGGAAGCTAATAGATTATGATTGAGATGTGGGAGCCCTGATCACAAGGTTGTCACATGCCCATTGATGCAGAGGCCAGAAGGGCCAGTACAATAATTTTCTGCATTACTGGCTCCGAGGGCAGTGCAGTAAGGTGGACCAATAGTAGCAGCACGACCGTTGGCTCAGCGTCAATTGCCAATGCAGGTCTAGCTTTATAGGAAGCAACAACAGAATCAGTAGGGGCCACAACTACGGCAGCAAGGTTGACAGCAACAGGGAGCTCAACAAGGCCAAAGGCAGGCACTCACCTTGTCTTTGGAGTAAGCTATGGCATCCGGCGACATGGTGGCAAGCAATATTTTTGTTACAACCTTTTCTGCCATAGATTTAATTTATTTTGGAGTTTCGCACTCATTTATATTTGTACAATATATGACACATATTAGATTAAAGTTTGAGGCATTGCCAGCGAGGCTGAATATACTTACGGGCAATGGGATCATAGAAGTTAGTAGGGTGTGCCTAGCATGTCTAGTCGTAGTATATGGATATTTATTACCTACAAAGTTGTTCGAGTTACCTATGGGTAACTTTGACATTATCTTAGGCATAGACTGGTTGAGAGACAGTCATGTAATAATAGACTATCATGAGGGTAGAGTTCTGTTTAGAATTCCTGGTCAAAAAGAGTTTGTCCTTAGCCGAATAGCAAGAGGCCAGCACAAAGGAGGACTCGCATCGGTAGCAAAGGAAGAAGACCCGCTGCCCAAGATAGTTGAAGAGTTCACGGACATCTTTTCCAACGATCTTCTCGGATTATCCCCAGTTAGAGCAAAAGAGTTCTGTATAGAGTTGATGCCAAGAGCAAAACCAGTATCACAGAAGGTGTACCCAATGTCACAATCAAAGCTTGATCAGTTATATCGATACGTGGAAGAATTGAAGGTAGAAAATTTTATAAACCGGCGCTGTCTGGACGCGCCCGGCGGCCCTCTGCCGACCCCCGGCCGGACTCCGGTGGCCGGCCGACCTTCCCCTCTCTGTGAGTCTCTCTCTCTCTTTATATATATATATATATATATATATATATATATATCTTTATATATATATATATATATCTTTATATATATATATGTATATATATATATACGTATATGTATATATGTCTAAAAATGTGTATAAAAATTTATATGTTAATGAATACATTAGTGCAATTAATTTGTATATGTATATAATCAATATAAGGTATTGTATGTATTTAAATAAATAGTATAAAAAAAAAATGTATTTAAAATTTATGTTTAATATATATATAAGTATGATATATATATAAATACCTAGTATACGTATTTGTGTATATTAATTAAATGTATAGTATAGTGTATCTAAATATGTTAATATATGTATTTGATAAATTAGTATATACGCCTTTTAAATGATACATATTAAATATTATAGTGTATTTTTATATAGCCTATGTGTATTAAAAATATGTATATGTATAATTATTTATTAATTAATGTTTAATATATGTTTAATATCTATTTAATTAATATGTAAATGTATAGTATGTTGGTATATAATGAATATAATTACTTAATGTATAGTATATTATATATTAAGGTATATAATTAGTATATATGTGTATAAGTGTGTATTTAATTTGTATATGTATATTTATACATTTTATATATATACTTAGTATATTTTAATATAATCAGTATATGTATACGTATATGTCTATTATTTAAATTAATTAATAATTAAACTTAATGTATAGTATATGTATTAATGTATATATATAAATAGGTATATATTTGTACATACATTTAATATATTTTTCTATATATATATGAGTGATATATAAATACGTGTTCTACTATATGTATTTTATATATACATATATATATACTTAGCATATTTTCAAAGTATGTTTAATTGGTATATATGTATATCCATATTTTGGTAAATATATATTTATATATATTTGGTATACACTTATTGTTTATTTTGCTATATGTTTAATAAAACATAATTTTAAGTATATAAACTAGTTAAGATATGTATATTTAGATGATCCTAGATGACCATTATCGTACCTAGAGAAGTCCCGAACCCAGTGTATTTCTATTGTGTGTTAGTATAGCCCCTGATACAAATGTCATATTGTGATGTGTTTATAGGACTGTTGGTTACCAGGGGATACTCTGAACAGGACATCCATAAATACCAGCTAAGGACCAAGGCAAGTACATTCTCTGATAATTTCCAATTCTTGATAATTGCTATAAGTTCAATGATCTTGAAATGTTACAACTGAATCTTTGACACTGTGCTACACGGACTAGTATAGCTTGGATCTGCAGTCATGAGATGTTACCTTAATTATCGTATTGGCATTGTACACGACATGTATATTTAGAAACCGTACATGATAGACTTTACTTGCTCGTGTATCGTGACGTGTCATGGTTGGATCCACAGTACTAGTTGGGGGCGGGGAAGTAGTTAGTAAGAAATGTGATCATAACCTCTCATTGTATTATATAAATTGTAAGTGTTGATCATGCTCTTCACCCATGATTAGCCAGGCCCTGTAGCTACTGTACATGTTCCCAAGCCGATCACATTTTGAAACTACTATTTCAAACACTTAGAATAGATTACAGTTCCCTATTTTTAATCATATACTACATCACCCGTATATGATACTGTTCCTTGTTCTTTTATTTCCATACATGCACTGACTATGTCATATTGCCTGTCTCTCTTAAAAATTACCATTTCATTTATTTCACTGTCTTCTCAGTAGCTAGCATGACATGTTTTATTGTATTATAGACATTATCAATTAATGGAACTGTTATTTGAGATTGTGCTTTGCTCCTTCCTGACTGGAAACATTTTTCCAGACTATGCCTTAGAGGACCGCTGTCCGACACTTTATGGACTATGGTGAGTAGCTGCAGACTTGGTAGTTAGCTGTGATTCTGGAAAGTCTAGTCGGAGTTATTATTTCTTGTTAGTTCTTTTAGTAGACTTTTTGGTACCGGATTTGTTTCCGGCATTTTGATGATTTTTTTTTTTGGATATTGTTAAGTTATTCTTGTGGACTTGTGTTGTGTTTAATTTTAGTTTTTTATTCGAAATCTTATCGTGCTGTTAGTCTGTGATTGAGTATATGTTCATTTATTTGTGTCATCCGTGCCTCCTAATGGAGATTGGATATTTGCGTGACATTAGTTAGATAGTATCAATACCTAGACAGCGTTCTACCGCCGATGCTGCGGCGTAGGCTGGACGTACCCACGCACTCGTGCCCCTAAACCGGGTGCGGGTCGTGACACGTTTTTAGTGGTGGCCCATGCAGGTCAGACTTCGCGAGTTGTGCGATGTCGTAGTAGTGTGACGTCCTTGTTATACTACTGCGTACCTGCTATAGAATCTAGGACATAGGATACTAGGATGAGAGAGGATACTCAATCACAAATTATTTGAGAGATTCCTGGGACGACCCTTGAGAATCTCATTATAAATTCCAATCTAAATCCTTCCTCCTTGTTTCCGTCCGTCCACACTTATTGATATTAAGTTGATTCTTGTTGACCAGTTGTTAACTTTAATTCTTGATATCGTTGTGAAGTTTTGATTTCATATTGAGATGAATTTTTACGGACTAGAATTTATGGTATCATCTGATGACATATATTGATGAGGACAGTGAGAAAGGTAAAACGTCTACTTTGGTTATGGAACCTAGAGTTTATCGCAGCCATATCAGCTGTCGTGACGAGAACGTAGGAACCAGACTTGGATGTACATACTGTAGTTATGAAACTTAGAGTCTCTCGCAGCCATACCGGTTGGCGTGGCGAGGATTCTAGATGACATGATTATAGGGTTGCATACCTTAGTTACGGAACCTGTCGTATATCGCATCTATGCTTACTGGCGTGGCGAGGATTCTAAGTGTCATGATTTCTGACGAGACGTGTATGATTATCAGGTTGTATCTTAAATTGGTTCTTAAAGTATCATCTCAAGACTTATCTATTTTTGTTATTCCAGGACTTTGTTCCATCGTTTCTTTTCTTTACTAGCAGTGAAGATACCTTCCGTCCTTAATCCAGTTCTTTTGAGCTCCTATTCTCTAAGGATTCCTTGTTAAAATTTCCAATATAAATCATTCCTTTGTTCCGTCCATTCTCACTTATTAATGTTGAATTTGCTTGTTGTTATTGATTAGGTATTAAATTAGGATTTTGGCTTCATAGTAGGGTTTGATTTCATATCAAGGTGAATTTACAGACTAAATTATGGTATTTTGAGGAAGATTAACATTTGAGCTATTGGACTACAGAAGGTGGATTTAAATTTTTAATTTAAGATTGAACATGAATTTCAAATTTTTGAATTCTGAGAAGATTGAGATTGTTATAAAAATTTATTTTGAAGATTTCAATGAATTGCAAAAATTTTTGAAATTGAGGAGTTGAAATATTGTTATTAAAATTTTATTTTGAGGAATTCATATTTAATTTGATGAACCTAGACAAGCTATACGGATTTTTGGAATTGATAAAATTTTCATTTCAGTATTTAGATAACTGGTCTTGAGGAAAGTATATGCAAGTTTACTTTAAAATTTATTCGAGGAGTCATTTTGAGGAATTTTAATTGAGGATAAGATCTTATAGTGGGAGAGAAATATTAATATATGAATAGAGGATATACATGTGTAAGGATCTGATGACTTGAGTATGATTGAGATCTCACTGCCAACTGACTTGGGTGTCAATCTAGGGTGGTATTAGAGAGAGCGGTACTTAGTATAGTGTTGCAATTGATATGCACTTGCGTGATAAGAATAACTAGTATCAACTACTGCAGTAGGTGAAGAAGCTAGCAGTGAGTATGCTTGTAGTAAAGTGTGGTACCTAAAGAGATAGAGGTATCAAACTTTCCATGCATCATTGACCTATGATTATGTTAGAAGATATTGCAAGTATATATTAGCAGGTTCTTTCTTTTCTTTCCTCATGTTCTTTTTGTCTTCTGATTGATTGATACCTTAGTACCATAGTTGCATGCATGATTTCTTGTTATAATGTAGTTAGTAGTACCCCTGATACAGAGACTGTAATACCCTGGCAAAAGGCACCATGATCATACATAATCCCTTTAGGTTGCATGTTGTATGAGTGTAGGTAGAATTCTCTTAGACTTTGATTGTTGAGGATTTAACTGTAATAAAGATTAACGAAGAGGTTATGACTTGACAAAGAGAGACAAGGTGCCTAAAATTTTGAGGAAAAATGTTAAATAAAAAGTTGGGAATTTAATATGACGTAATTGAAGTTTTGTTAAAACATTGATTTTAAGAAGATTGTGAAATGATTGAATTTATCATTAAAATTGAGGAATTTAAGAAGGCCATCGATATATCTATTAGACTGCAAGTTGTGAACTTATATTTTGAATATTGTATTGAAGGTTCCATAAGTATTACATCGTTGCATATTATGAAAAAAAAAAAAAAATTTCGAGGAATAAAAACACAAATGGATTAGTGTTGAATTCAAATTTTGGGATGAGATTCAATTTTAGAAATATGCATTGATTGGATTTCAATTAGAGGATTGAATATTAAATTCTTGTATTTCGTTATTAACCTAAAATTTTGGAGGATATTGTGATAAGAAAGGGATTTGATTTTATATTTGAAGATTTTTGGGATATGATATTTATAGAATTTTGAAAGAAAAAAAAAATTATTGTGAAATAACAATAAGGAGTAGTTCAGGATTATATGATTTGATGAATTTAATTTTGATGGTAGTAAATAAATAAATAAAATAATTGAGGAAAAAAAAAAAATATTTCGAGGATAAACATTGATTTAAATAGAGGGTTAAGAAATTAACATTTCATAAATGGTGGTTTATTAATTCCAGGAAGAATATGACATGCTTAAATTGGTTATTAAATTTGGAAATTTTGGGAGATTTATCAATATATTTATTAAATTGCAAGTTATGAGTTTCTGAATTTTGTATTGGATGTTGCAATTAGAAATCCCTAAGTATCATATTGTTGAGTATTTTGAGGAGTGGATATTAAAATTTCGGGTATTGAATTATAACTCAAAACTTTCAAGAAATTTTTGATGGACTTTGATTTACTTTGAGGATTTTCAGGTTATACAATAATGTCAGATTTTTGAAATTGTGAAAGACCTTGTGGATTATTCGTGGTTGATGAATTTAATTGAGGGAATAATAGTGTGTATGATTTAAACACTAGTATGAGGATTTTAAATTTCGAGGACGAAATTCTTTAAGGTGGGTAGACTTGTCACTACCACATTCCGAAAAAGGGGTATTTTCGAATTTTTAATATTTAATATTATGTTATTTACAATTAATTAATTTCATAATAGTATATGGATTTAAATAATTATTTTGTGCGATGTGTGATTCAATATATAATTATATGCAGTGTTAATTATTTTATTTTAGCTAGCAGACTTGACCTAGAAGCCAGTAGATGAGCACCTGTCGAAATTTATGGAATTTTGAGGTTAATTATTTTATTTTAGAATTTATTTATTGGAGGTGTAATTAATTACTGTATTTTTATTTAAATATTTTGCGCAATTGCCTTTGCTTCGATATTTGGAGCACTACCCAGACTTTTGTCTTCCAACAAATTTCACAATCTTGTCCTAGACATGTCCGCCTTCAATTCTGCTATTTTTGCAACTCATAATTTTGCTTCCTGTACATTATTTCTGGCCGCACAAAAGTCGTCGCGGACGTTTATTTTTAAATTCCTATTTTTGTATCGTTGTGCGTTCCAATCGAAAATTGGAGGCCATCTTGACCTATTTTTCGTGCGACCCAAATTAGGGTAATATTCTGTTCTGAGTCTTCTTCAATATTGGTATTGATGACTTGACCTGATTTTGGCCCCAAGTACTCCTAATTAATTGTTGAACACAACTTGCATTTATTTCTATTTAATTTGAGGATACCATTTTATCTGATTTTAAAATCCCAAATTAATTCCAGTGCCCTACAAATTCAGCCCATACCCATCTTATAGCGTCCCCTGACCCTACAAAATATCGGACCCCGAATCGCCCGCCCAATTTTCGTCATTTCATGTGTTTGTGCAATTTCCCGAATTTAAGGGGCTAAGTTGCAATTATTCAATTGTAGGTGCCCACCACCTAATTATTTTAATCAATGAGGGAATCCAATATTTTAATTAAACTCTCACCCTCAAAGCCCCATGAATTATTTTCTCTTGACAAATCTGGACCACCCATTTAATTGGGTGCATCCTCACCATTGGATTCATGAACCCTCATCCTATATAATATCATGTCCCATCCTAAACCCTAATCCCTAGGCAACTTAGAAAACTCCACCCTCACAAGCCTCCTCCCCCTCATACGTATGTAAACTCCTTCTTCTTTTCTTCTTCCCTTCTTCTTCTATTTTCTTCTCTTCTTCTCCTTCTTTCTTCTCCTTCCTCTCTTAATTTGGTTTGAATTTAAAGGAGAAGAAAGGGGGGAATACTGTTCATTCCCCCCCGTTACTGTTCACCCGAACCTTCCTGTGCGTCCCGACGGCTACTCCCTGCTGTCTCCGGCGGCGGCCTCACGAACTCCGGCGGCTCCCGCTGGCCTCCTCCAGCCGGCCACCCTACGTTCTCCCCGCAACAACTGCTACCACCACCACTTCCATCCCTCCGGCCGGCGGCTGCTCTCCATCCCCTGCTGCGAGCTCCCCTTCCCGGCCGGCGCTGTCTGGACGCGCCCGGCGGCCCTCTGCCGACCCCCGGCCGGACTCCGGTGGCCGGCCGACCTTCCCCTCTCTGTGAGTCTCTCTCTCTCTTTATATATATATATATATATATATATATATATATATCTTTATATATATATATATATATCTTTATATATATATATGTATATATATATATACGTATATGTATATATGTCTAAAAATGTGTATAAAAATTTATATGTTAATGAATACATTAGTGCAATTAATTTGTATATGTATATAATCAATATAAGGTATTGTATGTATTTAAATAAATAGTATAAAAAAAAATGTATTTAAAATTTATGTTTAATATATATATAAGTATGATATATATATAAATACCTAGTATACGTATTTGTGTATATTAATTAAATGTATAGTATAGTGTATCTAAATATGTTAATATATGTATTTGATAAATTAGTATATACGCCTTTTAAATGATACATATTAAATATTATAGTGTATTTTTATATAGCCTATGTGTATTAAAAATATGTATATGTATAATTATTTATTAATTAATGTTTAATATATGTTTAATATCTATTTAATTAATATGTAAATGTATAGTATGTTGGTATATAATGAATATAATTACTTAATGTATAGTATATTATATATTAAGGTATATAATTAGTATATATGTGTATAAGTGTGTATTTAATTTGTATATGTATATTTATACATTTTATATATATACTTAGTATATTTTAATATAATCAGTATATGTATACGTATATGTCTATTATTTAAATTAATTAATAATTAAACTTAATGTATAGTATATGTATTAATGTATATATATAAATAGGTATATATTTGTACATACATTTAATATATTTTTCTATATATATATGAGTGATATATAAATACGTGTTCTACTATATGTATTTTATATATATATATATATATACTTAGCATTTTTCAAAGTATGTTTAATTGGTATATATGTATATCCATATTTTGGTAAATATATATTTATATATATTTGGTATACACTTATTGTTTATTTTGCTATATGTTTAATAAAACATAATTTTAAGTATATAAACTAGTTAAGATATGTATATTTAGATGATCCTAGATGACCATTATCGTACCTAGAGAAGTCCCGAACCCAGTGTATTTCTATTGTGTGTTAGTATAGCCCCTGATACAAATGTCATATTGTGATGTGTTTATAGGACTGTTGGTTACCAGGGGATACTCTGAATAGGACATCCATAAATACCAGCTAAGGACCAAGGCAAGTACATTCTCTGATAATTTCCAATTCTTGATAATTGCTATAAGTTCAATGATCTTGAAATGTTACAACTGAATCTTTGACACTGTGCTACACGGACTAGTATAGCTTGGATCTGCAGTCATGAGATGTTACCTTAATTATCGTATTGGCATTGTACACGACATGTATATTTAGAAACCGTACATGATAGACTTTACTTGCTCGTGTATCGTGACGTGTCATGGTTGGATCCACAGTACTAGTTGGGGGCGGGGAAGTAGTTAGTAAGAAATGTGATCATAACCTCTCATTGTATTATATAAATTGTAAGTGTTGATCATGCTCTTCACCCATGATTAGCCAGGCCCTGTAGCTACTGTACATGTTCCCAAGCCGATCACATTTTGAAACTACTATTTCAAACACTTAGAATAGATTACAGTTCCCTATTTTTAATCATATACTACATCACCCATATATGATACTGTTCCTTGTTCTTTTATTTCCATACATGCACTGACTATGTCATATTGCCTGTCTCTCTTAAAAATTGCCATTTCATTTATTTCACTGTCTTCTCAGTAGCTAGCATGACATGTTTTATTGTATTATAGACATTATCAATTAATGGAACTGTTATTTGAGATTGTGCTTTGCTCCTTCCTGACTGGAAACATTTTTCCAGACTATGCCTTAGAGGACCGCTGTCCGACACTTTATGGACTATGGTGAGTAGCTGCAGACTTGGTAGTTAGCTGTGATTCTGGAAAGTCTAGTCGGAGTTATTATTTCTTGTTAGTTCTTTTAGTAGACTTTTTGGTACCGGATTTGTCTCCGGCATTTTGATGATTTTTTTTTTGATATTGTTAAGTTATTCTTGTGGACTTGTGTTGTGTTTAATTTTAGTTTTTTATTCGAAATCTTATCGTGCTGTTAGTCTGTGATTGAGTATATGTTCATTTATTTGTGTCATCCGTGCCTCCTAATGGAGATTGGATATTTGCGTGACATTAGTTAGATAGTATCAATACCTAGACAGCGTTCTACCGCCGATGCTGCGGCGTAGGCTGGACGTACCCACGCACTCGTGCCCCTAAACCGGGTGCGGGTCGTGACAGTACCCATTGTCACAATCAAAGCTTGATCAGTTATATCGATACGTGGAAGAATTGAAGGTAGAAAATTTTATAAACCAGTGCATCATCATAGGAAGCACCAACGGTATTAGTAAAGAAGAAAGATGGATCAACGCAGTTGTATATAGATTACAGGCGGTTGAATGCAGTGACCGTAAAGAATAAGTCCCCATTAACAAGAATTAATAATTTGTTTGACCAATTAAGTGGAGCAAGAATCTTCTCCAAGATAGATTTATGATCAAGATATCATCAGCTGCAAGTCCGGGAGCATGATATATCAAAGACAACATTTAGGTCACGATATGGATATTGCAAATTTTAAGTTATGCCATTCGGACAGACTAATGCTCCAGCGGTATTTGTGGATTTGATGAACTGCATCTTCATGCTATACTTAGAACAATTTTTGGTAGTATTTATCGATGACATCCTGGTATATTCTCATTATAAGGAGGAGCATGAAGAATATCTCAGGATAGTTATGCAAACTTTGAGGGAGCACCAATTACATAGGAAGCTTTGTAGGTGTGAGTTTTGGCTGGATCGCATATCCTTTCTTGGGTATATTATTTCTCGAACAGGAGTGTTATTTCATCCCAAGAAGGTAGATGCAGTAAAGAACTGATGAATTCCAAAGACAGTAGCAGAAGTGCGTAGTTTTTTGTGCTTGGCAGGATACAACAGAAGATTTGTGTCAGATTATACTAAAATCTCGGTACCAGTGACTCGGTTGATGTGCAAGAAAGTTAAATTTGTGTGATTAGCGGAATATCAGATGGCCTTTGAAGAGTTGAAGAAGAAGTTAATCTCTGCACCAATTCTTACTCTTCCAGCAGGCTCCGGAGGATTCACAGTGTACTGTGATGCATTTGGAAAAGGACTTGGATATGTTTTGTTGCAGCACATAAGAGTGTAGTATATGCTTCTCGGCAGCTCAGAGTTCACGAAAAGAACTATCCAACTCATGACTTGGAGTTAACGGCAGCAACGTTTGCACTTAAGCTATGGAGGCAATATTTATATGGTGATCGAGCAGAAATATTAATAGATCATAAGAGTTTGAAGTATGTATTCACGCAAAAAGACCTGAACATGAGGCAGAGGAGCTGGCTAGAGTCATTGAAAGACTATTAGGTGGAACTTCAGTACCATACGGGCAAGGCTAATTTCGTAGTTGATGCACTTAGTAGAAGAGGAAAAAAATTTATGTTGACTACTCAGAAGTACATTCTAGAAGACTTACGAGAGATGGGTATCGAGATAGTACATCCATAGAGTACAGGAGTTCAGGCTAGCCTTCAAATTCAGTCAACCTTAATAGATAGAATCAAACTAGCTCAGGCAGAGGACCCAAAGATTCAAAAGCTACGAGCAGAATGTAAGTCAGGCCTTCTGAAGGAGTTGAAAATACATGCGGATGGAACGCTAAGATTTGGGAATCGTTTATGCGTACCAAGTGGGGATATTCGGTAAGAAGTTATGACTGAAGCCCACAATTCCCAGTATTCTATTCATCCGAGAGGCACAAAGATGTACCAAGATATCAAGCAACACTTTTGGAGGAACAGAATGAAGAGGGAAATAGTATACTTCATATCGCGATGTCTGATATGTTAGCAAATGAAGGCAGAACAACAGAGACCGACAGAATTATTGCAGCCACTTCCTATTCCAGAGTGAAAGTGGAAACACATCACGTTGGACTTTGTGACTAGTTTACCTAGATCACCGACTGGTCGAGATGCAGTTTGGGTGATAGTATATCGTCTCACAAAAGTAGCTCACTTTTTTCTTTTCGAATAGACAGTCTACAGAATAATTGACTGAAATCTATATACGACAGATAGTGAGACAACACGGTATCCCAGTAAGTATCGTGTCAGATCGAGACACTCGATTCACTTCACATTTTTAAAAAAGTTTGCATCAGAGTTTGGGCCCCAAGTTAAGATTCAGCACAACTTACCACCCCCAGATGGATGGATAATCAGAGAGAACCATCTAAACCTTTGGAGGATATGCTTTAAGTCTGTACCTTAGACCTTGGTGGATCTTTGGAGAATCACCTTTACTTTGGTGGAATTCTCGTACAACAACAATTATTAGGCCAATATCCATATGGTGCCTTTCGAAGCACTATACGGCAAGAAGTGTAGATCATCGTTGGCTTGGGACGACATTGGTGAGCAGAAGATGTTAGGCCTCGAAATAATCACGTAGAATGTAGAGGTTGTCGAGCAGATTAGAAAGCAACTTCGGATTTGAAAAGATAGGCATCTTCATTGGGATGATCACTATAGTAGACCTTTAGAGGTTTGTGTCGGCGACCACATATTTTTTTTACTATTCCTACCCGTAGAGTCATTAGATTCGAGGTTCACTGGAAGCTTAGTTCGTGATATGTGGGTTTGTTCAATATTTTTGAGCGGGTAGGCAATGTTTCTTATTGTCTTGTCCTTTCACCTTCATTATGTAAGGTACACGATGTATTTTATGTGGCTAAGTTGCGTAGGTATGTTTCGGATCTGAGTCATGTCCTAGATCACTCTGAATTAGTCGTTGGTACCGACTTATCGTACGAGAAACAACCCATATCCATATTGGACCGAAGGGTGAAGGTGCTCAAGAATCAGACTATTTCTCTTGTTAGGGTTGCTTGGGGCCATCACTCTCTTGAAGAATCAACGTGGGAGCATGAGGATTATTTTTAATCCCGGTACCCATACTTATTCGATTCAGGAGTTATATTCTTTCTTACGCCTTCATATCTCGGATTCTGTGATCAGGTGATCACCTTTATGTTGTGATGATATTGCTTACATGTATAGTTGCTAGTAGGTTTGTATCGTTCTTGTCCTAACTTTTCTAGCAATTGCTTGGATTCAAATTCCAATAAAGGAATATTTTTAAGGTTGATAGAGATGTCACTCCCTGGTCCAAATATACGTATTTGGAATATATTTTTATTTTAGCATGATTGCATGTGCATGGAGACTAGACACATTCTTTGGTTTAACACGGTTCATGGTTTATTTTATGGGTTGGTTCAAGTCTTGAGAACCTAGAACCTTTGGTTCAACCCTCAACCCTACCATATAAAACCTAATATTTCTCTCTCTCTCTTCACTTCTTCATTTCTCACCCTCTTTTTAGTTTTCTCTCCCCATTTCCATAGACAAGTACACCTTACAAGAGAAATAAAAAAATCCTCTATATTATTATTTTATTATGTTTATTACGTGTTTCTAAGCACTTTTAGTACTTGGAGCTTTCTGTTTTGATGGATGGATTAATATAGATCTATATTTCTAACTTTGGGTTTTATGGATTTTATGAGTTTTTCTTGTTTTTGATCTATTAATCTTGTGTCTTCGAAAACCAATTTTTTCTATATGATAGAGCTTTCAATTTAGAGCATTTTTGCCTTTGGTTCAACCAATTTGGATTTAAAATAAGATTTTTATGGATAAAATAATATTTTAGTTTTTTTAACTTTTTTGCTATGGCCGAACCTGCTGTTGGAGAAGACGAAGTTCGCATGCGGCCAGAGAGACATGCGGCTGAGAGTGCTATGTGGCTCGAGAGGGTTATGCGGCCTAAACTCTTGCCGCATACTGACAACTTGTGTCCATCTTGTTGCACGCATGACTGCTGATTTATGCAAGTATCCTTGAACACCTTATGCATTCACTCGCTAAACGAATAAGAAATTCGCTAAGTCCAAATGACCTCTATGTGGCATCGACTCTATGTGGCACCGACACTTATGTGGCACCGACACTTATGCAGCACTGGAGAGCATGCGGCCACTATTTTTCCTTGGACGCATGGCTCTGAAACCGTAGCACTTGTTTCTATAATTTTTATCTTTTCTTCCTAACATACTTTATGGCTTGTCACATTAGTCCCTTTATGTCACATCTCTGACACCATATTTATTGATCGTCACTTCATCACTTGTCCCCAGGAGTAGACCTTAAACCTAAGCATCCGGCCTGACTTTATGCGGCCAGACTTTATACGGCCAGTATTATCATACGGCCTGACTTTCCATGTGTCCTAGAGACGCATGCGGCCTTGCTTATTTGATTGAATGTTTTTATTCATGTGACCCAATATATAATTGGTAATTAGACTCGAATACTGTATCTGTGCTGATACAACTATTTCCTGATTATTGTTCATTGTTTAATATGCGCCGAGGTACGACACATCGTGTCACGTATTAAGTGATTATATTTGGGTTGTGCATCAAGAATGCCTCCAAATTCCTGAGCGAGTGATATTATAAATATATATTGTTTCCCTAGCACAGGCATAATAAGCGACTCAACTACCAAAGTGTGGCTAGGATATTGGTTGTCTGAATGTTGCATACACGGTCGGGTGAATCCAGATTTGACTTCCATAGATTCGTATCTAGCGTACCCGTACTTTATACAATATCTTAAGGAAAATTCTTATGTGACCACGCCTTGAGATTTCAAACACAACATAGGGCTAATTAGGTAACTAAAAGTGGTAGAAACATTAGAAGAAATGGTATACGAAGATTATGCGAATGAACCTTACCATAGAGATTCATTCTAAGTGCGTTGGGGTCTCGGCACAACAGATACTGTATATCATCTGCCTTAGTGGAGTGCAATATCTAACTATTATTATGCTGAGCCACTATTTTACTATAGGAACAATGGAACTGCTAATACCATATTTTTTGCGCAGTGGCCCTACGGGGGACTTGTGTATCCTACAAGTGCATATTTTATTTATTTGGTTCGGTTATCTATTGTTTGGCACTGGCATAATCCGACGATACTTATTATGCATTATTTTTTAGATAACCTCAAACTCCACAAAAATAGCAAGCCGTAAAAATGATTGGCCGATTTAGAAAAAAAATATATTTGGTTATGATTTTATTGTTCAGCTAATAGCCTAGGAAAATGGACTATCATAGTATGATTGTTCAACCCTTGTCCTTGTTGGGTTGTAGGATTGGGCCTTCGTGCTAGGATATGCCATGGACCTAAGTTACGATATTGAACCTATGTATTATTATATGTTTTCCTTGGGTTTTTGTTTCTCCATTTCGTGCTTCCTTTATGGTACTTGCTATTTAAGGTCTAACCCTACTGGTTTTGCTTGGCCAGGTTTCGAGACAGCACCCGAAGATCCAGCATACCTTCCCCCAACTCATGGCATGTACCAGGAATATGGTCGCACGAGATAGCGAGTGGGTTTTCTTCTTCCCTGCTCGTCATTGCACATTTACTTCTTTTGGCATTTAGCCACCGGCACCAGTTAGCTGGCTCGTCTGGATATTAGTTTTCTTACATGTTGTATTAAATCAGACTGCAGCTGATCACTGTGATATAATTTTTTATTCATCCAGCTTCTTATTTTGCATAGCTGGTCTCCAGAATATTTTAAGAAAAGCCTTTGGGACGCCTTATTACTTTATCATATATGCTCTATTCTTACTATTTTTTGTTCGAATAATTTAGACATAGAAGTTCTTGAGCCTAGGAGACTACATTATAGTATGCACCCCCTTGTCTTATACAACCGTGATCGTTGTATGACGTATAGTACCTTATACGGGGTAGCTAGCCATGTCCGTCTTCGTATTCTGGTAATGGAGCGTGACACAGGTAATTCAGGGGAATGTACCATGGCCGATGTTAAACGCACCCATTCTAATACAGTTAGCATCACCAGTAATATAGACTATAATACCTGTAGAAAGTCAGTATAGGCCTCTGTTACCGCCTCAAATGAAGTAATTCCAACAAACACAAAGACCACAACAAACTTATACTGGTAAGAAGAAGCATGGCTAGGCTTTCTTGATGGATACTAATGAGAAAAAAATTCCTAGAAAAGTTTTGCCATGTACTATATTAGTTTTATCTTATCCAACAACAATGTTAAGTGATTTAGGCGCTACACATTCCTTTATATCTGCTGCTTTTATATATTTATATGAGATTGAATCTGAATTATTACCTACAAAATTAAGAATCCTAACAGAAAATGGTTTGGTGGAAGTCAATCATAGCTGTAAAGCCTATCCAATCAAAATTGGAGGTAAAATATTTCGAGTAAGACTTTTGGTTTTTCCAATGATCAATTATGGTATAGTCTTCGGAATGGATTGGTTGACATTAGCAGTAGCTAATACAGATTATGGTCAAGAAAGAGTTACGTTTTAACTTCCAGGAAGAGAAATACGTAAATTTATTTGGGATCATAATGAAGATCAAACAGAGAAGATCGAAGAACTTAGACTGCCAATTCGAGGAGTATTCCAAAACATTGAAAAAAATAATTCTCGAGGATACTATCTGAATTTAAGGATATATTTACTTATGAATTACTGATGTCACGCTCCAGTCCCAAAATACACGGGACCTGGCCACGTGGCAATGGCCAGCTAATACGTCTCCGAGGGAATATCCAATTTAATGGATCCAACAAAACGTATTACGATGTCCTAAATTACTAACAAGTCCAATACTAACATACAACAGGTAATATCTAATCTCATCCATAATATAAACAAGAAGAACTGAAATAAATACTGGAAAATAAATGCAAGTCTGAAATATTATGGTACAATCGAAGATATGTCTGGTGGGAACAAACCTACTACAATGATGAAATAAGAGTACTGAAAGACAGATAAAGGAGTAATAACTAAGGCATCAGCTGACTAGGTAAGGATGCTCCAATCCTAGGCGAAAGGCCTACCAGTGATTAAGGGAACTCTAACGGAAGCACCTCTAGCTCCTCCTCGGATGCGAACCTTGTCCCCTGTCCGGGTTCGTACATAATAGGATAATAAGCCTCGTCCAAATCTGGAAGGAAACCAGGTCCTCAAAGGGACGTAACAAGATACAAAAATACATGCCATATATAGATACTGAGTAAAATAAAGGGGTGTGTTAACCATCTAGGTGAATGCAATATGAGGACAACCTTAGAACGTATGGGTAGGTGTAGGCATAATGTCCGTACTTCGAAGAGTATGGTATATGTACAAGTAACATCCATTATTCCGAAAAATATGGAATCTGCATGGTATAACGTCCATATTGCTCCGTAGAACGTAGAATTTGAATAGTATAACGTCCATATCATTCTGTCGAACGTAGAATCTGAATAAAGGAAGTCATTAGATCCGTGGCTCCTTTGGATACTACGGAGTCCAATATGTGTATCCCATACGCCTACCAGTTGTCCTCCCTGCCCAATGTAGGTATACAAGTCAAATACACGATGTGCATACCCCGTAACTATATGCCAAGTCTCAACTAATTTATATAACCTAGCTTACGCACTAACCGTGATGCACATTACATGTACCGATAGCTAGTCGGGTACGCGAACCCACATTCCAACATGAGTTTGTTATAGTAAAGCGTGTAAGAGTGTCAGGTCTAGGAATATATCAGAATATTCTCACAATGGTGAGTGATTCTGCTAGTGACTAAGTCAACTACACTACACATCGACGTACTAGTCGACTGCACCCGAGTCAATCTCGGACGCGCACAGTTATATAAAATAATGCAACAAGATATCATGAAAGAATGGGGGGCTGTCCTCAAAAATTAGGTCGACTAGGGCTCCTTGGGGAGGGGGTCTTGTTCACATGAAAGAATAAAGGGTGTAGATAGCTAGGTTGGGTCTAGTTTTGGGTGAGGTTGGGCCCTAACATTAATTTAATTAAAATTAGTGTAATTGGTGCTCTTTAATGAAAGGAAGTACATGGGATTAAAATTGGGTAGGACACAAGATCATGGACGTAGCAGGCTCAGAATAGAATATTGTCATTAACTGGGTTGGACAAAATGGGTTAAGGTTGGGTCGCAAATTTCGATTGGAAAGGACAAGGATGCAATATTGGATTTAATTAAATTTAAACATGGACGTTTGTAACAAATATTGTGCGACTAGAATAAAGCACAATATAGAGTACTTACGAGTTACACAATGGTCAGAATAGAAGGCTGGCACGTCTAGAAAAAGTGTGTGAAATTTGTTGGAAGTTAAATGCTAGTGTAGCGCTCCAATTATCGAAGCAACAGTAAGGTGCACTAAGTGATATAAATATTCCACAATAATTCTAAAATACTATTTTCTAATTTTAATTGTATCCAAATTAACCCTAGTCTCTCTATCTAAGCTAAGTAGACCTAAACTTGGTCGAGGGGGTTTACAACTGAAATTACCACCAGACATAATAGTAGAGTTTACTACAGATTTGGTTCCTGGAGCAACACCAATAGCAAAGAAAATGTATCCTATGAATAAAAAACAATTAGTAGAGTTGGATAAACAAATAAAATAAATATTGACTAAAAAATTTATTCAACCAAGTTTTTCACCTTATGGAGCACTAGTCTTGTTTGTGAAGAAGAAAGATGACACATTACGACTAGTCGTTGATTATAGAGTATTGAATGAGGCGACTATCAAGAATAAATATCCATTACCAAGAATTGATGAGTTATTTAATAAACTTGGAGGAGCATAAGTATTTTCAAAAATTGATCTGAGGTCGGGTTATCATCAAGTAAAAGTAAAGAAAGAAGATGTATCAAAAACGGCTTTTCGGCCCCGATATTGACATTACGAATTCTTAGTTATGCCATTTCGATTAAAAAATGCTCCTGTAATTTTTATGGATCTTATAAATTGCATATTTTATCAATATTTTTATAAATTTGTCATAGTATTCATCGATGATATTTTGATATATTCCAAGAATGAAGAAGAAGATAAAAAATATGTACGGATAGTACTTCAAACTTTGAGACAATAACAATTACATGGGAAGCTTAGTAAATGTGAAATTTGGCTAGACTGTATATCTTTTCTTGGCCATATCATCAGTGGAGAAAAATTTTTAGTTGATCTAAGAAAAGTAGAACTAGTAAAATTATGGCATGTACCAAAATTTGAAGAAAAAATTTGAAGCTTTCTGGGGTTAGCAGGATATTACAGAAGATTTGGAGAAAATTTCTTGAGGATTTATGAACCTATAACACATTTGACATAGAAGGATGAGAAATTTATCTGGACCGATAAATGCCAGGCAGAATTTGAAGAATTAAAATAATTTGAGAAATTTATCTTATTACATCACTTGTTCTAGCTTTAATAAATTGATCTGGAGGTTATAAAATTTATTGTGATGCTTCTGGTAAAAGTATGGGTTGTGTACTATTGCAACATGAAAGAGTTATAGCATATGTCTCTCGTCAGTTGAAGCAGTATGAAAATAATTATCCAACACATGATCTAGAGTATTTGCACTTAAATTATGGCGGTCCTACCTATATGGTGAAAGAGTTAAATCTATACTGACCACAAAGTCTAAAATATATGTTCACCCAGAAAGAGTTGAATATGAGACAAAAGAAGGTGGTTAGAGCTACTTAAAGACTTTGAAATGGAATTGGAATATCATCCTAGCAAAGCAAAAAAATTGCAGATGCATTAAGTAGAAGACCCGCATCATTCTTTATGAATACATCAAAAAAAATCTCCATGATCTAAGAAAATTGGAAATTAAAATTATATATCCCATGGTAGAAGGATCAAGGGATAACTTGCAAGTTCAGTCATCTATAGTAGAGAGAATCAAAGCAAATCAATAAGAAGATACTAAATTACAAGAATTATTGAACACGACTGAAACATGAATTCAAACTGGGATAAGTAAATACCCAGATGGAATATTGAGGTTTGAACACAGACTATGTGTACCAAAATGAGATCTTAGAACAAAAGTTATGTCAGAGGCACATAACTCTCAATATTCTATTCATCGAGGGAGTACAAAAATGTATAAAGATATTAAAAAAATATTTTGGTAGCATGCAATGAAAAGAAAAATTGCAATATTTGTATCAAAATGCCTAGTGTGTCAACAAGTAAAGGCAGAGGATTAGAGGACTGCATGACTTCTTCAGTCTTTACCAATACTAGAATAGAAATGTGATCATATTACTATGGACTTTGTATCAAGACTTTCAATGACTCAAAAGGCTAATAATGCTATTTGGGTTATTGTAGATAGACTTACAAAATCCGCTCGATTTCTACTATTTCGAGTTAGTCAATCAACTGAAATACTAGCTGATATGTATATGAGATAAATTGTTAGTCAGCATGGAGTATTTGTAAGCATAGTTTCAGATAGAGATTCTTGATTTACTTCAAAATTTTGGGAAAGCTTACAATAAAGTCTTGGTACACGTTTACAGTTTAGCTCAGCATATCACCCTCAAATAGATGGCCAATCAGAAAGAACTATTCAAGCTCTCGAAGATATGTTGAAAGCATGTACTCTTGATTTTGGAGGATTATGGGATGATCGGCTTCATCTAATGAAATTCTCTTATAATAGTTATCATACCAACATTAAAATGGTACCCTTTGAAGCTTTGTATGGAGGAAAGTGTCGGTCTCCTAGATGCAGGTGAATGTCAATTATTAGGTCCATAAATGGTGATACAAACTGTAGACAAGATTAAAGCCATAAGGAGTCATCTTCAGGCAGCTCAAGACAGGAAAAATATGTGGGAAAATAAACATATAAAACCTTTAAAATTTTAACCTGGCAATCATGTATTCTTGAAAAAATTTCCATCTCAAGGAACAATCAGATTTGGAACTCAAAAAAAATTAAGCCCAAGGTATATTGGACCCTTTCATGTAATTGAACGAATTGGAGATGTATCATATATATTGGCCTTACCTCCAATACTAGAAAGAATTAATGATGTATTTCATATCTTACAACTTCAAAGATATATACCAGATCCAAATAATATACTAGACCATTCGGAGATAACAGTGGGTCCGACACTCTGAATAGAATAACAACTAGTAAAAATCCTAGATAGAAGAGAAAAGATACTCAAGAACAAAAGCATATCTCTTATACGAGTGGCATGAAGTAAAGATTCTCCTGGTGAATCTACCTGGGAACGGGAAGAAGATATGCGGAGACAGTATCATTATTTATTTGGCACTCAAGGTTTGTTTTAAAGCCTAATTACCTTTTGATATATTCTTATTAGTATAATTTGAATTCCGAGGACGAAATTATTCTTAGGAGGGTAGAGTGTCATAGTTAGTTTCATTTTTTTAATTTTATTATTATTATTACTTATTTGGAAATACAAGTTTTACGAGAATAGTTTTATTATTTTAAAGATATAATTTCTCAATTTTTCAAAATTAAAAATATTATATTATTATTTATTTTACGTAAATCTTACATAAATTTATTAGAAGTGTTATCTATGTATTTGATCATTCATGGATTAGGATTTGATTAGTGTAAAGAATTGTATTTGGATTAGGATTAATTGGTGTTAATTAAAACCCTAATGAAAATTACCTATACTTTTACCAAAATACCCTTTTTACTTAACCCTTAGCTTCCTTAAGAGGCCAAGGGGGTGGCCGGCCATAGGGGGGTCCAATAAACTTGGTTTACACTCTTTAGAACAAAAAATATCTTATAAAGGATAAGGAGGTTGATTGTTATATATATAAGAATTTAATTATATATATATACATATAAGTTTTCTTCTTTACATAACCCTTTAACTCCTTCTTTCACCCTTCACCCTACAACACTCCTATCTCACCAAAACCCTAGCTCTCTTTCCCTACACAAATTATAAACCTACAAGAGCTAAGGCGAGTCCTCCTCTTTGTAAAAATCTTATTTTAGTATAATTTTTCATATTATTCATGGTTTAATTCTATTGTTCAAAATAAAGTTTATATTTTAGATTAATGTTGAGATTAATATATATTGTTTAGAACATGATTCTAAGGATTATTGGTTAAGGTGACACACCCATAGGAGGCTTGGACATGAATTAGAATTAGAAATATAGGTGTTGAATTTGTTTCCACTAGGCAACATTTTTCAGAGCTGGTTTTGATCTAGTAAACTGGTAAAAATCTAAATATTTCTAAATAAAAATCGTTAGAAATTTGATATGATTTCCAACCATATATGATACGATAATGTTTGGTGTATATGTTTGGAGTTATTGGTTGTACAATACGGAGATGGAATCCATAAATTAAAATCAGGAAGCTTTGTACACATTATTTTGTAGGCCAGATTTGACCTATTAAACTTTGTCAAAACCAGGATATGTCTAAACGTGTTTAGTTGAAAATTAGATAATATTTCCATCAATATATGATATGCTGGTATTTGGATGTATACGATAGGAGTTATTATCCATTCACTGTTGATGTAGAAATCTAAAAATTAAATCTAGGACAATATACACCTTATTTCGTAGGCCAATTTTGACCTATTAGACTTTGTCAAATAATAATTATGTCTAAATAAATTATTTAGAGGATTCAAGAAGCTTTCCAACCATATATAACTTGATGATAGTTATATTATATGATAGGAGTTATGGTCTATGCAACATAGGGTATACATGCTAGAATTTTTGGACAATTTAGTTTTGTGCTTTTATGTATTTCTATCTATCATATTAATTATGTGTGACCGGTGCAGAGTTGTTCCACCGAAGGAACTTTGACCCATGTCAATTATACGGAGAGTAGGTCTGGGTTGGTTATAATACTGTGTTTGGAGGCTCAAATTACAAAGGAGACTCTGTCCGAAATGCTAAGAATTTCGGAAGATAGCCTAATTTCGAATCTTAAACGTTGTGATATCGTACCGAACCCTAAACCTAAATAATTGTATATTAACTAGAGATAGATATATGACTACTCTAGAAATATTTAGAGGTCAATTATATAAGTTTTGGACTCGTAAGGACATGGACATGTAAATACATAAGCGATCTAATTATCAAATCTTGTTTCTTGGTTCCGGAATATCATGTTGACTGTATTCTCCTATTATGTGATATTAACGCATATAGAGAACTAATTGGTGTTATTCCAATAGTTGGAAATATTTTTGCTAAGTGATATTTATAATGAAGAAAGACATATCAAGAGTTTTAATTATTAGAGTGGACTTAGGATTGATTTTAAGTGTAGAATAGAGCATTGGGCGGGGAAGAACAATTTGGATAACATCGTATGAATTTTTGGCAATATAATCAATAAAACTGATCAGTACTTGTAAGTTCTTCGCAAGGTCTTGCATTGAGACTGGGTGAATGCTTAGGTCACCTACCTACCTATATCGCGTGTTATCTATAAATGTTTACCATAATTCGATAAAAAGTCAAATTTTGGGTTAATTGATGTATATGATTTATTGCTCCTGAAGAGGAGTTGTCGGACTATTATGTTGTAAAACCCCTCACCCAAAATATGTATTTTGTGTGTATTTTATATTATTATATTTATTATAGATTATTTTAAATATTGAAATACTATAGAGTATTCTCTTATTTAATTAGAAAAATAAATTTCTTGATATATTTAATTATATAAATATTTATTTGGAATCATTTTTAGGCAATTTTAGATTTTTAGAGATTTTTCTAAAATTTTTGGGTAATTAAAACATAGAAAACATAAATTTCTAGGACCTCCATTATTTACTATGAGACCATACTTACATATTGTTCCTACCAAATATTTATTTTAGTTAAAATATTTAATTATATTTTTTTGTAATTTATTTAGAATTTAAAAAAATTTATTTAGATTTTTGAAATTATTTAGGATTTATTTGGATATATATAGTCTTAATATTATATAGATAATAAATTAGTATTAATAGATATTAATAAGATTATATATAAATTATTTGAATTATCTTTAATTCTATTTAAGATTATAAATTATTGAGATAAACTAAAACTCTATTTTAAATTAATTCAAATACTGAGCCTACTAGGAAAGCAACTTCATGCATATCCTATCCTTATTTAAATTCATCATAATCCTATCCAAATTAACCAATCCTAGTCGTATTCAATTAAATAGTGTCCACCATTATAAATACCTCATCCTTCATATTTTTCTTCCCCAAATTTCCGTCTTTTTCGTCCAAAAATAGTCGAAATTCGTCATAAATTTAGCCTCATTTTCTTGTAGTTATGACGACTTAAAAAGACGATATCTCCTAGCTTCGAACTCCAAACGCGCTCCAGTTTTTTTGTTAGAACTATATCAAGGTTAATTTTCTGATTATATAAAATATTTTAATAATTTATGAACCTATTTTGTCATAAAATTCTAAAAGTGCCAACTGTCCGAAATCAGACGTGTTTTCAAGATTTTGGGTGATCCCGAACTCGGAATTACGAGCCGTTTGAAGTTTCAAAAATCTAACATGATGAACTTCCAAAATATTATTTTTCCAGAATTTAATATGCAAGTTTATTCTACTGTAAAATTTGTGCAACGTAGACGTAAATAAAAAATTATCAAATATGCCATATGTACGCCTTTGTGGCCCTAACTCTTTATCGACTTGTGATTTTATTAAACCATCAATTCCGACGTTCATGTAGCACTAAAATCTATAAAATTTTATACACAAATCCAAGATTTGAGTTGATTGACTTTTTGGTCAACGGATTGCCTCGATTTGCATGCCACGGATCACAAATTCGTGAAGTTGACTTTCTTTGGACCAAAATTAGGGTTTAGTAATAAAATTAGATTATAATAAGATTAAAATACTATTTTTGGTTATTTTATTCAGAGTTAAAATAGATTAAAATGGAGTAACCTATTCATCCACTTTTGTAACCTAACTGCTTACAGTACTTTGCATGCTTATTATATTTTTATATATTCATTGCATGTGTATTTTCTTTCTGTCATAATTATATACTATACATATGTTGACACACACTTGACACGTAGTATCATGGAAGGGGAGGACAATCAGTAGGCGTATGGGGTATAACCGCTCTGGTAAACCATAGTATCTAGTACGCACTACGGTAGTATGTCACGCTGGTCGCTACCCTTGAGGTATATCAATTTCTGGAGTCGCGCTGGTCGCTACCCTCGAGGTATGTCAATTTCTGATATTCTAGACATGTGTGTGAGTTATGAGATTAGATAGAGTAGCCTACCCATGCCCATACGTCGAAAAATTGTCCTCATTATGCATATTCATATAGATTGTCTTGTATAGCGTACTTATATATTTCTACCTATTATGCATGTTTACTGTATTCAAATTGGCATGCTTCTATGAATCTTGTTACGTCCCTCTGAGGACCTGGTCCCTTTCCAGGTGTAGACGATCATGACTATTCGTAGGAGCACGGATCAGGACTTGCTACTTATCTCTTTCGAGGAGGTCTTCTGTAAAACCCCTAATCCTAAAAATCGTATTAATCTATTTTTAATGAATTGTTAATTTAATTATAGTAATTATAAGCTAATTAGGAAAAATAGATATTATTTAATTTTTATTTTAGGTGTTGGTGCATTTAGGAGATTTATGGAGCCAGTATAAATTTTTTTTTATTTATTTCATGTAGGAGACCCTTTGGACAGTTGCTTGCTTAATGGTATGCATTAATACAAATTCTAGATTTTTCTATGTGTATATATATATATATATATATATATACATATATACATATATTTTTAAAAGAAATAGAAAAGAAAAAAGAAAGAAAATGATAGAAAAACAAAAAAACAAAATTCTCCTATTGGATCCCTAATTCGTTATCCCTAACCTACCCAAACCCGCCCGCTTAGAACTAAGAAACAGCTGCAGCCTCAGCCCTTTGCATTAGATCGAGCCCCCCCCCCCCCCCCGTTGACCCCGCGATCCCATCTCTTCATATATATATATATATATATATATATATATATATATATATATATATATATATATATATATATATATATATTTAACATCCTTCATTCGACAAAACCCTAACCCTAGATCATATCTCTCTTTTCATCTCGACCTCCACCATCTCGATCCAGACCGCAACGACGTTGAGCCATCGCGCCCTGCCCAGTCCAACCGTGAGAACCGCCCGCACGACGACCGTGACCCGCGTAACCCTGCACACTGCAGAAAGTTACAGCAACTTACCTATGTTCCAGCCCTGTTTTCCGTCATCTCGCTCAACCAAACTCGACCTCGTCTTCACCGGTACGTTCACCACTTAACCCTCTTCAATATCTGTATGATAGTTGACCTCGAACAATGTGTAAACCTAGGCGAAAATCGACGCCAAGTCGATAAAAAACTACGACTTTTAAAATTCCATAAATTCCGTTACGATGACCCATGTTCCCGGATTCGTATCTCCCACCATAGAGATCCGAATTCAATTTTTCTTTTTGGTATGTGAAGACCACTTGACCTAGTTTATTTTTTGTTAAATAAATTAATTTATTACTTATTGTGTGTAGAATTAAATTAGTCAGAAAACCCTAAAAATATATTTTTTCCATCCTCCAAAAATTGTGATACGGAGCTCGCCCCACCAATCGGGACCGCCCCGTCGTGTACCAAGTATACCAAAAGATGCGCGCAGTATACCCGGACATGTGGGATTTCGCAAAAAGTGATTTGGACGCTTGTACGCATCAAAATCAGTCCGTATTCGCAGAAGAATCCCTGTGTCGCAACTTTTTACAAAAGCCCTACTCATTTTGTGCACGCTTGTTAGAATGCGACAAAACTTGCGCCACTGGACTCATGGTATCGCGCTGGTCCTGTGACCCAAGTTTCACACGATTCTGAGACAGTTGACCAAGTCGCCAATTGGCGGGCCCTACGGTTGACTTTTTGGACAAATTTGTGTTCGGCTCACCGGAATCCAAAATTGGAAGTACCGTTGAGTTCGCATTGACATTTAGAATTGGTTTGACCTATAATTTGTCACATTTAGAGACCTTTATCCTTGGCACACTTTTCGGTAAAAAGTGGCCCACATATGGAGCCAACTTTGACCCAAAATTACCGTTTTGCCCCTGTGTCCAAATTGGACGAAAGGAGAGTGTTTTATAGCTATTTTGCTTATTTTAGAAATGTTGGTGATGTTTATTTCAGCATCCGGAGACGTTCATTCTGAGGTCGTAGTTTTTGACTCTAAGTGTTTACATCTGGACGTTATATTTTGCAGCTCTCTTGCTAGGCAAGTATACCTTGCCTTGTTATACTATTTAAATTATGTATTATTAGTCGCATGTTTATATTATATAATTGTGCGCGTCCGAGAGAGACTCGGGTGTAGTCAACGAATGCGTTGACGTTAGGACAGTGTCTGACCTAGAGTCTAGTAGACCCACCTAAAGTTGTTGAGTTATTGGTATGACTCCTAGGCCTTGACACATTTCTTACACGTGTTGTGAGTCTCATGTAGGGTACAAACTTGCGTATATGGTTGGCCACCTGTACATGTAAGTCGTGCGACGGATAGGGTATAACTACTAATAGTGTTGAATGTTATTGACTTAGCAGTTATTAGTAGTCGGAGCATAGACTATTGTAGTACGAAAGTCCAATCCTTGTCCTTGTTTGGTTTTGAGGTTGGACTATCGTTCTAACGATAGACTATGAGCCAGAGTTACGATACCGATACTTGCACTCTGTCTCGGTGTAGTAGCTACTGCGTGTTATGGATACAACATGCATAGATCATTGGGCGGGGAAGACAATTAGAAGGCGTATGGGACAGACATTTGGTTGCCGTAGCTTCAGAGTAAACTGTGGGGCCGTGAGTCTCAGTGTTACCCGGTTATGGGATCAGTGTTACCCGGTTATGGGCCAATGATATCCGGTTATGGGATCAGTGTCGCCCGGTTATGGGAGTATATGCTTGTCGATACATCCTACAGAGGTTACTAGTTGCGCGCTATCATGATGGGTGATGTAGTCAGCATATACATCTGGCATCCAGTTTACAGCTAATGCGAGATACTTAGCCTCTGGCTTGACGCTACGCTTTATACTTTTTACCTACCCATACGTACCAAGGTTGTCTTCAAAGTGCATTTCACTTAGCTGGTTAGGTCACCTTTGAGTATTCATAGTATTTACTTTATAGCATGCTTTTATGTATCTTGTTATGTCCCTCTGAGGACCTGACCATTTCCAGGTATATTGTTCATGAGCATTTGAAGGAGCGTAGATCCGGACTGGCTACTTATATTACGAGAGGTCTTCTCTTTGAACCTCGTGATGGTTAGAGGTTGTATTTATATTGTATTTGTCTTGTTTATTCTTTATTCTAGTTCGACAGTGGATTTAATTCCATCTGCCTGTCGTCTTTAGATACTTTATTTTGGGATCTACTTATAGATATTGATGATTCATTATATTTGATTTCCTGTGGATGAGATTATATTATACATTGTGACTTGTGATAGTTTATACCACTTGTGGATTTTGATATTCATATTACAACGTACGTATATGTTTTGGTTTCCATATATGGGAGTTGCCATATCCATGCGGTTGGCATGCTTACGTGTCCTAGTCCTACATATTTTGGGACTGGGGCGTGACATCTTCTCTTCGAATCCCATTGTTCATTAGATGTTCTTATGTGGTTTCTCTTATATTCTAGTTTGGCAGTGGATTTATTTTCACCTGACTATTATTTTTGAATTATTCAGACTCATTATTCGAGTTTAGTTATTTTTTTCTATGACTTGTTGTGTGCATGCGATTAGTATTTTCTGTGACTTGTGACAAAATATATACCACATATGAGTTAATATTCATATTACAGCATAGTGTATTATGGTATCCATATATTGGAGTTGCCATATACATACGGCTAGCATGCTTACGTATTCCTCATCCTACGTATTTTGGGACTGGGGTGTGACATATTTTTATGGTGGCCCATGCAGGTCGAGAGCATATTGTCTCGGTTACGTTACTGTACCGAGCAAGCCGGCGCATAGGATTAGAGTATAGGATCTCATCCACTTATTTAATCATCTCCCTTGATTTCATTTCGCATTCTTATTTGATTACTTGCATTGCATCTTACTTGATCCTTTCACAATGTCAATCTTATCTTTTCTTTCGTTCTTGATAGGGGTTAGGAAGGTAACTTGTACTGGGTATAAACACTCTATTATTCAATAACACTATTAGTTAAGTTCTTATAAGTTTTGTAGTATACCTCATAACCTAGTATCACATAGTCCTTTTGACCCATTAATGAATTGTAATTGTATGACACCAACTATAGACTTGCATAAGAAGATAATATTTATCTATACTGTAGAACTTAGAGGCCATACCTCCATTTGGTCGACCAGAGACTTAGATAAGAAGTTAGTATAGCAACTGTAGAGGCACAACACTGATCTTCTTGGTGAACTTGAATTATTTTGTACCTTCTTTCATCATAATCTAGCGTACTTATATTTTTTTAACTACCTTGACTTATGCTGCTATTATAGACTAGTTTTGCAAGATTATTCTTTTATCGAGCTTGTCCATGACATATATATTATTGGGTGCACACACTAATACAATTGTCTATTTAGAATCAGTATATTATGGTCTGATCAACCTTAGTGCGCTTGGTTCGCTCTTCGCATGACTATCTTACGTGGATTGAGATATATAGTTGACTCAACTTGTTAGATGAATATACTTGCCCTCTAGACAAGTCAGAGCATATCATATCAGGTACATAACTGTTCTGATATAAACATGTGAATAGGAATTTATCAAAAATAAGATTTTAATCCACAACTGCCTTGACAACTACCTTTTGAATTTTTTAATCGCTTTGAATCCCATACTTGTATTCTATCACCCCCTCTTTGAATTCTTTATTATTGTTCTTCGTCTTTCCTATTTCGGAAAGACGAACGCTCGTGCTTGGTATAAGTTTGATACACGTAACTAGATATACCCTATAGGCTAATCGCATTACTTGGTAACTATCTTTTATAATTAAGGGCTTATCATATGTGATATATTTGGTGTTAAAACTTTTGAGGATTGAATAACACGATTAAATAATTGGAGAAAGTTTTTCTTAAATGTATAGCCTATGTAATTGATCGGTAAATTCTAAGTTGGGTAGAAGTTGCATTATCAACTTGAGGTAAAAAAATTTAAATTATAATCAAGTAAGAATAGATTGAGAGATTTAAGTCATTTTAATTTTAAGAATTTTTAAAAGCATGATTTAGATTATGATGATTTAACTTTAAAGATAAGAATGCCTTATAGAATAATTTTTAAAATTTTGATATTGTGGACCAATTTTTATAATTTGAGCACATGATTTAAATTTTGAATATTGGAGATTGAATTAAAAATTTATATATTAAAAAAAGTAGAATTCTAAACATTAACATTGATGGATGGAATTCAAAATTTTATAATTTGATAATTTGAATTAAAAGTTAAATTTTGATTATTGGATCACCTATTTGAAATGTTGATAATAGAAATTAAATTTAAAATTTGAAGAGTACAAAACTCTTAAGTTAAAATATAGGAATAAGATTTGATTAGAATTGTTTAAAATCTATAGGAGATTATGATAGTTGGAAATCGTGATATAAAATTTAATGTGGGTTATTTAAATCTTGAAGATGTCATATAGATTTGAATTAAATTTGGATGTTGAATATTTAAAAATCTAGAAGATATTTTGATAGGTTAAATTTTGATTTAAACAGTGGTTATTTTAATTTTGAAGAGATTGTGACGGATTTGAATAGATTTTGTCATTTAAATTTTTGAGAAGATTACGGTTGACTTGCCTTAGATACAAATGTGAAAGATTTAACAAATCATTCCTTATTTTTAATTTTGATGATGAAATTATTCTAAGTTTGGTAGATTGTAAACCCCCTCACCAAAAATATATATTTTGTGTGTATTTTATATTATTATATTTATTATAGATTATTTTAAATATTGAATTACTTTAGAGTATTCTCTTAGTTAATTAGAAAATAAATTTCTTGATATATTTAATTATATAAATATTTATTTAGAATTATTTTTAAGCAATTTTAGATTTTTGGACATTTTTCTAGAATTTTTGTTTAATTAAAACATAGAAAACATAAATTTCTAGGACCTCCATGATTTACTATGAGACCATACTTACATATTGCTCCTACCAAATATTTATTTTAGGTTAAAATATTTATTTATATTTTTCTGAAATTTATTTAGAATTTTAAGAAATTTATTTAGATTTTTGAAATTATTTAGGATTTATTTGGATATATATAGTCTTAATATTAGATAGATGCTAATTTAGTGTTAATAAATATTAATAAGATTATATATAAATTATTTGTATTATCTTTAATTTTATTTAAGATTATAAATTATTGAGATAAACTCAAACTCTATTTTAAATTAATTCAAATCCTGAGAACTTCATGCATATCATATCCTTATTTAAATTTATCATAATCCTATCCAAATTAACCAATCCTAGTCGTATTCAATTAAGTAGTGTCCACCATTATAAATACCTCATCCTTCATATTTTTCTTCCCCAAATTTCCCTCTTTTTCGTCCAAAAATAGTCAAAATTCGTCATAAATTCAGCCTCATTTTCTAGTAGTTATGACGACTTAAAAAGATGATATCTCCTAGCTCCGGACTCCAAACGCGCTCCAGTTTTTTTAGTTAGAACTATATCAAGGTTGGTTTTCTGATTATATAAAATATTTTAATAATTTATGAACCTATTTTTCCAGAAAATTCTAAAAGTGCTAGCTGTCCAAAATCAGACGCGTTTTTGAGATTTTGGGAGATCCTAAACTCGGAATTGTGAGCCGTTTAAAATTTTGAAAATCTGACATGATGATCTTCCAAAATATTATTTTTCCAGAATTTAATATGCAAGTTTAATCTACTATAAAATTTTTGCAACGTAGGCGTAAATAAAAAATTACCAAAAACTGTCATATGTGCGCCCTTGTGGCCATAACTCTTTACCGACTTGTGATTTTTTGAAACCGTCAATTATGGCATTCATGTAGTGCTAAAATCTATAAAATTTTACACACAAATCGAGGATTTGAGGTAGTTGACTTTTTGGTCAATGGATGGCCTCGATTTGCGTACCACGGATCACAAATCCGTAAAGTTGACTTTCTTTAGACCGAAATTAGGGTTTGATAATAAAATCAGATTATAATAAGATTAAAAATACTATTTTAGGTTATTTTATTCAGAGTTAAAATAGATTAAAATGGAGTAACATATTCATCCACTATTGTAACCTAACTTGTTTAATTTATGTGACAGGTAGATCGGACGACGCCTTGAGTTGGGACTTCATTCTTTTTCAGACCAGGCAAGATACCTTGCCAAATTGCTTACAGTACTTTGCATGCTTATTATATTTTTATATATTTATTGCATGTGTATTTTCTTTCAGCCATAATTATATACTATACATATGTTGACACATACTTGACACATAGTATCATGGGAGGGGAGGACAATCAGTAGGCGTATGGGCTATAACCACTCTAGTAAACTGTAGTATCTAGCACGCACTACGGTAGTGTGTCGCGCTGGTCGCTACACTTGAGGTATGTCAATTTCTGGAGTCACACTGGTCGCTACCCTCGAGGTATGTCGATTTTTTATGTTCTAGACGTGTGTGTGAGTTATGAGATTAGATAGAGTAGCCTACCCATGCCCATATATTAAAAAGTTGTCCTCATTATACATATTCATATACATTGTCTTGTACAGCATACTTATATATTTTCTACCTATTATGCATGTTTACTGTATTCAAATTGGCATGCTTCTATGTATCTTGTTACGTCCCTCTGAGGACCTGATCCCTTTCCAAGTGTAGACGATCTTGACTATTCGTAGGAGCACGGATCAAGACTTGTTACTTATCTCTTTCGTTGATGTCTTCTCTTCGAGTCCTATTGTTCATTAGATGTTCTTATGTGGTTTCTCTTTTATTCTAGTTTGGCTGTGGATTGTTTTCCACCCGACTATTATTTTTGGATTATTCAGACTCATTATTCTAGTTTAGTTATTTCTTTTCTATGACTTGTTGTGTGGATGAGATTAGTATTTTCTGTGACTTATGACAAAATATATACCACATGTGAGTTAATATTCATATTACAACGTACGTGTGTGTTATGGTATCCATATATTGGAGTTGCCATATACATACGGCTGGCATGCTTACGTTTTCCTAGTCCTACATATTTTAGGACTAGGCGTGACATAAGCACTGTGCCTACCTTCCACCACCTGATCCCTGGTAACGAGATTATTGCCTAGATAGTGCTCGTGACACTACAAATGTGAGATCCAAATATTTTCTCTAACTTGTTTCATCATATAGGAAAAACTGTATTGTGGTTGTGTTGGTGACTTTAGGACTTAAGGAATGGTTTGAATACAATTATTTTACTATATTAAGATTATTTGAGAAGTTAGTTCAAAGTCATATATTGTCATTTACTTAGAGTTTATTTGGTATAGATTCCCATTATACTTGGTCTTCTGTATCATATTATTTTATTTATTCAACCTTCCTTGAATCGAGGACTTGTATGTCTTTGATGACCTAGTTTTGATCACTAGATGAAGGCCATGATAAAGGTGACATACTTCCCTTATATAATGTGGATGAGTAGGAAGAGTAAGGGATGCTGTGGATAGTCACATGACTTCATTTTGTGTTCAAGTATAATTATATGTATATTAATCCTTATGGGATATAAACATATGATTGTATAATTAGTGAGCACCTTATATAATATCTTTTAAAGATAAAACTCAAACTTGTGAGATATAAATGAAAATGATTAATGTTATGAATGCACTGATTTCTTACCTTATTGTTGATTTAGAATTACTCTATACTTTATCTTGGAACTTACAGGCAACAATCGTGGTTACGAATATATGTTATTCGTAAAGTACGTAGCTTGGGGATACTATTTACATACTTAACTCACCGTATATTGGAAGTGGACCGTGACACCTATGGACTGTTCGTTGGTGAAAGAGAGATTTTTAGAGGTCTATTCAAGATAGTCTAGTAGTTACTTTCTTTGGATTTGATGTTTAGCGGATTTGTTCCCGAGTTGTGGTTCAAATGTATTTATTGGATTTGTAATTTAAATAGTTTTTGTAAATGAACAATAGATGAAAATTGTGATTAAATATTGTGTATTGAGTTTGATGATTGCTATTGACGTCTAGACAGCGTATTACCGTCGATACTGTGGCATAGGCTGGGCTTGGCCACATACTCATATTCCAAAAAGTGAGAGCGGGTCGTTACAAGTTTTTATGGTGGCCTATGCAGATCCATTTTCGCAAATAATGAGAACTCGTTGTAGTACTTAAGTTAGACGTACTACTGTGAGCCTGCAACTAGTAAAAAGATTTTACGAGAAAGTGCTCATTCATAAATTAGGATTGATTTGAATTTAGGAGAATGACTAGGACTAAGTATATAATAGGAAAGTCCTTATTTTAATTGGATCGCTTGGGTTGTTAAGTGTGTTACATAGGCTATGTGATTAAGATAGGGACACATATTGAATTTTGAGGTAACCCTTATAGATGAATGTGAGACATTTTTATGTGAGGATATAATATTGTATTTTGTTACGATAGTTTGATCTAAGGTGGGTAGACTTCTGTCATGACCAGCACCCAGATGATCGAGGCACAAGTATGTGATAAGGTCCAGCCTACGACGTAAACAACGATGTAGAACACTGTCTAGGTCATCTATCTATAAATAACAATCTCACATAGTATCCAACTTCATAAGTAGTACAATGATATACATATAGCGATAACAATACTCAATCACAAATCTAAAAGTACGATAAGATATCAAGGAAGAATCCAAAAAATAACCACAAAGTCTAACTACAACACAAATCTTAATTTCAAATAATAACATACAAATCTCCAATAATTGCCGAAAACAAATTCGGTACCAAATAAATCAATACTAGATAACTAGCTAAAAGTCTCTGATATAAATATCCTGCAATAAGTTTCTACTCCTAAGCCACATGAGCAATCTCAGCAACCTCACCCTTGGTCCGTAGTAGGTCGGACACCAATCCTCCAAATCTACTGAAAATTTTTATCAGTCTGGATGGAACGAGTACAACCAAATAGTAGTTTCAATTAATTGACAAAGACTATAAAATAGTAAATAGAGAATGAAATACATGATAAGAAAGTAATAAACTGATATAATGATAAACAATAAAGAGAGACGAGTAATGTAAAGCAATATGGCATAATCGGGACATATTAGAGGTGGAAAATAAAGGAACTACAAGTAACAGGTACAAGATAGTATAATCATAAAGTATAAACTGAATAGGAAGAACTGCAACTATACTAAGTGTTTTGAAATACTAATTAGATATGTAATCGGCTTAGGATATCCAATAATTTATAATAAGGTAAAGCTAGCTCAATCATACGTGAAGTGTATCATTAGCTAGTACCCGATGATTTACACTACTTGTCAATAGTTCTTTATCACATATATACCAAGCACTTCCCCGACCCTACTGGTACGATGGATCCAACCATGACATGTGACTATCCAATAATCTGTGTCCAATGTCAATGCAATAAATAATATCCAATATCAATACGATAAGTCAAGGTAACATCTCATGATTGTAGATCCAATATATGTACCAATCTGTGTACCATCGTATAAGGAATCAGGTATCACATTTCTAAATACTTGAATCATAATAATTATAAAATAAAATAAAAACTATCAGAGAATGTATTCACCTAAAATCTAGTGCTAAATATCAAATGATGTCACGCCTAGTACCGGAATACGGAGACGGACATGACAGCTACCCCGTACAAGGAACTATATATCGTACGGCGATTACAGCTGTATAAGAAAAGGGGGTGCATGCTACAATAAAGTTTTCTATGGTCAAGAACTTCTATGTCTCAATTATTCAAACAAGAAATAGTAAGCATAAAGCATATATGATAAAGCAATATAACATCCCAAACGCTTTCTCAAAATATTAGTCCAGCTATGCAAAATGGATGCTGGAAGAGTAACAAAAGTACATGACAGTGATTAGCTACAGTCTGATTTAATACAATCATGTAAGAAAACTAATATCCAGACAAGCCGGCTAACAGGTGTCGGTGGCTAAACGCCAAAAAGAAGTAAATGTCCAATGACGAGCTAAAAAAAAGAAAATCCACTCGCTATCCCCTACGACCATGTTCCTGGTATGCGCCGTGAGTTAGAGAAAATTACGATGGATTCTTGGATGCTGGCTCGAAACTTAGGCATGTAAAACCAGTGGGGTTAGACCCAAAATAACAAGTACTACAAAGGAAGCATAAAATAGAGAAACAAAAACTCAAGGAAAACATATAATAATACATAGGTTCAGTGTCATAACTTAGGCCCATGGCATATCCTATCTCTAAGGATCAACCCTACAACCAAACATGGACAAGGGTTGAGCAATCACACTATGATAGTCCATTTCCTAGGCTAGTAGTTGAATAATACAATCACAACTATGTCCTTTTTCTTAAATTGGTCAATCATTTATACGTCTTACTATTTTGTGGAGTCTGAGGTTATCTCAGAAATAATGCATAATAAGTATCCTCAGATCACGCCAGTGTCAAACATGTGCTAACCGAACAAAATAAAAAAATAGGCACTTGTAGGATGCATCAGTCCCCCGTAGAGCCACTGCGCTAAAAATACGGTATTAGCGGTTCCAGTGTTCCTATATTAAAATAATGGCTCAACATAAAATAGTTAGATACTACAATCTACTAAGGCAGATGATATACAGTATCTGTGGTGACCATCCCACAACGCACTTAGAATGAATCTCTGAAGGAAGGTTCGTTGGCATGATCTCGGGATATCGTTTCCTCTAATGTTACTACCACTTTTAGTTACCTAATTAGTCTTAGGTTGTGTTTGAAATCTCAAGGAGTGGTCACATGAGAATTTTCTTTAAGATGTCGTACAAGGTACGGGCACGCTAGATACGAATCCATGGAAGTCAAATCTAGATTCACCCGAGCGTGTATGCAACATTCAGACAATCAATATCCTAGCTACGCTTTGGTAGTTGACTCACTTATTATGTACGTACTGGGAAAGCTATAAATATATATTTATAATATCATGTGTTTAGGAATTTAAAGCCATTCTCGATGCACAACCCAAATATAATCATTTAATACGTGACATGATGTATCGTACCTCGGCGCACATTAAATCATGAATAATTATCAAGCAAGAGTGGTATCAGCATGGATACAATATTCGAGTACAATTACCAATTATATATTGGGTTACAAAAGTAAAAGAAATATTCAATCAAACAAGCAGGGCCGCATGGGTCTCTAGGACGCATGGAAAGTCAGGCCCCATGACAATCTTGGTCGCATATGGAGTCAGGCCGCATATAAAGTCAGGCCAGATGGAAAGTAAGGCCGCATGCTAAAGGTTATGGTCTACTCCTTGGGACAAGTGATAAAGTGACTGGCAATAAATAAATAAAGTGTCTGTAATGTGACCTAAAGTGACTGATGTGACAAGCCATAAAGTGTGTCAGGAAGAAAAGACAAAATGAAAGAAATAAGTGCCAAAGGTTCAGAGCCATGCATCCAAAGAAAATAGTGGTCGCATGCTCGCCAGGCCGCATGAGTGTTAGGGTTGCATGGGGTTCGAAGTCGCATGGAGTCCTCTTGGACTTAGCAAAATTCTCGTGAAAGCACAAGGTGTTCAAGGACACTTTTGTAAATCAGCAATCATGTGTCCAACAAGATGGACGCACACTGTCAGTATGTGGCAAGAGTTTAAGCTGCATAACCCTCTCAGGCCGCATGGCACTCTCAGCCGAATATGCTCACTGGCCGCATGGGAACTTCTTCTTCTCCAACAGTTGGTTCGGCCATGGCGAAAAAACTCCAAAATAAAATAAAATCTAGTTTTGTTCATAAAATCCTTATTTTAAGTCTAAATCGGGTGAACCAAAAGCTAAAATGCACTAAATTAAAAATACATTCCAAATACGTATATCGGAAATGGAGAGTGACATCTCTATCCACATTAGAAAAATTTTGTCCTTGTAATTCGAATCCAAGAAATAGCTAGAGAATTCAGGACAAGCACGATACAAATCTACTCGCAATGACACATGCAAGCAATATTATCACAACATATAGGTGATCCCCAGATCACGAAAACTAGATACGAAGGCATAAGAAAGAATATACCTTCTGAATCAAATAGATGCAGGTACCGAGATCGAATATTGTCTCGCGCTCCAACGTTGATTTCCCTAGAGAATGATGGCCCCAAGCAACCTGGACAAGAAAAATATTCTGATTCTTGAGCACCTTCTCCCTTCAGTCTAATATGGATACGGATTGCTCCTCGTAAGATAAATTGGTACCAACGACTAATTCAGAGTGATCGAGTATATGACTCAGATCTGGAACATATCTACACAACTGGGACACATAAAATACATCATGTACCTCACGTAATAAAGTCAGAAGGGCAAGAAGATAAGCAACATCGCCTACCCGTTTGAGAATATCGAACGAACCTACATATCGCAGACTAAGCTTCTCACAAAACCTGAATCTAATGACTCAACTGGTAGGATAAATCCGAAAAAACACGTGGTCGCCAACAAGAAACTTTAAAGGTCTACGATGTTGATCTGCCCAATGACTATGCCTATCTTGTGTAATCCGAAATCGCTCTCTGATCTGCTTAACAACCTCTAATATCTGGGTGATCATTTCAGGGCCTAACATCTTTCGCTCACCAATGACGTCCCAAGCCAATGGTGATCTACACCTACTTCCATATAGTACATCAAAAGGTGCCATCTGAATACTGGCCTGATAACTATTATTATACGAGAATTCTACCACGTGAAAGTAATTCTACCAAGATCCACCAAGATTTAAGGAACAGGCTCATAGCATATCCTCCAAGGTTTGGATGGTTCTCAATGATTGTCTGTCTGTCGGGGGTGGTAAGCCATGCTGAATCTTAACTTGGTGCCCAAACTCTGATGCAAACTTTTCCAAAAATATGAAGTGAATCGAGTGTTTCGATCTAACACGATACTTACTCGGACACCATTTTGTCTCACTATCTGTCACATATATATTTTAGCCAATTATTCTGTAGATTGTCCTACTCGAAAAGGAAGAAAGTGAGCTACTTTTGTGAGACGATCTACTATCACTCAAACTTTATCTCGACCAGTCGGTGATCTTGGTAAACCAGTCACAAATTCCATTGTGATTTATTTCCACTTCCACTTCCACTCTGGAATAAGAAGTGGCTGTAATAATCTTGTTGGTCTCTGTTGTTCTGCCTTCACTTGCTGACATATCAGATATCGTGATACGAAGTGTGCTATTCCCTCTTCATTATGTTCTACCAAAAGTTTTGCTTGATATCTTGGTAGATCTTCGTACCTCCCGAATGAATGGAGTACTGGAAACTGTGTGCTTCAGTCATAATTTTTTATCGAATATCCCCGCTTGGTAGGTATAGACGATTCCCAAACCTTAGGATTCCATCCGCATGTATTATCAACTCCTTCCGAAGTACTAACTCATATTCTTCTCATAGCTTTTGAATCTTCGGGTTCTCTATCTGAGCTAGTTTGATTCTATCTACCAAAGTTAACTGAATCTATAGGCTAGCCTGAACTCCTATACAAAGTGGAAGTACTATCTTGATACCCATCTCTCATAAGTCCTCTAGAATATGATTCTGAGTAGTCAACATAAATTTGTCACCTATTTTGCTAAGTGCATCAGCTACTACATTAGCCTTGCCTGTATGGTACTAAAGTTCTATGTCATAGTCTTTCAACAACTCTAGCCACCTTCTCTGCCTAATGTCCAAGTCCTTCTGGGTGAACACATACTTCAAACTCATATGATCTGTGAATATTTCTCTCGATCGCCATATAAGTAGTGACTCTTTAGCTTAAGTGCAAACACTAATGCTGCTAGCTCCAAATCATGAGTTGGATAGTGCTTCTCGTGATCTCTGAACTTCCGAGAAGCATATGCTATCACTATCCCTTGCTGCATTAAGACACATCAGATTCATTTTTCAGATACATCACATACACTGTGAATCCTCCAGAGCCTGCTGGAAGAGTAAGGATTGGTGTAGAGATTAAATACTACTTTAACTCTTCAAAGGCTATCTGACATTCCGCTGACCATACAAATTTAAATTCTTTGTGCGTCAACCAAGTCAATGGTGCCGAGATTTTATCAAAATCTGACACAAATCTTCTGTAGTATCCTACCAAGCCCAGGAAACTACGCACTTCTGCTACTGACTTTGGAATTGGCCAGTTCTCTACTGCCTCTACCTTCTTGGGATTAACTGACACTCTTGCTCCATAAATAATGTGTCCAAGAAAGGATATATAATCCAGCCAAAACTCACACTTACTAAGCTTCCCATATAACTGGTGCTCCCCCAACGTTTACAGTACTATCCTGAGATGTTCTTCATTCTCCTCCTCATTATTAGAATATACTAGGATGTCATTGATGAATACTACCACAAATTGGTCTAAGTAAGGCATAAAAATATGGTTCATCAAATCCAAGAATATCGCTGGAGCATTAGTCTATCTGAATGACATAACTAAGAATTCATAATGCCCATATCGTTACCTAAATGTTGTCTTTAGTATATCCTGCTCCCGGACTCTCACCTGATGATATATTAATCATAAATATATCTTGGAGAAGACTTGCTCTACTTAATTGTTCAAACAAAACATCAATCCATAGTAACGGGTACTTGTTCTTTATAGTCACTGCATTCAATCGCCTATAATCCAGACACAACCGCTTCGATCCATTATTCTTCTTTACCATTACAGCTAGTGCTCCCCACAGTGATGTACTGGTCTGAATAAACTTCTTTGCCTTCAGTTATTTCACATGTCGATATAACTGATAAAGTACTGATGGTGACATTGGGTACACCTTCTGAGATACTGGTTTTGCTCCTGGCATCAACTCTATACAGAACTCGGCCGCTCTAACTAGGGGTAATCCTGGAAGATCATTAGAAAATACATCCATGAACTATTCAACTATCTTGGCAGCGAGTTTGTTTTCTTTGTTACTGTTGCGACTCCTCCCTTATGCTGGTCTCTAGCTATTCTGCTAAGGACAAATTCTTCTAGACCAGGGATTCTAAACAACACTCTACCCTCATGACAGTCTATCATTGCATGACTGTATCTCAACCAGTCTATGCCTAAGATAACTTTAAAGTTACCCATAGAGAACTCGATCAACTTTACAAATAATAAATGCCCACATACTATGACTAGACATGTAAGGCACACCCTACTAACTTCTATGATCCTATTGCCAAAGATTATATTCAGCCTCGCTGGCAATGCCTAAAACTTTAATCCAATACGTGTCACATATTGTGTAGATATAAATGAGTTCGAAGCTCCAAAATTATTTAATGCTATGGGAGGATAGGTTGTAACTGAAATATTACCTGTCACCACGTTGCCCGACGCCATTTCTTCATCCAAAGACAGGATGAGTGCCTGCCCTTGGCCCAGTTGAGCTCCTTACTGCTATCTTCCTTGCTGCCATATTTGTGGCCCCTACTGATTCTATTGTTGCTTCCTATAAAGTTGGGCCTATATCGACAATGAAAGATGAACTAAAGGTCGTACTGCTACTACTGGTCATCCTTGCTACACTTTCCTTGGAGCTAGCAATACAAGAAACTGTTGTACTAACCCTCTTGGCCTCTACATCATTAGGCACGTGGCAACCTTATGATCAGGACTCCCTTATCTTAAACATAGTCTGTTAGATGCCCGACAAAAAATGTGAGTATGACCTTCTTTTCCACAGTAGGTACAATATGTCGGCACTCTCTGTCGTTGTTGTTGTTGTTGCTGCCTCGGCTACGACCGAGTTTGTACTATCACTGTTGAAACTGTCTTCCTTCGCGGTACCAAATTATGGATACGAATGCAAGGTGATGGTGCTAACGTTCGTGGTACTGATCCTCCCTTATTTTTCTGTCCATGAGGCTTCTTCCGATCCACTCTTCTTGATGCCATCCTCTGAGAAGTAAGCTCAACCCTCTTGACTACTATCAATACCTCCTCGAAGGTCTGGTAAATGTGCACCTCTACCATGTGTAAGATCTCTAAGTAAAGTCCCTGCTGGAACCTTATTACTCTTTCCAACTCTATTCCCACCATGGTTGGAGCAAATTTGCTAAGTCAACAAAATTCTGCCGAATAGTCGTCTACTATCCTTCTAGCTTGCTTGAGGTTAATGAACCTTTATTGTAACTCACACTAAGCCACAACCCCGAAGTACTTTGCCCTGAACTGGGTCTGAAATTTCTCCCATGAAATAGGACTACTCAATCCTACCTCCATCGTGGTCCACCAATCCCTTGCCAGATCTTAGAGTTGTAGGCGAACCAGGTCAACATGTTCCTCGGCCGAAACTTTAGCTCCAGTCAAAATGGTCTCAATATCCTGGAGCCAATTGTCTGTCGTGATTGCATCCTCTGTGCCATTAAAATATCTTGGGTTCAATCTGTAAAATTTAACAGATCTCCCAGAATCTGTTCTCCTGCCTCGTTCTAGGGCTGTTTGCAACCCTTGGTTAACTAGGATATTCTGTTCCTGGTGCTGGAGGTATTATTGCTGATGTTATTATTGTTTTTGTTATTGCACCACCATCTGGTGTTGTTGGGCAGCAATAATCCATATATAATCTCTACCAAGGTTGGGGTATCTAATACTGCCGGCACTACGAGAGCTACGGGAACACCAGGAGCCTGCTGCTCTGTCCCATTCATCGTGGGTTCAATTCGGATCCTTGGTTGTGGTTCCACAGGATTTTGTTCCACAGAAAACTTTGTCTCTCTTGTTGCTGCAACATCGGGGGAAGGAGAAGCCATAAAGAATAGCACAAGAAATATCAAGTACAGGACTAGAAGGAACAATGAAGCAACCAATCTAGAAGAATTCAAGCTGAGTATTGAAGAGGACAAATTTAGGATTTCAAGAAGGATCATATTTGATTGAGACTCTTATGACCAAGATAATCCATAAGTCTAAAGAACAGACTTGTATGGGCCACTACTAAAACCTTGTCACGCCCCAGTACCAGAATACGGAGACGGACATGGCCAGCTACCCCATACAAGGTATTATACGTTATACGACAATCACGGTTGTATAAGACAAAGGGGTCCATGCTATAATTAAGTCTCCTATGGTCAAGAACTTCTATGTCTCAATCATTCAAACAAGAAATAATAAGCATAGAGCATATATGATAAAGCAATATGGCATCCCAAACGCTTCTCAAAATGAGCTGTGCAAAATAAGAAGTTGAAAGAGTAACAAAAGTACATGACAGTGATCAGCTACAATCTGATTTAATACAATCATGAAGGAAACTAATATCCAGATGAGCCGGCTAACAGGTGCCGGTGGCTAAACGCCAAAAAGAAGTAAATATGCAATGACGAGCAGGGAAGAAGAAAACCCACCCGATATCCCCTGCGACCATGTTCCTGGAATGCTCCATGAGTTAGGGGAAAGTACGCTGGATCCTCGGTTGCAAGCTCAAAACCTGGTCAAGCAAAACCAGTGGGGTTAGACCCCAAATAGATAGTACCACAAAGGAAGCACGAAATAGAGAAACAAAAACCCAGGAAAAAAATATAATAATACATAGGTTCAGGGTCATAACTTAGGTCCATGGCATATCCTAGTACTAAGGTTCAACCTTACAATCAAACAAGGATAATGGTTGAACTATCACACTATGATAGTCCATATCCCTGGGCTACTAGCTGAATAATACAATCATAAATAAGTCCCTTTTCTTATATCAGTCAATCATTTGTACGATTTACTATTTTGTGGAGTCTAAGATTATCTCAGAAATATTTCAAAATAAGTATCCTCAGATCACGCCAGTGCCGAACATGAGCTAACCGAACCAAACAAATAAAACAAGCACTTGTAGGATGCCCCAGTCCCCCGTAGGGCCACTACGCTAAAAATACGGTATTAGCGGTTCCAGTGTTCCTATATTTAAATAGTGACTCGGCATAATAATAGTCAAATACTGCACACCATTAAGGCAGATGATACACAGTATCAGTGGTGGCCAGCCCACAGCACAATTAGAATGAATCTCTACAGGAAGGTTTGTTGGCATGATCTCGGGATATCGTTCCCTCTAATGTTACTTCCACTTTTAGTTAGCTAATTAGCCCTAGACTGTGTTTGAAATCTTAAGGCATGGTCATATAAGAATTTTTCGTAAGATGTCGTACATGGTACGAGCACGCTAGATACGAATCCATGGAAGTCAAATCTGGATTCACCCGAGTGTGTATACAATATTCAAACAATCAATATCCTAACCATACTTTGGTAGTTGACTCGCTTATTATACCCGTGTTGGGAAACATTAAATATATATTTATTATATCACACATTCAGGAATTTGGAGGCATTATTGATGCACAACCCAAATATAATGATTAACACATGACACGATGTGTCACACCTTGACGCACATTAAATCATGAATAATTATTATGCAATAGTAGTATCAGCACAGATACAGTACTCGAGTCCAATTACTAATTATACATTGGGCCACGAAAGTACAAGTAATATTCAAACAAACAAGTAGGGCCGCATAGGTCTATAGGCTGCATGGGAAGTCAGGCCGCATGACAATCATTACAGTATATGCAGGCAGGCCACATATGAAGTCAGGCCAAATAAAGTCAGGTCACATAAAGTCAGGCCGCATAGGAAATCAAGCCGCATGCTCAGGGTTAAGGTCAACTCCTTGGGACAAGTTATGAAGTGACGGGTAATAAATAAATAAAGTGTCAATGATGGAACCTAATGTGACTGATGTGACTGATGTGACAAGCCATAAAGTGTGTCAAAAAAAAAGATAAAACAAAAAAAATTAAGTGTCAACGGTTCACAGCCATGCATCCAAAGAAAATAGTAGCTGCATGCTCTCTAGGCCACATGAGTGTCGGTGCCACATGGGGTTCAATACCGCATTGAGTCCTCTAGGACTTAGAAAAATTCTCATTCGTTTAGCGAGTGAAAGCAAAAGATGTCCAAGGACACTTGTGTAAATCAGCAGTCATGCATCCAACAAGATGGACGCATGTTGTCAGTATGTATCAAGAGTTTAAGCCGCATAACCCTCTCAAGCCGCATGGCACTCTCAGCCGCATATGCTCATTGGCCGTATGGAAACTTCTTCTTGTCCAATAACAGGTTCGGACATGGAAAAAAAACTCCAAAATAACTGAAATTTTTTTTTGTTCATAAAATTCTTACTTTAAGTCCAAATCGGATAAACCAAAAGCCAAAATGCTCTAAACTGAAAGATCTAACATGTAGCAAAATCTGGTTTTCAAAGACATAAGCTTAATAGATCAAAACCAAAAAATAACTCATGAAACGCATAAAACCCTAAGTTACAAAAGTATATCTACACTAACCCATCCATAAAACTAGAAAACTCCAAGTACTAAAAGTGCTTAAAAATACATAATGGAATAATAATATGGAGGGTTTCTCCATTTCTCCTGAAAGATGTACTTGACTATGAAATGGGGAGAGAAAACTAAAGAAAGAGGAAGAAATGAAGAAGTGAAGAGAGAGAGAAAATATTGGGTTATATTTATGGTAGCGTTGAGGATTGAACCAAAGGTTCCCATGAGTTGAACCAACCCACAAAATAAACCATGAACCAGGTTAAACCAAAGAATGGGTCTAGTCTCCATGCATATGCAACTATGCTAAATAAAAATACGTTATAAATATGTATATCGAAAATGGGGAGTGACAAATGATGTCCGAAACAGTGCCTCAAAGAACTAAATATAAATTATTAAGTCAAAAGAGTGATTTGGAATCATAAACATGTTAAACTAGCTTGAAACTAGGTCTCTAGGACAAACTAGGTCAATATAAGTCAAACTATGTTAGACTGAGTCACACTAGGTATTCTAGGTAAATATCTTGCTAAACTAGGTTTTCTAGGTCATACTAATCATACCTTGCAAATATCCAAGGTATACTAGCTAATACAAGGTATACTAGGTAATATTAACTAATACTATATATCATACAATATATATAATATATACTCTATTATGTCATTATATAACATACCTTAATCCAAGATACTTACTTATCCATTATCTAATGCATAGTACCAATACCTTGGTTATGGGCTAAATACCATAGCTATAAGTCAATAACTTGGCTTTGAGCCAATACCTTACCCCGTATCATGATACCTTATCCCGTATCATGTTATCTAGCCCGTATCCTAACATGACCACGTATGTTGATAACTACATGATACCTTGGTATTCACTCATACCTTAGTGTTTGCGAGGAAAAGTTTTTTAATATGAAACTTTTGTATTACAAACTGTTAAAAGGTACAAAAGAAGATCTTAAACAGGAATATAAGTACAATTTATTCTGGGCAAGTATAGTTGTAGAGATCTGATCCGCAAATAATTACTTTAATTCTTGGACCACTCGACGATGAAGAAATGCATACGATGACAAAGAAATATAGGGAATGCTGTGAATAACTTAGAGAGTTGAACAATAAGAAAGCTCTATCACAACGACACGAGAAGCTTCTATTTCTTTCACTCTACTCTTGAATTTTAAAGACTTGAAGATTGCTGCGAATAACATGGAAAGCTGAACAATAAGAAAGCTCTGGCAGAATGGCATGAGAAACTTCTATTTCTCTCACTTTTCTCGTAAATTTAAAAGACTTGAGAATTCTAGCCCCTTTTTTCTCTCTTTGTCTGTCTGTCTTTGTGTTCTCTATTTATATAGTTTTGGAGCGATTACGAGAGTGTGCACGCACTATGGACAGTCAATACTATTTTACCATTATGTGTGGACTTTTGGTGGATTAACACCCATATTCTGTATGAGTGGGTGCACAACTTGCTGCATGCTTGACACGTGGCTTCCTATACGAGTAAAGCATAGTTCATAGTGGACAGTTATTTGTACACCTTTCACGAGAAGTATAACATGTAATATGCGCATTTGTAACTACTCAATATTGGTTAGGATAGTATGCGCTGTGAGCACCCAGATTTTTATATAGGGTTAGTTCGGTAATTATTAATTTTTTAATATTTGTTCGATAATTTAATCAAACTTTGGAAACCAACCACCATGGTTTTAAGATCTTGAGTGCAATACTAGCCTTTTTCTTCCAACCAACCTAGCATGCACGACTTAAACGAGTCAAATTAGGCTCCCGCCATGATTGTCCCTCACAAATTCGCAATTCCATGCCTTATTTTGGTCGCACAACTTTTGAGACACAATTACGAGAAAATGATAATTAATTAATCATTTAGTCATGGGGTACGATTTTAACATGCCACACCAACCCTTTGATCCTAACTAAATTCATGCTATGATCCTAACTGATCCTATTACGCACATGACCCTCGAGTTGCGTTATTTGAACCCCCTACACGCTCCCAATTTAATATTATGTAGAAAACATAATTTATGGATTTATTTAACTAATTTAATATCCATTAATATTTAGTAAATACATTGTTTAATTAATATAAATTGGTTGTAGATTATTTATTGGAGGAAATATAAATTTTCTAGAATTTTTCCAAGGACCTAACTATTTTTGGGAATTTTTAGTGTTTAATTATTGAATAAATAAAATAAATAAAATAGAAGAAAATAAATAGAAATTAAACCTAAACCATAAATCCATTAACCCAAACCCTACCCATTAGCAAATCCTAACTCTAAACTAACTCCCCACCCCCCCGCGCGTACAGGAATACCACCCCCCCCCCTCTTCTCTCCTATATATATGTATATATATGTATATATATGTATATATACAAAACCCTAACCCTAACTCTAATCTCACCTCCACCATAACCCATACCAGACCTCCGTCGTCGTCCTGCCGCATCCGGCCGACCTTCGACCACTGCCCGTACCGTCGCGCCCCGCACTGGAGCACGCCGTCGTCCGCCCCTCCGCGCGCACACATAACAGTTGCGGCCCCTCCTTCGAGCGCAACCTCGACCCTTCTCGCTCGTCCAATTTGTATCCCGTATTCGCTGGTATGTTCAGAACCTAACCGTCTTGGATTCCCTTCAAGTGGAACGAATTTAGGCACCCCGGTTTGATAAAAAAATCGACCGAAAGTTGGCCGAAAAACTGTTCTAAAACAGTTCAAAATTTTGATCCAAACCCCCATGTTCATGTCAAATTTTCTACCAACTCGTTAATTATTTTCAAAATATAATTGAAGGGACTTCTTCAAAATATAACCAAGATTTTTACTGTTCTTTTAGTTTTTATTAGTTTGCTATAATGGTTAAATTATTCGGGTTCCAAAATGACCAAAAACTTATTTTTAAAATACCTAAAATCTCGCGATACGGGGTGCGTCCTACCAAACGAGGCGACTTTGTCGTGTGCAAGTTGCACCGGAAGGTGCGTATTGTCAACGCGGACGTGTGGGCTTTCACGGAACTTGATTTGGATGTGCGTGCACACCGGAATCAACGCGTATCCGCCAAAATACCATATCAGCTTGTTCTAACACTTGTCCTAATTTTGTGTGTGCTTGTCGGTTCACAACGAAACTTGTGCCATCAAATTTGCAACATTACGCTGGTCCTGTGAACCAAGTTTGGTGCGATTCTGAGAACGTTGACGAAATATCGTTTCATGGACCCTACGATTCCACAAGACGGGCAATTTTGTGATCGACTCATCGAAATCCATTTCTGGATGTTCCGTTGGGTTTTATCGTCGTTTTGGACTCTTAGACACTGAGTGGGATAAATTTTGAGAACTTTAGCTTTAACACATTTTTCGGTGCGAAGTGGGCAACAAGTGGACCCCGCTTTGACCCAAAACTGTCAATTTTGCCCCTATGTCCAAATTGGACCTATGGATAGTCAATCCTAGTTATTTCAAGTATTCTGAGAATATTGGTGATGTTTATTTTAGTATCCGGAGGTGTACGTACAGATTCCACTTTTCTATGAGTAGTTGACGGAGTTCAGAATCCAGGCAAGTGTACCTTGCCAAACCTGCAGAGATCCTATTATATTACTTGCTTGTGTTCTTTTATTATATATACTTCTATGATGTATCATGTTCAACCTAGGACCGTAAGACGTTGCTTAGCATCCGAACAAGATTCGGGTGTCGACGCCTTACGCAGAGTCGCGCAACGTCACTTAGAGAGTTAATTCCACGATATTATTTTTTTACTGCTTGCTTTACCAAGCACGCCATACTATAGGACACTTGACACTATTTCATGTGACAGAATTATTCTTGAGTTATTCATGGTGATTCTGTATAGGCTTACATGATTCGTAATATGAGACTTGCATATTACATGGATATTATTATGACTCGTTGTACTAGCTAGAGGTCATGATCTTGCATGTTATGGACATGGGACATCATGGACATGAGACATGAGGTTACATTGGGTGGGAAAAACACAGTCTACAGGCTGATTATTTATATATATACTAATGGAGGTGCCTTGGACTCTGTCTCACATCTTTGGCATAAATACTAGCGTCGTGATACTACTTGCTGCTATGGGCTCCCCGATACAGAGCCTGTAGTGGTCTTAGCCTGAGTACTAGTGATGCGCTCATTTGTATTTCACTTAGCTGGTTACATAGCTTGCCCTGAGAATTTATTTATATTTACTTGGTGTATTTTATTTGGCTTGAGTGTTTATTGTACCTTGTTATATCCCCGGAGGACCTGGATCCGGATTATGTCCCCAAGTGTAGATGAGGAGAGCTATTCCAAGGTTTATAGGGCAGGTACTACTATTGGAGACGTACTGGTTGCAGAGGATGAGGTTGTTTCGGAGGACTTCTCTTGAGCACACAGTATTCTAACCATTCATTATTGATGCTTAGTGTTCTTGGATATTTGATCTTGTAGTAACTTTTGGATATTGTACTTGGATTTATTTTTCTTTCCATTTTGATGACGGGTTATTCCTCGTGACATTATTTATATTGCTTTGATTGGACAGATCATTTTATATTATTATGACTAGACTTGTCTTTTTGTGATTTCATTACTTATCGTGGATGAGATTAGATATATAAACTGTGACAGGTATTCGTAGACCATTTTTTAACATATTACAGCTTAAGTGCACTCTAACGGGTCCATTAAATTGGGTTTACCGATTGGAGTTATGCTGCTGGCCATTGCCACATGGCTAGTCCCTCGACATTTTGGGACTGGGGCGTGACATGCTCACTTTTAAACTCGTTTGGAGACTGGCACATTTTTAGTTAGAATGGCACTGCGGCGCACTTTTAAGAAGAATAGCACTACGGCGACTTTTGAGAGAAATAGCACTATGGCACACTTTTAAAGAAAATGGCACTGTGGCACATTTTTAGTAAGAATGGCACTGCTGCGCACTTTTGAGTAGAATGGCACTGCGGTGAAATTTTGAGGAGAAGGGCATTGAGGAGCACTTTTGAGAAGAAGGGCCCTAAGGCACACTTGAAATGGCACTGTGGCGCACTTTTGAAGGAGTTGGCGTTGTAGTTGGGTCGCTAAATGACAACAAGGAGTTGGCGCTGTGGTTGGGTCGCTAAATGACAACCTGGGTCTGCATGCCATATCTCCGCTATAATGGTGACCTCTGACTTTTCTGTTTCTACCTTTGTCAACTGTCAGTCTGCTGCATTAAATATTGAGAGAGAAGATCGTTTGTGTGCCATCTTTCATAATATTAAGAAAGTGCGCCACTTTTCTACTCTCTAAATAGTGTGCCATCCTCTAAAATTAATGGAAAGTGCGCCAAAGTAAGAAAATGTGTCTTTCTTCTAGAACAAGTAGAAAGTGCATCATTCTTCTATTGTTAGGTTTATTTATGGAAAACTGCATCATCTATCTGAAGAGCACTTTTTATGATTCTACAAGACACCCTTAAAAGTTTTTAAATATGTTCACATGAAATCAAAATTACTTTGAATTAGAAGCATAAAAGTGCGAGTCTACGAAGATAACCGTAGTAGTATGGCTCCATCAGCTTTGTTGTCCATGGAGAAGATGCAAGAGGAGACGCTTCTCAATGATGGAAGGGAGGCTCGTGTGGAGATCGTTGTACACTTTGTGTGATGGAGTATGGAAGGATATGATAGGCTTTGTCTTCGTGTTGAACAAACAAATTACCTAGAAGACTGTTCGTTGTCTTCAAATCCAGTTCACAGGAATCACTCTCTTAATATGTCTCTTGTGCTGATTACAGGGTTGGGATTAGGATCCCAATCGGGGCTTCTAGCGGTGGCGCTGGATGGCGATAGAGAAATAGCTTTCGTTCGACTCGCCAGGTCCTCCCTTGAGTCGGACAGAAATGGGGCCATGCTAATTTAAACAAGCCTAGTCCTATATAGCATCATCGCCCGTAACATGGATTTTTTTTCATGTACTGTGGTTTGTATTGAGGAGTCCATTTCTTCTGTGCCTATATTGGGAGCCGACGGGATGTAGAAATGGGAATGGCTCTACTTTCTAAAAATTCTCTCATTTCCAATGTTCCACAAGGCAGAAAAAAATAAAGAGTAATAGTACAACAAGCAATGTGATAGATCTCCATCATATGAAAATTCGGGTGTAACAGATTTCCATATGTAAAATCATGATTTTAGTATAAATATCTAGTTGTGATAGATCTCTATCATATGTAATCATGATTTAAGCTTCAATAAAATTTTAGATTTGACTTTATTGTGCTGCTTGTTTGTTGCTGACTGAAGGTTTTGGTCGAAGTGTGCTAGAAAAGACTAAATACATTAACTTTTCCCTTGCCATCCTACTGATATGCACATAAATTTACTGTGTGGTTTGTCGCGCACATTCTTGCAACTTGTCTGGCATGCGCACTAAGCAATATTTTCTGTCAATCATACAAATGTGCGCACATGGGAATCACCGGACCAACATTATCCTTTCCTTTTTTTTTTATCAATAGAGAAATTTTGTTTTCCTTAGTGATACTTTCAAATCGAGATCCATTTAATATATGCCTGCTCAGAGGTATTAAGGACATGGCAGAATAATTCTATGGAAGAATTTGGTAGATGTATCACTCAAGGTATACTCGTACTGAATATAAATGATAAATATTAAAGGATGTAATACTATCAGAGATGATGTGGACGTGATAGTTCACTAGTTTAGTCCACCATGGAAGAGAAGAAAGAGTAGTTCAAGGGAAACTATTATCTTCTCTTTAGGAGATAATAAATAAAATATGATTCAGAAGTAATATGGACATGAATTATATTATACTTATTGACCGGTGAATAAACAAGTGAGATTATTTCCAACCCAACTGGGGATCAGGAATAGGATATCCTTAAAACAACTGGGCTTTAAGAATGAAAAAATTTTGTTGGAGAGGATTTTTTAGGTGATCTCAACGAGAGTGTTCCGTTGGATCTAAGTATTGTCCCGCTGGGAACTTTGAGGACCCATTACCCATGTCTTATTCAAAAATAAATATATATAAAAGTTCAAGAGGCTGTGTAGGCTATGCGTTGCTGGGGATTAAACAAAATGTATCTTGCTTTTATTTGTTTGAGATGGAGAAGAATATGTCATGGTGTAGACATAATACTTCTTGAGAAATTTGTCATTAATAGGCATTATTATCAAGTCTCTATTAGGCATAACAAGCCTATAGGCTCCGTTGGAGAATACTGTCTCCACCACATAAGGACCTTCCCATTTAGCCTGGAATTTGCCTTTGTTCTTAGGGATTGTGACCATAGGCCTCCTCACTGAAAGGACCAATTCACTGACTAGGACTACTCTTTCCTTGACCTTTCAATTAAAAGCTCTAAAAATTTAGGCTTGGTATAGTTCAATACGTTGTTGAACGTACAAGCATTTTTCATCCAATACTTCTAATTCTTACGGACTTAATCGATCATTATTCTTTACTGTTAGCTCATTAGCAATAGCTATTCTGAGAGAAGGTTTCTGGATTTCGAGTCGAATGACCGCTTTATATCCATAGACTAGAGAGAATGGTGTACAACCTATTAGAGTTTGACCTGTCCTATGATAAGCTCATAAACACTCCCCGAGTTTCTTATTCCAATCACGTTTGTTGGATGTGACAAACTTTTTAAGGAGTTTGATTATGGTCTGGTTGAAGGCTTCTGCTAAGCCATTGGCTGATGGATTGTAGGCAGTAGATACTGCATTCTGGATCCGATTCTTGTCACAAAACTGCTAGAATTCTTGACTGGCAAATTGTGGCCCGTTGTCATGTATTATCCTTCGAGGAATACCGAAATAATAGATAACATGGTGTTTGACGAAGTTAATTATGTTAGATGTTTTAACTTCAATAAGCGGGACTGCTTCAGCCCATTTGGAGAAGTAATCGGTTATTGCAAGTATAATCTGATATCCACTAGAAGAAGAAGGGCTGATTAGACCAATAATATCTATTCTCTAAGCTTCAAAAGGCCATGAGGCAGCTGTAGGGTGTATGAACTCTGCTGGTTGGTGGATAAAATAAGCATAAATTTGACATAATCTGCATTTATTGGCGTAATCTACGACATCTTCCACTATGGTGGGCCAATAATAACATATTCTCCTGAGGCGGTCTTGTAATTTAGGATCCAGCTGATTTGCTCCACATATGCCATCATGAGCCTCACAGAGCAATTGCCTCGCTTCAGGGTTGGAAAGACAACATAGCAGCAATCCATCATAAGAATGACAATATAATGTCATAGACGAGACGTCATAGTAGAATCGGAGTGAGTGTCTTTTGATAGAAGTGGCTTCTTTCGGATCTTCTGGAAGAATGCCAGAAGCAGCGTAGTCTATAAAAGGGTTTCTCCAACCTTTATCCATAGTAGTTGAAGCTATGACTTAATTCTATTCATTGTAAAAGTTGTTTTTTGTACAGAAAAACTCTCGTCCTATTATTATAATTAAGTGTCGTTTTAGTTCAACAACCAAAGATGCTGCTATGTTACACCCAGTCCACAATATGTAGGACTTGGAATACGTAAGCATGTCAGCCATATATATATATATATATATATATATATATATATATATATATATATATATATATGGCAACTCTAATATATGGAAACCATAACACATAGGTACGATGTATTATGAATAATAATTCACAAGATGTATACATATTATAAAATAAGTCACAGGCAACTAGATCTCATCCACAACACAAGTCAATAAATAAACTAAATCAATATATCAAAATGATCGTATGAAGTATCCAAAGAAACTAAATTTTTGGGTGGAGACAAATCTACTACCAAACTAGGATATGAAAGAAAATATAATAAGTACATCATCTAATGATCAGAGAGGCTCGAAGGAATGACCTCCACTAAAGAGAAAGAAGTAGCAAGTCTTAGTGCGTGCTCCTGCAAATAGTTATGACCGTCTACACCTGAAAAGGAAAAAGGTCCTTAGAGGGACGTAACAAGATACATCTTAGCATGCCAATCATAAACTGAATATAAACATATGTACTGGGTAAACTAACCAAGCTGCGTGAATGCAATTGAGGATAACATTTGCACGAATGAGCTGTTTGGCTAAAAATGAGATTAGCATAATTCTCTCAGAGAATCAGTGGCCTACAAAGTATAATGTCTTTCGATCATCAGAGGTCGTCTGTAAATAATATAAGGGTCATCTCACCACGCATCTCCAGCGGAGCGTGCGGGTTACAAAAGGAAATATGTAAAGTAGCCCAAATGACTCGTGTGTATCTTCCCCATCCAAACGATTGTCTGAATCGTATCCCTAACATGACACGTCCAATTCCTCACCACTAGGTCCAACGAATGCATCTTAAAACAATAAATATGACTAAGCCGACACACCTCCCTTACACATCGGGAGTGACCCAAATACGAGGATCTGTGTCCTCTCACGCGTATCACACATCCATGTATGTACAAAGTACGTGTCAAGGTCTAGGAGATATGAGAATATCTCACAATTAAAGGATGGTCACATAATTTTAGGTTAATATGCATAATAAACAAAATAAAGATGACGTACTCCGTCGTTGCACCTAAGTATATCTTGGACGAGCAGTTTATATAGAAAATAACTAAGTAAATAAGTAAGATAAATAGAAAATATTGTACAAAATATAAATAAACAGTCATCATGGCAAAGTATACTTGCCTAGCAGTTATTTGGTGCTGAAATGACGCTAGACAACAGAGTACATCGAACAAGAAAATACGGAAGCTGAACAAACTTCTCCGGATGCTAAAATAAACATCACTAATGTTTTTGAAATAAAAGAGATAGTCAAAAAATACTACCCTTTCGTCCAATTTGGACACAGGGGCTAAAACGGTTATTTTGGATCAAAGCGGGGTCCACTGTTGGATTAATTTTGTTAGGACTTTGGCCTATTCCTTAGTTGCATTATGTGGCTGTGAGCCATTATCCTATTCCTTAGTTGCATTGTGTGGTCCACATGTGTATGAGTGGTATTTTTTCTTTTTACCCTATTTCCTCTCAACATCCACCTGTAGCCCACTTTGCACCGAAATATGTGCAAAGGATAAAGGTCTCTAAATAGGACAAATTATAGGTCAAAAAATCTTAAACGACAATATAAACTCAACGGTATGTCCAGTTTTAGAATCCAGTGAGCCGATCACAAAATCACTCGTCGAGTCAAATTGTGGGGGCCGCAAAAAAGGTAATTCGTCGAGTGACTCAGAATAGTATGAAACTCAGGTCATATGACCAGCATAATGCCATGGATCCGATGGCGTAAGTTTTGTTGTCTTCCGACGATCGTAATCAAACTTCTAAGGTATTTTGCAAAATGACGATACAGGGGACTTTTTACGGATACGGGTTAATTCTGTTGCACACACACATCCAAATCAACTTTTGCAAAAGTCCACACGTCTAGATATATCATACGCACCTTTCGGTGCAATTGGTATACGATGAGGTGGTCCCGTTTGGTGGGATGCACTTCGTATCACAAAATTTATATTTTGGAAAACATTATCTTTATCCAACTTCTAACAGATTTTATTCGATGAATACAACGATTTAATTAAAACTAAAAGAAATATTTTATTGTCCTATATGTTTTTAATAAATGCCTTCAAATAGATTTTAAAAATTATACATAGTTTGAAAGAAAACTAGACGTGAACAAGGGTACTTGGACTATTTTTATATACTGTTTTTTACCAGTTTTCTTCCAAATTCGGTCTGATTTATGCGTGATTTAAAATAGAAGAACATATTCTATTTTACAGGGTTTGAAGATGTTTATGTTGTGAACGTACCAGAGAAAGTGGATCAAAAAATAATCAAAGAATGAGGGAGAAATATCGGTGTGAACAGGGGGGCTGCTGCTGTACCGATGCGCACACGCGACTCTTTGGCGGCGGCGGCCTCGGTGGTGGCGGTGGTCGTCGGCGGCGGCGGTGGCCAGTGGGGGTGTGCCGGGAGTCGGGAGCAGTGGTATTCTATGGCTCGATAGGAGAGTTTTGGGTTAGGGTTAGGGCTTCAATTTTATATATATATATATATATTTATATATATATATATATATATATATATATATATATATGTCGAGAGAGAGGGAGAGAATCGTGAGCTGGGGTCGGCTGTATATGGGTCGGGGTGTAGTTAGGTTTAGGATTTTTTTTTCTTTTATTTTCTTTATTAGTATATATAAATATACATATATATGTGTGAGTGAAACAATTCTAAAAAAAATTATATATTTGTGCATGAAATAAATTCTAGGATGATATAATACTTTAACCAAAGATTTTAAAATAAACAAATAATTTTGTAAAATACTTTTAAATAAACATTTATATAAGTTTAGTAATCAAAGAGTTTTATAGCTAGAAAACAAATAAAAAATCCAATAAATAAATAAATTACATTAACAAAATAATTAAATTACTTCAATATAAATTGGCTTAACTAAGTAGATGTATCAAATTTTTATATTTAAATATTTATAAAGATATTTAGTAAATAGAAAATATATTCCAAATAAGTAAATAGAAATGTGCTTAACTAAATAATTAACTAAATACTATAATTTATATATAAAGCTAACTACTTGATTTGTAAAATAATTCCTAATTGATAAAGAAAAATGTTGCTAACTAATTAGTTGAAAAGTTAGGATATTCATGATACACTCTCAACTAAATTACCAAATCTGACAATAAATTACAAACACCTATTATACATATCAATTATATATATATATATATATATATATATATATATATATATATATAAAACTAATGCAATTTGTTACAAATGAAATTGAAGAGTAATTATACAACTCACCCAAAATGAACCTCGTATCATACCGTATCACAAAATTCTATATACGCTATACTCGTGTCCAATTATGGACAGGTATTTAGTCCCATATCATCAATCTAAATATAATTAGATATAATTGGTCTCACGACACACACTTGATCAATCAAGAAATTATTCCAAAATGGACACAAATTTTCGTGTAGAAATCACCATAGAGGTCCTATGAATCTGATTCTTGTTCCTATGGGTAGCCCTAATCCAAGAAAGAATTTTGGATGGTTAAATACATGAATTAGAGTCTAGATTATAGAAAAAATCATAATTTATCTATTGGAAGATGGATTCCCGATAAAATACTTAATATGACACAATTAGGACACAAGCTCCTTGTCAATTCCTTATTCTTCAAGTGCTTCTTGCTAATTCTTCCAATGCTCCTTCGATGATGTAATTGGAAGGGATGAGAGTGAATTAAAGTTAATTTAGTAGTGGGATGAGTTAATTTGGAGAAGAACACAATCGGGGATCTAGAATGAAAGAATTAATAAGAGAAGAGAGATAAAGACCCCCCTCTTCATGTGGCCGGCCCCTTTCCAACTTTCCAAGCAATGTGTAAAGTCTAAGTTACCCCTACTAGTTAGTCATGAGGTTTAATTAGGGGTGGCTATATTAGGAAACTTCTAATTCTTCATGAAACTAATCTAATCTCTTTAATTAATTAAGGAAATGGGTCTAATAGACCTAACCCAATATTGGCCTCAATATGTCATGATAATCGAATTTGGGTCCACTAATGACAAGTCCAAATAATAGGCTAGCCAACTAACTAATAAATAATTGCACAACACATAATAAATCATCAGTAACACAATATATAAATATTTAATCACTAAATAATAAATATGCTAAATGACAAAAATACTCTCATCTAGAAATATGGTAGTGATAATATCCCTTTATTCATAAAATAAGGTATCTTATTCTCAGGAATTACATCATCAAGAGAAGGGATGTTAGTATGAGCAGCTACGTACTCCTCCAGTTTGTCCTTCCCGAGATCTTCCACAAGTGCGAACTATGACTTCGGAGGTCTCCTGCGCAGGTTTACCACTAGAGGTTCGGAAGTCATAGTAGGTGCCGAATCTTCCTTCAATAGTCGATTCGGTCTACAAAGGCGAACGACCAGAGATTCAGGTACTTTCTTGTACAGTTTTACCATGATGGGAGGGACTGTGTCGGGAGCACGTGCTTTGAGATAGACTCTCAAGGGATCATCCATTGTTATCCTATTATGTGCCTCATCGTTGGCATCATTGCCACATTCATCTTGGTAGACTTGCTTGTAGAGGATCGAGTCAGAGTAATTGGCCTCAACCCCTTTGAATGGTTCCACATCGGCAAATTCTGTCTTGACGATGATATAATCATTCACGTACTTCAAGCACTGATATAAGGTTGACAGTACGATCATGTACTGATGTATCCACGGATGTTCCAACGGGATATTGTAGGATACGTCTACATCTATGACGTAGTAGGTAACCCTTGTTTTTAAATCATCGATATGACATTTTAAGCGAATCTTACCAAGAGGGTAGCTTTTTCCTGCGTTAAAGCCACTGATGGCAATATTGGTTGCTGCCAGGTGATGCATCATAATGCCCAAGGTCTGGAGCAGACTCTGTAGGATGATGCTGATTGACGAGCCAGGGTCGATGTGTATCTGGTCTACCTTGATGGCGCTGATCTACCATCTGTAATACAGAGGAAGATCATGCCTGTTATTCTTTAAAAGCATGTCTTGTTGCGAGAACGTAATGTTGGGTATCACCTTTATCACATTATTGTAATGGGGGCATGCGACAGGATCCTCAACTGGGGCTTGACCAGCGCTAGGTAGGTTTCGATATTCTGTAATTCCTTACTTAGAGCATCTCGAGTATCTTTGGAGAGTCGGAGAAGCTCGAATAGTGACATCTTCGTTGGAGTATTGGCCAGTTGTTCCAAGATGTCGAAGTTTAGGGCTTCTCCAGCCCCTGAGCGGTATCTTTGCGCAGCGGTTTATCGAAGCGAGTTTTTTTCCACTTGGACTTTTTCGCTGTTGGAGGATGGGATGGACCTGGATCAGATGCGGCGATTGGGAGCGCACCATCATCAGGGATGTCATACTCTCATTGGTACATCAGGCCTGACCTCGTTGTTCCTGCTATAGCTTCTTCAGGAGGGATAAAAACCGTGTTGCAGGACTTGGCCTTCTTGCCATTGGACTTGGTGGTGAAAGATGCTACCTCCTGCATCAATTCTGGAGCAAGATCTAGATAGACCCACATGACCTCCACATGTCACGACCTGCACCCGGTGTAGGAACACGAATACGTGGGTATGTCCAGCCTATATTGCAGCATCGACGGTAGAACGTTGTCTAGGTCAGCAATACTATCTAAACATCTCACACAATATATATAATGTACCTGTCAAGATATCCCAACTCCCAAATATAGGATACTCTGATTATATGATAATGGTAATCAATACTCAATCATAATATAAAACTAGAGAAAGATATGGTAAGATATGGAATAGAAGAAATAAAATATAGAGTCAACATATAAACACAAGTCCATGTCCAAAAGTCTAAGTTCAAAATAATGGCCTCAAATATAATACATGCCACAATGTCTGACTGTCAAATACAATAACATAATAAACTAGCTAAGTCTCTACAACTATTGGTACTATCTCAATAAGCTCTACGGTACTATCTCGACGGCATCGCCATCCTGTGGCCCATAGTAGGTGGGACACATCTCCACTAACCAATAATCTAAAAATATTTCTACTCAGGATTGGAGCGAAGTACAACCCAATTGCAGTTTCAAGTTAATTGATAATGACTATAAACAGAAATAGAGAATATAGTAAAAGACGAGAAGTAATGAACAATATCATACTGTGGTAGAAAATGAGACAGATAATCTAGAGCAATAAGGTATAAACTGATCACAATAAAATAAAATAAAGGCAATAAAATATAATAAAGTGAATAATTATAACTACACTAAGTGTTTGAAATACTAGTTAGATTTGTGATCATCTTGGGTTATCAAGATCTACTATCAAGGCTATAACACAATCATATGATCATTATGATTGGTTGTTGTCTACACGTAACATGATCAATAACACAATAATTTAAGATTAGTTATTGTCTACAGAGTAACACAATCGTACGTGAGGTGTATGACTGGCTGTTGTCTACATGATATAATATTTAAGGGTTTGATCACATATCCATCTAACATTTCTTCCTCCCCCGACTAGTATAATGGTTCCATATTAAGATATGTCACTACAAGATAATCACTATACAAGGTCTACAATATAAGCATGATGATAACGGTCTATATAATTATGAGAAATATCAAGGCAATCACTAAAGAGTAATATTTTATGACGAGGATTCAAAATATACTATTTCGTGTACCATCATGTCAAGAATCAGGTAAAATATTACTAATTATTATTATTATAGTAATTATCAAATAATGGAAATTATCAGAGAATGTACTCACCTGAGGTCCTGAGATAACAATACCAATATGTGTCTGACTGGAGTCAAAGTGACATATATATGAAATTATATGTCATTTGGTGTAATAAAGTAAGTTAAAAGGAGATTCCTAGGTCAAAACTAGACCATACTAGTCAAACTAGGTTAAAACTAGGTTGATACCTTAATTCTAGGTTCAAAACTAGTTTCTAGGGTGGTTACAAGACTAAACTAGCTACTTGTCACTACCACATTCCGGAAACAGAGATATTTTTGACTTTTTATAATATTTAATATTATGGTAGTTACAATTAATTAATTGCATGATAGTATATTTGATTTTAAATAAATGTGTGATGTGTAATTTAAATATAATATTATATACAGTGTTCGTTTGTGTTTGAGCTAGTAGACTTGACCTAGAAGCCCAGTAGGTGAACACCTGTCAGAATTATGGAATTTTGTATTTAATTATTTAGTTAGAATTTAATTCTTGGAGTTTGTAATTAATTACTGGATTTTATTTAATATTATTGCGCATTGCCTTTGCTTCGATATTTGGAGCGCTATCCTAACTTTTGTCTTCCAACAAATTTTACAAACTTGCCCTAGACATGCCCGCCTTCCATTCTGCTATTTTTGCAACTCATAATTATGCTCTCTGTGCATTGTTTCTAGCCACACAAAAATCGTCGCGGACGTTATTTAATAAATCCCTATTTTTTCTTTGTGCGTTCCAATTGAAATTGGAGGCAATCTTGACCTATTTTTCGTGCGGCCCAAATTAGGGTAATATTCTGTTCTGAGTCTTCTTCATTATTGGTATTGATGACCTGACCTGATTTTGGCCCCATGTACTCCTAATTAATTTTAGAACACAACTTGCATTTTATTCTAATTAAATTGAGGATAACATTTTGACTGATTTCGTAAATTCTAATTTAATTCCAGTACCCGATTAATTAAACCCGTGCCTAACACACAACACCCTCTCACCATGAAAATTACTAAACACATTTTCTCCATAAATTTTGTGTCATTTTATGTGTTTGTGTAATTTTCCGAATTTAAGGAGCCAAGTTATAATTATTCAATTATAGGTGTCATCACCCCATTGGCCAAGACCAAATGGAAAGGTTATTTATTTGTAAACCAAATTGCATTTTTCCCCACTCAACTTTACATGAAAACAATTTCCTTCATGAACAATCCTAGCAACTCATTTGAAATTGGACCATCACCACCCTTCATCCACATCTCACCCCTCCCTATTTAATGTCCTATCAAGCCCTAATCCCCAAAGAATCCAACCTAGGGAAACACACCTCCCCAAGCCTCCTCAACCGTAGCCTCATCCTAAATTTTTCTCCATTCTTTTCTCTTTTTCTTCTCTTTTCTTCTTCTTCCTTCTTCTCCTTTCCTTTGTTTTTAAACATTCACAGAAGGGGGGGAGGGAATACTGTTCCCAGGCCGAGTCCCCCGCAGCCCTTCACCCACTGCACCCCGCACGTACTGTTCACCGGCGGCCCTGCCCACTCCGACTGCTTCTCTCCCATCTCCTCCCTCTGTGTACTGCTCCGACGGCCAACCCGAACTCCCCTCTTCCTCAGCACTCCGGCGACAACCCCATCACAACTCCTCCCAACTCCCCCTTTCTCCCACTGCCCCTCCTCCTATCACCTCCATCTACATCCACTGCCACCACCCCATCAGTCCCATCAGTCGGCGGCCGAGCTTGACCCCCCAACTCACGAGCTCCCCTCCGCCTCAACTCCTCCTCCCGCTGGCTCATCCCCGGACCACCACTACTCCCCTCCCCTTGCTCCCTGCTCCGGCGACAAGTCCAGCCGCTGCTCCTCCCTGCCGAGCTCCTCCTCCCTGTACTCCGGCCAAGGCCGACCCCTCACAGTAAGTTTCCTTCTCTTCTCCCCTTCCCTCTTTATATATATATATATATATATATATATATATATATATATACATATATATATATATATATATGTATATATATACGTACATATACGTATGAGTATATATATACTATATGTATATGTATAATAGTTATCTAATTAATGTTTTAAATACATGAATATGTATAGCATTTATTTATTTAATATTTTAACACATAATGTATAGTATATATAAAATATATGTATAGGTATAATAGTCATTTAATTAATGTTAATACATGAATATGTATTTGTATATATTAATGTGTAGGTATATGTATAGTATTTATTTAACTAATACTATATACATATGTGTATAGTATTATTTTATTAATATTTAATTGTATAAGTATAGTATATATATACCTTAGTATAATGTAATGTATGTATTTAAAATATGAATATGTATATTATTTTATTTTTATTTAATTGTATGAGTATAGTATGTATATTAGTATATGTATGTATTAATGTATATATATACATATGTATGATATATGAGAATGTTTATTAGTATATATATGTGTGTATAGACGTATTTTAGTGTATAGTACGTGTATTTATTTAATATATATATATATGTATGTATTCTAGTATAAAAATATATAATGGTTGGTATAGGTATATATATTTTGTATATATATACTTAGTATATTTCCAAATATGTATAATGAGTATAAATGTGTATATATATATATATATATATTTTTTGTACATACATTTAATATACTTTCAATACATATATATGATTGGTATACTTAATATATGTTCACTATATAAAATTGATATATGTATATACACCTAGTATAATTTAAATTGATAAACATGGTAAACATTCATTGTTTAACTATATATATATATATATATTATACATGAAATTAAAGGATATATATATATATATATATATATATATATATATATATATATATATATATATATATGGTAGGTATTAATGTTGGTTAAAAATATGTAATGTATTTTAGATGTTTGTCTGCCAGATGACTCTAGTTGACTAGTGTCCTGCCTGACATGGCCCTGAGGCCAGTATTTATAGACTGTGTGTTAGGGTAGCACCTGATACAAGTGTTATTGTGATATGTTTATAGGACTGTTGCTTCGTCCAGGGGATATTCTGGAATAGGACACCAATAATTACCAGCTAAGGACCCAAGGCAAGTACTTTCTCTGATAATTTCTAATTGTTGATAATTTCTATAAATTCAATAATCTAGAAATGTTACATCTGAATCCTTGACACTGTGCTACACGGACTAGTATAGCTTGGATCTACAGTCATGAGATATTACATTGATTATCGTATTGACATTGTACACGACATGTATATTAGACATCGTACATGATAGATTGGACTTGCTCGTGTATCGTGACGTGTGATGGTTGGATCCACAGTACTAGTTGGGGGCGGGAAAGTAGTTAGTAAGAAATGTGATCATAACCCCTTATTGTAGTGTAGAATAATGTAAGTGTTAATCATGCTCTTCACCCATGATTAGCCAGGCCCTGTAGCTATCGTACATGTTCCCAAGCCGATCACATTTTGAAACTACTATTTCAAACACTTAGAATAGATTACAGTTCCCTATTTTAAATCATATACTACATCACCCGTATATGATGCTGTTCCTTGTTCTTTTCATTTTTATACATGCACTGACTATATTATATTGCCTATTGCCTGTCTCTTTACATTGCCTGTCTCTTTTTAATTGCCATTGCATTTATTTTACTGTCTTCTCAGTAGCCAGCTTCACATGTTTATTACTTTATAGTCCTTATCAATTTAATGGAACTATTATTTGAGATTTATACTTTGCTCTTTCCTGACTGGAAATATTTTTTCAGACTATGCCTTAGAGGATCGGTAGCCAACACTTTATGGACCATATGGTGAGTAGCTGCACTTGGGCGTGATAGTTAGTTGTGATTCCGGGAGGTCTAGCCGGAATCACTAATCTTCTAGTTAGTTCTTTTAGTAGACTATTTGGTACCGGATTTGTCTTCGGCATTTTTATTGAGACTTGGATATTGTTGAGTTTGATTATTATTTTAGACTTGTGTTGTATTTAATTTTATTTCACTATCTTATCGTGCTATAATCATGTGATTGAGTATGTGTTCATTTTAATTGTGTCATCCGTGTCTCCTTATGGAGATTGGATGCTTGAGTGAGATTGGCTAGATAGTATCAAGACCTTGACAGTGTTCTACCGCCGATGCTGCGGCGTAGGCTGGACGTACTCGCGTACTCGTGCCCCAATTCCGGGTGCAGGTCGTGACACATTTTTAGTGGTGGCCCATGCAGGTCAGACTTCGCGAGTTGTGCGATGTCGTAGTAGTGTGGCATCCTTGTTATACTACTGCGTGCCTGCGATAGGATCTAGGACATAGGATACTAGGACGAGAGCGAATACTCAATCATAATTCCTTGAGAGATTCCTGGGATGACCCCTGAGAATCTTATTTTAATTCTAATTTAAAATCATTCCCTTGTTCCGTCCATTCTCACTTATTGATGTTGAATTTGATTGTTGTTAATTAGGTATTAAATTAGGATTTTGGTTTCATAGTAGGGTTTGATTTCATATCAAGATGAATTTGCAGACTAATTTATGGTATTAACTGATGACGCATGACGATGAGGACAGTAAAAATGATTAACATTAGAGCTATTGGACTACAGAAGGTGGATTTAAATTTTAAATTGAGGATTGAAAATAAATTTTAAATTCTTGAAATTTTGAGAAGTTGAGATATTGTCATTAAAACTTTGAGGAATTCAGATTCAATTTGATGAACCTAGACAAGCTATAAGGATTTTTGGAATTGATAAAATTTTCACTTCAGTATTTAGATAATTGGTCTTGAGGAAAGTATTTGCATTTTTACTTTAAAATTTTTTGAGGAGTTAGTTTCGAGGACTTTATTGAGGATAAGATCTTATAGTGGGAGAGATATATTAGTATATAATAGATGAGGTGTATATGTAAGGATATGTTGGCTTGAGCATGATTGAGATTTAACTGCCAACTGGCTTAGGTGTTCATCTAGGATTGTATTGGAGAGAGCAGTACTTAGTATGGTGTGTTGCATTTGATATGGACTTGAGTGATAAGGATAACTAGTATCATCAATTGCAGTAGGTAAGGAAGCTAGCAGTGAGTATGTTTCAAGTAGAACTGTGGTACCTAGGGGATAGAGGTATCAAACCTTGGATGCATCTTTGACTTGTGCATTCATAACTAGGATTTTTTCCTTTTAATCTATTTATCTTGAATGTTGCTTCTTTAGAACTGTACTGTCCTTCCTTGATGATATCGCATTTTGCCTAAATTGATTCCTTGGGATCTGTCTTCAGGATGTCGCCGCAGACACGATCTATGAGAGCGGGAACATCAGCTCTAGATGGGTCTGCCACCTCTCCACATGAGGGACAGACAGCAGTAGTTCCTCCTACATCTCCGATGCACGTAGGAGTGTCTGCACTTTTCGGGAATCCTCCTCCCCCACCTGTTCAGAAGATTGCCGCAGCTATGACGGACAACCTTCCTCCTCCACCGACTCCGATTCCCGGAGGTTTGCCCATTGACGGAACGCAGATGTTTACCTTGATCCAGGGCATGGTAGATGCCCAGAGAGTGACGGCAGATGCTCAGCGAGTTCAAGCTGAGGCCCAGAGGGTGCAAGCAGAAGCGCACCAGGCACAAACTGAGCTGATGAGAGAGAGCATGGAGAATGCTCATCAGGTGACTCTCCAAGCTTTGGAGAGAGTAGCACAGTACCAGCAGTTTCCTGGCCAGCAGTAGAGATCAGGCACTATAGTGGATTTCAAGAGGATGATGCCTCGAGAGTTTAAAGGCACCGAAGGGATACTCTACGCTGACGACTGGCTAGAGGATATAGAGCAGAGCCTGCGATTGACCCAGATTACGGAGAACTTGTAGATAGAAGCCGCTGGCAGTCAGATGTTCGATATCGCACTTACGTGGTATCGCACGGAGCCGAGAATTACTGCACAAGGACTTACTTGGGAGACCTTCAAGGAGCTCTTCAAAGAGAAGTTCTTTCCCGACGTGGCATTGGGAACCTTGGAAAGTCAGTTTCATGACTTAGTTCAAGGAAACATGTCGGTCGACGAGTACGCTGCAGAATTTTGTAGATTGAGCCATTTTGCATCATCTATGATTCGGGACCCAGGAGATCGAGCCCAGAAATTTAGAAAGGGACTGACAAGAGAGATTAGGTCGCGCACTTCCGGTCGTCGTACCGCTACCTTTGAGGCTATCTTGATGGATGCTCAGATTGCAGAAGAGGATCTGGATCTCAGGCCTAAGAGGAGTCACAATACTTTTGGAGATACGAATGGTAGCACAGGACCAGCCAAGCATCCCCGTATTCAGCACCAACAGCAGTAACAAGTACCATTTCATATTCAGCAACAACCATGGACATTTCAGCATCCACAGCAGTACCTAGCACTAGTTTCTATCCAACAACATCCATGGGCGTATCAGTATCAACAACAGTACCAGGCACCAGTCCGTGTTCAGCAGAATCAGCAACAGCCTCCGAGAGAGACACAGCAGACTTGTCATTTCTGTAAGAAGCCAGGTCACCTTTGGGAGAGCTGTAGAACGAGACTAGGACTTTGTTTGCACTGCGGCACTGCGGGACATCGAGTAAGGGATTGTCTTCTAGCCCCTTATCTTCCCGGCCAGTGCGCAGCTTCAGATTATAGAGATCCAGTTAGGCTACCTGTGGAACCGTACATTGCTCAGCACCCGCGAAGGGAACCACCCCAGCAGGGCAGGGCAATTGCGATGACGGTCTTGGAGACCGATACTGCAGGTAATGTGTTAGCAGGTTCTGTTCTTTCCTTCCTTCTGTTCCTATCTATTTGATTGATTGACTGATACCTTAGTACCGTAGCTTGCATGCATGATTTTCTTGTTATAATGTAGTTAGTAGCACACCCTGATACAGAGACTGCAATACCATGACGAAAGACACCATGACCGTATATATATTTCCCTTAGATTGCATGTTGTATGAATTATAGGAAAGATTCTTCTTAGACCATGATTATTGTGGTTTGACCATGACGAAGATTCATGAAGGAGTTATGACTTGACAAGAGAGGCAAGATGATTAAATTCAAGGATAACCATTGATTTAAATAGAGGGTTAAGAAATTAACATGGCATAATTGGTGGTTTATTAATTCCAGGAAGATTATGACATGATTAAATTGGTTATAAAAATTTAGAAATCTTGGGAGATTATCAATATACTTATTTGATTGCAAGTTATGAATTTTAGAATTTTATATTGGATGTTGCAATTAGAGAATCTTTAAGTATCGTATTGTTGGGTATTTTGAGGAAGAGGAAATCGAAAAATAAAATTTTGATGGATTAATGTTTAAATTCAAACCTTGTGGGACGAGATTACATTTTATGTGTTTGTGCATTGATAAAAATCAAAATTGAGGAGTGGATATTAAATTCTGAGTATTGGATTATTAACTAAAACTTTCAAGGAAAATTTTTAATAAAAAGGGACTTTGATTTTATTTCGAGGATTTTCCGGAATGCAATAATTTCAGAACTTTTGGAAAATTGTGAAAAGACATTGTGGATTTTTACCTGATTTCGTGGTTGAATTTAAATTTTTGAGGGAAATAGTAATGTGTATGAATAAACACTACTATGAGGATTTTGAATTTCGAGGACGAAATTCTTTTAAGGAGGGTAGACTTGTCACTACCACATTCCGGAAACAGGGATATTTTTGACTTTTTATAATATTTAATATTATGGTAGTTACAATTAATTAATTGCATGATAGTATATTTGATTTTAAATAAATGTGTGATGTGTAATTTAAATATAATATTATATACAGTGTTTGTTTGTGTTTGAGCTAGTAGACTTGACCTAGAAGCCCAGTAGGTGAACACCTGTCGGAATTATGGAATTTTGTATTTAATTATTTAGTTAGAATTTAATTCTTGGAGTTTGTAATTAATTACTGGATTTTATTTAATATTATTGCGCGTTGCCTTTGCTTCGATATTTGGAGCGCTACCCTAACTTTTGTCTTCCAACAAATTTCACAATCTTGCCCTAGACATGCCCGCCTTCCATTCTGCTATTTTTGTAACTCATAATTATGCTCTCTGGGCATTGTTTCTAGCCGCACAAAAATCATCGCGGACGTTATTTAATAAATCCTTATTTTTTCGTTGTGCGTTCCAATTGAAATTGGAGGCAATCTTGACCTATTTTTCGTGCGGCCCAAATTAGGGTAATATTCTGTTCTGAGTCTTCTTCATTATTGGTATTGATGACCTGACCTGATTTTGGCTCCATGTACTCCTAATTAATTTTAGAACACAACTTGCATTTTATTCTAATTAAATTGAGGATATTATTTTGACTGATTTTGTAAATTCTAATTTAATTCCAGTACCCGATTAATTAAACCCATGCCTAACGCACAACACCCTCTCACCATAAAAATTACTAAACATATTTTTCTCCACAAATTTTGTGTCATTTTATGTGTTTGTGCAATTTTCCGAATTTAAGGAGCCAAGTTGCAATTATTCAATTGTAGGTGTCATCACCCCATTGGCCAAGACCAAATGGAAAGGTTATTTATTTGTGGACCAAATTGTATTTTTCCCCACTCAACTTTATATGAAAACAATTTCCTTCATGAACAATCCTAGCCACTCATTTGAAATTGGACCATCACCACCCTTCATCCACATCTCACCCCTCCCTATTTAATGTCCTATCAAGCCCTAATCCCCAAAGAATCCAACCTAGGGAAACACACCTCCCTAAGCCTCCTCAACCGTAGCCTCATTCTAAATTTTTCTCCATTCTTTTCTCTTCTTCTTCTCCCTTCCTTTGTTTTTAAACATTCACAGAAGGGGGGGGGAGGGAACATTGTTCCCAGGCCGAGTCCCCCGCAGCCCTTCACCCACTGCACCCGGCACGTACTGTTCACCGGCGGCCCTGCCCACTCCGACTGCTCCCCTCCCATCTTCTCCCTCTGTGTACTGCTCCGGCGGCCAACCCGAACTCCCCTCTTCCTCAGCACTCCGGCGGCAACCCCATCACAACTCCTCCCAACTCCCCCTTTCTCCCACTGCCCCTCCTCCTATCACCTCCATCTACATCCACTGCCACCACCCCATCAGTCCCGTCAGCCGGCGGCCGAGCCCGACCCCCTAACTCACGAGCTCCCCTCCGCCTCAACTCCTCCTCCCGCTGGCTCATCCCCGGACCACCACTACTCCCCTCCCCTTGCTCCCTGCTCCAGCGACAAGTCCAGCCGCTGCTCCTCCCTGCCGAGCTCCTCCTCCCTGTACTCCGGCCAAGGCCGACCCCTCACAGTAAGTTTCCTTCTCTTCTCCCCTTCCCTCTTTATATATATATATATATATATATATATATATATATATATATATATATATATATATATATATGTATATATATATACGTACATATACGTATGAGTATATATATACTATATGTATATGTATAATAGTTATCTAATTAATGTTTTAAATACATGAATATGTATAGCATTTATTTATTTAATATTTTAACACATAATGTATAGTATATATAAAATATATGTATAGGTATAATAGTTATTTAATTAATGTTAATACATGAATATGTATTTGTATATATTAATGTGTAGGTATATGTATAGTATTTATTTAACTAATACTATATACATATGTGTATAGTATTATTTTATTAATATTTAATTGTATAAGTATAGTATATATATACCTTAGTATAATGTAATGTATCTATTTAAAATATGAATATGTATATTATTTTATTTTTATTTAATTGTATGAGTATAGTATGTATATTAGTATATGTATGTATTAATGTATATATATACATATGTATGATATATGAGAATGTTTTATTAGTATATATATGTGTGTATAAATGTATTTTGGTGTATAGTACGTGTATTTATTTAATATATATATATGTATGTATTCTAGTATAAAAATATATAATGGTTGGTATATGTATATATATTTTGTATATATATACTTAGTATATTTCGAAATATGTATAATGAGTATAAATGTGTATATATATATATATATTTTGTACATACATTTAATATACTTTCAATACATATATATGATTGGTATACTTAATATATGTTCACTATATAAAATTGATATATGTATATACACCTAGTATAATTTAAATTGATAAACATGGTAAACATTCATTGTTTAACTATATATATATATATATTATACATGAAATTAAAGGATATATATATATATATATATGGTAGGTATTAATGTTGGTTAAAAATATGTAATGTGTTTAGATGTCTGTCTGCCAGATGACTCTAGTTGACTAGTGTCCTGCCTGACATGGCCCTGAGGCCAGTATTTATAGACTGTGTGTTAGGGTAGCAACTGATGCAAGTGTTATTGTGATATGTTTATAGGACTGTTGCTTCGTCCAGGGGATATTCTGGAACAGGACACCAATAATTACCAGCTAAGGACCCAAGGCAAGTACTTTCTCTGATAATTTCCAATTGTTGATAATTTCTATAAATTCAATAATCTAGAAATGTTACATCTGAATCCTTGACACTGTGCTACATGGACTAGTATAGCTTGGATCTACAGTCATGAGATGTTACATTGATTATCGTATTGACATTGTACACGACATGTATATTAGACATCGTACATGATAGATTGGACTTGCTCGTGTATCGTGACGTGTCATGGTTGGATCCACAGTACTAGTTGGGGGCGGGGAAGTAGTTAGTAAGAAATGTGATCATAACCCCTTATTGTAGTGTAGAACAATGTAAGTGTTAATCATGCTCTTCACCCATGATTAGCCACGCCCTGTAGCTATCGTACATGTTCCCAAGCCGATCACATTTTCAAACTACTATTTCAAACACTTAGAATAGATTACAGTTCCCTATTTTAAATCATATACTACATCACCCGTATATGATGCTGTTCCTTGTTCTTTTCATTTTCATACATGCACTGACTATATCATATTGCCTATTGCCTGTCTCTTTACATTGCCTGTCTCTTTTTAATTGCCATTGCATTTATTTCACTGTCTTCTCAGTAGCCAGCATCACATATTTATTACTTTATAGTCCTTATCAATTTAATGGAACTGTTATTTGAGGTTTGTACTTTGCTCCTTCCTGACTGGAAATATTTTTCCAGACTATGCCTTAGAGGATCGGTAGCCAACACTTTATGGACCATATGGTGAGTAACTGCACTTGGGCGTGATAGTTAGTTGTGATTCCGGGAGGTCTAGCCGGAATCACTAATCTTCTAGTTAGTTCTTTTAGTAGACTATTTGGTACCGGATTTGTCTCCGGCATTTTTATTGAGACTTGGATATTGTTGAGTTTGATTATTATTTTAGACTTGTGTTGTATTTAATTTTGTTTCGCTATCTTATCGTGCTGTAATCCTGTGATTGAGTATGTGTTCATTTTAATTGTGTCATCCGTGTCTCCTTATGGAGATTGGATGCTTGAGTGAGATTGGCTAGATAGTATCAAGACCTTGACAGCGTTCTACCGCCGATGCTGCGGCGTAGGCTGGACGTACTCGCGTACTCGTGCCCCAATTCCGGGTGCAGGTCGTGACACTACTACTAGGTGATACTAGGCTATACCTAAGTTTTCTAGTCCATACTAGTCATTACCTAGCTACCACAAGTTATACCAACGAATATTAGATAATAGTAGCTAATACCTATATACTTTGTATCATATATATATAATAGACTCTAAGTTATAGAATACCTTAACTTATTCCACTAACTTACCTATTACCTATGATCCGTACATTGTATCTATCTGTTATCTTAAGATAACTCAATACCTTAGTCTCAATACCTATGCACTCACCCAATATCTTAGCTATATACTAGTACCATGACTCCTCACCTAATCTTACACTCTAACTTAATACCAATACCTTGGTATCAAGCCCTTGCAAACCTCACTTAGTATCTTAACTAATACCTTAACTATTATATATAGTATCTTAGACCCTCACTTAAAATCTTACCCATAATATCCATGCCAAGATACTCCACCTAGAAACTTGACATTAAACCAATACATTGGCATCTTAGCTAACCCTTGAGATAATCATCAATACTTACACATCTAGGTATTTATATATCACATGACACACTATGATACCTACTGTCATAATATCCTAAACACTTGAATCAATCTCTGATACCCTTGTACCATATCTATCACTCAACTAACCATACCTTGATATACTACCACTAACTTACACTCATAAACATCAACACTTGGACCAATACCAGAAGATACCCACACTTCTCTCAAGACTCAACACAATGGTAGCCCAACTCGATACACACTGCATGGATACTCTGAATAATGCACACGGACTGATATATAGAATTTGTGAAATATTATTACATCCAGTTCAGAGTAGTTATTTCCTTCCCATTTAGAACTTACGATCTGTCAACTTCAATAAATAATTGATACTTGTATCCATTCCAACAACACAAGGGACCAACTGGTACTTCCTACCACTTGCAAATCTTACTTGGTCTATGTACAAACCAGGGAATCCCCCATCTTCCTGCTGTACCAAATCAGCACTCACAGGCCCATGTACTGCAGTCCTTCACTGCCCCTTGCTGCTAGAGCAGCATACCCATGTTGCTGTTACTTGTTGCTCCACAAGATACCCCTACTAGGATACAGACCTGAACACATGTCTGAACATACCCCCTCAACTGTCAAACAACTAGACACCACAATCACAACTACTGCCCACATCACCTTGCTACCCGACTGCACTAATTGCACCACACTGGATTTCCCCCATATCACTTGTCTCAGGTATCAAACCTGAAATTGAGCCAACACACCTACAGCAAGTTCAAACTGGACTACACCCTAATGTTGGTAGTGACCTGGCTGCACCTCACAACTCAAACACCTCAATCGTCTCATACTATCCAATACCCAATATCAATAACTCAATATCTTACTTATTAGCGCAAAACCTATTACTTAGCCTATATATCTTAGTATCTATCTTAACTCATGTTTTCGGGAATCAATATGTACCAATACTAACTAACACTAATACTTGGTATCATAGAATACCAAAACCTTACTCACACCTTACTCCAATGGACATGCACAAGGATCCCTCATTATTCTCAGACCACGCTTAACATTGGAATTCCAATCTATACTAGAATTTCTCCTACTCCCCTTCACTTAACTGTTGCTCCTTCAGTTCATACACTTGCCCCCAACCCAGGTCCTCATCAGTCGGCAGGCCCACATTATCTCCTGCTGCAGTTGCAATGTAGACTACACCATATTACAATCCTCCTTTTATTTCACTTCCCCACAGTCCAAGGGAACCAACATCACTACCACTATCAACAACATCCTCCCTTAACTACAACTACCTGCAAAAAAGAATGCAATGGAAATGGTGCAGTTAACCAACTGTAGGCCCCTCACAGTTATTGTGCTAACTATTGCACAGACTTTGGCTTCCTCATGTGCTGTGTTAACTAGAATCCCCTTCACTGCCTAAATTCAAACACACACACCTGAAACCTAACTACTTCTAATATATATATATATATATATATATATATATATATATATATATAACATAACACACACTAATGAGGCAAAATATTAAATACCTTGAGCTCAACACTTATGATACTCAAAATACATACCTCTAATCACATCATCATGAAACCAAACCCTCCAATATGTATGGAATACATAATATAATGTAAATTAGTATATATATAATATCTAAAATACTAATTATAATGCACTTAATAAGGGAATGACATATTAGGACACCAAATATCTAAGAATATCATAATCTCACTCCCGTATCATGGAGTATCATGATACAGAATTTTCGTGCCCAATTATGGACATGTACAACTCTCAAATCATGCATCACACTCTGAAATCACCTATGAGACATTCTCAAATACTTGGTGGTCCAAATTTGGGTTTTCTCCAATTTGGCCGCAAAAGTTAATGTAACTTTCACATTAGGCATCCTATAAACCTAATTCTTCTTCCTATGGGTAGCCCATAGCCATGGATAGTTTTCTAGGGATTTATTTCATTATTAAAAACTGAAATGACAAGAGGGATAAGAGTTTTACATATTGGGAGATAGATTTCCAATGTAATGCACCAAGGGACACAAATATAATGAATGGACACCTCCCTCAAGCTAGCTTCCTTCCAATGCTTCCTCCTTGCTATGCCAAGCTCCTAGCCTCCTTATGATTAGAATTTGAGGGGAATGGGGATTGATTTGTGAATGAAGGAAATTGGGTTTTTTTTTCAAATTTGGGGATGAACTAATTCGGGAATAAAGAGAGGCTATAATGAATAATGAATGCTTATATAAGCTTCCTCTTAGAGTTATGGTTAGGGTTAGGGTTAGAAATAGTTTGATATGACTCAAAATCCCATTTTCATTTGTCATGAATAAAATCTAATTTAACTAAGTGAAGGAATCTATACAACTAAAAGAATATTCCTTTCATGACAATAAACTTAATTAATTCTAATTGCTAAAGTTATGACTAAAAATAATTAGCACTAACTAACACTTGCAAATTTTAATTGTCTAGCCACTCACTATCACTAATATAATTCTAGACAATCACTAATATAAAATAATATATAAAAAATTTAACAACATGCAAAATTATCAAAATATTTCTTTGGTGGAAAGTGGTAGTTACAGTCCTACCCCCCTTAGAAAAATTTTGTCCTCAAAATTTAAATATGGTCGTACCCCCTTCTAGGTCAAATTCCCAATACAATCTATATCATACAAGCATATAATTTAAAAAAATTACTAAATATCATCTCATGCATGGTTATGGCTTATGTCTTTCATGATATTGCAGTCTCTGTCTGGGTATACTACTAATTATACTAACTATATATCATAAGAAAACTACAAGGTACCAAGAAATTTATCAAATCAAATGGATGGAAAGGACAAAAAAAGAACATAATTGGCTAACCCATCACCTATAGCGTCGGCCTCCTCGACCATCATCATAAATATATGCCCTGCTGGGGTGGCTCCCTTTACGGATGTTGGGCAATCTGTAGTGCCACAGGTGGCATAACTCTACCTCTCTGGTCCGGATTTGCACTACTGTCTGAACCATAAGGGTTGGCGGGACAATCCCTCACTCGGTGCTCTGAAGATCTATAATACAAACACACCTTGAGCCTTCTCCTGCAGTCCTCCCAAACATGCCCATGCTTCTTACAATAGTTATAGGAGGGTGCCCGTTGTATCTGACCCTGAGGTAGTTGTGGTGCTTGATGAACTGGCCTCTGAAAGGGATGTCTATTGAGCTGGTGCCATGACTGGTAAAGCAAATTGATGATGCGGATGTGCTCTAAGGTGTTGAAAATAGGGTCGCTTAGCTGGACCCGCATCGCTGCTAGTTCTCCCTTATGTGTCTCTCATCCTCTTGGACTTAAGCTCTAAGTCATCATCCGTCCTCTGTGCATCCATCAAGATCTCCTCGAATGTAGCAGTGCAATGACCCCTGGTATGGGATTTGATCTCCCTAATCAAACCCTTTCGAAATTTTCTGGCTCTCCCTAGGGGATTCGGCCCCTCCATAAACCTGCCTAACTCCGCGGCGTACTCTTCCACTGTCATACTCCACTGGACAAGGTCCTAGAACTGGCTCTCCAAAGGACTCTGAGCCACATCTAGGAAGAACCTCTCCTTGAATATCTCTTTAAAATCTCCCCAAGTCAATACAGGCACCACAATCCTCGGAACCATGCGAAACCACGTCAGTGCTATGTCAAACATCTGGCAGCCAGTCACCTCTATCCGTAGGATCTCCGTGATCTGCATAAATCGCTAGTTCCTCTTAATATCCTTGATCCAATCATCGGCGTACAAGATTCCCTCTATACCCTTGAAGTCCTTGGGCCCCATCCTTTTGAAATCAATATTGGTCCCGGGTCTCGGCTGCTGTGGGTCAGGATAATTCGGTACGACCTGCGGCTGGACAAATGCTACATTCTCTACAGTTGCTAGTGGTAAGTGGTGGGCACTCTTGATGCCCTTATGTAGAATATCAGTCTGCCTCTGTTGCGCTTCTATCATCTCTCGGAACATGGCAACCATCTGCGTTCCGTCTGTTGGCATGGGTGGTGGTAGTGGAAGATCCTTTATGACTGATGGAATAGTCCTCGAAAATCGTAGTGGATTACACCCAAAAGCTGTTGCTGAAATCTCCACCTGGACTGGTGAAGCGATCTTCTGAGTGGAAGAAGGTAGAACAATAGCTAATGTCTCTCGCTGAGGTGATGAAGTAACTGACCTCGCCAAAACTACTCCAGAACACTGCGATCGGGTCATCGGCGACACCATAAAGATAGATTCAAACAAGAAATCAATATTGCGCAAGATATGATATCATCAAGGAAGGATAGTAATATTCAAATAAAGCAATATTCAGAATGAATAAAGATAGCAAGAATCAATTTTTCCTAGTTGTGATTTAGTATCCGCTCTCCCATCCTATATATCCTATATTCTATCCTATCGCAGGCTCATAGTAGTACAACTAAGACATTGCACTACCATGACATCGCTCTAATGGTGAAGCCTGATCTACATGGGCCACTACAAAAATATGTCACCATCCGCATTCTGTGTAGGAACACATGTATGTGGGTATCTCTAGCCTACGTTACAGCATCGGCGGTAGAACGTTGTCTAGGTCAGTAATACTATCTAAATATCTCACACAATATATAATGTACCTATCAAGATATCTCAACTCCCAAATAGAGGACACACTGATAATATAATAATGGTAATCAATACTCAATCACAATATAAAACAAGAGAAAGATATGGCACGATATGGAATAGAAGAAATAAAATGCCGAGTCACCAAGCAAACACAAGTCCAAGTCCAAAAGTCTAAGATTAAAAAAATAGTCTTAAATATAATCCATGCAATAATGTCTGACTTTTAAATACAATAACATAATGAACTAGCTAAGTCTCCACGACTACTGGTACTATCTCAATAAGCTCTATGGTATTATCTCGACGGCCTCGCCATCATGTGACTCGTAGTAGGTGGGATATATCTCCTCTAACCAATCATCTAAAAAAATATCCAGTCAGGATTGGAGTAAAGTACAACCCAATAACATTTCCAAGTTAATTGATAATGACTATAAACAGAAATAGAGAATGTAGTACAAGACGAGAAGCAATAAACAATATCATACTATGGTAGAAAATGAGACAGATAATCTAGAGCAATAAGGTAAAACTATCAGTGAAAAATACCAATCTGAGTTTGAAATACTAGTTAGATATGTGATCGGCTTGAGTTATCAAGATCTACTATCAAGGCTATAACACAATCATATTATCATTATGATTGGATGTTGTCTACAATTAACACGATCAAAAACATAATCATTTAAGATTGGCCATTATTTATGGAGTAACACAATCATACGTGAGGTGTATGACTGGTTGTTGTCTACATAATACAATATTTAAGGGTTTGATCACATATCCATCGAGCATTTCCCCCTCCCCCGACTAGTACAATGGATCCATATCATGGCACGTCACAACACGATAATCACTATGCAAGGTCTACAATACAAGCACGATGATCACGGTCTATATAATCATAAAAAATATTAAGGCAATCACTGAAGAGTAACTTCTTATGACAAGGATCCAAGTATACTATTCAGTGTACCATCGTGTCAAGAATCTGGTAAAACATTACTAATTACTTATATTATAGTAATTATCAAGTAATAAAAACTATCAAAGAATCTACTCGCTAGAGGTCCTGAGCGAACAATACCAATATGTCTTTGGACTGGAGTCAAAGTAACCTATATATGATATTACATGTCATTTGGTGTAATGAAGTGTTAAACATGCTTAAATAAGTTAAAAGGAGATTTCTAGGTCAAAACTAGGCCATACTAGTCAAACTAGGTCAAAACTAAGTTGATACCTTGATTCTAGGTTAAAAACTAGTTTCTAGGGTGGTTAGAAGGCAAAACTAGCTACTACTAGGTGATACTAGGCTATACGTAGGTTTTTTAGTACATACTAGTCATTACCTAGCTACCACAAGTTATACCAGCGAATATTAGATTATACTAGCTAATACCTATATACTTTGTATCATATATATATAATAGACTCTAAGTTATAGAATACCTTAACTTAATACACTAATTTACCCATTACCTATGCTCCATACATGGTATCTATCTGTTACCTTAAGATAACTCAATACCTTAGTCTCAATACCTAGGCATTCATACCATATCTTAGCTATATACTAGTACCTTGACTCCTCACCTAATCTTACACTCTAACTTAAAATAAATACCTTTGTATCAAACCCTTACAAACCTCACTTAGTATCTTAACTAATACCTTAACTATTACATATAGTATCTTAGTCCCTCACTCAAAACCTTACCCATAATATCCATGCCAAGATACTCCACCTAGATACTTGACATTAAACCAATACCTTGGCATCTTACCTAACCCTTGAGATAATTATCAATACTTACACATATAGGTATCTATATATCACTTTACACACTATGATACATACTGACACAATATCCTAAACACTTGAATCAATCTCTGATACCCTTGTATCATATCTATCACCCAACTAACCATACCTTGATATGCTACCACTAACTTACACTCACAAACACCTACTCTTGGACCAATACCTGAAGATACCCACACTTCTCTTAAGACTGAACATAGTGGTAGCCCAACTCGATACACACTGCACTGATACTCTAAATAATGCACATGGACTAATACATAAAATTTGTGAAATATTATTACATCAAGTTGAGAGTGGTTATTTTCTTCCCATATCAAAATTTTGATCTGTCAACTTCATTAAATAATTGATTACTTGTATCCATCCCAACAACACAAGGGACCAACTGGTACTTCCTACCACTTGCACATCCTACTTGGTCTAATGTACAAACCAGGTAATCCCCCATCCTCTTGTTGTACAAAATCAGCACTCAAAGGCCCATGTACTGCAGTCTTTCACTGCCCCTTGCTGCTAGAGTAGCATACCCATGTTGTTGTTACTTGTCGCTCCATAAGATACCCCTACTAGGATACACACCTGAAAACAGGTCTGAACACACCCCCTCAACTAACACACAACTAAATACCACAAGCACAACTACTGCCCATATCACCCTGCTACCCGACTGCACTGATTGTACCCCACTGGATTTCCCCCACATCACTTGTCTCAGGTATCAGACCTGAACTTGAGCCAACCCACCTACAACAAGTCCAAACTGGACTGCTCCCTACTATTGTTAGTAACCTGGTTGTACCTCACAACTCAAATACCTCACTCGTCTCTCACTATCCAATACCCAATATCAATAACTAAATATCTTAGTTCGTAGCTCAAAACCCATTACATAGCCTATATATCATAGTATCTATCTTAACTCATGTTTCTTAGAATCAATACGTACCAGTAATAACTAACACTAATACTTGGTATCATATAATACCAAAACCTTACTAACACCTTACTCTAATGCACATGCACAAGGATCCCTCACTATTCTCAGACAACGCTTAATATTAGAATTCCAAACTGTACTAGAATTTCCCCTACTCCCCTTCACTTAACTGCTGCACTGCAGTTCATACACTTGCCCCCAACCCAGGTCCTCACTAGTCTGCAGTCCCCAATTATCTCCTGCTGCAGATGTAATGTGGACCACCACATTGCAGTCCTCCTTTTATTTTACTTCTCCACAGTCTAATAGAACCAACATCACCACCCCTATCAACAACATCCTCCCTCAACTACAACTATGCAGTAAAAATGGTTGAGTTAAACAATTGCAGGCCCCTCACAGTTGCTGTGCTAACTCTTGCATAGATTCTGGCTTCCTCATGTGTTGTGTTAACTTGAATCCCCTTTACTGCCTAAATTTAAACACACACACCTGAAACCTAACTACTTCTAATAATAACATATATAAATATATATATATAACATAACACACACTAATGAGGCAAAATATCAAACACCTTTAGCTCAACACTTATGATACTCAAGATACTCACCTCTAATCACATCATCATGAAACCAAACCCTCTAATATGTATTGAATACATAATATAACATAAATTATGATTTATATAATATCTAAAACACTAATTACAATGCACTTAATATGGAAATGACACATTAGGACAACAAATATCTAAGAATACCCAAATCTCACTCCTGTATCATGGAGTATCATGATACGGACTCTCTGTATCCAATTGTGGATATGTACACCTCTAAAATCATGCATCACACTCTGAAATCACATATGTGGCATTCCATCAAACACCTAATGGTCCAAATTCGAATTTTTTCCAATTTGGCCACAAAAGTTAATGTAACTTTCACAATAAGCATCATATGAACCTAATTCTTCTTCCTATGGATATCCCTTAGCCATGGGTAGGTTCCTAGGGGTTTTTTCATGATTAAAAACTAAAATGATAATAAGGATAATAGTTTTACCTATTGGGAGATGGATTTCCAATGTAATACACCAAGGGGACACAAATATAATGAATGGATACCTCTCTCAAGCTAGCTTCCTTCCAATGCTTCCTCCTTGCTATGCTAAGATCCTAGCCTCCTTGGGATTAGAATTTGAGGGGAATAAGGATTGATTTGTGAATGAAGGAAATTAGAATTTCTTCTCAAATTTGGGGATGAACTAATTAAGGAATAAATTGAGGCTATAATGAATAATGAATGCTGATATAAGCCCCCTCTTATGGTTAAGGTTAGATTTAGAAATAGTTTGATATGACTCTAAAGCTTCTCTCATTTTGTCATTAATAGAATCTAATTTAACTAAGGGAAGAAATCTCTACAACTAAAAGAATATTCCTTTCATGACACTAAACTTAATTAATTCTAATTGTTAAAGTCATGACTAAACAATAATTAGCACTAACTAACACTTAAAAATTCTAATTATCTAGCCATTCACTATCACTAATATAATTCTAGACAATCACTAATTAAAATAATATATATAAAAATTAACAACATACAAAATTACCAAAATACCCCTATAGTGGAAAGTGTTAGTTACACCCACCTGATGTGGTGAGAAGGTATCAGCCCGGCTGTTTGGTCACAAACTTGCGAGAGATTAAAACCTCCATTGTTGCCCTGGGGATTAGGATTACTCTGTCTTGGGCTTCCGTTGCCGGAATGTTACCGAACTGGAGAGATACCATGTTGGCGGCAACTGTTTTGTCATCGAAGTCCAAGGTGAGGGCCTTGGTGTCGAGCTGACGCTGGATGTACCGCATTAGTGTGTAGCAATCCCGTATCGTATGGTGGACATATTGATGGTAGTGGCAGTACTTCAGATTATTCACATCGTCTGCCTCAACAGGGCATTTGACGTCGGGAACCTAAAGTTTGTTTTCCTTCATTAGCACGTCAAAGATTGCCATGACATTATCATCTTCTAAAGAATAAGTTTCCTTCGGTTTTGACCCTATACCGGCTTTTACTCGGACTTCTTGGTTATATTGGCGATAAGAGCCTTCTTTCCCTTGCCATCCCGGACGTTATTGCCACTATTGTTGTTGCTGTTGTAAGGGTGTTTTCCCCTATCATCAACAATGGGGATATATATTTCAAAAAGGCGAACGTCCTTTACTTTTTTCTTAGCATCGACAATATTTATGATAAACGCCAACCATTTTTTAAATTGAGAGTCGCCCATCCAGAGTATGACTGTGGGGGGTAGATTTCTCCGGCAGGTGTCCATCAGCGTGGACTCAGGGTTACCGAGGGATAACTTTAGCGCCGCTTGCCTGTATCGCTCAATGTATTCCCATACAGACTCTTTCTTTCTTTCTTTGTGTGATGTCCATTAAAGAGGACATCGTCATGTCATTTCTCTCGTCGTAGAACCGAACAAGAAAAAGATCTTTGAGATTGTCAAACGATAAAATACAGTTGTCTTTGAGGCTGCAGAACCAATCGAAAGCTATTCCATACAACGTCCCGACAAATAGCTTGGTTAACAGGGTATGGTACGTCTCTCCACTCAAGGGGATACGGTTGTCGAATCCCGATCTTGTATAATGAGTCCTGATTGCCCATTGAATCTAGGCAGACTCGGAGTTCTCGTACCTCCCGTATTACTTTTCGGGCTTCATCGACTGCAGAAGGGGAAGATGATTCCAGAAGGGGATGATTGCCGCCAGCGGGTGGAGCAGTTGTATTGGAATTACCATTTGTCCCGGGGTCCATGCTTGCTTAACCAAAGGCCCTTGCTGGTTGTGAGGCTATATTCCTCTTGATCTCCAACATTATTTGGGTTAAGGCCTACATTGACGCACTCAAGGTTTGCATCATGGCATCGAGTGTTTCGAGGTGCTATCAATTGTTGGGGCCCTCGTGATCGTCCCCTGCCATGTATATTGCTCTAACATAGGGAGAAATGGATGGAACGACGGACGTTCTGCTCTGTATAATTTTTCTCAGTATAATTTTTTGCTCGGTATAATTTTATGCTCGGTATAAAACCAGCATTCAACCAAAGAAGAAGCCAAGCCATCAAGACATTGTGCTCGGTATAATTTTTTTTTATTCTTGTCTCTAGGATTATTGTAACTCAATACAGAAAGACTAAATGAAAGCTAAACCAAAACACAGTTAAATGCCCAAGTTTGAAACTAAGGTATCAGACCGGCAAATAAGAGGTATCTACTTATGCAAATAGCAGCGATATACCGAGAAATAAGCACTTTCAAACAAACCTTCCCAACCGATAAAAAATCCATCTGATTAGTATACCGATGGTGTACAGTCTTATATCGTCTGGGTGACCGTTGTTCAGCATTAAATGCTACAACTTCTATAAAACTAGTCATTTTATAGTTGTTACTGTGTCGTGTGGTATACTGCATATGCAGTAACAACTATAATATTTTGGGGCCAATTTTGACCACTATATAAACTAAAGTTGGCCTCATTCATTTTCATTCTTGGAGCCTTAACTTTCTATTTTTTAGATACAAAATCTCTCCACCTAAAAGAACTTTCATTTACAAACTTAAATTAAGATATAATTATATTGAGTTGTAAATTGAGATCTTTATATTATTTATAAGAAGATCAAAATCTTTCTTGTAAGAGGGAAGTCCTCAAGCATTCGTATCAAAGTTTGTATAGAAGTTGATGAGCCTTCGAATCAAAGCGCATGTGTAAGAAGTCGGCGAGGCTTTCGTATCAAAAATTGCAAGTATAACTATTTGTTATAATAATGGATTAAAGTCGGAGAGAGTTCTGATATTGGAGTGCCTCACGGAGGATACAAAGATACATCAGTGTTAGTATTCTTGTATTATTTCTAGCACTTATTTTAAATTATTTATTAACTGTCATGCCCCAGTACCAGAATACGGAGACGGACATGGCCAGTTATCCCGTACAAGGTACTATACGTCATACGGCGATCACGGCTATAATAAGACAAGGGGTGCATGTTACAATCAGGTCACTTTGGGTCACACAAACATCTATGTCTTAATCAATCAAACAAGAAACAGTAAGCATAGAGCATATATAATAAAGCAATAAGGCGTCCCAAATGCTTTCTCAAAATATTCTGGAGACCAGCTGTACAAAATAAAAAGCTGGTAGAGTAACAAAAGTACATGACAGTATTACAGCAGTAGTCTGATTTATATACAGTCATAAAAAGGAACTAATTGTCCAAACATGCCGGCTAACAGGTATCGGTGGCTAAATGCCCAAAAGAATAAAATATACAATGACGAGCAGGAAAAAAGAAAACCCACTCGTTATCCTTGGCAACCATGTTCCTGGTGCACGCCATGAGTTGTGGAAAAATACGCTGGATCCTCGAGTGTTGGCTCAAATCCTGCCCATACAAAACCAGTAGGGTTAGACCCCAAATAGCAAGTACCATAAAGGAGGCATGAAATGGAGAAACAAAAACCCAATAATTAGATAGGTATATATATATATATATAGGTTTTGTGTTATAGTTTGGGTCCACAGCCTATCCTATCATAATGGCCCAACCCTACAACCAAACAAGGATAAGGATTAAACCATCACACTATGATAGTCCATGTCCCTAGTCTACTAAACGTAAATAATACAATCACAACCAAGTCTGGTTATTATAAACAGCCAATAAATTATACGTCTTTTTATTATGGAGTATGAGGCTATCTCAGAAATAATGCATAATAGGTATCCTCATATCACGCCATTGCCAAACATGGGCTAACAGCCAATAAATGATTATACACGCACTTCACTAATTACACCAGTTCCCCGTAGGGCCACTGTGCTAGATCATGGTATTAGCGATTCTAGTGATCTTATAGGGAGACAATGGCTAGGAATATTTATAATAGGTCAGATATTGCACTCTAAAAAGGCAGATGATATACAGTATCTGTGGTGGCCAACCCAGCGCTAGAAAGTTCGTTGGCAAGATCTCGGGATATCATTCCCTCCCCATGATCTACAGATTTTTGTTGCCTATTTAACCCAATATTATATTGAAATCTCAAGGCGTTGTCACTACCATATTTTTAGAATAGGGGCATTATTGCCATGGCAATATCTCTATATATATTGTGTTCGTTACATGATATGTAAAATATATATTATTATTATTATTAATGATATGGATTAGTAGACTAGACTTGATGTGACCATTGGACTCAACCTTAGACTAGTCATTTTGAACCCACTAGTTAAATCCCTATCCATTTTAATTAAAATCTAGTTAAATCCCTCACTTAGAATAAAATCTCACTTAATTAAATAACTATTCATGACAACCATATAGGGGCATTATGGACTTTGTGCATTAGCCAAGCCCTAGGCATGTGGCTGGCCCTATATAGGGAGAGGGAGCCTCCCTCAAAGTCATTCATAGCTCATAAAATCCTAGAAGTAGTTTTTCCCCAAACCCTTTCCTTCCTCCACCAAATTTCAGAAATTAAACCTCTAATCCCTCTCATTTCCCTCATCTAAGAAGCCTAGAGGCTTAGGTCACAAGGAGCATTGGAGAAGAAGAGGGTTGGCTAGAGAACCCTTGATTTTGCATTGGGAACCCATCTCCCAATAGGTAAAAATCTGTAATCTCTCCTTTAAATTCTGTTCTTATTATTTGTTTGGCAATTAGGAGCCCACCCATGGTTTAGGAATAGCCATAAGGGAAGAGCATGAGTCTCTATTGATTTTTACGATATTTTCTTCATGGTGTTGTATGTATATTTGGGGGTTTGTGTTTTAAGGATGTATTTTTCCCTATTTTTTATAACAAATAATCATATATATATATTGATATGTAAATGTGTTATTAGTTATATATTGGGGGATTTGGCATGTTGGTTGATAAGTGTATCATAAAGTGTCACTTGCGCACACTAGGTGTTTGTTAAATTGACTATTAGGATGTGTATCTATTTAGAGTGTGTTATTCATATGAAAAAATATATATATAGTGTGTGGTTGTTTGAGAGTGTGCTAAGTGTTGGAGTGAACTTGCATATGTCCAATTATTGGTAGTATGGCACTTCAGTGTCATAGAGTGATACTTGGGTTAGGATTAGATGATGTGTGCAGTGACTGAGTAGAACCTGGAGGAAAGTTTAGTTGGTGTTGGTGTAAGGTAAGAGGGTGTAGGAGTGTAAAATAGGGGAAAAACTAGTTCCAGTAACTTGTATTGCAGATGGAGTGGTAAGGAAGTGATGTCCAGAGTGCAACAGACCCCAGTGTGTGCTTGGGAGTTTTATGGCAGCAAGTACTGGCTTGCAGGACAATAATATGCACTGCACTTGCTTGTGCAATTCACTACAATGCAAAAGTTCAAAGCTTCACAGTCTGCTTTAGGGAGAGGTAAGAATATGAGGATGTGAAGTTGTAGGTGTTGGGGGCTCAAGAGCAGGCATTCAAATGTTGTTATGTGAAATTGCACAACTGCAGGTAGGCCTGTTAGGGGGAGCAGTCGGGTAAGGAGCTCGAGCTTAGTATGTTCAGGTTTAAGGGGGTATTAAGTGAGTTATGGAGTGAAGTGTTTGTGTGCATATCTGAAGAGTTAAGGGATTAGGAAGTGAGGTGTTAGTGTATGTGAGTATAAGTGGAGGTTGTGAGGGTTTTGCATTGGTGTTGCAACTGATTAGTGCATTACACAGGCAATGTTGCCTTGATTGTCTATGCAAAAGAGTATGCTCGTTGCAGAGAGCTTCCAACAGAGCATTAACAGCAACATTAGTTGCTATTGGGTTGAGGGGGGAGTATCTTTACCAGAGTGATAATGGAGGGAAGGGGGTTGCACTAGTATGGATGCTAAAGGGGTAAAATGCAACAGTTGGTGAGAGGTGTTGCTCTGTGGGGGAAATATGAGATATGTTGTGTACATCAGTGCATGACACGTGAGGCCCAGATTTGGTTTAACAGTGAGTGTTCTAGGTTCAGTAGTAGGTTCAGGTGCAGTCCATCTGATTGCTCTTTAGTGCTTGGTTAGTATGAGAGATCTTCAGCCATTGTTGCAAGAAGGAGTGTGAAGTTGGTGATGTCTTGTAAGGAGTATAGACTATCAGAGGTATGACTCTAAGAGTAGGGTGTGCCAATAGAGATTAGTATCAGTTGTATTATGTGTCTGAGTAATATCTATAGATAAGCTTATAGGTATAGTTGTGGTACTAGTATATCATAATTTGTGAGTTTCATGAAGATAATTAAGTGTTGAATTGATACCTATATAAGTTAAGGGTTATGTGCATATCAAGTATTAGTTAAGGTAATGGGTTAGAAGGAGTAGTTAGTATCATAAGTAAGGGTATGGTGTAGTGGTATCTTATATGCAAGGGTAATGGATATTAGGACACCAAGTTATGAGTTAAGATATGGATTAGGATCAAGGTGTTGAATTTCGATAAGATGAGTATTGTAATTAAGGTATTTAACATACTAAGGTATCAAGTATATATCTAAGGTATTAATATATTGGGGTTTATAAAGGTCATATAGTGTATCAAGATACCAAGTAAATTCTAGTAGATAGTACATATAGATACTAAGTGATATTAGCTAGTTTAGCTAATACCTTTAAAGTGTGACCTAGTATCTACTAGTTTAGACTTGTAATCAACCAAGAAGCTAGGTATGGACCAAAAACCAATGTGAAGACCTATTTTGACTAGTAGACCTAGAAATGGCCTAACACCCACATTTCAAACTAGTTAATCACTTTTATCATTCCAAACACCAATTAACATTGATATCTTATATATAGGTCTTTATGACTCCATTTTGGATAACAATCCTCACTCATTTCTTAAGACCACAGACGAGTACATTCTCTGACAATTTTTATTATTTTGATCATTACTATGATTCTAGTTGTGGTATATACTTGATACCTGTCATGAGGAGTCATGATTGGAATCCATCGTACTAGCTGGAGACGGGAAAATATTAGCAAGATTATGTGATCATACCCTATTTTACATGCATCATAGCTCATCCCACATATCACGTAGGGTGTAGCCTGGTCATTTATATGCCTCATAGCCTGTTATATATGATTAGCCTGACTATTGCTTGCATCATAACTAACTAGATGGTTAGCCTGACCTCACATGTATTATAGCCAATCATATATAACAAGCATGTTCTAGTCCAAAGCCGATCACGTAGCAAACTGATATTTTACTATACTTAGCCAGAATTTCTATTCTTTTATTTCAGTACATTCATTTCTATCATTGACATATGTTTGTTCATTGCTAGTTAGTTCTATATGTTGATTACATGTCTCTCTAGTATTCCTTATTTTCCAGTATTTCTTCATCATGTATTTTCTTGCACTGTTTTATAGTTTTTGTCAATATAATTAAAATTATTATTAGTGTTTGTGCTTCGCTCAAATCCTGACTGGATAATATTTTTAGAGGACCTTGAGGATTTTTGCCCTACCTATTATGGTCCAGGAGTAAATAGATATTACATCCCAGAGATTTCAGAGGAGCCACTCTCCTTAGAGGAGACACCACCCACAGTTGTTTAGACTGCACTTAGTCTAGTTTATTTATGTATTGGATTGTTATAACTGTGAAACTTGAGTTGTATTATGCTAAGACCTTATTTATGTTGAGACAGCTAGGCTCTAGACTTTTGTTATTTAAGTTATGTTCTAGACTTATGTCAGGACTTCTAATATCTTTCATATCGTATCGTACCATTTACCTTCTTATAGTTATTATGATTGAGTAACTTATGAATTGATGATCATATGCATATTCATTATCCTCCTTATGGAGTTGAGATCATTGACAGGTTATTTTTTTGAGTTATGTCAGTAGTTTTGAGACTTAGACAACGTTCTACCTCCGATGCTGCGGCGTAGGCTAGACGTACCCATAGCTCATGCCCAAATTCTGGGTGTGGATCAGGACACGTTTTAGTGCTGGCCTACGCAGGTCGATTTTATAAGAGTAAGATTGTGTCATAACTAGTAAGGTATCATAGTAGTGCTTAGACTTAGAGTACTACTATGAGTATGAGATAGGGTATAGATAAGAGCATGCTCAATGACAACTAGGAAATTTCTAATTTTATTTTTCTATTCTGAATAATTGCTTCTTTTAAATTTTACTGTCCTTTTTTGATGATATCGTATCTTTTGTCTTGATTGATTTCTTTATTCGATCTATCTTCTGGATGCCACTGAAGACTAGGTCGCTAGGATTGGGACCTACAGCTTCTGAGAGGTCTGCCACGTCTCGACCTGCCACCCAGACAGTTGGAGTTTCTCCTCCTACTTCACCTGTTCTTGTAGGAGTTTCCATAGTTTTTGGGGGTACTCCTCTCCCACCGGTCCAGACGGTTGTCCCGGTTGTTACGGAGGACCTTCCACCACCACAGATTCTGTTTCTTGGAGGTATGCCCGCTGACGGAGCACATATGTTTGCATTAATCCAGGGCATGGTGTATGCTCAGAGGACGTCGGCAGAGGTTCAACAAGTTCAGGCTGAGGCGCAGAGGGTGCAAGCAGAGGCGCACCAAGCACAGACTGAGTTAATTAGGGAGAGCATGGAGAATACTCATTGGGTGGCTCTCCAGGTAACGGAGAGAGTCGCACAGCAGCATCCTGGCCAGCAGCAGCAGCCGCAATAAAGGCCAGGCACTATAGTCGAATTCAAGAGGATGATGCCTCGGGAGTTCAAGGGTATTGAGGGGATACTCTACGCCAACGACTGGCTGGATGACATAGAGAGGAACTTACGCTTGTCTCAGATTCCAGAGAGACTGCAGATCGAGGCCGCCGGCAGCCAAATGTTCGATATCGTATTGACTTGATATCGTATGGAGCCGAGACTTACTGATAGAAGACTTACTTGGGATGCTTTTCAGGAGCTTTTCAAGGAGAAGTTCTTTCCCGATGTAGCCCTGGGAGCCTTGTAGAGTCAGTTACATGACTTGGTCCAAGGGAATATGTCGTTCGACGAGTATATCGAAGAGTTTTGTCGTTGAGTCATTTTATATCATCGAAGATTCGGAACCCAGGAGACCGAGCCCAAAAGTTCAGGAAGGGGCTGATGAGAAAGATCAAGTCTCGTACTTCTGGACGTCGCACTGCTACCTTTGAGGGCATTCTGATGGATGCCCTGATTACTGAGGATAATTTGGACATCAGGCCTAAGAGAGGATGCGACATTTCTGGAGGAGCGAGTGGTAGTACGAGACCGGCCAAGTGTCCCCATTTTCAGCAGCAACAAAGGTCGTATCAGCACCAGCAGCACCAGGCACCAGCTCGAGGACATATCCAGTAGCAGACGCAGAGGCAGACCAAGCCGTTGTCTAGTGTGCGTACTGCGGAAAGGTGGGACACATGAAAGATATCTGTAGGAAGAGGCTGGGTACATATTTATCTTATGGATCGTCAGCGCACCAGTTGAGAGATTGTCCGTCTATTCAGACTCGTCCAGGTCAGGATGGAGCAGCCACTCAAAGGGGACCTGCTAGAGTACCTACTGCACCAGGAGGCCAGCAGAAGGGGCCACCACTTCCGCCACAGCAGTAGAGGTTTGCCCAACACCAGCACCAACAAATAAGTGCACCCCAGGGATGAGCGTATGCCATGATGGTCGAGGAGGCTGAGCCAGCAGGAGACATGATATCAGGTTCAGTTCTTCTCGATACCATTTCAGCACTTGCATTATTCGATTCTGGCACTTTCCATAGTTTCGTATTTGTATCTTATGCTCTTAAGCATCATTTAAAGGCGAAACCCTTAGATAGGACTTGCAAGATCATGACTGGCGGAGGTATTATCCTAGTTAGTAATTTTTGCATGGATCGGAGAGCATCATTGGGAGGCCGAGAGTTGAGTGTGTGCTTACTCGTAATGTCACTTTTGGGTTATGATATTGTACTCGAGATGGATTGGTTGAGTAGACACCATGCTACTATGGATTATCATGAAGTCAGAGTGATATTTCGACTGCCAGGAGAGCCAAAGTTCAAGGTCGCCAGAAGAGCAGGGGCACCTTTTGTGGAGCCAGGATGGAGGAAAAGGAGTTGCCACATCCTTTGATTGAGGAGTTCCTGAATGTCTTTCCAGAGGAGTTGCCAGGTTTGCCGCCAGATAGAGATGTCGAGTTCTCTATAGACTTGGTGCCAAGCGCAGAGCCAATATCATAATACGTCTATAGGGTCAACAACAGAGAACTCGCAGAGTTAAAGAAGCAGGTTGATGAGTTGCAAGACAAGGGCTTCATCAAATTCAGTTCATCACTGTAGGGAGCTTCGGTATTATTCGTACCGAAGAAGGATGGGTCGGTACATATGTGTATCGACTACAGAGCCCTGAACAATCTCACTATCAAGAATAAATACCCGCTGCCGATGATAGATGATCTCGTCAATCAGTTGAGCTAAACGAAGGTATTCTCAAAGATAGACTTGAGGTCAGGCTACCACCAAGTGAAAGTGAAGAAAAAAAATTCTGAAGACACTTTTTTGGACTCGATATGGACAGTTTAAGTTTATAGTGATGCCATTTGGTTTGACTCATGCACCAACAGTATTCATGAACCTGATGAACAAGGTGTTCTACCAGTTCCTTGACAAGTCCATGGTGGTGTTCATCGATGACATTCTTGTATATTTGAAGACCCCGGGGGAGCATGAGGAACACCTGAGGATAGTTTTGGATACTCTCATAAAAGAGAAACTTTATTGGAAGCTTTTAAAGTGCAAGTTCTTCCTTAACAAGATTAAATTCCTTGGGTATGTAGTGATAGGTGATGGGATCTCAGTTAACCCGAAGAAGATTGTAGCAGTGGAGTTGTGGGCTACTCCCAGTTCAGTGGTTTAGATCAAGAGTTTTCTCAGACTAGCAGGTTACTACAGGAGGTTTGTACAAGACTTCTCCAGAATTATAGAGACAATAACTAGGTTGACTAGGAAGGATATGGATTTTATTTGGACGGAGGATTATTAGGCCATATTTGATGAGCTGAAGAAGAGATTAACGATAGCTCCAATATTGACATTGCCATCGAAACAGGTGGATTCACTATCTACAGTGATGCTTCAGGGAAGGGTTTGGGTTGCGTTCTTCAACAGTATGGGAAGGTGATTGCATATGCTTCCAAGAAATTATGTTCTCATGAGAAGAACTACCCCACCACGATTGGAGTTGGCAATGGTTATCTTTGCTCTAAATCTATAGAAATACTAACTATACAGAGAGCGTGTAGAGATCTTCACCAACCATAAAAACTTGAAGTACGTATTTACACATAAAGAGCTTAACATAAAGCAGACAAGGTAGTTGGAGTTGATGAAGGGCTTCAACATTTTATTGTAGTACCACCCAGGAAAGGCCAACGTAGTCGGCGATGCCTTAAGCAGGTATCCAATAGCTATGTACTTGACGACAGACAGACACTTATTGGTCGACTTTGAGAGCTTGGGAATTGAGGTGCTAGTTCCTGGTATCGAGATTCAGATGTGGGGATTACATATACAGTCCGAGCTAATAGAAAGAATCAGAGCTACACAGTATAAGGATGAGGCTCTCAGGAGTATCAGGGCACAGGTTCGGACAGGATTATTAGAGGAATTCACTATTGCTGATGATCGATCATTGCAACATGGTACTAGGATATGTGTGCCAAGCGGGGAGCTGTACGAGAAGGTTTTGCAGGAGGCACATTGCTCTCAGTACTCGATGCATCTAGGTACCAATAAGATGTATCAAGACCTGAGGGAGCACGTTTGGTGGTATATTATGAAGCGCGAGGTAGCACACTTTGTATTCCGGTATTTAGTGTGTCAACAGGTAAAGGTGGATAGACAGAGGCCAGGTGGTTTGCTTCAGCCTTTACCCATCCCAGAGTGGAAGTAGGAGCACATGATAATGGATTTTGTTTTGGGGCTTCCGCGTTCTCTAGGAGAAAAAACACGATTTAGGTCATCGTGGACAGGTTGACCAAATCAGCCCACTTCTTACCATTCAAAGTGGGTATGTTGATGGAGAAGCTAGCAGAGATGTATGTGCGACAGATTATCTGATTACATGGGGTTCCTATGAGCATCGCTCAAATCAGGATAATCGTTTCACTTCCCACTTCTGGAGAAGTTTGCAGGCTAGCTTGGGCACTCAGCTCAAGTTCAATACCGTATATTACCCCTAGATAGATGGACAGTTAGAGAGGACTATTTAGACTCTCAAGGATATGCTACACACTTGTGTTCTGGATCTCGGAGGTTCTTATGAGGATCATCTACACCTGGTAGAGTTTGCTTACAACAACAGCTACCAGGCCAATATTGAGATGTCATCATTCGAGGCTCTGTATGGACGGAGGTATCGCACACTGTTATCTTGGGAAAATGTCGGAGAGAGAGCCTTGTTGGGACCAAAAATGGTCATGGATGCAGCGGAGAAGGTAAAACTCATCAGAGATTGTCACTACCACTTTTTTCAGGTAAGGGCATTTATGTAATTTCACTATTTTGAATAATTATGTATTTAATAAATCTGTGGAGTGTTATAAACTAATGATATATTGTAAATGATATTTTGTTTTAGGTTAAACCCTAGAACTCATTAGGACAAACCCTAATGACTAAACCCTAATTTGAAGACCAATTCTAGAGAAACCCTAGAATTCAAATTTTAGGTTGGACCTCAAACCCTAGACTGACTAAACCTTAGTTAATTAGGTTCTATATGACCTAACATATGGGGTTTAACATAAATTATGCATTAGAAACCCTAGTTTGGTTTTAATATAAAAGGGAACCCTCTCTTCCTTCATGTAGAAAGGAGAAACCCTAGCCTCCATCCAGGAAACCAATTCCCCCTCCAGATTTCGGAATCCAGACCTAGGGATTCCATTTTTCCTCCTCCAAAGCAAAGAGAAGCTAGGGCTTGGGTCAAGGAACCTTGGGGAAGAAGAACTTCCATTGAAGAAGCCGTCTCCCTATAGGTAAAACCCTATTTTTATTCAATTATATTATGTTTTTCTTGTTTTTTGGCCATTAGGAAACCTACCTTGATGTTTAGGTTTTGATTTCTGAGACTTTACATGAAGACCTAGGTGAATTTGGGTTTTGGTGACCTACGGATGTTTCCCCAAAATTCTGGAACCCAAACCCTAGGGATTTCGTGTAGTCTCGATTACCTCTCTTACGTGTAAGTATAGATTTCGTTTTAGGGGTTGATTTGGGTTTTCAGGAAGTTTTAGTAGGGATTCATTTTCTGCACACCAAGTGTTTGGTGATATGCCCTTAGGGATTTTACCTATCTATGTGTTCTATTTACTGCATGTTTTAATATACAAATCTATATACATATATATATTTGCATTGTGTAAATAGTTTGTGTGCAGTAGGTTTTCCTGTGCAGTCGGGGTGTGTATAAAAATCAGTGTGTGTTCCTGTGTGTAGTGAACATATAGGGACTGTGTTCTTACATCAGTGCATCAGGCATTAGGGGATTAATGTATCAGTGTGCATTGGGGTTTTGATTTGGGCCCTGTTGAACAGTTTGGTGTGTGTGCATATGTGTATCAATAGGTTGGGGGTTTACTTCACGAGTAGCTGAGTATGTGAACCTGGGTGAGTGTATGTGTATATAACTGTGTAGTGAGAACCTGTGTACAGTGAGTGTAGCTCAGTGCCTGTGTATGTGAGAATGAGTACCTGTTTGTGTGTATCAATGTTAGCTGTGTGTCTCAGTATTCATGTGCCAGTGAGTGCCAGTGTGTATACCTATGTGTCTGTGAATAATGTGTGAGTGTGTAAACCTGTGTCTATGTGTAGTTGTATGTGTAAGTGATGGTTAATAGACTTAGTGAGTGTGGAGAGTGTCTCAGTGAGCAGATACCAGTATCTGTGTGTGTGCCTCAGAGTGTTTTCTATGTTAGAGCTGTGTATCAGAACCTGTGAGTGTACCAGTGTGAGAACCCATATGCCAGTGTGTATGACCCTGTGTCATAATGTAGTGGTGAGCAATATGTTATGTATCACAGTGTTAGTCAGTTTTAGAGTTATGTCTCTGTGTGTAGGTATGAGTATCAGTAAACTGTGCATACCTGTGTATGTTCTTGTCAGTGTGGATTACAGTGTGTGAGTGCCACTATGTATCTATGAGTGAAACTGTGTGTTAGTTCTAGAGTGTATCCCTGTATCAGTGTGTGACTGGGTGAGATTCTTGTGTGTGTGAGTTGTTTCTGTGTGTGCAGTGAGTATAACTGTGCATGACTATGTGTGTGCATGTCTGCCTATGAAGTTAGAACCTGTGTGAGTGTTTGTGTGTGTATGAGTGAGCAATCAGTAGAATACCTGTGTGTACTTTGTGTTAAAAATCAGTGGGTGTGCAGGTGTAGAGTGTGTGTGTGTTAGCTATGTGAACCAGTGTGAGAGCCTATGTGTTATTTCAGTATCAGTGTGATATTAATACCCCTTTGTTACTGATACTCTCACTTAGCCCCTGATACTTGGCCTGATGTTCTATTTACAAGGTTCTTTATGCAGAATTAATTGAGAGAGTGTGCAGCTGTGCAAAACCTTGTGTGTGTGAGTGTATCAGAGAAGTGAGCAGTGTGTGTGCTTGGGTGTCAATAGTAGGTGTGAGTTCACCTGTGTGAAATTCAGTGTGTGTATCCTAGGATTTCAGAACCTGTGTAGTTGAGTGAATTGCCTGTGTAATTTCTGTGAGAGGGTTAGAGAGGGACCAGTGTACTCAGTGTGTACTGTGTATAGTTGATACCTGTGAACACAGTGAGGTATCAGTGTGCAGTGTGGGTTTTTAGTATCAGTGAGTGATAGGATTTTGAGTAGGCATTGTGCAGTCTAGTTATTAGGCTGTGCATGTTGCCAGTAGCTATATGCTTGTCATAAGAAATTAGTATATTTAGAGGTTGTATCAGTTGGATAGTCTTGAGGTTAATTATCCATAGTTAGTTTAGTTAGTAGATAACTAAGATACAGCTAGTTTATATATGATATCTGCTAGTTGATAATGTTAGTATAGTTAATTTAGTGTCAGTTATGGGTTTTTAAATGTTAGTAACTGGTAGTTAGTTGGTATCAAGTATGGCACGATTAGCATTAGTTTCTTGAGTTGGTATTAGGTAGTGATTTAACTTGTAAGCTATATATATGTATATATGTACTAACTAGACTCTAGTATATAAGTATTATGAAATACCTTATAGACAGTTATGTACTAATGTCTAGTATAGCTAGAAATGACTAGTTTAGTTAGGTTTCATCCAAAGGGACTATTATAATGCATATGGACAAGTTTTGACTAAGTTGACCAGTAAACCTTAGATATGACCTAGAAGCCTCACACTTAATTAAATAAACCTGTTATTTCTTAATTCAGTTTCTGACATTAATATTCCATAAATAGGTCATTGTGATCCCACCTTGGACATCGATCCTCACTCATTGCTCAGGACCACAGGCGAGTACATTCTCTGACAGTTTTTATTGTTGATTATTTCTATAATGCAGTTGTATTACATACTTGATTTCGACACTATGGATACACGGGTTAGCACCCTATATCCCCATCATGAGGATTCATGATTGGAATCCATCGTGCTAGCTGGGGGATGGGGAACTATTAGTAGATTATGTGATCATATCCAAATATTTACATGCATCATAGCTCACCCCACTTCTCACGTCGGGTGCGGTCTGACCATTACATGCATCATAGCTGTTATATATGATTAACCTGACCACTACATGCATCATAGCTAACCATATGGTTAGCCTGACCTACAAGAATCATAGTTAATCATATATAACCAGCCTGATCAAGTCCCAAGCTGATCACATAATAAACTGATAATTCAAACACTTAGTTAGATGTCTTTTATTCAGATTCACTTATTCTAGCATTCACTGTTTATTGTTCATTGCTAGATGCTCTATTGCCTATTTCCATTTCTTCAGTACTTTACATTTCCAGCATTTATTTCCATCTTGTATTTCTTACACTGTTTATAGTCTTTGTCAATTTAATGAAACTGTTGTTAGTGCTTGTGCTTCGCTCCAATCCTGACTGGATAACATTTTTCAGAGGACCTGGAGGATCTTTGCCCCACTCATTACGGCCCAGGATTAGAGAGAGATTTCACTCCAGAAACCCCAGAGGAGTTGCCTAGCCTAGAGGAGAATTTACCTGGCTGCACTTAGACTATTTTTCTGCATTTATTATTTTAGACCAAGACTGAGTTGTATTTATTATTTTGTGACTATGTGAGGTCATCTAGACCCAGGATTTGAGTTGGATTTATTGTGGTTGGTTTTTATTAGAACTCTTTTCTATTCCCATCGTGCCATTATTTTCTTATAGCTTGTGATTGAGTATATTATAGAATTGTGGATTTTTATCATTGCCCTCCGTACGGAGTTGAGACGATTGACAGGATATATATTGTGTTGAGATCTAGACAGCGTTCTACCGCCGATGCTGCGGCGTAGGCTGGACGTACCCACGACTCATGCCCAAATTCCGGGTGCGGGTCGTGACACGTTTTTAGTGGTGGCCCATGCAGCTCCAGTTCTAGATTCGCATTAGAGCAATATCGTAGTGGTGCTCGCTTAGAGTATTACTACGAGCCTATTTTAGGAAATAGGAATTTGGCCGAGGATATGCTCAATCACAATTAGGAATTTCTGATTATTATAACACTACTCTTAATGATTTTTTTTTTAGAAATTTACTGTCCTCCTTTGATGATACCGTGTCTATTGCCTTGATTAAATTCTTCGATCTGTCTTCAGGATGCCGCCGAGAACCAGATCCCGGAGAACCAGAGCAGCAGATTCAGAGAGGTCTGCCACCTCTCGCCTTGCCGGACAGACATCCGCGGCACCTCCTATATCTCCAGTACATGTGGGAGTGTCTGCAGCATTCGGGGGTCCTCCACCACCTGTTCAGAGGGTCCCCATAGCTACGACGGCACCTCCACCACTACCACCACCACCAGTTCAGCATCCAGGAGGTGTGCCCGTCGATGGAGCACAGATGTTCGCTTTGATTCAGGGCATGGTTGATGCCCAGAGGACGTCGACAGAGGCCCAGAGGGTGCAGGCTGAGGCACACCAGGCCCAGACAGAGATGATGAGGGTGAACATGGAGAATGCTCATCAGGTGGCTCTCCAGGCTGTGGAGAGAGTCACTCAGCAGCAGCATCGTCCTGATCAGCACCACCAGAGGCCGGGCACCATTGTGGATTTCAAGAGGATGATGCCTCGGGAGTTCAAGGGGACAGAAGGGATACTCTACGCCGATGATTGGCTAGAGGACATCGAGAGGAACTTGCGCTTGGCGCAGCTTCTTGAGGCTCTTCAGATCGAGGCCGTCGGCAGCCAGATGTTCGACATCGCCTTGACGTGGTTTCGCACAGAGCCGAGACTCCTTGAAAGGGGACTCACTTGGGAAGCTTTCAAGGAGCTCTTCAAGGAGAAGTTCTTTCCTGATGTTGCCCTGGAAGCTTTGGAGAGTCAGTTCCATGACTTAGTCCAGGGGAGTTCGTCCGTCGACGAGTATGCCGCAGAGTTTTCCCGCCTGAGCCGCTTCGCGCCAAGGATGATTAGAGATCCGGGGGACAGGGCCCGGAAGTTCAGAAAAGGGCTGGCAAGGGAGATCAATTCTCGCACGTCGGGATGTCGCACAGCTACCTACGAGGGCATATTGATGGATGCCCTGATAGCCGAGGACGACTTGGGCCTCAGGCCCAAGAGGGGACACGATGATTCCGGAGGAGCAAACAGTAGTGCGGGACCGGGCAAGCGTCCACACTTTCAGCAGCAACAGCAGAGACCCTTTCAGCAGCAGCATCAGGCACCAGCTCGAGGGCAGGTCCAGCAGCAGCAACAGAGACAGACTCAGCCCGCCATCCAGTGTGCGTACTGCGGGAAGACGGGACATACTAGAGATATCTACAGGAAGAGATTGGGCTCATGTCTGTCCTGCGGATCGATGACACACCAGCTGAGGGATTGCCCTACCATTCGTCCAGGTCAGGGTGGAGCAGCCACCCAGAGAGGACCAGACAGGGTACCTGCCGTACCAGGAGGCCAACAATAGAGGGCACCACTTCCACCACAACATCAGAAATTTGCCCAGCACCAGCAGCAGAGAGGTGTACCCCAGGGGCGAGCGTATGTCATGGCAGTCGAGGAGATCGAGCCAGCCGGAGACTTGATCACAGGTTCGGTTCTTCTCGATTGTATTCCCGTATTTACCTTATTCGACTCTGGCGCTTCCCATAGTTTTGTGTCTGTATCTTATGCACTTCGACATCATTTAGGCACAGAACCATTAGCTAGGACTTGCAAGATCATGACTGGTGGAGGTATTATCCTAGTCCGTGATCACTGCAAGAACCGGAGGGTGTCGGTAAGAGGTCGAGAGTTGAGCATGAGCTTACTCGTCATGCCACTTCCGGGGTATGATATTATACTCGGAATGGACTGGTTGAGTAGGCATCATGCTACTATAGATTATTATCGAGGCAGAGTATTATTTAGACTACCAGGAGAGCCAGAGTTTGAGGTCGTCAGAGGAGCAGCGAAACAGAGGAAGAGCACATTTTGCAGAGCTAGGGCAGAAGAAGAGGAGTTGTCACATCCTCTGATAGCGGAGTTCCTGGATGTATTTTCAGAGGAGTTGCCAGGCTTGTCGCCAGACAGAGATGTTGAATTCTCTATAAACTTGGTTCCAGGAGCGGAGCCTATTTCATAACATGTCTATAGAGTCAACATATCACTACCATATTTTCAGATAAGGGCATTTGTGTAATTGTACTATTTGGAATAATTATGAATTTAATTAATCTGCTGAGTTTTATAACTATTTATATATTGTAGTGATACTTGGCTTTAGGTAAAACCCTAGAATTCAAATTATAGGTTTGAACCTCAAACCCTAGACTGACTAAACCTTAGTTAATTAGGTTCTACATGACCTAACCTAGGGGTTTAACCTAAAACTATGTATTGAAACCCTAAACCTAGTTTTGATATAAAAGGGAGCCACCCACAACCCTTTTCTCCTTCCTGAAGAAAGAAACCCTAGCCTCCATAAGAGAAAGCCATCTCCCCCACTCCAGATTTCGAAATCTAACCCTAGGATTTCCATCTTCCTCCTCCAAAGCAAGGGAAACAAGGAACTTGGGTCAAGGAATCTTGGGGAAGAAGAACTTTCATAGGAAAACCATCTCCCTATAGGTAAAATCCTAATTTCTATCCTATTAATTTCTGTTTTTCTGTTGTAAACTGCCATTAGGAAATCCCCTACTGTGTAGTTTTGATTTAGGGTTTTGATTTGGGTTGTGGTGACCTACGGTTGATTTTGCCCCAATTTCTGGAACCCTAATCCTAAGGATTCGTGTAGGCATGATTGCATCTCCTAACCTTAGTATAGATCTTGTTTTAGAGTTTTAATTTGGGGGAGGGGGGATTTCACTGTGTAGAGTTGTGTATAGGAAATTCCTGTGCAGTCGGGTTTCTGGGGGTTACTGTGTGGGAGTATCAGTGTGAGTCCCCTATGTTAGTCGTGTTTCTGTGTAGTCGGGTTGGGGGCAACTGTGCGGAATTTCAGTGTGTATCAGAACCTAGGTATCAGTTCATGTGCTAGTAGTGAACCTGTATATGTGTCCTTGTGTCGAGTATCCTATATCTATGTGTGAGTAGTGATTCTCAGTGTACCTATACTGTAAACCTGTGTATAGAGAGTTTTGTTCCAGGTTGTAACTAGGCTATACCTATGTGGGATTATGTAGTGTAGGATTGATGTAGTGTATCAGTTAGACCCTGTCCAGATCAGTGTATTTCCTGTGTGTGGATTTCAGGGTATCATACCTGAGTGTTAGTGTGGTCCAGTGTGTGTGTGTGTCTCAGCAAATTCCCAGGTTCGTGTGTGTGTGTATACTGATAGTTTTAGTGCTGTGTGTATATCTGTGTGTAAGTTGCAGTGTTATTCTGTGTGTAGCAGTAGTGTGTAGTGATATGCCTGTGTTGAGAGGGGTCGGGTTCAGTGTGAATCAATAGAGGGGGATAGGCCTGTAGTACACAGGTATGTGCAAGAAATTGGGAGAACTAAGTCTACGCAAGCAAGCATAGTAGTGCTCAGTTATACCTGCTGTGAGAGGGTGCATCATAATATGGTGAGTATTGTTTATAGATGTTAATATGGTGTACTGTGGGTCTGTGTAGGAGCGTACCAATAAATATCATGTGTGAAGTGTAAGGGGTTTTGCAGACTTGGGCTTATGAAGGCAAGTCTTGGGTAGGCACTGCTTCAGGGAACTGAATAGTGGTATGAGTTTCAGATGGGCACTGCAGGATGGGTAGGCTCGGGTCCAGGGGTCTGATACCTGAGACAAGTATTGGGGGTAACTGAACCTTGTTCAGATTTTGAGGGGGGAAAAGAGCATATGGTTTAGCCAGTCAGTTGCTTTGAACTGAGGTATGATGAAGGGATAAGTTGTGGTCATATTTTGAAGTAGAGATCAGTAGTGTGTAACTGCAATTTAGTGTAACAATAGCAGTACTTGTATGAGTGACGATTTAGGGTAGGCAGTGAGGGTAATTGGCTGGTATGGTGTAAATAAGAGTGCTAGTGCGTGAGGGATATGTTATAGATGTGTATCCCAAGATATTTGGGTTAGACCTTGATACGGGTATGGGTATTAAATGTTAAATGTGTACTAGGCTAGTGTGTAGTGGGGATGTCAAGTTGGGGTTGAATATGGGTAAATGTTAAGATATAAAATATGTTAAGGTATAAATTGGTTAGTGTCAGTAATATTTTATAGGTAATATAGTTATGGTATTTATATACTAGTGTTATAGAAGTTCATATAGTGTATCAAGATGCCTAGTGTAGGTAAGCTGGTGGGTGCTACCAAGGTATTAGTATAATGTAATAGGGTAGGTATTAAGTCCTAGGTGAGATATTAGTTATAGCTTAATACAAGTATATTTATAAGTCATATATATAGTATCAGTAATATTAGCTAGGTGTACAGTAAGGAAACAAGAGGTAAAGTGTGTGTCAGTCCTTAAGGTATTGATACATGGGGGTGTGTAATACTAAATTATCAGGGTAAGTGTGATATGATTAAGTAATAACTTAGTACCACAGTATATGAGTCAATGATATGATTAATAACATCTAGTATAGTAAATATTAGTTAGTATTAGTAGTATTAGTTAGGTATTAACTAATGTAGACTAATAGTTAGCTAGTGTTGACCTAACTAACCTTGCATAGACCTAGAAAGGACCCTGTACCTAGCATAGAACTAGGTATGCATGTAGCCTTTTTAAAACACTTTTTGATATGATACTTGATATTTTTAGGTGACTGTGACTTCATCTTGGACATCGATCCTCACATTTTGCTCAGGACCACAGGCGAGTACATTCTCTGACAGTTTTCATTGTTGATTATTTCTATAATGCAGTTGTATTACATACTTGATTCCGATACTATGGATACACGGGTTAGCACCCTAGATCCCCATCATGAGGAGTCGTGATTGGAATCCATCGTGCTAGCTGGGGGATGGGTAACTATTAGTAGATTATGTGATCATATCCAAATCCTTTACATGCATCATAGCTCACCCCACTTCTCACGTTGGGTGCGGCCTGACCATCTTACATGTATCATAGCTGTTATATATGATTAACCTGACCACTACATGCATCATAGCTAACCATATGGTTAGCCTGACCTACAAGAATCATAGTTAATCATATATAGCCAGCCTGATCAAGTCCCAAGCCGATCACATAATAAACTAATATTTCAAACACTTAGCTAGATGTCTATTTTATTCAGATTCACCTGTTCCAGCATTCACTACTTATTGTCTAGCATTCACTATTTATTGTTCATTGCTAGATGCTCTATTGCCTATTTCCATTTTTCTCCAGTATTTATATTTCCAGCATGTATTTCTATCTTGTATTTCTTACACTGTTTATAGATTTTGTCAATTTAATGAAACTGCTGTTAGTGCTTGTGCTTCGCTCCAATCCTGACTGGATAACATTTTTCAGAGGACCTGGAGGATCTTTGCCCCACTCATTACGGCCCAGGATTAGAGGGTGATTTCACTCCAGAAACCCCAGAGGAGTTGCCTAGCCTAGAGGAGAATGTACCAGGCAATTCTTAGATTATTTTTCTGTATTTATTGTTTTAGACTGAGACTGAGTTGTATTTATTATTTTGTGACTTTGTGAGGTCATTTAGACCCAGGATTTGAGTTGGACTTATTGTGGTTGGTTTTTATTAGAACTCTTTTCTATTCTCATCGTGCTATTATTTCTATTAGCTTGTGATTGAGTATATCATAGAACTGTGGATTATTATCATTGTCCTCCGTGCGGAGTTGAGACTATTGTCAGGATATATTATATATTGAGACCTAGACAGCGTTCTACCGCCGATGCTGCGGCGTAGGCTGGACGTACCCACGACTCATGCCCAAATTCCGGGTGCGGGTCGTGACACGTTTTTTGTGGTGGCCCATACAGGTCTAGCTTCGCAAGTTGTGCGATGTCGTGGTAGTGCGACAACTTAGTTGTACTACTACGAGCCTGTTTTAGGAAATAGGGATTTAGGTCGAGGATATGCTCAATCACAATTAGGGAATTCTGATTCTTATGATACTACTCTTAATGATTTTCCTTTAGAAATTACTGTCCTTCCTTGATGATATCGTGTCTATTACCTTAATTGAATCTTTCGATCTGTCTTCAGGATGCCGCCGAAGACCAGGTCCCAGAGACTCGGAGCGGCAGCTTCAGAGAGGTCTGCCACTTCTCGCCCTGCCGGACAGACATCCGCAGCACCTCCTACATCCCCAGTACATGTGGGAGTGTCTGCAGCTTTCGGGGGTCCTCCACCACCTGTTCAGAGGGTCCCCACAGCTACGACGAAGCCACCACCACCACCACCAGTTCAGCATCCAGGAGGTGTGCCCGTCGATGGGCACAGATGTTCGCCTTGATTCAGGGCATGGTCGATGCCCAGAGGACGTCGGCAGAGGCCCAGAGAGTGCAGGCTGAGGCACATCAGGCCCAGACAGAGATGATGAGGGTGAACATGGAGAATGCTCACCAAGTGGCCCTCCAGGCTGTGGAGAGAGTCACTCAGCAATAGCAGCGTCCTGATCAGCACCACCAGAGGCCGGGCACCATTGTGGATTTCAAGAGGATGATGCCTCGGAAGTTCAAGGGGACAGAAGGGATACTCTACGCCGATGATTGGCTAGAGGACATCGAGAGGAACTTACGCTTGGCACAGCTTCCAGAGACGCTCCAGATCGAGGCAGCTGGCAGCCAGATGTTCGACATCGCCTTGACGTGGTTTCGCACGGAGCCGAGACTTTTGCGAAGGGGACTCACTTGGGAGGATTTCAAGGAGCTCTTCAAGGAGAAGTTCTTTCCTGATGTTGCCCTGGGAGCTTTGGAGAGTCAGTTCCATGACTTAGCCCAGGGGAGCTCGTCCGTCGACGAGTATGCCGCGGAGTTTTCCCGTCTGAGCCGCTTCGCACCGTCGATGACTAGAGATCCGGGGGACAGGGCCCGGAAGTTCAGAAAGGGGCTGACAAGGGAGGTCAAGTCTCGCACGTCGGGACGTCGCACAGCTACCTACGAGGGCATATTGATGGATGCCCAAGTAGCCGAGGACGACTTGGGCCTCAGGCCCAAGAGGGGACGCGATGGTTCCGGAGGAGCAAACAGTAGTACGGGACCGGGCAAGCTTCCATATTTTCAGCAGCAACAGCAGAGACCCTTTCAGCAGCAGCATCAGATACCAGCCCGAGGGCAGGTCCAGCAGCAACAACAGAGACAGACTCAGCCCGCCATCCAGTGTGCGTACTGCGGGAAGATGGGACATACTAGAGATATCTGCAGGAAGAGATTGGGCTCATATCTGTCCTGCGGATCGACGACACACCAGCTGAAGGATTGTCCTACCATTCGTTCAGGTCAGGGTGGAGCAGCCGCCCAGAGAGGACCAGACAGGGTACCTACCGTACCAGGAGGCCAACAACAGAGGGGACCACTTCCACCACAACATCAGAAGTTCGCCCAGCATCAGCAGCAGAGAGGTGTACCCCAGGGGCGAGCGTACGCCATGGCAGTCGAGGAGATCGAGCCAGCAGGAGACTTGATCACAGGTTCGGTTCTTCTCGATTGTATTCCTGCATTTACCTTATTCGACTCTGGCGCTTCCCATAGTTTTGTGTCTGTATCTTATGCACTTCGACATCATTTAGACACAGAACCATTAGCTAGGACTTGCAAGATCACGACTGGTGGAGGTATTATCCTAGTCCGTGATCACTGCAAGGACCGGAGGGTGTCAGTAGGAGGCCGAGAGTTGAGTGTGAGCTTACTTGTCATGCCACTTCCGGGGTACGATATCGTGCTCGGAATGGACTGGTTGAGTAAGCATCATGCTACTATAGATTGTTATAGAGGCAGAGTATTATTTAGACCACCAGGAGAGCCGGAGTTTGAGGTCGTCAGAGGAGCAGCGGAACAGAGGAAGGGCACATTTTGTGGAGCCAGGGCAGAAGAAGAGGAGTTGCCACATTCTCTGATAGCGGAGTTCCTGGATGTATTTCCAGAGGAGTTGCCAGGCTTGCCGCCAGGCAGAGATGTTGAATTCTCTATAGACTTGGTTCCAGGAGCGGAGCCCATTTCACAACATGTCTATAGAGTTAACAACAGCGAGCTGGCAAAACTGAAGAAGTAAGTTGAGGAGCTGCAGGACAAAGGCTTCATCAAATCCAGTTCATCACCATGGGGAGCTCCGGTATTGTTCGTACCGAAGAAGGACGGCACGGTACGCATGTGCATTAATTATAGAGCTTTGAACAATATCACTATCAAGAACAAGTACCCGCTGCCGAGGATAGATGATCTTTTCGATCAGTTGAGCGGGGCGAGGGTGTTTTCAAAGATAGATTTGAGATCAGGCTATCACCAGGTGAAGGTGAAGAGAGAAGCCACGCCGAAGACAGCTTTTCGGACCAGATACGGCCAGTTTGAGTTTATGGTGATGTCATTTGGTTTAACCAATGCACCGGTAGTATTCATGAACCTGATGAACAAGGTGTTCCACCAGTACCTTGACAAGTTCGTAGTGGTGTTCATCGACGATATTCTTGTGTATTCCAAGACCCCGGAGGAGCACAAAGAGCACCTGAGGTTGGTCTTAGAGAGTCTCAGGAGGGAGAAGCTGTACGGGAAACTCTCTAAGTGTGAATTCTTCCTTGACAAGGTCGAATTTCTTGGGCATGTGGTATCGGGTGACGGAATCTCGGTTAACCCACAGAAGATCGAGGCAGTGGAGTCGTGGGCTACCCCAGTTCGGTAGCTGTGATCAGCAGTTTTCTCGGGCTAGCAGGATACTACAGGAGGTTTGTACAAGACTTCTCCAGAATTGCAGCGCCGATGACCCGACTGACTAGGAAGGATGTGGATTTTGTCTGGACGGAGGAGTGCCAGGCCGTATTTGATGAGCTGAAGAAGAGGTTGACGACAGCTCCAATTTTGACGTTGCCAGCAGGGACAGGTGGTTTCACCATCTACAGTGATGCTTCAGGGAAGGGTCCGGGATGTGTTCTTCAGCAGCACGGGAAGGTAATTGCCTATGCTTCCAGGCAGTTACGCCCTCATGAAAAGAACTACCCCACCCACGATTTGGAGTTAGCAGCAGTTATCTTCGCTCTAAAGCTGTGGAAACATTACCTGTACGGAGAGCGTGTGGAGATCTTCACCGACCACAAGAGCTTGAAGTACGTGTTCACACAGAAGGAGCTGAACATGAGGCAGAGGAGGTGGTTGGAGTTGATGAAGGACTTCGACATCTCATTACAGTACCACCCAGGGAAAGCCAACGTAGTCGCCGATGCCTTGAGCAGGTATCCGATGGCTATGTACTTGACGACAGATAGACATTTGTTGGCTGATTTGGAGAGCTTGGAGATTGTTCCCGGTACTGAGATTCAGATGTGGGGATTGCAGATACAGTCCGAACTGATGGACAGGATCAGAGCTGCGCAGTACGAGGATGAGGCTCTTAGGAGTATCAGGGCACAGGTTCAGATAGGGTTGTCGGACGACTTTACTATCGCAGAGGATGGCTCCTTACGACACGGCACGAGGATGTGTGTGCCGAACGGGGAACTGCGCGAGGAGGTTTTGCAGGAGACACACCGCTCTCAGTACTCGATGCATCCCGGTGCCAACAAGATGTATCGAGACTTGAGAGAGCACGTATGGTGGTATGGAATGAAGCGCGAGGTAGCACGCTTCGTATCTCGGTGTCTAGTGTGCCAGCAGGTAAAGGCAGACCGGCAGAGGCCAGGAGGGTTGCTTCAACCTTTACCGATTCCAGAGTGGAAATGGGAGCACGTGACCATGGATTTCGTTTCAGGGCTTCCACGTTCTCCAGGAGGGAAGGACGCGATTTGGGTCATCGTGGACAGGTTGACCAAATCAGCCCATTTCTTACCTTTCAAGGTGGGCACGTCGACAGAGAGGCTAGCAGAGATGTATGTGCGTCAGATCGTTAGGCTTCATGGAGTTCCGGTGAGCATCGTCTCGGATCGGAATAGTCATTTCACTTCCCACTTCTGGAGGAGTCTGCAGGCTAGCTTGGGCACTCAGCTCAAGTTCAGTACCGCATACCACCCCCAGACAGACGGCAGTCTGAACGGACTATTCAGACTCTAGAGGATATGCTACGCACTTGTGTTCTAGATTTCGGAGGTTCTTGGGAGAATCATCTGCACCTGGTAGAGTTCGCTTACAATAACAGCTACCAGGCCAGCATCGAGATGTCACCATTTGAGGCTCTTTATGGACGGAGGTGTCGTACACCGTTATCTTGGGACGACGTTGGAGAGAGAGCCTTGCTAGGACCAGAAATGGTCGTGGATGCAGCAGAAAAGGTGAAACTCATCAGAGACAGACTGCGAGTGGCGCAGGACAGACAGCGGCATTGGGCCGACAGCCACCGTAGACCCCTTGAGTTTCAGGTATAGATTGTTATTTTTCTGGTTTGTGTTATTGTTTAGACTGCGTGTTGAGACTGTTTTGTTTTAGGTTGGCGATTTAGTAATCCTACGGATTTCTCCGACGCGTGGCACAATTCGTTTAGGCGGAGGCGGGAAGCTTAGCCCACGCTACATCGGACCCTTTGGCATTCTTGCGAGGGTAGGTGCAGTAGCGTATAGACTGGACTTGCCGCCTGCATTGGAGGGAGTGCATGATGTGTTCCACGTGTCGCAGCTGAGACGGTACGTGGCAGACCCTAGTCACATACTGGATCACTCGGAGATTGAGGTTGGTCCGACGCTCAGCTACCCTGAGCAGCCCGTAGAGATCTTGGACCGCAGAGAGAAGATATTGCGGAACCAAACTATTCCTTTGGTTCGTGTTGCATGGAGGCATTACTCTCCAGGGGAGTCGACCTGGGAGAGAGAGGACGAAATGCGCGAGCAATACCCATATCTCTTCTAGACTTGAGGTATTTCCTTTTCTGATTTCATTCTTGTACTAGTTAAGTCTAATTTCGAGGACAAAATTTCTTTTAGGAGGGTAGACTTGTCACTACCACATTTCCAGATAAGGGCATTTGTATAATTGTACTATTTGGAATAATTATGAATTTAATTAATCTGCTGAGTTTTATAACTATTTATATATTGTAGTGATACTTGGCTTTAGGTAAAACCCTAGAATTCAAATTATAGGTTTGAACCTCAAACCCTAGACTGACTAAACCTTAGTTAATTAGGTTCTACATGACCTAACCTAGGGGTTTAACCTAAAACTATGTATTGAAACCCTAAACCTAGTTTTGATATAAAAGGGAGCCACCCACAACCCTTTTCTCCTTCCTGAAGAAAGAAACCCTAGCCTCCATAAGAGAAAGCCATCTCCCCCACTCCAGATTTCGAAATCTAACCCTAGGATTTCCATCTTCCTCCTCCAAAGCAAGGGAAACAAGGAACTTGGGTCAAGGAATCTTGGGGAAGAAGAACTTTCATAGGAAAACCATCTCCCTATAGGTAAAATCCCAATTTCTTTCCTATTAATTTTTGTTTTTCTGTTGTAAACTGCCATTAGGAAACCCCCTACTGTGTAGTTTCGATTTAGGGTTTTGATTTGGGTTGTGGTGACCTACGGTTGATTTTGCCCCAATTTTTGGAACCCTAATCCTAAGGATTCGTGTAGGCATGATTGCATCTCCTAACCTTAGTCTAGATCTTGTTTTAGGGTTTTAATTTGGGGGAGGGGGGATTTCACTGTGCAGAGTTGTGTATAGGAAATTCCTGTGCAGTCGGGTTTCTGGGGGTTATTGTGTGGGAGTATCAGTGTGAGTCCCCTGTGTTAGCCGTGTTTCTGTGTAGTCGGGTTGGGGGCAACTGTGCTGAATTTCAGTGTGTATCAGAACCTAGGTATCAGTTCATGTGCCAGTAGTGAACCTGTATATGTGTCCTTGTGTCGAGTATCATATATCTTTGTGTGAGTAGTGATTCTCAGTGTACCTATACTGTAAACCTGTGTATAGAGAGTTTTGTTCCAGGTTGTAACTAGGCTATACCTATGTGGGATTATGTAGTGTAGGATTGATGTAGTGTATCAGTTAGACCCTGTCCAGATCAGTGTATTTCCTGTGTGTGGATTTCAGGGTATCATACCTGAGTGTTAGTGTGGTCCAGTGTGTGTGTGTGTCTCAGCAAATTCCCAGGTTCGTGTGTGTGTGTATACTGATAGTTTTAGTGCTGTGTGTATATTTGTGTGTAAGTTGCAGTGTTATTCTGTGTGTAGCAGTAGTGTGTAGTGATATGCCTGTGTTGAGAGGGGTCGGGTTCAGTGTGAATCAATAGAGGGGGATAGGCCTATAGTACACAGGTATGTGCAAGAAATTGGGAGAACTAAGTCTACGCAAGCAAGCATAGTAGTGCTCAGTTATACCTGCAGTGAGAGGGTGCATCATAATATGGTGAGTATTGTTTGTAGATGTTAATATGGAATACTGTGGGTCTGTGTAGGAGCGTACTAATGAATATCATGTGTGAAGTGTAAGGGGTTTTGCAGACTTGGGCTTATGAAGGCAAGTCTTGGGTAGGCACTGCTTCAGGGAACTGAATAGTGGTATGAGTTTCAGATGGGCACTGCAGGATGGGTAGGCTCGGGTCCAGGGGTCTGATACCTGAGACAAGTATTGGGGGTAACTGAACCTTGTTCAGATTTTGAGGGGGGAAAAGAGCATATGGTTTAGCCAGTCAGTTGCTTTGAACTGAGGTATAATGAAGGGATAAGTTGTGGTCATATTTTGAAGTAGAGATCAGTAGTGTATAACTGCAATTTAGTGTAACAATAGCAGTACTTGTATGAGTGACGATTTAGGGTAGGCAGTGAGGGTAATTGGCTGGTATGGTGTAAATAAGAGTGCTAGTGCGTGAGGGATATGTTATAGATGTGTATCCCAAGATATTTGGGTTAGACCTTGATACGGGTATGGGTATTAAATGTTAAATGTGTACTAGGCTAGTGTGTAGTGGGGATGTCAAGTTGGGGTTGAATATGGGTAAATGTTAAGATATAAGATATGTTAAGGTATAAATTGGTTAGTGTCAGTAATATTTTATAGGTAATATAGTTATGGTATTTATATACTAGTGTTATAGAAGTTCATATAGTGTATCAAGATGCCTAGTGTAGGTAAGCTGGTGGGTGCTACCAAGGTATTAGTATAATGTAATAGGGTAGGTATTAAGTCCTAGGTGAGATATTAGTTATAGCTTAATACAAGTATATTTATAAGTCATATATATAGTATCAGTAATATTAGCTAGGTGTACAGTAAGGAAACAAGAGGTAAAGTGTGTGTCAGTCCTTAAGGTATTGATACATGGGGGTGTGTAATACTAAATTATCAGGGTAAGTGTGATATGATTAAGTAATAACTTAGTACCATAGTATATGAGTCAATGATATGATTAATAACATCTAGTATAGTAAATATTAGTTAGTATTAGTAGTATTAGTTAGGTATTAACTAATGTAGACTAATAGTTAGCTAGTGTTGACCTAACTAACCTTGCATAGACCTAGAAAGGACCCTGTACCTAGCATAGAACTAGGTATGCATGTAGCCTTTTTAAAACACTTTTTGATATGATACTTGATATTTTTAGGTGACTGTGACTTCATCTTGGACATCGATCCTCATATTTTGCTCAGGACCACAGGCGAGTACATTCTCTGACAGTTTTCATTGTTGATTATTTCTATAATGCAGTTGTATTACATACTTGATTCTGACACTATGGATACACGGGTTAGCACCCTAGATCCCCATCATGAGGAGTCGTGATTGGAATCCATCGTGCTAGCTGGGGGATGGGGAACTATTAGTAGATTATGTGATCATATCCAAATCCTTTACATGCATCATAGCTCACCCCACTTCTCTCGTTGGGTGCGGCCTGACCATCTTACATGTATCATAGCTGTTATATATGATTAACCTGACCACTACATGCATCATAGCTAACCATATGGTTAGCCTGACCTACAAGAATCATAATTAATCATATATAACCAGCCTGATCAAGTCCCAAGCCGATCACATAATAAACTAATATTTCAAACACTTAGCTAGATGTCTATTTTATTCAGATTCACCTGTTCCAGCATTCACTACTTATTGTCTAGCATTCACTATTTATTGTTTATTGCTAGATGCTCTATTGCCTATTTCCATTTTTCTCCAGTATTTACATTTCCAGCATGTATTTCCATCTTGTATTTCTTACACTGTTTATAGATTTTGTCAATTTAATGAAACTGTTGTTAGTGCTTGTGCTTTGCTCCAATCCTGACTGGATAACATTTTTCAGAGGACCTGGAGGATCTTTGCCCCACTAATTACGGCCCAGGATTAGAGGGTGATTTCACTCCAGAAACTCCAGAGGAGTTGCCTAGCCTAGAGGAGAATGTACCTGGCAATTCTTAGATTATTTTTCTGCATTTATTGTTTTAGACTGAGACTGAGTTGTATTTATTATTTTGTGACTTTGTGAGGTCATTTAGACCCAGGATTTGAGTTGGACTTATTGTGGTTGGTTTTTATTAGAACTCTTTTCTATTCTCATCGTGCTATTATTTCTATTAGCTTATGATTGAGTATATCATAGAACTGTGGATTATTATCATTGTCCTCCGTGCGGAGTTGAGACTATTGTCAGGATATATTATATGTTGAGACCTAGATAGCATTCTACCGCCGATGCTGCGGCGTAGGCTGGACGTACCCACGACTCATGCCCAAATTCCGGGTGCGGGTCGTGACACAACAACAGCGAGCTGGCAGAACTGAAGAAGCAAGTCGAGGAGCTGCAGGACAAAGGCTTCATCAAATCCAGTTCATCACCATGGGGAGCTCCGGTATTGTTCGTACCGAAGAAGGACGGCACGGTGTACATGTGCATTGATTATAGAGCTTTGAACAATATCACTATCAAGAACAAGTACCTACTGCCGAGGATAGATGATCTTTTCGATCAATTGAGCGGGGCGAGGGTGTTTTCAAAGATAGATTTGAGGTCAGGCTATCACCAGGTGAAGGTGAAGAGGGAGGACACGTCGAAGACAGCTTTTTGGACCAGATACGGCCAGTTTGAATTCATGGTGATGCCATTTGGTTTAACCAATGCACCGGCAGTATTCATGAACCTGATGAACAAGGTGTTCCACCAGTACCTTGACAAGTTCGTAGTGGTGTTCATCGACGATATTCTTGTGTATTACAAGACCCCGGAGGAGCACGAAGAGCACCTGAGGTTGGTCTTAGAGACTCTCAGGAGGGAGAAGCTGTACGGGAAACTCTCTAAGTGTGAATTCTTCCTTGACAAGGTTGAATTTCTTGGGCATGTGGTATCGGGTGACGGAATCTCGGTTAACCCACAGAAGATCGAGGCAGTGAAGTCGTGGGATACCCCCAGTTCAGTAGCTGAGATCAGGAGTTTTCTCGGGCTAGCAGGATACTACAGGAGGTTTGTACAAGACTTCTCCAGGATTGCAGCACCAATGACCAGATTGACTAGGAAGGATGTGGATTTTGTCTGGACGGAGGAGTGCCAGGCTGTATTTGATGAGCCGAAGAAGAGGTTGATGACAGCTCCAGTTTTGATGTTGCCAGTAGGGACAGGTGGTTTCACCATCTACAGTGATGCTTCAGGGAAGGGTCTGGGATGTGTTCTTCAGCAGCACGGAAAGGTGATTGCCTATGCTTCCAGGCAGTTACGCCCTCATGAAGAGAACTACCCCACCCATAATTTGGAGTTGGCAGCAGTTATCTTCGCTCTAAAGCTGTGGAAATATTACCTATATGGAGAGCGTGTGGAGATCTTCACAGACCACAAGAGCTTGAAGTACGTATTCACACAGAAGGAGCTAAACATGAGGCAGAGGAGGTGGTTAGAGTTGATGAAGGACTTTGATATCTCATTACAGTACCACCCAGGGAAGGCCAACGTAGTCGCCGATGCCTTGAGCAGGTATCCGATGGCTATGTACTTGACGACAGATAGACATTTGTTGACGGATTTGGAGAGCTTAGAGATTGAGGTGTTAGTTCCCGGTACTGAGATTCAGATGTGGGGATTGCAGATACAGTCTGAGCTGATGGACAGGATCAGAGCTGCGCAGTACGATGATGAGGCACTGAGGAGTATCAGAGCACAGGTTCAGACAGGATTGTTGGACAACTTTACTATCGCAGATGATGGTTCCTTACGACACGGCACAAGGATATGTGTGCCGAGCGGGGAGCTGCGCGAGGAGGTTTTGCAGGAGGCGCACCGCTCTCAGTACTCGATGCATCCCGGTGCCAACAAGATGTATCAAGACTTGAGAGAGTATGTATGGTGGTATGGAATGAAGCGCGAGGTAGCACGCTTCGTATCCCGGTATTTAGTGTGCCAGCAGGTAAAGGCAGACCGGCAGAGGCCAGGTGGTTTGCTTCAACCTTTACCGATTCCAGAATGGAAATGGGAGCACGTGACCATAGATTTTGTTTCAGGGCTTCCACGTTCACCAGGAGGGAATGACGCAATTTGGGTCATCATGGACAGGTTGACCAAATCAGCCCATTTCTTACCTTTCAAGGTGGGCACGTCGACAGAGAGGCTAGCAGAGATGTACGTGCGACAGATCGTTAGACTTCATGGAGTTCCTGTAAGCATCGTCTCGGATCGGGATAGCCATTTTACTTTCTATTTCTAGAGGAGTCTGCAGGCTAGCTTGGGCACTCAGCTCAAGTTCAGTACCGCATATCACCCCCAGACAGACGGGCAGTCTGAAAGGACTATTCAGACTCTTGAGGATATGCTACGCACTTGCGTTCTAGATCTCGGAGGTTCTTGGGAGGATCATCTGCACCTGGTAGAGTTCGCTTACAACAACAGCTACCAGGCCAGCATCGAGATGTCACCATTTGAGGCTCTTTATGGACGAAGGTATCGTACACCGTTATCTTGGGACGACGTTGGAGAGAGAGAGCCTTGCTAGGACCAGAAATGGTTGTGGATGCAGCAGAAAAGGTAAAACTCATCAGAGACAGACTGCGAGTGGCGCAGGACAGACAGCGGCATTGGGCCGACAGTCACCGTAGACCCCTTGAGTTTCAGGTATAGATTATTATTTTTTGGGTTGTGTTGTTTGTTTAGACTGCATGTTGAGACTGTTTTGTTTTAGGTTGGCGATCTAGTATTCCTACGGATTTCTCCGACGCGTGGCACGATTCGTTTTGGTCGAGGCAGGAAGCTTAGTCCACGCTACATCGGACCCTTTGGTATTCTTGCGAGGGTAGGTGCAGTGGCGTATAGACTGGACTTGCCGCCTGCATTAGAGGGAGTGCATGATGTGTTCCACGTGTCGCAGCTGAGACGGTACGTGGCAGACCCTAGTCACGTACTTGATCACTCGGAGATTGAGGTTGGTCCGACGCTCAGCTACCCCGAGCAGCCCGTAGAGATCTTGGACCGCAGAGAGAAGGTATTGCGGAACCAAACTATTCCTTTGGTTCATGTTGCATGGAGACATCACTCTCCAGGAGAGTCGACCTGGGAGAGAGAAGACGAAATGTGCAAGCAATACCCGTATCTCTTCTAGACTTGAGGTATATTTCCTTTTCTGATTTATTCTTGTTATGTTCAGTCCAAATTTCGAGGACAAAATTTCTTTTAGGAGGGTAGACTTGTCATTACCACTTTTTTCAGGTAAGGGCATTTGTGTAATTTCACTATTTTGAATAATTATGTATTTAATAAATCTGTGGAGTGTTATAAACTAATGATATATTGTAAATGATATTTGGTTTTAGGTCAAACCCTAGAACTCATTAGGACAAACCCTAATGACTAAACCCTAATTTGAAGACCAATTCTAGAGAAACCCTAGAATTCAAATTTTAGGTTGGACCTCAAACCCTAGACTGACTAAACCTTAGTTAATTAGGTTCTACATGACCTAACATAGGGGGTTTAACCAAACTATGCATTAGAAACCCTAGTTTGGTTTTAATATAAAAGGGAACCCTCTCTTCCTTCATGTAGAAAGGAGAAACCCTAGCCTCCATCCAGGAAACCAATTCCCCCTCCAGATTTCGGAATCCAGACCTAGGGATTCCATTTTTCCTCCTCCAAAGCAAAGAGAAGCAAGGGCTTGGGTCAAGAAACCTTGGGGAAGAAGAACTTCCATTGAAGAAGCCATCTCCCTATAGGTAAAACCCTATTTTTATTCAATTTTATTCTGTTTTTCTTGTTTTTTGGCCATTAGGAAACCTACCTTGATGTTTAGGTTTTGATTTCTGAGACTTTACATGAAGACCTAGGTGAATTTGGGTTTTGGTGACCTACGGATGTTTCCCCAAAATTCTGGAACCCAACCCTAGGGATTTCGTGTAGTCTCGATTACCTCTCTTACGTGTAAGTATAGATTTCGTTTTAGGGGTTGATTTGGGTTTTCAGGAAGTTTTAGTAGGGATTCGTTTTCTGCACACCAAGTGTTTGGTGATATGCCCTTAGGGATTTTACCTATCTATGTGTTCTATTTACTGCATGTTTTAATATACAAATCTATATACATATATATATTTGCATTGTATAAATAGTTTGTGTGCAGTAGGTTTTTTTGTGCAGTCGGGGTGTGTATAAAAATCAGTGTGTGTTCCTGTGAGTAGTGAACATATAGGGACTGTGTTCTTACATCAGTGCATCAGGCATTAGGGGATTAATGTATCAGTGTGCATTGGGGTTTTGATTAGGGCCCTGTTGAACAGTTTGGTGTGTGTGCATATTTGTATCAATAGGTTGGGGGTTTACTTCACAAGTAGCTGAGTATGTGAACCTGGGTGAGTGTATGTGTATATAACTGTGTAGTGAGAACCTGTGTACAGTGAGTGTAGCTCAGTGCCTGTGTATGTGAGAATGAGTACCTGTTTGTGTGTATCAATGTTTGCTGTGTGTCTCAGTATTCATGTGCCAGTGAGTGCCAGTGTGTATACCTATGTGTCTGTGAATAATGTATGAGTGTGTAAACCTGTGTCTATGTGTAGTTGTGTGTGTAAGTGATGGTTAATAGACTTAGTGAGTGTGGAGAGTGTCTCAGTAAGCAGATACCAGTATCTGTGTGTGTGCCTCAGAGTGTTTTCTATGTTAGAGCTGTGTATCAGAACCTGTGAGTATACCAGTGTGAGAACCCATATGCCAGTGTGTATGACCCTGTGTCATAATGTAGTGGTGAGCAATATGTTATGTATCACAGTATTAGTCAGTTTTAGAGTTATGTCTCTGTGTGTAGGTATGAGTATCAGTAAACTGTGCATACCAGTGTATGTTCTTGTCAGTGTGGATTACAGTGTGTGAGTGCCACTATGTATCTATGAGTGAAACTGTGTGTTAGTTCTAGAGTGTATCCCTGTATCAGTGTGTGACTGGGTGAGATTCTTGTGTGTGTGAGTTGTTTCTGTGTGTGCAGTAAGTGTAACTGTGCATGACTATGTGTGTGCATGTCTGCCTATGAAGTTAGAACCTGTGTGAGTGTTTGTGTGTGTATGAGTGAGCAATCAGTAGAATACCTGTGTGTACTTTGTGTTAAAAATCAGTAGGTGTGCAGGTGTGGAGTGTGTGTGAGTTAGCTATATGAACCAGTGTGAGAGCCTATGTGTTATTTCAGTATCAGTGTGATATTAATACCCCTTTGTTACTGATACTCTCACTTAGTCCCTGATACTTGGCCTGATGTTTTATTTACAAGGTTCTTTATGCAGAATTAATTGAGAGAGTGTGCAGCTGTGCAAAACCTTGTGTGTGTGAGTGTATCAGAGAAGTGAGCAGTGTGTGTGTGCCTGGGTGTCAATAGTAGGTGTGAGTTCAACTGTGTGAAATTCAGTGTGTGTATCCTAGGATTTCAGAACCTGTGTAGTTGAGTGAATTGCCTGTGTGTAATTTTTGTGAGAGAGTTAGAGAGGGACCAGTGTACTCAGTGTGTACTGTGTGTAGTTGATACCTGTGAACACAGTGAGGTATCAGTGTGCAGTGTGGGTTTTTAGTATCAGTGAGTGATAGGATTTTGAGTAGGCATTGTGCAGTCTAGTTATTAGGCTGTGCATATTGCCAGTAGCTATATGCTTGTCATAAGAAATTAGTATATTTAGAGGTTGTATCAGTTGGATAGTCTTGAGGTTAATTATCCATAGTTAGTTTAGTTAGTAGATAACTAAGATACAGCTAGTTTATATATGATATCTGCTAGTTGATAATGTTAGTATAGTTAATTTAGTGTCAGTTGTGGGTTTTTGAATGTTAGTAACTGGTAGTTAGTTGGTATCAAGTGTGGCACGATTAGCATTAGTTTCTTGAGTTGGTATTAGGTAGTGATTTAACTTGTAAGCAATATATATGTATATATGTACTAACTAGACTCTAGTATATAAGTATTATGAAATACCTTATAGACAGTTATGTACTAATGTCTAGTATAGCTAGAAATGACTAGTTTAGTTAGGTTTCATCCAAAGGGACTATTATAATGCATATGGACAAGTTTTGACTAAGTTGACCAGTAAACCTTAGATATGACCTAGAAGCCTCACACTTAATTAAATAAACCTGTTATTTCTTAATTCAGTTTCTGACATTAATATTCCATAAATAGGTCATTGTGATCCCACCTTGGACATCGATCCTCACTCATTGCTCAGGACCACAGGCGAGTACATTCTCTGACAGTTTTCATTGTTGATTATTTCTATAATACAGTTGTATTACATACTTGATTCCGCCACTATGGATACACGGGTTAGTACCCTAGATCCCCATCATGAGGAGTCATGATTGGAATCCATCGTGCTAGCTGGGGGATGGGGAACTATTAGTAGATTATGTGATCATATCCAAACATTTACATGCATCATAGCTCACCCCACTTCTCACGTCGGGTGCGGCCTGACCATTACATGCATCATAGCTGTTATATATGATTAACCTGACCACTACATGCATCATAGCTAACCATATGGTTAGCCTGACCTACAAGAATCATAGTTAATCATATATAACCAGCCTGATCAAGTCCCAAGCCGATCACATAATAAACTAATAATTCAAACACTTAGTTAGATGTCTTTTATTCAGATTCACTTGTTCTAGCATTCACTGTTTATTGTTCATTGCTAGATGCTCTATTGCCTATTTCTATTTCTCCAGTACTTTACATTTCCAGCATTTATTTCCATCTTGTATTTCTTACACTGTTTATAGTCATTGTCAATTTAATAAAACTGCTGTTAGTGCTTGTGCTTCGCTCCAATCCTGACTGGATAACATTTTTCAGAGGACCTGGAGGATCTTTGCCGCACTCATTACGGCCCAGGATTAGAGAGAGATTTCACTCCAGAAACCCCAGAGGAGTTGCCTAGCCTAGAGGAGAATTTACCTGGCTGCACTTAGATTATTTTTCTGCATTTATTGTTTTAGACCAAGACTGAGTTGTATTTATTATTTTGTGACTATGTGAGGTCATCTAGACCCAGGATTTAAGTTGGATTTATTGTGGTTGGTTTTTATTAGAACTCTTTTCTATTCCCATTGTGCCATTATTTTCTTAGAGCTTGTGATTGAGTATATTATAGAACTGTGGATTTTTATCATTGTCCTCCGTACGGAGTTGAGACGATTGACAGGATATATGTTGTGTTGAGACCTAGACAGCGTTCTACCGCCGATTCTGCGGCGTAGGCTGGACGTACCCACGACTCATGCCCAAATTTTGGGTGCGGGTCGTGACAGAGATAGACTATGAGTGGCACAGGACAGACAGCGGCATTGAGCCGACAGCCACCGTAGACCCTTGAAGTTTGAGGTATGGGTTTTATTAAGATTGCTTGTGATTGCTTTGTTTTAGATTGTGTATTAAGGCTGCAATTGTTCTAGGTTGACGATTTGATGTTCTTGAGTATTTCTCCGATACGGGGCACGATTCGCTTTGGTGGAGGTGGAAAGCTTAGTCCACGGTACATCGGACCTTTCGATATTCTTGCGAGGGTCGGTGTAATGGCCTACAGACATACTTGTCACCTACAATAGAGGGAGTATATGACGTGTTCCATATGTCACAGCTGAGATGGTACGTGGCATATCCTAGTCACGTACTAGATCACTCAAAGATTGAGGTTGGTCTGACTCTCAGCTATCCTGAGCAGACTGTAGAGATTTTGGATCGTAGGAAGAAGGTATTGCGAAACCAGACTATTTCTTTGGTTCGTGTTGCATGGAGATATCACTCTCTAGGTGAGTCTACCTGGGAGAGGGAGGACAAAATATGCGAGCAATACCTGTATCTCTTCGAGCCTTGAGGTATAGTTCTTATTGTTCTGATTGTGTTCTTGTGCTAGTATATTTTAATTTCGAGGATGAATTTTTTTTGGAGGGTAGTCTTGTCACTACCATATTTCTAAAAGAGGGACATTATTGTCATTGCAATATCTCTATATATATTGTGTTAGTTACATGATATGTAAAATATTTATTATTGTTATTATTAATGATATGGGTTAGTAGATTAGACTTGATGTGACCATTGGACTCAACCTTAGACTAAATATTTTGAACCCACTAGTTAAATTCCTATCTATTTTAATTAGAATCTAGTTAAACCCTTCACTTAGGATTAAACCCTACTTAATTAAATAACTATTTATGACAACCATATAGGGTCATTATGGACTTTGTGCATTAGCAAGCCCTAGGCATGTGGCCGGCCCTATATAGGGAGTGGGAGACTCCTTCAAAGTCATTCATAGCTCATAAAAAATCCTAAAGTAGTTCTTCCACAAACCCTTTTCTTCCACCACCAAATTTTAGAAATTAAACCTCCAATCCCTTTCATTTCCCTCATCTAAGAATCCTAGAAGCTTAGTTCACAAGGAGCATTAGAGAAGAAGAGGCTAGGCTAGAGAACCCTTGATTTTTCGTTGAAAATCTATCTCCCAATAGGTGAAAATATGAAATCTCCCCTTTAAATTCTATTTTTATTATTTCTTTGGCCATTAGGAGCCCACCCATGGTTTAGAAATAGACATAAAGGAAGAGTTTCTATTGGTTTTCATGATATTTTCTTCATTGTGTTGTATGTATATTTGGGGTTTTGTGTTTTAAGGGTATATTTTCCCCTTTTTTTTATAACAACTAATCATACTATGCATGTTGGCTGATAAGTGTATCATAGAGTGTCACTTCTGCACACTAGGTGTTTGTTAAATTAACTATTATGATGTATATCTATTTAGAGTGTGTTATTCATATAAAAATGTGTATATATATAGTGAGGTTGTTTGAGCGTGTGCTAAGTGTTGGAGTGAACTTGCATATGTCGGAGTATTGGTAGTATGGCACTTGAGTGTCATAGAGTGATACTTGGTTTAGGATTGGATGTTGGGTGCAGTGACTGGATAGAACCTAGGGGCAAGTTTAGTTGGTGTTGGTGTAAGGTAAGAGGGTGTAGGAGTGTAATAGGGGAAAAATGGTTCCAGTAACTAGTATTGTTGTCACGCCCCAGTCCCAAAATACGTTGGACTAGGACACGTAAGCATGCCAGCCATATGAATATGGCACTCCAATATATGGAAACTATAACACCCGTACGCTGTAATATGAATAACATTTCACAAGTGGTAAACATATATGTCACAGGGCATAACTAAATCTCATCTACAGAAATCATACATAAATGAATAACCAAATATCAATAACTAGATCTCAATATAAAGTATCTAATGATGGTAGTCGGATGGAAATAAATCTACTACCGGACCAGAATATAGATAAACAAGATAGAGGAAATATAAGAATATCAACTAACAATCATGGCTCGAAGAGAAGACCTCATCATAATATACGTAGCAAGTCCGGATATGCGGTCCTGCGAATACTCATGAACAATACACCTGGAAAGGGCCAGGTCCTCAGAGGGACATAACAAGATACATAAAAGCATGCCATAAAGTAAATACTGTGAAAACTCAAGGGTGACCTATCCAGCTAAGTGAAATACACTTTGAAGACAACCTTGGTACGTATGGGTAGGTGAAAAGTATAAAGCGTAGCGTCAAGCCAGAGGCTATGTATCTGGCATTAGCTGTAAACTGGATGCCAGATGTATATGCTGATTATATCACCGATGATGATAGCGCGCAGCTAGTAACCTCTGTCGGATGTATCGACAAGCATATACTCCCATAACCTGGCAATAATGATCCCATAACCGGGTAATACTGGCCCATAACCGGGTAACACTGATCCTATAACCGGGTAATACTGGCCCATAACCGGGTAATATTGAGGCTAACGGCCCCGCAGTTTTACTTTGAAACTACGGTAACCAAATGTCTCTCCCATACGCCTACTAATTGTCTTCCACGCCCAATAATCTATGCCTGTTGTATCCACAACACGCAGTAGCTACTACACCGAGATGGAGTGCAAGTATCGGTATCATAACTCTGGCTCATAGTCTATCGTTAGAACGATAGTCCAACCTCACAACCAAATAAGGACAAGGATTGGACCTTCATACTACAATAGTCTATTCTCCGACTACTAATAACTGCTAAGTCTCTAACATGCAACACTATTAGCAGTTATACCCTAATCGTCGCACGACCTACACGTACAGGTGGCTAACCGCATACGCAAGTCTATGCCCTACATGAGACTCATAACACGTGTAAGAAATGTGTCAAGGCCTGGGGAGTCATACCAATAATTCCACAACTTTAGGTGGGTCTACTAGACACTAGGTCAGACACAAGTCCTAACGTCAATGCCTCTGTTGACTGCATCCGAGTCTCTCTCGGATGCGCACAATTAAATAAATAAATATGTAGCTAATAATACAGAATTTAAACAGTACAACAAGGCAATGTATACTTCCCTGGAAAGCTGTGTAGCACCAATAACTTGCTCCTGGAGTCGCGCAGATAAATCCAACAGATCTTTGGGGTCAGCGTGCACGGTACAAAAAGTGGGGTGACTGCTACGTATTGTCTGGCAAGAGTGATGGGTCTATGATGAACACGAGGACAAGGATGATTAGGTCAATGATGATGATCGTAAAGGGGTTGATGATGATTACCATGGAGATGATTATGATATTGGTGGTGATATGGATGATGACTGGGACGATGGCGATGATATAGATGATAATAGTTAAGGGGGTAATGATGTGGACGATGGTGATGACTAGGATGAGATGTTGATAATGATAATAGTGTTTAATAATCGTATTAATAGTGATGAGGTGTTAATGAGATAATGATGGTGATGGGGTATTGATGATGATACGATGATGATTATGGTGAGACGATGATGATAACAACGATGATAATAACGACGATGGCTACGATGATGGTGGTGATGACTATGATAAAGATGACGATGGTGATGGTGAAGGTGATGACGACGACAATGATGACGTAGACAATGGTGATGACAAGGACGATGATGATGATGACTAGGATGATGATGACGAGGACGACGAGGGTGATGACGACGTTGTTGGCGACAACGTTAACGAGGATGATAATGATGATGACTAGGATGATGAACAAGTGATTAGGGTTGGTGTTGGTAATGATTTTGATATATTCATGGTAAAGATGATGATGAGTATGATGATGATGATGCTGGTGGTGGCTGCTGAACTTTGGCCAGCGAGGGGGTCCGGCCAATGAGGTGGTCGAGTAGGGAGGAGGCTCGGGTTCACAGAAGGGGAGGTAGATGTGTTGGTGCTGCGTCGTAGTGGACAGGGACGGGGAGGAGGAGTCGACGAGGCTCAGTCCGGCGGAATATAGGCAGTGGTCGAAGGAAGGAGAGGAACGTGGTGGTGATGTGGCTGTTATGGGCTCCGGCGGAGGAGTCAGGCCAGGGTGAGGCAGTACACAGGAGGAAGAGGGTGGAGAAGGGAGTAGGGAGAGGAGAGGTGTGTTTGTCGACGTGGTGGCGGACAGCAGGGTCGAGCTGGCCGGATATGGCTGCTCCGGTCGGCGTCGATAGCATTAGAGTCCGGAGGGGTCAAGGATGATACAGATGGAGGAGGAGACGAGGTCGATGGGGTCCTCTGGTGGTGGAGAGAAGAAGTCGGGGCTGCTGTACGGTCGGGGAGAAGATAGGCAGCAAGGCTCGGTCGGCTCCGACGTCGTGGCGAGGAGGGCCGGGAATAGGAGGAAGGAGAAGAAGAGGGAAGATGGAGGAGGAGAGAGGAAGAGGTGGCTGCGGCCTTGAGTACTGGCCGGACACGGCTGCTCCGGTCGACGGGGGAAGGGTGGCTCCTGCGGGTGAAGTGGAGAAGGAGGTGAATAAGGGGAGTCGGCTGAAATTTTAGATTTAGGTTTGGGTTTTTGGTATTAAAAAACTAGGAAGAGTATATTTATACATGTAGGATTTCTAGGTTTGGGGGTTGACCTAGGATTGGGGCTTGCTCAACACTCCTTGGGATTGGGCCTTGGGCTTACATAAGGGTGTTGGGGGCTATAAATTATATGGTTTAAAATGCAAGGATGAGGTTTAAAATAAATGGGGGCGATGTGCGCGTTGCATATTCTGAAAAATTATGGAAACATTCACGTGGAGGGAAAATTAGGTTTCTTTATGCATTGTCCAATGGTGTGGACACGTCAATGCATTTTTGCATAAAAATGCCCAACAATTGAGAAAATTGCACAAAGAAGGAAATTAGATTTTAATTAATTAAAATACCCACGCATGGTGTTCTGGAATTAATTAGAAGTACATGGAATTAAAATTAGGTGGGACACAAGCGTCAGGGACATAGAGGGTACAGTGTAGAATATTAATAAAATTCGGGTTGCATAAAATGGTCAAGATTGTGTCTCCATTTTTGATTGGGACGCACAAGGGTACAAAGTCATATTTTATTTAGAATTAAAATAATAACGTCCGTGACGTTTATTGTGCGACTAAAATATAGCACCAGAGAGCATAATTATAAGTTACACAAAGGTCAGAAGGGTAGGCGGACATGTCTAAGACAAGGTTGTGAAATTTATAGGAAGGCAATGGCCAGTGAGATGCTCCAATTATCGAAGCAACGATAAGGTGCGCTAAGCGATAAAATATTCTACAGTTAAATCAAATGACGTGTTCTATTTTTTTAATTGGGTTCAAAATAGCCCTAATTTTACTATCTAAGCCAAGTAGGCCTAATTTTGGGTGAGGGAGTTTACAATCTATCCAACTTGAAATAATTTCGTCCTCAAAATTAAAATAGGGTAGGGTCTCTCTATCTAATCTTACTAGGTCACAGTCTAAATAATTTCTCCTCAAGTTTTAACAAGTGCGGTTTCTACCCCACTTAGAATTTACCCATAAGTCATTTAAGGCTATACATCTAAGGAAGCTATTTCTTAAAATTATTTGATCATGTTATTTAATCCTCCAAGTTTTTAAAACCAAACATCTCATCTATGATGTGCCCTTAATTACAAGGATAGTCCCCAAATACTGCGGTTAGCCTACGGGTATATCTAGTACTATCTATATATCAAACTTATACTCGGCACGAGCGTTCGTCTTTCCGGAATAAGGGAAGACGGAAAGCAATAATAAAGGGTTCAAGGGAGATCATAGGATAGAAGTATGAGGGTCAAGGCGTTTAAAGAATTCAAATGGGAATCGTCAAGGTAGCTGTGGATTGAAACCCTATTTGGTAGATTCCTATTAGCATGTTCATATCAGAACAGTTATGTAACCGATATGATACGTTCATACATGTCTAGAGGGCAAGTACATCCGTCTAAGAGCCAAGTCGATTTTATCTCAATCCACATAAGGTAGTCATGCAAAGAGCGAACCAAGCGCACTAAGGTTAGCTGGACCCTAATACACTGATTCTGATTATACAATTGTATTAGTGTGGTTGATCAGGCCCCAATAACACATATGTCATGAACAAGCTCGATAAAGAATAAACTTGTAAAACTAGGCTGTAATAGAAGTATAAGTCAAGGTAGTTTAGAAAATATAAATACGCTGGATTATGATGAGAGAAGGTACAAATAATTCAAGTTCACAAAAAATAATAATAATAAGACTCTACAGTCTCTACAGTTATGATACTAACTCCTTGTCTAAGTTGCTAGTCGACAAAATAGGGGTATAGGCCTCTAAGTTCTACAGCCTGGATAACCACTATCTTCTTATACTTGCATACAATTAATGTCATTCAGTTACACTTTATTAATAGGTCGAGAGGACTACGTGATACTATGTCATGAGGCATACTACCCAACTTAGAAATAATTACTAATATTGTATTGTCTTAAGGGTACACTAGAAACTCTTGTCAAGGTCTACGAGAAAGGGTCTTGGTACTTATTAGGGTATCCTCTTACATTATATCGGTCATGGTCATCTTAAGTCTTAGTCATAGTGATCATAGAACAGAAGGGTTAACATTAAGAATGGAAGCGTTATGTGGCACGACAGAAGAACATAATTAGTCGTTGCACAAATCGTGAGCACTAAGGTCTCGAAGGAACGAATGGGAAATTAAATAGAAGGACTCTAGATAACATCACGATTTTCTAAGGGGAAGGTGGTATGCTAATCTCTGTGTTCAAGGTTTGATCGAGGAAAACATTCCAAGCATTGCCCTTGGCTTTCTAAAGTACTGCTTGCAAATCTCAAGATAAGAGTCTAAATGTATAGTTCTATAATACTATCTTACCATGAAAAGCTAGGTTAGCCCTAATATTTAACCTTATGTTTCTATTGGTTCCTCAATACTAGGGTCAAATCTCATGGTCAACTTTCTAACTACTCTAGTAATGTCTATACCACTCTCAAGTCCTCATACATATATCGAGGGGTAATAGTACATCAATCTATAGGTAAGGGGTGCTTGGGTTTTATTAAGTATTCTAACTCAGTGATGTATCGTTATCCTAGTTGTACTCTTAATAGGAAGGTTATCCTACTTATTATCTAACAACAGGGACTTCTATATTCTAGGAGAAGGCTATACTCTAGGAACTATTAGGGAAGCACATGAATCAAGCAGGATGCAGCAATTCAAATAGAACAGATTGGAAGAAAGGTGAATCATAGTCAATTATGGATGAGATCCTATACTCTAATCCTAGGTGCAGGCTTGCTCGGTACAGTAAAGTAACCGAGACAATATGCTCTCGACCTGCATGGGCCACCACAAAAATATGTCACACCCCAGTCCCAAAATACGTAGGACCAGGACACATAAGCATGTCAGCCGTATGAATATGGCACTCCAATATATGGAAATCATAACACCCGTACGCTGTAATATGAATAATAATTCACAAGTGATAAACATATATGTCACAGGGCATAACTAAATCACATCCACAGAAATTATACATAAATGAATAACCAAATATCTATAACTAGATCTCAATATAAAGTATCTAATGATGGTAGTCAGATGAAAACAAATCCACTACCGGACCAGAATATAGATAAACAAGATAGAGGCAATATAACAATATCAACTAACAATCACGGCTCGAAGAGAAGACCTCATCGCAATATACGTAGCAAGTCCAGATCTGCGCTCCTGTGAATACTCATAAACAATACACCTGGAAAGGGTCAGGTCCTCAGAGGGACATAACAAGATACATAAAAGCATGCCATAAAGTAAATACAATGAAAACTCAAGGGTGACCTAACTAGCTAAGTTAAATGCACTTTGAAGACAACCTTGGTACGTATGGGTAGGTGAAAAGTATAAAGCGTAGCGTCAAGCCAGAGGCTATGTATCTGGCATTATATGTAAACTGGATGCTAGATGTATATGCTGACTACATCACCGATCATGATAGCGCGAAGCTAGTAACCTCTGCCGGATGTATCGACAAGCATATACTCCCATAACCGGACAATACTGATCCCATAACCGGGTAACTCTAGACCATAATCGGGTAATACTAATCCCATAACCGGGTAACACTGGCCCATAATTGGGTAACACTGAGGCTCACGGCCCCACAATTTTACCCTGAAACTACGGCAACCAAATGTCTGTCCCATACAACTACTAATTATCTTCCCCGCCCAATGATCTATGCATGTTGTATCCACAACACGTAGTAGCTACTACACCGAGACGGAGTACAAGTATCGGTGTCGTAACTCTGGCTTATAGTCTATCGTTAGAACGATAGTCCAACCTCACAACCAAACAAGGACAAGGATTGGACCTTTATACTACAATAGTCTATGCTCTGACTACTAATAACTGCTAAGTCTCTAACATGCAATACTATTAGCAGTTATACCCTAACCGTCGTATGACCTATACGTACATGTGGCCAACTGCATAAGCAAGTCTGTGCCCTACATGAGACTCACAACACGTGTAAGAAATGTGTCAAGGCCTGGGGAGTCATACCAATAACTCCACAACTTTAGGTAGGTCTACTAGAGACTAGGTCAGACACAAGTCCTAACGTCAACGCCTCCGTTGACTGCACTCGAGTCTCTCTCGGACGTGCATAATTAAATAAATAAATATGCAGTTAATAATACAGAATTTAAACAGTACAACAAGGCAAGGTATACTTGCCTGGAGAGAAAGCTGTGTAGCACCAATACCTTGCTCCTTGAGTCGTGCAGATAAATCCAATAGATCTTCGGGGTCAGTATGCACGGTACGGAAAACGGGGTGACTGCTATGTGTTGTCTGGCAAGAGTGACGAGTCTATGATGAACATGAGGACGAGGATGATTAGGTCAATGATGATGATCGTAAAGGGGTTGATGATGATTACCATGGAGATGATTATGATATTGGTGGTGATATGGATGATGACTGGGACGATGGCGATGATGTGGATGATAATAGTTAAGTGGATGATGATGTGGACGATGGTGATGACTAGGATGAGATGTTGAAAATGGTAATGGTGTTTAATGATCATATTAATGGTGATGAGGTATTAATGAGATGATGATGGTGATGGGGTATTGATGATGATACGACGATGATTAAGGTAAGACGATGATGATAACGACGATGATAATGACGATGATGGCTACGATGATGGTGGTGATGACTACGACGACGAAGACGATGGTGATGGTGAAGGTGATGACGACGACAATGATGAAGTGGATAATGGTGATGACAAGGACGATGATGATGATGACTAGGATGATGATGACGAGGACGGCGAGGGTGATGATGACGTTGTTGGCGACGATGTTGACGAGGATGATGATGATGATGACTAGGATGATGAACAAGTGATTAGGGTTGGTATTGTAATAATTTTAATATATTTATGGTGAAGATGATGATGAGTATGATGATGATGATGCTGGTGGTGGCTGCTGAACTCCGGCCAGCGAGGGGGTCTGGCCAATGAGGTGGTCGAGTAGGAAGGAGGCTCGGGTTCACAGAAGGGGAGGTGGAGGTGTTGGTGCTGTATCGTGGTGGACAGGGACGGAAAGGAGGAGTCGACGAGGCTCAGTACGGCAGGATATAGGCAGTGGTCGAAGGGAGGAGAGGAACGTGGTCGTGATGCGGCTATTCTGGGCTCCGGCGAAGGAGTCGGGCCGGGGTGAGGCGGCACACAGGAGGAAGAGGGTGGAGAAGGGAGTAGGGAGAGGAGAGGTGTGTTTTTCAACGTGATGGCGGACAGCGGGGTCGAGCTGGCCGGACATGGTTGCTCCGGTCGGCGTCGATAGCAGTAGAGTCCAGGGGGGTCAGGGATGATACAGATGGAGGAGGAGATGAGGTCGATGGGGTCCTCCGGTGGTAGAAAGAGGAAGCCGGGGCTGCTGTACGGTCGGGGAGGAGATAGGCAGCGAGGCTCGGTCGGCTCCGACGTCATGGCGAGGAGGGCCGGGAAGAGGAGGAAGGAGAAAAAGAGGGAAGATGGAGGAGGAGAGAGGAAGAGGTGGCTGCGACCTTGAGTACTGGCCGGACACGGCTGCTCCGGTCGACGGGGGAAGGGTGGCTCCGACGGGTGAAGTGGAAAAGGAGGTGAACAGGAGGATGAAGGGGAGTCGGCTGAAATTTTAGATTTAGGTTTGGGTTTTTGGTATTGAAAAACTAGGAAGAGTATATTTATACATGTGGGATTTCTAGGTTTGGGGGTTGACCTAGGATTAGGGCTTGGTCATCACTCCTTGGGATTGGGCCTTGGGCTTACATGAGGGTGTTGGAGGCTATAAATTACATGGTTTAAAATGCAAGAATGGGATTTAAAATAAATGGGGGCGATGTGCGCGTTGTACATTCTAAAAAATTATGGAAACATTCACGTGGAAGAAAAATTGGGTTTCTTCATGCATTGTCCAATGGTGTGGACACCTCAATGTATTTTTGCATAAAAATGCCCAACAATTGGGAAAATTGCACAAAGATGGAAATTGAATTTTAATTAGTTAAAATACTCGCACAAGGTGTTCTGGAATTAATTAGAAGTACATAGGATTAAAATTAGGTGGGACACAAGCGTCAGGGACGTAGAGGGTACAGTGTAAAATATTAATAAAATTTGGGTTGCATAAAACGGTCAAGATTGTGTCTCCAATTTTGATTGGGACGCACAAGGGTACAAAGTCATATTTATTTAGAATTAAAATAATTACGTCCGCGACGTTTATTGTGTGACTAAAACGTAGCACCAGAGAGCATAATTATAAGTTACACAAAGGTCAGAAGGGTAGGCGGGCATGTCTAGGACAAGGTTGTTAAATTTATAGGAAGGCAATGGCCAGTGAGGTGCTCCAATTATCGAAGAAATGGTAAGGTGCGCTAAGCGATAAAATATTGTACAGTTAAATCAAATGTCGTATTCTATTTTTTTTAATTGGGTCCAACTAGCCCTAATTTCACTATCTAAGCCAAGTAGGCCTAATTTTGGGTGAGGGGGTTTACAATTGCAGATGGAATGGTAGGGAAGTAATGTCCAGAGTGTAACAAACCCCAGTGTGTAGATCCTGTGCTTGGGAGTTTTATGGCAGGAAGTACTGGCTTGCAAGACACTAATATGCACTGCACTTGCTTGTGCAATTCACTACAATATGGAAGTTCAAAGCTTTACAGTCTGCTTTGGGGAGAGGTAAGCCTATGAGGATGTGAAGGTATAGGTGTTGGGAGCTCAAGAGCAAGCATTCAAATATTGTTATGTGAAATTGCACAACTGCAGGTAGGCCTGTTAGGGGGAGCAATCGGGTAAGGAGCTTGGGCTTAGTGTGTTCAGTTTTAAGGGGGTCTTAATTTAGTTATGGAGTGAAGATTTTGTGTGTATATGTGAAGAGTTGAGTGATTAGGAAGTGAGGTGTTGGTGTATGTGAGTTTAAGTGGAGGTTGTGAGGGTTTTGCCTTGGTGTTGCAACTGATCAGTGTATTTCACAGGCAATGTTGCCTTGACTGTCTGTGCAAAAAGAGTAAGATCGTTGTAGTAAGCTTCTAACAGTGCATTAACAGCAAAATTGGTTGTTATTGGGTTGAGGGGGGAGTATCTTTACCTGAGTGATAATAAAGGGATGGGGGTTGCACTGCTATGGATGCTAAAGGGGTATAATGGAGCAGTTAGTGAGAGGTATTGCTCTATGGGTAAAATATGAGATATGTTGTGTACATCTGTGCACGACAAGTGAGACCCAGATTTGGGTTGAAAGTGAGTATTCCAGGTTCAGTAGTAGGTTCAGGTGTAGTCCATCTAATTGCACTTGAGTGCTTGGTTAGTATGAGAGATCTTCAGTCATTGCTGCAAGAAGGAGTGTGAAGTTGGTGATGTCTTGTAAGGGGCATAGAGTATCAGAGGTATGACCCTAAGAGTAGCATGTGACAATAGAGATTAGTATCAGTTGTATTATGTGTATGAGTAATATCTATAGATAAGCTTATAGGTATAGTTTTGGTACTAGTATATCATAACTTATGAGTATCATGAAGATAATTATGTGTTGAATAGATACCTGTATAAGTTAAGGGTTATATGAATATCAAGTATTAGTTAAGGTAATGGGTTAGATGGAGTAGTTAGTATCATAAGTAAGGGTGTCGTATAGTGGTATCTTATATGCAAGGGTAATGGATATTAGGACACCAAGTTATGAGTTAAGATATGGATTAGGATCAAGGTATTGAATTTAGATAAAATGAGTATTTCTATTAAGGTATTTAACATACTAAGGTATCAAGTATATATCTAAGGTATTAATATATTGGGGTTTATAAAGTTTATATAGTGTATCAAGAACCTAGTAAATTCTAGTAGATAGTACATATAGATACTAAGTGATTGTAAAACCCCTAATCCTAAAAATCGTATTTACCCTTTTTTAATTATTAACTATTAATTTAATTATAGTAATTAGTGGCTAATTAGGAGAAATAGATTTTATTTTATTTCTATTTTAGGTGTTCGTACATTTAGGACATTTTTGGGGCCATTAGAAATTTTTTCGAATTTATTTCATGTAGGAGACTCTTTGGACAGTTGCTAGCTTAATAGTATGCACTAATATAAATTCTAAAATTTCCTATGTATATATATGTATATATGTATATATATATATATATATATATATATATATATATATATATATATATATATAACTATAGTTTAAATAGAATGGAAATTAGAAAAAAATTAGGAAAAAAAAGAATTAGAAAGACTGAAGAAAGAAAAGAAAATGGAAAAAAAATCCTAATGGATCCCTAACCCAAAACCCATTAAGTCCAAAACCCTAACCCATAAATAAAACCTACCCGCACCCCTTAAGTATATATAAGCAACAGCAACAGTATAGTTCCTAACCCACCGCACCTCTCCCCCCCCACCCGCGCTCTCTCGGTTTCTCTCCTTATATATATATATATTCTTCACTCGCCAAACCCTAACCCTAATTCTTCCTCCTTACCCACGAAGAGCTGCGCCACCTCCACCTAACCGTCGTCCGCCGCGGACACCCCACTGGAGAACTGCTCGCCGATGACCGCGCGAGCACCGCGCACCCACAACAGCAGAATTGAACTGCAGCGAAGCCCTGTTCAGGCTCTGTTTTCTGCGCCCTCGCTTGACCAAACTCAACCCCGTCTTCACAGGCACGTTCACCACTTAACCCTCTTTAATATATGTATGATAGTAGACCTCGAACAGCGCGTAACCCTAGGCAAAAATAGCGTCCAAGTTGACGAAAAAAACTACTTTTTGGTATTGCAAAAAACTTCGGTGACCACCTATGTTCCCGGGTTCGTATCTCCCACCCCAGAGATCCGAATCCAATTTTTCTTTTTGGTATGAGGAGAACACTTGACCTAGTTTAATTTCTGTGAATTACATTAATTTATTAATTGCTGTATGTAGAATTAAATTCGTTGGAAAACCCCGAAAACCTACTTTTTCTAAATTCCCAAAAATTGTGAAACGGAGTGCGCTCCGCCAAACGGGACCGCCCCGCCGTGTACCAAGTGTACCAAAAGGTGCGCACAGTGTACTCGGATGTGTGAGAGTTCGTAGAAACTGATTTGGACGCGTGTACGCGTCGGAATCAACCCGTATCCGCGGACAATTTTCGTGTCGTAACTTTTACGAAAGCCGTACACATTTTGTGCACACTCGTCATATTGCGACAAAACTTGTGACACTGGACTCGTGGTAACGCGCTGGTCCTGTGACCCAATTTTCACATAATTCTGAGATATTTGACCAAGTCGCCAATTGGCGGGCCCCAAGGTTGACTTTTTGGGCAAATTTGTGTACGACTCACCGGAATCCAAAATTGGATGTACAGTTGAGTTCGTATTGATGTTTAGAATTGGTTTGACCTATAATTTATCCCATTTAGAGACCTTTATCCCCTACACGCTTTTCGGTGTAAAGTGGCCCACATGTGGAGCCCGCTTTGACTCGAAATTACTATTTTGTCCCTGTGTCCAAATTGGATGAAAGGGAAGTGCTTCCTAGCTATTTTGCTTATTCTGAGAACGTTGGTGATATCTATTTTAGCATTCGGAGACATTTGTTCTGAGGCCATAGCTTCTGATCATGTGTGTTGGACTTCTGGACGTTACACTTTGCAGCTTTCTTGCTAAGCAAGATACCTTGCCAAATTGCTTACAGTAATTTGGCATGCTTAGTATATTTTTGTATATTTATCACATTTCTGTTTATTCCTTGCATGTGTAGTTTCTTTCAGTCATTACTATATATTAGATATATCGACACACACTTGACACCTAGTATCATGAGAGGACAATCATTAGGCGTATGGACTTTTAACCACTCTTGTAAACCATAGTATATAGTTTACACTACGGGCGTGTGTCGCGATGGTCGCTACCCCCGAGGTATGTCGATTTTTGATGTTCTAGACGGGTGTGTGAGTTGTGAGGCTTAGATCGAGTAGCCTAACCTTGCCCATACGTTAAAAAGTTATCCTTATTTGCATTCATATAGATTGTCTTGTACAGCGTACTTACATATTTTCTACCTATTATGCATGTCTACTGTATTCAAATTGGCTTGCTTCTATGTATCTTGTTACGTCCCTCTGAGGACCTGGTCCCTTTCCAGGTGTAAATATTCATGAGTATTCACAGGAGCGCAGATCCGGACTTGCTACTGATCATTGAGGAGGTTTACTCTTTGGGCCTAGTGTTTATTTGGTGCTGTACCTATATTGTGTTACTTTTATATTCGAGTTGGTAGTGGATTTGTTTCCATCCAACTATCATCTTTAGATACTTCTTATTGAGATCTAGTTATATAGATATTGGTTATTTATTTATATCGATTTTCTGTGGTTGAGATTTAGATTATACCCTGTGACTTGTGATACATTTTATACCACTTGTGGATTTGATATTCATATTACAGCGTACGTATGGGCTATGGTTTCCATATATTGGAGGTGCCATATCCATGCGACTGACATACTTACATGTCCTAATCCTACGTATTTTTGGGACTGGGGTGTGACATGTTTTTGTGGTGGCCCATGTAGGTCGAGAGCATATTGTCTCGGTTACGTTATTGTACCGAGCAAGCCTGCAAATAGGATTAGAGTATAGGATCTCATCCACAATTGACTATGATTCACATTCCTTTCCATCTATTCTATTTAAACTATTGCATCATGCTTGATTCATGTGCTTCCCTAATTCCTTGAGTATAGCACCTCCTAGAATATAGGAGTCCTTGTTGATAGATTATAAGTAGGGTAACCTTCCTATTAAGAATATAACTGGAGTATCGATACATTACTAAGATCTGAATGCCTAATGAACCCTTGTGCCCCTTATTTATAGATTGGTTTACTATTACCCCTTGATGTATTTATGAAGACTTGAGAGTAGTATAAATACTACTAGAGTTAGTTAGAGATTTTACCATAATATTTGACCCTAGTATTGTGGAACCAATAGAAATCCAAGGTTTAGTATTAGGACTAATCTAGCTTTTCGTGGTGAGATAGTACTAGGGAACTATAAAATTTAGCTTTTGTCTTAATAGTAGCAAACAATACCTTAGAAAGCCAAGAGCAACGCATATAATATTTTTTTGATCATACCTCAAACTCAGAGATTAGCATATCATCTTCCCTTAGGAAACCATGACATTATCTTGTCACTACCCGATTCTAGAAAATAGGGTTTATTTTTAATTATTTATTTGTTAAATGGTGTATTATTTATAAATAATTATATTTATATTTAATTAGTGATTGTATTATTTTTTTAATTGATTGTTTTAAGGTTTTGGCTAGTCTGGACCCGTGTCAGATCATAGTGGACCCATGTCCGACCCAACCCACACCCTTGTGAGACTTATTTTTGGGTTTAGAATATTTATTATATTTTTAGTAGGTTAGTTGGAGAGATTTGGAGTTAGTTTGAGTGCTTTTGGAACCTGAAACCCAAACCCAAGTGAGAGAGGGGCATTTGGGGCATTTGGAGACTTGTGTAACCCTTATTTAGGTGTGGCCGGCCCTTCCCACAGCCCCTACCCGTGCACCAGCAGCCCCAGCCCTCATTCCTTCTTCTTCACTTCTTCTTCACTACTTCTTCTTTCTCTCTACTTCTTTCTTCTTCCTTTCTACTTCCAACTTCAAGTAAGTGCCATATTCCTCTTCTTTCTTCTTCTATTCTCCATGGTTGCTAACCTTAACCCTACAGTTTTCCTTAACCTAGGTGTGTGGAGCCTAGACATAGTGTGGAGGCTAGATTTGGTGGCTTGGAGCTTGAGGGAGGTGATTTCAAGTGATTGGGAGACTTTGGCCTTGGAATTCCAACTCCCAAGAGGTAAACCCTAACTTTTCTCTTGCTAATTACTCTTATGTAGTGTAATTAGTGGTTTAAAACCTTCCTAGACCCTAAGCTTACCCGTGGAAGGAAGTTGGAACAAGTTTGGTTGAGTTTGGAGACTTTGACACTAGATTTTGTGTCAATTTCGGGTGGAATCCGAATTTGGCCCAATTTTGGATGATACCCTAGGTTAGACGGACCTAGGTAGATGTTGTCGGGTGTCTTGAGGGTGAGTGTGTGTCTTCGTTCGGACACGGAAAGTCGTGTCACGGAGAAACGGGCGTTTCGGGCGAATTTGGGATTTTCGTCGTCGCCGGTTCTAAGTGCGTGCGTATTTTTTCCAAGGACCTAGAATCGATACGGTAGCATTTTTTCTAGGATCTAGGCATTGTTTAGAATCTATGGATAAATTTTAGGTCAATTTCGAGTTGGTTTGGTGTGCGTTTCAGGAGGTTTTCTGAACCGCACACCGCGTGTTCGTCGAAATGACCAAACGGCCATTTCGACTTGGTTTCCTAGTTTCGGGCTTGTGTGCATATTAGGTTAACTTCGGGGAGTGTGTGCTAGAGTTCTCGGATTATATTTTATATATTTATAGGTATTTGTGAGTGTCGGGGCCGTTGGGCGTGCGTTGGAGAGTGTTGTGTGCGTGGTTGTGTGTAGTGTTGTATTTATGTGTGTGTCTATATATGTATATATATTTATATATATGTTTATGTGTTTGTGTATCTATATTTGTGTGTGTATTTATATATATCTATGTGTATATGTCTAGGTGTTTGTGCATATATATATATATATATATATATATATATATATATATATATATATATATATATATATATATATATGTATATGTGTGTGTGTGTGTATATGTATATATATATATATCATGTGTATGTGTATATATATATTTGAGTGTATGTGTATATATATATATATATATATATATATATATATATATAGCTATGTGCGTATTTATGAATAAGTGTGTGCGTGTATTTATATATGCTAGTGTGTGTGTGTTAGAATATATATATATATATATATATATATATATATATATATATATATATATATATATATATATATATGTTAGAGTGTGTATATATATATACGTATGATTGTATATATATATATATATATATATATATATATATATATATATATATATATATATATATATATATATATATATATATATAGTGGTATATATATATGTATATAGGTGTGTGTGTGTCTGTATGTGATTGTGTGTGTGGTCGTGTGTGTGTGAGAGTGAGAGGGGGGAGGCAGGCAGCTGCCCACAGCCACAGCAGCAGCAGATGCTGCACTGCACAACTGCTGCAGCAGCAGTTCTTCAGCAGCAACAACAGCATTTTAAGCAAGCAGCAGCAGCAATGCCAGGGAGAAGCAGCAGCAGTAAAGGCAGCAGCAGTAGCAGCTAGCATTCGCAGCGAGGTAGCTAGTAGCGAGGGATAAGTAATAGAGAGATAGATAGATAGATTAAATAGATAGCTAGATAGATGGATTGATAGTTAGATAGGTAACTAGATAGATATGTAGATTAATAGATAGATAGTTGGATAGATTAGATAGATATATCTATAGATAGGTAGGTAATGGATAGGTAGATAGTTATATCTATTGTCACGCCCCAGTCCCAAAAATACGTAGGACTAGGACACTTAAGCATGCCAGCCGCATGGATATGGCAACTCCAATATATGGAAACCAAATCCACACGTACGCTGTAATATGAATATCAAATCCACAAGTGGTATAAATGTAATACAAGTCGCAGGGAAAAATCTAAATCTCATCCACCAAAATCATATAGAAATAAATAACCAGTATCTATGAAACTAGATCTCAACAAGAAGTATCTAAGGATGATAGTTGGGTGGAAACAAATCCACTACCAACTCAAATGGGAAAAGTAAATACAATATAAGAACAACTCACTCAAACAATATAAGAACACCATCTAGCAATCACGGGCTCGAAGAGAAGACATCCACGAAGCTCTAAAGTGAATGCAGTTTAAGAACAACTTTCCCCACAAGTGAGCTATCTGGCTGAAAACTGGGATTTGGCATAGTTCTCTTTTGAAGATCCAGGGGCCTAAAAGGCACGTCGTCTTTTGAACGCCGGTGGCCCGCCTGATAGTACATAATATATAGTGGTCATCATGACCCGTATCTCCAGCGGAGAATTCAGGCGTACAGGAGAAAAAGTGTAAAGGAGCTCAAATGCGGTACTTGTTGTTCTCCCCACCCCATGCTCTAAGCATGTCACATCCATGACACGATTTGGTCCATAGCCTATTCTTAGTACCCTAGCCCAATCCTGCAACCAAACAAGGACAAGGATGGGACCACCGTACTACAATAGGCTATGTCCATGGACCTCTAATAACTGCCAAGTCTACTAGCATGCAAAGTTTCTAACAGCAGTTATTCCTAACGCACGTCCCACACGTACCGATGATCAGTCAATACGTGCGTCCGTGATCTATATGAGACTCATAACTCGTGTAGAAATATGTGTCACAGTCAAATAAAACCTAATGGTGCTACATGATAATGGGGTAGTCTGATGAACAAGGTCAATGCAATACATAAATAAAAACCTATCGCGACGTCACCGTCTCGAGCATTTTATATAACAATTAAAATATATGAACTAAGGACAGAAAATAAAGATGCATGCAACATATGAAATATAAATAACAGTACAATGGCAAGGTATACTTGCCTGGCAAGAATCTGTAAAGTGTACGCGCCCAAATGTCCAATACACAGGACCAGAAGCTATGGCCACAGAACAAATATCTCCGGATGCTGAAATAGATATCACCAATATTCCCAAAATAAGCAAAATAGCTAGAAAGCACTTCCCTTTCGTCCAATTTGGACACAGGGGCAAAACGGTAATTTCGGGTAAAAGTGGGGTCCATTTGTGGCCCACTTTGCACCGAAAAGCGTGCCAAGGGTAATAGTCTCTAAATGGGACAAACTATGGGTCAAACAACTCTAGATGTCAATATGAACCCAATGGCATGTCCAAATTTGGATTCCGATGAGCCGAACAAAATTTGGTCCAAAAGTCAACTATGGGGCCCGCCAATTGGCGATCTGGTCAACCGTCTTAGAAATGCGTGAAAATTGGGTCACAGGACCAGCACATTACCACGAGTCCAGTGGCGCAAGTTTCGTCGCAATCTGACAAGCGTGCACAAAATACGCGCGAGTTCCACAAAAGTTGCGATACGAAATGTGTCCGCGGATACGACCTGATTCCGGCGCGCACATGCGTCCGAATCAGTCTCCACAAATTTTCACGTATCCGGTTATGCTGCGTGCACCATTCGGTATACTTGGCACACGGCGGGGCGGTCTCGTTTGGCGGGGCGCGCTCCGTTTTCTAACTTTTGGAAAACAGAAAAAAGTGGATGCGCGCAGTTTTGTGACGAATATAACTATGTCCACAGCAACTATTAGCCTAGTGTTATTTTACAGAAATTAAACTAGGTCTGGTATTCTACAGGTATCAAAAAGAATCACCGAATTCGGATCTTTGTGGTGGGAGATACGAATTCGGCAATACGGATGGTCATTCTGGAATTCTGCGATTCCAGAATTCTGTCTGTCCGTCCACTTTGGACGCTGTTTTTCACCTAGGGGCACACGTTTTCCGAGGTTGGCTATAAAATAAATATTGGAGAGGGTTAAGGGATGATCATACCTATGAAAACGAAATAGCGTTTGGTCGAGCAAGTCGACGGAAAATCGTGCCGGAGCGAAGGTGCCTCGAGTGGGAAACTGCAGGATGCGAGGTCGTCATCGACGGGATGGTTGGATGGCTTGGCGGGGCTTCTCTGGCTGCGGTGACGGCTATAGATGGGAGGATGAGGTCTGGAGTTTCTAGGTTAGGGTTTTAGAGCTAACTATATATATATATATATAATATATTAAGGGAGAGAGAGGGTGGAGCTGATGGATCGCGGGTCCGCGGGTTTAGTTGCTGTTGGAAGGTCTCGGCAATATGGGGGTTCCGCTGATTGGGCGGTCAATTAGAAAGCAAGGTTGCTGAATGGAAATGTAAAGGGGCGGCCAAAGCATAACGTGAACTGCTAAGTTGCTGTAAGGGAATTGCAACTAAAGAGGGATAGTAGTAGCTTTGTTATTAATATTATTATTATTATACTTATTATTAAATACTTTGTTTTTCCTTTCTTTTCTTTCTTTAACTATATATATACATATATATATTCGTATATATATATATATATATATATATATATATATATATATATATATATATATATATATATATATATATTCACACATAAGAAAATTTATAAAATAGGGTATTGCACATCGTTAGGCTAGCAACTGCTCAAGGGGTCCCCTACATGGAATAAATTCCGAAAAATTCCTGATGGTCCCATAAGTCATCTAAGTGTCCGAACACCTAACATAAAAATTATTAAAAATCTATTTCTCCTATTTAGCACATAATTACCATAATTAATTTATTAATTAATAATATATAAAAATAATAAATACGATTTTTAGAAATAGGGATTTTATATTCTACCCAACTTATAAAAATTTTGTCCTCGAAATTAAAATTAAGCCACGATAGAATGCAATGATGGTATAAGATTTGCATTGTTTAAAATACAAGGCTAGGTTTAAAGGAGTGGACGATATTGCACGTTGCATATCCCGAGAAAAAAAAATCATGGAAAAATCCATATGAGCGAAAAATAGGTTTCTTCAGACGTCATGCTAATGAGGTGGACACCTAAATGCTCTTTTGTATAAAAGCGTCCAACAATTGGAAAATTACACAAAGATGAGAATTGGATGATGGACATGTCTAGGATAAGGGTGTAGAATTGGTAGGAAGGCAGTGGCTAGTGTAGTGCTCCAATTATCGGAGCACGGTAAGGGCGCTAAGTGATATCATGTTGTAAAACTAAATAAAATACCGTGTTCTATTTCTAAGTGGATTCGTGCTAGCCTCAGTCTCACTATCTAAGCCGAGTAGGTCAAATTCTTAGGTGAGGGGGTTTCATAATTCAGCCAACTTAAGACAATGCCGTCCTCAAATTAAAATAAGACAGAATCGGTTAATCCTTTATGTACAATAAGGCAAGTCAGTCGCAATCTTCTTGCGATAACTAAAATCCTAATCATATCCATTGCAATTACTTCTAGGTTAAGATGACCACTGCTCCAATCAAAATTTAACCTATGGTTATCTCTTCTCCCCTTGTTTCAAATTATCCATATCCACATAACATCTCCAAGATTTACATATGCATATAACTTTTATCTCACGATCTCTAACTATCATAATCTCTTTTAGAAGTGGTTTGAGTCCAATATTCCCATTTTCACCTAATTTTTTTTTTTTTTATACCTCAACTCTTTAAATTCCATTCACATCCTCATTATTTCTAATAGGTCGTCCAACCAAGATTTTAATTCTTAATTCAAATCACCAAATTAAAAAATAATTTAAATGCAGTCCACCAATATTCAAGTCTGAAATTCTATATTTATCCTCTAAATTCAAATTGGTGATTCTACCTTCATTGTTCAAAAATTTAACTCATGCACTTAAGGTATAAATATTGGGTCCTCAATATCAATTCATTGATCCTCATCATCTTAGTCATCCTTCTAAATTTCTCAAAATTACAATGGCTTGACCCTCTCCCAATCTAGTCTTACTCGTTCATAATCTAAAAGAAATTCCTCCCGAGTTGACAATGCACTACTAACTTAGAATTTATCCACCTATCACCGAAGACTATATACCTTAAGAAAATATTCCTTATTATGTTTACTCATGTCGTTCAATCCTCGAAACTTCAACGCCGATCATATCACATATGATATGTCCTTAATTACGAAAGAATAATCCTCGAGTATGTGATCGGCCTATGGGGTATATCTAGTACTCTCTGCATATCAATTCATACCAAGCACGAGGTTTCGTCTTTCCGAAATAAGGGAAGACGAAGATCAATAATAAAGAGTTCAAGGGAGTGGTAATAGAATGGAAGTATTGGGATCAAGGTGTTTAAAGAATTCAATTGGGAATTGTCAAAGCAGTTGTGGATTGAAATCCTATTTTGGTAGTTCCTGTTCACATGCTCGTATTAGTACAGTCATGTAACCGATACGATATGTCAGACATGTCTAGGGCAAGTATATTCGTCTACTAATCACTACATATCTCAATCCACGTAAAGTAGCGTTACGAAGGGCAAATCGAGTGCACTAAGGTTAGCTAGACCTTCATACACTGATTCTGAAATGTATTAGTGTAGTACTCCAATAATACATGTCATGAACAAGCTCGATAAAGAATAAGCTTGCAAAACTAGGCTATAATAGCAGCATAAGTCAAGGTAGTACAGAAATTATAACGCTGGATTATGATGAGAGAAGTTATAAATAATTCAAGTTACAAAAACAAAACAACATAAGCAACAATAACAAAAGACTCTACAATCTCTACAGTTATCATATTAATTCCTTGTCTAAGCCGATAGTCGACAAAGTAGGGGTATGAGCCTCTAAGTTCTATAGTCTGAATAAACACTATCATCTTATGTTAGCATACAATTAATGCCATTCAGTTACACTTCATCAATGGATCACAAGGGCTATATGATACTAGGTGGTGAGGTATACTACCCAACTTATAAGAATTAAACTAATACTGTACAGTCTTTAAGAGGATCCTGTAAAATAATCTTGCACATGTAAATAAAACAGAAACTCTCATTAGGGTATATGAGGAAAGATCTTGGTATTGATTAGGGTATCCTTTTTATGTAGGTAATGGTCATCCTAAGTCTTAGTCATAGCACTTATAAGCAAGGGTCAATGGTAAAGATAGAAGAGTTACTGGCCGTTTAAGGAGGAAGGGTCTAACTTGTATCGAGGTGAGGGTACAATTATGCGATTTAAAAACTAAGGGTTAATCATTGGTCACAATCTACAAGACAACTTAAACTTATCAAGTTCTAACTACCAAGCATAAAAAAAAAATTTACACTCAAGGCTACAACTATAATCCTAGCAAACTATGAGCCCTTAACAAAGAATAAAGTTACTTGGCCTACTATCTGAAGTGTCAGATGGCACGAGTTGAAGGATAAAGAAAAGAAGAACATGCTTAGTCGTCGCACAAATAGCGAGTGCTAGGGTTTCAGGGAAACAAATATATGAAATAAAATAGAGAGGCTATAGATAATGTCAAGGTTTCCTAAGGGGAGATGCTACGCTACTCTCTGTGTTTACGGTATATTCAAGAAACTACTATATTCAATGCTCTTGGCTTCCTAAAGTGTTGTCTACTAATAATAAGATAATGACATAAGTTTTATAGTTCTCTAATACTATCCAATTATGAGGGTTAGGTTCAGTCCTAATGTTCAATATTGGTTCTCCATTGGTTCCTCAATACTAGGGTCAAACATTATGGTAAAACTTCTAACTAACTCTAGTAGTGTTTATACTACTCTCAAGTCTTCATAATACATCAGGGGGTAATGGTAAACCAATTCTAAAGATAAGGAATTCTAGGGTTCACCTGATATTCTAAACTTAGTGGTGTGTCTATATTCTCGTTGTATTCTTAATAGGTGTACTATCCTAATTATAATCCTAATAACAGGGGTTCCTATATTCTAGCAGAAGGCTATTCTCAAAGAACTATTAGGGAAGTACATGAATCAAGCCGGATACAATTATTCGAATAGAATAGAGAGGAGGAAGATGAATCATAGTCAATTGTGGATGAGATCCTATACTCTAGTCCTAGATGCAGGCTTGTTCGGTACAGTAACATAACCGAGACAATATGCTCTTGACCTGCATGGGCCACCACAAAAACATGTCACGCCCCAGTCCCAAAAATACGTAGGACTAGGACACGTAAGCATGCCAGCCGCATGGATATGGCAACTCCAATATATGGAAACCAAATCCACACGTACGCTGTAATATGAATATCAAATCCACAAGTGGTATAAATGTATTACAAGTCGCAGGAAAAAATCTAAATCTTATCCACCAAAATCATATAGAAATAAATAACCAGTATCTATGAAACTAGATCTCAACAAGAAGTATCTAAGGATGATAGTTGGGTGGAAACAAATCCACTACCAACTCAAATGGGAAAAGTAAATACAATATAAGTACAACTCACTCAAACAATATAAGAACACCATCTAGCAATCACGGGCTCGAAGAGAAGACATCCACGAAGCTCTATATCCATTCAATCTGCGCCCCTGCAAATACTCAAGAACAGGTACACCTGGCAGCGGACCAGGTCCTCAGAGGGACATAACAAGTATACTTAAACACATGCCAATAAAGTACTGAAATAAATATCCACTGGGTCGCCTAACCGTCTAAAGTGAATGCAGTTTAAGAACAACTTTCCCCACAAGTGAGCTACCTGGCTGAAAACTGGGATTTGGCATAGTTCTCTTTTGAAGATCCAGGGGCCTAAAAGGCACGTCGTCTTTTGAACGCCGGTGGCCCGCCTGATGGTACATAATATATAGTGGTCATCATGACCCGTATCTCCAGCGGAAAATCCGGGCGTACAGGAGAAAAAGTGTAAAGGAGCTCAAATGCGGTACTTGTTGTTCTCCCCACCCCATGCTCTAAGCATGTCACATCCATGACACGATTTGGTCTATAGCCTATTCTTAGTACCCTAGCCCAATCCCGCAACCAAACAAGGACAAGGATGGGACCACCGTACTACAATAGGCTATGTCCATGGACCTCTAATAACTGCCAAGTCTACTAGCATGCAAAGTTTCTAACAGCAGTTATTCCTAACGCACGTCCCACACGTACCGATGATCAGTCAATACGTGCGTCCGTGATCTATATGAGACTCATAACTCGTGTAGAAATATGTGTCACAGTCAAATAAAATCTAATGGTGCTACATGATAATGGGGTAGTCTCATGAACAAGGTCAATGCAATACATAAATAAAAACCTATCGCGACGTCACCGTCGCGAGCATTTTATATAACAATTAAAATATATGAACTAAGGACAGAAAATAAAGATGCATGCAACATATGAAATATAAATAACAGTACAATGGCAAGGTATACTTGCCTGGCAAGAATCTGTAAAGTGTATGCGCCCAAATGTCCAATACACAGGACCAGAAGCTATGGCCACAGAACAAATGTCTCCGGATGCTGAAATATATATCACCAACATTCCCAAAATAAGCAAAATAGCTAAAAAGCACTTCCTTTTCGTCCAATTTGGACACAGGGGCAAAACGGTAATTTCGGGTAAAAGTGGGGTCCACTTGTGGCCCACTTTGCACCGAAAAGTGTGCCAAGGGTAATAGTCTCTAAATGCGACAAACTATGGGTCAAACAACTCTAGATGTCAATACGAACCCAATGGCATGTCCAAATTTGGATTCCGATGAGCCGAACAAAATTTGGTCCAAAAGTCAACTGTGGGGCCCGCCAATTGGCGATCTGGTCAACCGTCTTAGAAATGCGTGAAAATTGGGTCACAGGACCAGCGCGTTACCACGAGTCCAGTGGCACAAGTTTTGTCGCAATATGACAAGCGTGCATAAAATACGCGCGAGTTCCACAAAAGTTGCGACACGAAATGTGTCCGCGGATACGGCCTGATTCCGGCGCGCACACGCGTCCGAATCAGTCCCCACGAATTTTCACGTGTCCGGTTATGCTGCGTGCACCATTCGGTATACTTGGCACACAGCGGGGCGGTCCCGTTTGGCGGGGCGCGCTCCATTTTCCAACTTTTGGAAAACCGAAAAAAGTGGGTGCGCGCAGTTTTGTGACGAATATAACTATGTCCACAGCAACTATTAGCCTAGGATTATTTTACAGAAATTAAACTAGGTCTAGTATTCTACAGGTATCAAAAAGAATCACCGAATTCGGATCTCTGTGGTGGAAGATACGAACTCGGCAATACGGGTGGTCATTCTGGAATTCTGCGATTCCAGAATTCTGTCTGTCCGTCCACTTTGGACGCTGTTTTTCACCTAGGGGCACACGTTTTCCGAGGTTGGCTATAAAATGAATATTGGAGAGGGTTAAGGGATGATCATACCTATGAAAACGAAACAGCGTTTGGTCGAGCAAGTCGACGGGAAATCGTGCCGGAGCGAAGGTGCCTCGAGTGGGAAACTGCAGGATGCGAGGTCGGCGTCGACGGGATGGTTGGATGGCTTGGCGGGGCTTCTCTGGCTGCGGTGACGGCTATAGATGGGAAGAGGAGGTCTGGAGTTTCTAGGTTAGGGTTTTAGAGCTAACTATATATATATATATATATATAATATATTAAGGGAGAGAGAGGGTGGAGCGGATGGATCGCGGGTCCGCGGGTTTAGTTGCTGTTGGAAGGTCTCGGCAATATGGGGGTTCCGCTGATTGGGCGGTCAATTAGAAAGCAAGGTTGCTGAATGGAAATGTAAAGGGGCGACCAAAGCATAACGTGAACTGCTAAGTTGCTGTAAGGGAATTGCAACTAAAGAGGGATAGTAGTAGCTTTGTTATTAATATTATTATTATTATACTTATTATTAAATACTTTGTTTTTCCTTTCTTTTCTTTCTTTAACTATATATATACATATATATATTTGTATATATATATATATATATATATATATATATATATTCACACATAAGAAAATTTATAAAATAGGGTATTGCACATCGTTAGGCTAGCAACTGCTCAAGGGGTCCCCTACATGGAATAAATTCCGAAAAATTCCTGATGGTCCCATAAGTCATCTAAGTGCCCGAACACCTAACATAAAAATTATTAAAAATCTATTTCTCCTATTTAGCACATAATTACCATAATTAATTTATTAATTAATAAAAAAAATAATAAATACTATTTTTAGAAATAGGGGTTTTATATCTATTTAGGTATATAGATATATATATACATATAGCTAGATATATTATAGTTAGATATATATATGTATAGGTAAGGTGAGGTATATGGGTATATGTGTATGTGTGTATGTGCTATGTGTATATATATATATATATAGATACTTAGATATGTATAATATATGATAGATATAGATATATTAGCCTAGATTATTAACTAGGAATATATCTAGGTGCCTAGATAGCTAGTTAGAGGGGTATTAGAGCGGTATCTCAATACCTTGAGATATCCAAGGTATTGAGTTTCGAGCGGGGTATTTGAGCAATAGCCTAGGAATAGTATTAGAGTGATTTTAATATGTATATGTATATATAATTACGCGTGCTAGCATAGGTTTTAGCGGGTTTAGGCGGGGTGCGTAGCCTAGGACGAGGTATCGGATACCGAGGGTATCCCGGTATCTCGAGGAGGCGAGTTTGAGAGTTTTCTAGCTTAATGAGCTCGGTTTGACCTAGAATTTCATGGGCACCCTAGTTTGACCTAGATTTGACCATAATTGTCCTCGTTGACCATAAAAGTCAATGTTTGACCTAGTTTTGACCTAGAGTTGACTTTTTGGACCCCGGGTTAACTTTTTGACCCGAATTTTAACGGTTTGACCCGTTCGACCTAGAATATCCCTAGAAGCCTATTTTTAATTATTTTATATCAGTTTAACTCCTTAGAACCCTATTTAATTCTTATTTTTCATAATAGGTTCTTGCGACACCGGTCCGAATCTCGATCCTCATCAGTTGCTCAGGACATTAGGCGAGTACCTACCTCTGATAGTTTCTATTTCATGATAGCGTTTATATCACCTGTTCTAGAACTGTAATACTTGATTCTGACACATTATTACACCAGCTGGTACTAGTGGATCCCGTCATGAGATGCTATCCCCCTTACAGTATTCAGCGGGTACTCTATCACGTATATTTCATCATGTGCTTCGGGTATTGATTCTCATGTGCTATCATGTGCTTCTTGTGCTCTCGCCTTCGTGTGCGCGAGCTATTATCATGTACGTAGCGTATTTGGTTGGATCCAATGGTATTAGTGGGGGAGGAGAGTAGGAGTTGGTTATGTGATCAAAGCCAAACAGTATTCATGTGTATGTCGGTTATGCAACTCACGCATAACAGAGTTATCGTAGTATTTTTCATGTGCAACCTAAGCCGATCACATAACAAACTTGTGCTCAATGCACTTAGCTAGTATTCATGTTTTCTCACATGCAGTTACTTCTTTACTTGTATTGTTCTCCAGTTTACTTTGCAGCTACTTATTCTGCTCCAGCATGTATTTATTTTCCTGTGCATCTTGTATACTTTTCTATTGCTCGTCATATGCACCTTACCATGTATTTGGAGTTACTTTCAGAGTTATGTACTTCGCTCCAGTCCTGACTGGACATATTTTTTCCAGAGGATCCTGAGGATTATTACCCGACGTTCTACGGGCCGGGTGTTGACGAGGGTTGTGACCCCGAGACTGAGGAGGAGTTCGCCGAGGAGACGCCGTTAGCGCCCTAGTTAGCTAGGTTGGTTTCCTGGGTTGTTCCTAGTTGATTATTTTGGATGATTGTACTTATTATTTTGATGCTGTGAGATCTTGTAGACTATTATAGACTTGGACTGTCTTTTGGATATTGTCTTGCTCTCTTGGTTCTGTTTCTTTGTTCTTATCATATCGTGCTTTTATTATTCCCCTAGTTATTGTGATTGAGAGCTTATATATATTGTGTGGTTGCCCTCCTTTTGGAGAGGTTATTGATAGATTTTTTGTGAGATATATAGATATGGTTGACCTAGAACGGACCTTTACAGCGTTCTACCGCCGATTCTGCGGCGTACGCTGGACGTACCCACGACTCATGCCCAATTTTTTGGGTGCGGGTCATGACACGTTTTTGGTGGCGGCCCATGCAGGTATAGTTTTTAGGTTTACATGCAATAGGATATAGGATATAGGCTGAGAGAGTGTGTGCTCAATCATAACTAGGACCCTTCCTGATTTCTTTTGCTATATTTAATTTTCCTGAAATTGTTTTCTTTTATAATATTACTGTCCTTCTTTGATGATATCGTTTCTTACACTGTATTGACTTCTTTTGTCCTCTGTTCTGTAGTGCCTTAAATCCCGATCCGACCGGGATGTGCACTATATAATTGGGCTTGTGGCTAGTCTGTCTGAGTCGTAGCTTAGATCTTCGGCATCTTCTTGCCACGGACGAAATGCGATGATCCTTTCCAACTCATGGAAAGGCCTCTATTGAAACGAGTCCAATAGTTTTCGTGTTTGGTTGCTTGGTTTTCTTGATTGCCGCTTTGGGATTTTGATTTGGTGTTGCTTTCGATTTGCTTGGTTTTCGCTGCTGGTTTTATCGTTTGGAGCTTTGATTCTTGGGGAGTTCGGCAAGGAAGGATAGGCAAGAATTCTAATTGGTGCTCGTGCTATGCAGGTCCGCGTAACTGACGTTTGATCATCGCTAGCCGGGATTCGTGTTTCAGCTACCTTTTCCTTAACCAGTGAGTGGTTTGGACCCTTCTTTCCTACTTCTTCATGCCCACATCTCTAATATTTCAAACGTTCACTCGATGATGCCCGGTTGGACGCCTAGGAAATCCTTGCCACAATGCATGCCAGCCACTAAGAAAGGAACATGGAATTTGTAGACTAATTTACTATATGCTTGCACACCTTATAATTTGAGTTGTTTATAAAGGGAATTTGTTGTTGGTGGCGGCCTAGTGCCTCGGACGGAGTTTGGACCTATGAGATACCAAAATCGGAACACCGCATTGAGAAAATATGAACTGTTGCATGAGATATATATTGCTGCTTTACTTTTTTGTTTATTTCGATGCATTGTATGATAATATGAATTGTTCATGCATTTGCATGGTCTGGGACAACTTGTGCACAAGGTTTGGCATTTCCTCGAAATGGCTTTCCGGGGCACTGGAACCGTATCAATCCGGAGGGAAATATTTGATTCGTGCTCGTCACGATGCATTGCGGGACCTCCAGCAGGGCTTGCTACCCGGGCTGATAGGGCGCACCGCTAATGCTTGAAATATGTCCCTAAGGTGTCGATCACACCAATGACCACATAGAATAGAACACATGCTAATTTATTGTCTTGTGCAGATGGTAAGTATACTTGTGTTTCGTTGCAGGGAAGGCGTGCATCGGTTGAGTAAGCAATCGATGCACTGGGTTGATTCAATGCTATTTTCATTCCTATCAAAACATGCAACTGATATGAATTGAATTCACTTGCTTCTTTATAGAAGTCATCTTAATGCATTCTCGCCCCTAATAAGCTAGTGTCAATTTAGTCGAGTGAGTTCATCCCGCTAACCAGTACAAGTTGAGTACTGACCCACGTTGTGGGCAACTATTTCAGGCACTCAGACGGTGCAACGCTAGTGGATAGACGAGGAGGCATTAGGAGCACCTCTATTTTGAAGTATAGTTGGAGTCAGATCATTTTGGAGGCTTGGACTTTCAACCTATACAAGGGCGTAATGTATGAACGACGTGGACTATCTGATGGAGCGCGCCCTGCCTTTTGAGTTATCTTTTTGTAATGCAAATCAAGTAGCCGAGAGGCGTATCAATGTAAACTCTATGTAAATTACTCTGAATTATCAATGAAAAAGCATATTTCTTCCTGCACTTGTGTTCAAATCTCTGTGAATGTGTTTTCTAAATTGTGTTTCAAAAATGGGTTCCTATAACTACAAGTTCTTGCCTTGTACGAGCACAACTCCAGGCTCGTACGGTATCACGCCCCAGCGAGGACGAATCGGTTCCGTGAAGGATCCAGCGAGAACGAATGACCCTTTCGGGATCGGGGCGTGACATTTTGGTATCAGAGCCTAGGCTTTACTTCTATGAGATTTCAAAGATTATATAGGAGTTTGATGCGCCTCTCAATTGAGTTGCGTTCGGCGTCCGCTGTATGAGATGAGTCGCCTATACAATGAGCCCATAGATACAAAAAAAAATTTATCATTTTTGGAGTGTTAACAAGCTACACTCTTTTGTAGCCATGGCAAAGAAGAACACTGCAACTGCCAGCAGTGCTCAACCCATTCAGAGCGATCCAGCAAGCTCTGGAGAATCTAGAGGAGCGGGTTCGAACGAAATGACGGAACGGCTTATGCATCTCATGGAGGTGCAGCAACAACAAGCTGTTACACAACAGGCACAATTTGCTTCCCAGCAGAAGCAAATAGATACCATGATGCAACTGATTGCATCCTTGGTATCAAGCAACGGGACTGCCACTGTGACTCCTTTCCCACCGTCGGCAGTGGCGGTAGAGGATGAGTCCGAAGAAACACAGCCTTCAGCGAAGAACTCCTGCCGAGCAGCTGAGTTTACAAAAATGCATCCCCCTACGTTCAACGGACGAGCGAAGCCGGACGTGGTGTTGGGGTGGATTGCTAAGCTGGAAGGACTCTTCAACCTGGTTGGCATCAGGGGATCCAAGCGAGTGGCTTGTGCATCGGTTCAGCTGGAACTGCGTGCGCATGATTGGTGGGAAGCCACGAAGCAAGAGATTTATGATGCCAATCCCAACTGTAAAATTACTTGGGAAATGTTCAAATCTGCCTTCATTGAACAATATATTCCCTGAGCCGTGCGTCAACAAAAGGAAGACGACTTCAGTAATCTGGTGCAAGGAAGTTTGTTTGTTGACGATTACGACTCAGTATTCGCTAAACTGGCTAAGTTTGCAGGGCACTTCTTGCCTAATCAGCAGGCGTGGTGCTATCGATTTCAGAAGGGTTTGAATGACGATTTGCGTAGGGACGTCATCAACCAAAAATGCCAAACATACAGGGAATGTTACGAAGCGGCTCTGAACAGCGAACGGATCTTTGGGCGCCCTCTCCCAAAGGCCGAGGTACAAACCCCCCGTACCAATAACAATAAACGTCCTCATGAAACGGGAGGGTCTGGAGCACATAAGCGTTCGCATACGTCTAATAATAGGGGCCAATCCCAATCACTGAACTGCAGCCGGTACGGCAAATCAGGGCATAAAGTGAATGAATGTCGGGTTCAAGGATGTTTCAAATGTGGTCGCCTGGGTCACAAACAGTTTAATTGCCGAGAGGGCAAGCCGAATCAGAATAACGGAAATCAAAACAAGGGGCCTCCAGCAAGTGATGCCAATGCTGTGCCAGTCAATCCACAATGCCAGGGTGCTCAAGGTCGAGTCTATGCACTGACTCGGGATGAGGCATCTGTATCTGAAACTGTCGTAACAGGTACTTTACTTTTTTAGAGATTTGCCCGCTAGAGTCTTATTCGATTCAGGTGCTACGCATAGTTTCATATCTGCTGATTTTACTGTTGAGCATAAATTAGCTTCTACTCCTTTAAATATGAACCTTTGCGTAAGTACCCCTTCGGGAGTCGATATGCCCGCCCATACGATCTGTAGGGATGGTTACATTTGCATCGGAGGAAGGAAGCTTTTCTTAGATGTCATTATACTAGACATCAAGGATTATGATATTATTCTCGGTATGGACTGGTTGGGTGCTTGCCATGCAACAATCGAGTGCGCGGAGAAGCGAGTCGTATTCCGTCTACCCAGCGAGGCAGACTTCTACTATTCGTGCAGCGCTGCACCGAAGACGGCAATGGTGATATCAGCAATTTCGGCTAGGCGTATGTTGCATTCGGGCTGTGAAGGGTACTTAGCTTCTGTTCGAGACACCCAGCGAGAATGTGTAGATGCAGCTCAGGCTGAAGTCATTGCAGATTTCCTCGACGTGTTCCCAGACGAGCTGCCTGGAATGCCTCCTGATCGTGAGATCGAATTCAGCATTGACACTTTTCCGGATTCGCGACCGATATCAAAGGCACCTTATCGCATGGCCCCAGCAGAGCTTAAGAAACTTAAAGTTCAGTTACAAGATCTGTTGGACAGAGGATACATTCGTCCAAGCGTTTCTCCGTAGGGCGCTCCGGTGCTGTTCGTGAAAAAGAAGGATGGATCCATGCGGCTGTGTATTGACTACCGAGAGCTGAATAAAGCGACCGTACGGAATCAGTTCCCATTGCCAAGAATAGATGACTTGTTTGATCAGTTGCAAGGTGCAAGAGTTTTCTCTAAAGTTAATCTCAGGTCAGGGTATCACCAGTTGAAAATCAAATTAGAGGATATTCAAAAATCTGCTTTCAGAACCCGTTACGGACACTATGAGTTCCTCGTGATGTCGTTCGGTTTGACGAACGCCCCTGCAGCTTTCATAGATCTGATGAACCGCGTGTTTTGGCCGTTTGTGGATAAGTTTGTAGTCGTGTTCATAGACGACATACTAATCTATTCCAAGAACGAGGCGGAGCACAAGGAATACCTGAAGATCGTGCTGCAGACATTACGAGACCATCAGTTGTTCGCTAAGCTCAGCAAGTGTGAGTTTTGGTTGAACAGCGTGGCGTTCCTTGGTCATGTCATCTCGGCCGAAGGCGTCGTCGTAGACCCGAAGAAAATAGAGGCGGTGGTGGACTGGAAACAACCTACGTCAGCCAGCGAAGTTCGAAGCTTTCTGGGCCTTGCGGGATACTACCGTAGGTTCGTGAAGGATTTTTCTAAACTGGCCTCGCCGATGACTCGCCTTACTCAGAAAGGGATTGCATACGAATGGGGTGATGACTGCGAAGCCAGCTTTCGGGAACTTAAGCGGCGTCTTGTTTCAGCTTCGATTCTTGCACTTCCAGATGGGGTAGAAGAGTTTCAGATATACAGCGACGCTTCAGGACTCGGCTTAGGGTGTGTGCTCATGCAGAGGGACAAGGTAATATCGTACGCCTCCAGGCAACTGAAGTCGCACGAGAAAAACTATCCGACGCATGATCTGGAATTGGCGGCAATTGTGTTTGCTCTGAAGTTGTGGAGGCATTATCTTTATGGTGTTGCTTGCAAAATCTTTACCGATCACAAGAGCCTCAAGTACCTATTCACCCAGCGGGAATTGAACCTCCGGCAGCGGCGTTGGCTAGAACTGATTAAGGACTATGACCTAACGATCGCGTATACACCGGGCAAGAGAAACGTCGTTGCTGATGCTCTGAGTCGGAAGCACGTGGACTCGTTATCTATAGACAACCGTTTACTTCGAGATCTTGAGGCGATGGGCATCGAATTTCGAGTTCGGCATCAAGGAGTGCAGCTGGCACCACTCCATCTTGAACTGGTTTTACGTGGTAGAATCAAATCAGCTCAGGAGGGCGATCAGTTCTTAGCGAAGGTGCGCAGATTGATCTCGGCGGGGAAGACGTCTGACTTTGTGGCAGGCGAAGATGGGGCCTTACAGATGAAAGGAAGGCTATGTATTCCTAGCGACCCATAACTCCGAAGGGAAATTATGGCGGAAGCACACTACGCGAAGTATTCTTTACATCCGGGGAGCACTAAGATGTACAAGGACTTGTGCGGGACCTTCTGGTAGCACGGTATGAAGCGGGATATGGCGACCTTTGTGTCACAGTGCATGGCCTGTCAACAGGTTAAAGCTGAACATCAGAGGCCCGGCGGGGAGCTTCAGAACCTTGCTATTCCTGAGTGGAAATAGGACAACATCACTATGGATTTTATTGTGGGATTTCTGAAGACGCCACGGGGGCATGATGCGATTTGGGTCATAGTTGATCGTTTGACCAAATCAGCCCATTTTCTTCCCATAAAAGTTACTTGGAGCGTCGATCGGTTAGCACAAATTTACATAGATGAGATTATCCGATTATACGGAGTACCTGCCTCAATCGTCTCTGACCGTGACGGACGCTTCTTATCTCGTTTCTGGACTAGTCTACAAGCTGCTTTGGGGACCAAGCTATAGTTCAGTACCGCATATCACCCGCAGACTGACGGACAGACAGAGAGGACAAATCAGATACTTGAAGATATGTTACGGCTGTGTGCTATTGATTTAAAGACTAGTTGGGACACGCATCTTCCATTGGCAGAGTTTGCGTACAACAACAGCTACCAATCAAGCATCCAGATGGCACTGTATGAAGCACTATATGGGCGAAGGTGTCGATCTCCAATCTGTTGGGACAAAGTCGGCGAGCGACAGGTACTCGGGCCAGAGCTGGTAGAGCAGGCAGTTGAGAAAGTTCGCTTGATTCGGGAAAGACTCCGCACAGCACAGAGCCGACAGAAAAGTTATGCTGATGCTTATAGAAGGCCTTTGGAATTCTTGGTCGGGGATTATGTCTTCTTGAAAGTGACGTCGATGCGAGGTGTGATGCGTTTCGGCATGAAGGGCAAACTGAGTCCCCGGTTTGTCGGCCCCTTTGAGATACTGGAACGAGTTGCAGCTGTGGCATACAGGATAGCACTACCTCCCGCCTTGGCAGAAGTGCATGACGTATTCCACGTTTCCCAGCTTCGGAAGTATGTGCATGACCCTAGTCATGTGGTCAGCTTCGAACAATTGGAATTGCGCACGGATTTGTCATACTCAGAGAAGCCGGCGCAGATTCTGGATCGTAAGGAAAAAATACTTCGCAACCGTACGATGTCCTTGGTTCGCGGGCTGTGGCGGAACCATTCTGTTGGGGAATCAACGTGGGAGTTAGAATCGGAGAAAAAGGAGAAGTATCCTTTATTGTTCATTCAGTCGGAGGTAGGGCCTTGTTCTTACGTTTCGGGTCGGCCTTGTTCTTAAGTTTCGGGTCGAAACTTTTTCTTAGTGGTATATTATGTAGTGCCTCAAATCCCGATCCGACCGGGATGTGCACTATGTAATTGGGCTTGTGGCTAGTCTGTCTGAGTCGTAGCTTAGATCTTCGGCATCTTTTTGCCACGGACGAAATGCGATGATCCTTTCCAACTCATGGAAAGGCCTCTATTGAAATGAGTCCAATAGTTTTCGTATTTGGTTGCTTGGTTTTCTTGATTGCCGCTTTGGGATTTTGATTTGGTGTTGCTTTCGATTTGCTTGGTTTTCGCTGCTGGTTTTATCGTTTGGAGCTTTGATTCTTGGGGAGTTCGGCAAGGAAGGATAGGCAAGAATTCTAATTGGTGCTCGTGCTGTGCAGGTCCGCGTAACTGACGTTTGATCGTCGCTAGGCGGGATTCGTGTTTCAGCTACCTTTTCCTTAACCAGTGAGTGGTTTGGACCCTTCTTTCCTACTTCTTCACGCCCACATCTCTAATGTTTCAAACGTTCACTCGATGATGCCCGGTTGGACGCCTAGGAAATCCTTGCCATAATGCATGCCAGCCACTAAGAAAGGAACATAGGATTTGTAGACTAATTTACTATATGCTTGCACACCTTATAATTTGAGTTGTTTATAAAGGGAATTGGTTGTTGGTGGCGGCCTAGTGCCTCGGACGGAGTTTGGACCTATGAGATACCAAAATCGGAACACCGTATTGAGAAAATATGAACTGTTGCATGAGATATATATTGCTGCTTTACTTCTTTATTTATTTCGATGCATTGTATGATAATATGAATTGTTCATGCATTTGCATGGTCTGAGACAACTTGTGCACAAGGTTTGGCATTTCCTCGAAACGGCTTTCCGGGGCACTGGAACCGTATCGATCCGGAGGGAAATATTTGATTCGTGCTCGTCACGATGCATTGCGGGACCTCCAGCAAGGCTTGCTACCCGGGCTGATAGGGCGCACCGCTAATGCTTGAAATATGTCCCTAAGGTGTCGATCACACCAATGATCGCATAGAATAGAACACATGCTAATTTATTGTCTTGTGCAGATGGTAAGTATACTTGTGTTTCGTTGCAGGGAAGGCGTGCATCGGTTGAGTAAGCAATCGATGCACTGGGTTGATTCAATGCTATTTTCATTCCTATCAAAACATGCAACTGATATGAATTGAATTTACTTGCTTCTTTATAGAAGTCATCTTAATGCATGCTCGCCCCTAATAAGCTAGTGTTGATTTAGTCGAGTGGGTTCATCCCGCTCACCAGTACAAGTTGAGTACTGACCCACGTTGTGGGCAACTATTTCAGGCACTCAAACGGTGCAATGCTAGTGGATAGACGAGGATGCGTTAGTAGCACCTCTATTTTAAAGTATAGTTGGAGTCAGATCATTTTGGAGGCTTGGACTTTCAACCTATACAAGGACGTAATGTATGAACGACGTGGACTATCTGATGGAGCGCGCCCTGCCTTTTGAGTTATCTTTTTGTAATGCAAATCAAGTAGCCGAGAGGCGCATCAATGTAAACTCTATGTAAATTACTCTGAATTATCAATAAAAAAAGCATGTTTCTTCCTGCACTTGTGTTCAAATCTCTGTGAATGTGTTTTCTAAATTGTGTTTCAAAAATAGGTTCCTATAACTACAAGTTCTTGCCTTGTACGAGCGTAACTCCAAGCTCGTACGGCATCACGCCCCAGCGAGGACGAATCGGTTCTGTGAAGGATCCAGCGAGGACGAATGACCCTTTCGGGATCGGGGCGTGACATGTTCTTCTTGATTCTATTCCAGCACTTGCTTTATTTGATTCTGGTGCTTCCCATAGCTTTGTGTCTGTATCTTTTGCTCTTAGACACCATCTTGTTGCTGAACCTTTAGCTAGACTCTACAAGATCATGACCGAGAGTGGTATCATCCTAGTTAGTGATGTCTGCAGAGACCGGAGAGTTACCTTGGGAGGCCAGGAGTTGAGTGTGTGCCTACTCGTAATGCCACTTCCGAGCTACGACATTGTACTCGGGATGGATTGGTTGAGTATGCATTGTGCTAGTATAGATTATCGTGGAGGCAGAGTATTATTTAGTCCACCGGGTGAGCCAGAGTTTCAGTTTGCCAGAGGAGCAGCGGAGCAGAGCGAGGGAATCTTCTGCGGAGCCCTGGTGGTAGAGTCGAGGTTGCTACATCCACTGATAGAGGAATACATGGATGTCTTTCAGGAGGAGTTGCCAGGGTTACCTCCGGACAGAGATGTGGAGTTCTCTATAGACTTGGTGTCAAGCGCGTAGCCGATATCCCAGGACGTCTATAGAGTCAGCCACAGTGAGCTGATAGAGTTAAAGAAGCAGGTGGATGAGCTTCAAGACAAGGGATTTATCAGATCTAGTTCTTCTCCGTGGGGTGCTCCGGTACTTTTTGTGCCGAAGAAGGATGGGTCGATACGGATGTGTATCGACTATAGGGCTCTGAACAACCTCACAATCAAGAACAAGTATCCGCTGTCGCGTATTGATGATCTTTTTGACCAGTTGAGCGGAGTGAGGGTATTTTCTAGGATTGATCTGAGGACAGGCTACCACCAGGTGAAGGTTAGGAAGGAGGATATTCGAAGACAGCTTTTCGGACCAGATATGGACAGTATGAGTTCATGGTGATGCCGTTTGGGTTGACTAATGCTCCGGCAGTGTTCATGAATCTGATGAACAAGGTATTCCATCAGCATCTGGACAGGTTTGTGGTGGTATTTATAGATGACATCTTGGTTTATTCAAAGACCTCAGAGGAGCACGAGGAGCATTTGAGGATAGTGCTGGAGACTCTCAGGAAGGAGAAGCTTTATGGAAAGCTTTTGAAGTACGAGTTTTTCCTTGACAAGGTTGAATTCCTTGGTCATGTGGTGACTGGAGAGGGTATCTCGGTGGATCCGAGAAAGATTATGGCAGTTGAGGCATGGAGTGCTCCGAGTTCAGTAGCCGAGGTCAGGAGTTTCCTGGGGCTGGCAGGTCACTACAGGAGATTTGTTCAAGATTTTTCTCGGATTGCAGAGCCGTTGTCCAGGCTGACTCGGAAGGACGTGGAGTTTGTTTGGTCAAAGGAGTACCAGATCACCTTTGATGAGCTGAAGAGGAGGTTGACGACAGCTCCAGAGTTGACGTTGCCATCAGGTTCTGGAGGATTCACTATCTATAGTGATGCACCGGGGAAGGGACTGGGTTGTGTGTTGTAGCAGAACGGGAGAGTGATTGCCTATGCTTCTAGGCAATTACGTCCTCATGAGAAGAACTACCCTACCCACGATTTAGAGTTGGCAGCGGTCATCTTTGCTCTGAAGTTATGGAAATACTATTTATACGGAGAGCGTGTGGAGATCTTCATAGACCACAAGAGCTTGAAGTATGTATTTACCCAACATGAGGCAGAGGAGGTGGTTGGAGTTGATGAAAGACTTCGACATATTATTGCAGTACCATCCAGGGAAGGAGAACGTAGTTGCAGATGCGTTAAGCAGGTATCCGGTAGCTATGTGCCTGACTACAGATCGTTATCTTCTGGCAGATTTAGAGAGCTTGGGCATTAAGGTGATAGTGCCTGGAGTTGAGATGCTGATGTGGGGACTGCAGATTCAGTCAGAGTTGGTAAACCGGATCAGGGCTACATAGTTTGAGGATGAGTCCCTGAGGAGTATCAGGGCGCAGGTTCAGATGGGATTGTCAGATGACTTCACCATTGCTGATGATGGTTCTTTGCGGCACGGTACCCGGTAGTAATCAGCCGAGTGGGTCATTGTGCGAAGAGGTTCTTCAGGAGGCGCATCGATCCCAGTACTCTATGCATCCAGGTGCCAACAAGATGTATAGAGATCTGAGAGAGCATATATGGTGGTACAGGATGAAGCAGGAGGTAGCGCGCTTCGTATCATGATGCTTAGTGTGCCAGCAGGTGAAGGCAGAAAGGTAGAGGCCAGGAGGTTTGCTACAGCCGTTACCCATTCCGGAGTGGAAATGGGAGCATGTGATCATGGATTTTGTTTCTGGACTTCCCCGTTCTCCAGGCGGGAAGGATGCGATTTGGGTCATCGTGGACAGGTTGACCAAATTGGCCCACTTTCTACCATTCAAAGTGGATACGTCTACAGAGAGACTAGCAGAGATGTATGTGCGCCAAATAGTCAGACATGATGGAGTTCCTGTGAGCATAGTATCAGACCGAGACAGTCGCTTTACTTCGTATTTTGGGAGGAGTCTGCAGGTTAGCTTGGGCACCCAGCTCAAGTTTAATAGTGCATATCACCCACAGACAGATGGTCAGTCAGAGAGGACCATTCAGACACTTGAGGACATGCTTCGCACTTGTGTTTTGGACTTCAGAGGCTCTTGGGAGGACCACTTGCACTTGGTAGAGTTTGCTTACAACAACAGCTACCAAGCTAGTATCGAGATGTCACCATTCGAGGTGTTGTGTGGACGGAGGTGTCGTACTCCATTATCATGGGATGATGTAGGCAAGAGAGCTTTGCTTGGCCCGGAGATGGTGGTTGATGCAGCGGAGAAGGTCAAGCTCATTAGAGATAGACTTCGGGTGGTGCAGGACAGGCAGCGACATTGGGCCGATAGCCACCGGAGACCTTTGGAGTTCGAGGTATAGCTTAGAATCTAGATTTTGTTCTTATATTTGCTTGTGATTGCTTGTTTTAGACTAAGTACAGATACCTTGTTTGTGCTAGGTTGGAGATCTGGTGTTCCTGAGAATTTCTCTGACTCGGGGCACTATTCGCTTCGGTGGAGCCGGGAAGCTTAGCCCACGTTTCGTCGGACCCTTCCGCATTCTTGAGAGGGTTGGCGCCATGGCGTATAGGCTTGATTTGCCGCCTACGCTGGAGGGAGTTTATGATGTATTCCACGTGTCGCAGTTGAGACGGTACGTGGCGGATCCCAATCACGTATTGGATCACTCAGAGATCGTGGTGGGCCCTACTCTTAGCTATCCAGAGCAGCCGGTAGAGATTCTGGATCGGCGGAAGAAGGTATTGAGGAACCAGACTATTCCCTTAGTTCGCGTCGCGTGGAGGCATCACTCTCCAGGTGAGTCGACCTGGGAGAGGGAGAATAAAATACGCGAGTGATACCCCTATCTCTTCGAGCCCTGAGGTATGGTTCTTTTCCTTGTATTCATGTCTTAGTTTCGTCTTTTAATTTTGAGGACAAAATTATTTTGAGGGTAGGCTTGTCACTACCCGATTCTAGAAAATAGAGTTTTTTTATTTATTTATTTGGTAAATAGTGTATTATTTATAAATAATTATATTTATATTTAATTAGTGATTGTATTATTTTTTAATTGATTGTTTTAGGGTTTTGGCTAGTCTGGACCCGTGTCAGACCCTAGTGGACCCATGTCCGACCAAATCCACACCCTTGTGAGACTTAGTTTTGGGTTTAGAATATTTATTATATTTTTAGTGGGTTAGTTGGAGAGATTTGGAGTTAGTTTGAGTGCTTTTGGAACCCGAAACCCAAACCCAAGTGAGAGGGGGGCATTTTGGGCATTTGGAGACTTGTGTAACCCTTATTTAGGTGTGGCCGGCCCTCCCACAGCCCCTACCCGTGTACCAGCAGCCCCAGCCCCCATTCCTTCTTCTTCACTTCTTCTTCGCTACTTCTTCTTCCTCTCTACTTCTTTCTTCTTCCTTTCTACTTCCAACTTCAAGTAAGTGCCCTATTCCTCTTCTTTTTTCTTCTATTCTCCATGGTTGCTAACCCTAACACTATATTTTTTCCTAACCTAGGTGTGTGGAGCCTAGACATAGTATGGAGGCTAGATTTGGTGGCTTGAAGCTTAAGGGAGGTAATTTCAAGTGATTGGGAGACTTGGCCTTGGGATTCCAACTCCCAAGAGGTAAACCCTAACTTTTCTTTTGCTAATTACTCTTACATAGTATAATTAGTGGTTTACAACCTTCATAAACCCTAAGCCTACCTGTGGGAGGAAGTTGGAACAAGTTTGGTTGAGTTTGGAGACTTTGACACTAGGTTTTGTGTCAATTTCCGGTGAAATCCGAATTTGGCCCAATTTTGGGTGATGCCCTAGGTTAGACGGACCTAGGTAGACATTTTCGGGTGTCTTGAGGGTGAGTGCGTATCTCCGTTCGGACACGGGAAGTCATGTCGCAGAGAAACGGGCGTTTCGGACGAATTTGGGATTTTTGTCGTCGTCGGTTCTAAGTGCGTGCACGTTTTTGCAACGGACCTAGAATCGACGCGGTAGCATTTTTTTCTAGGATCTAGGCATCGTTTAGAACCCGTGGGTAAATTTTGGGCCGATTCTGAGTTGGTTTGGTGTGCGTTTCAGAAGATTTTCCGAACCGCACACTGCGTGTTCGTCGAAATGACCGAACGGCCATTTCGACTTGGTTTCCTAGTTTCGGGCTTGTGCGCTCGTTGGGTTAGCTTCGGGGAGTGTGTTCTAGAGTTCTCAGGTTATATTTTATTATTTATAGGTATTTGTGAGTGTCGGGGCCGTTGGGCGTGCGTTGGAGAGTGTTGTGTGCGTGGTTGTGTGTAGTGTTGTGTTTATGTGTGTGTCTATGTATGTATATATATTTATATATATGTTTATGTGTTTTTGTATCTATATTTATTTGTGTATTTATATATATCTATGTGTATATGTCTAGGTGTTTGTGTATATATATATATATATATATATATATATATATATATATATATATATATATATATATATATATATGTACAAGTGTGCGTGTGTGTGTATATGTATATATATATATATCATGTGTATGTGTATATATATATTTGAGTGTGTGTGTATATGTATATATATATATATATATATATATGTGTGTGTGTGTGTGCATATATATATATATATATAAATAGGTGTGTTTATATATATATATATATATATATATATATATATATATATATATATATATATATATATATATATATATATATATATATATTCTAACACACACACACTAGCATATAAATACACACACACACACTTATGCATAAATACGCACACACTTATATATATATATATATAGCTATGTGCGTATTTATGCATAAGTGTGTGTGTGTGTATTTATATGCTAGTGTGTGTGTGTTAGAATATATATATATATATATATATATATATATATATATATATATATATATATATATATATATATATATGTTAGAGTGTGTATATATATATATGTATGATTGTATATATATATATATAGTGGTATATATATATGTATATAGGTGTGTGTCTGTCTGTATGTGATTGTGTGTGTGTGAGAGTGAGAGGGGGGAGGCAGGCAGCTGCCCACAGCCACAGCAGCAGCAGATGCTGCACTGCACAGCTGCTGCAACAACAGTTCTTCTGTCACTACCACATTTCCAGATGAGGACATTTATGTAAATTTACTATTTTGAATAATTATGTGTTTAATAAATCTGCTGAGTTTTTAAAACTAATTATATATTGTAAATGATATTAGGTTTTAGGTCAAACCCTAGAACGCATCAGGACAAACCCTAATGACTAAACCCTAATTTGAAAACCCAATTCTAGGGAAACCCTAGAATTCAAACTTTAGGTTGGACCTCAAACCCTAAAATTGACTAAACCCTAGTTAATTAGGTTTTTCATGACCTAACCTGAGGGTTTAACCTAAAACTATGCATTAGAAACCCTAGCTTGGTTTTAATATAAAAGGGAACCCTCTCTTCCTTCATGAAGAAAACCTAAACCTAGCCTCCATTAAAGAAAAACCACTCCCTCCCATAATTTTCAGAATCTCAAGCCCTAGGAATTCACTTTCCTCCTCCAAATTAAAGAGAAGCAAGGGGTTGGGTCAAGAAGCCTTGGAGAAGAAGAACCTCCATTGAAGAAGCCATCTCCCTAGGTAAAACCCTATTTTTATTCATTTTATTTCTGTTTTTTCTGTTGTTCATGCCCATTAGGAAACCCCTATGGTGTAGATCTCGAATCCTAGGGATTCTACATGAAAACCTAGGTCGAATTAGGTTTTGGTGTTCCAACGAGGGTTTTTCCCAAATTCGTGGACCCTAAATCATTAAGGTTTGCAAGTATACATGATTACATCTCCTACATGTTGGTTAGATCTCGATTTTAGGGTTTTGATTTGAGGAATTATGGGTTCTTATGCAAAACCAATTTTCTGTACTTCTTGTGTTTGATGAAATGTTTCTTAAGGTTTTACCTATCTAATGTATTCGTATTTCTGCATATTTTGTCATATAATCTACATACATAAATATATTTGTGTTGTAAATGGGTAGGTATGTGCAGTCGGGTTCAACTGTGCAAATTCTATGTGTTTGGAAGAAATTACTGTACAGTCGGGTGTGTGTATTGGGGGAAGATTTTTGTGCAGTGTGAGTTTTAGAGTACTGTGTATCAATAACTTGGGGTTGTGTCAATGTTCAGTTTCTGTGTGTGAGTGTGTGACTTGCTTATGTACCAATATGTGTATTAATACCTGTGTACCTGTAAGTGAGTTAGGTGTGAGTATCCTAGATTTCAGTACAGGTGTGTGCAGTTAGGTAGCAGCTAGGTAACTTCAGTGGGTGTCTCTGAGACACAGTCTGTATGTGTCTGTGTAGGTCTCAGTGTCTGTGTTAGACTACCTATACCTGTGTGTGTGTTAGCTGTGGGTGCTAGTGTCAGTGTCTCAGCCATTCCCAGGTCAGTGTGTCTCAGTGTAAATTCCTGTGTGTTTCTTTGTAAAGTATCCGTGTTTGAATAGTGTGTGCAGGTGTGAAGGTTGTGCATGTGTGTGTGTATATCTCTGTGAGTGCAGTGAGTAATTATCTCAGGTTAAGTGTGGTGCTCTGTGTAGGTGAGAACTAGTGTAGGTGTTTTCCTGAGAGTGGGTAGCTGGGTATGTGAGAACTTAAGTACCTATGTAGCAGTGAGTTGTATGTGTGCTGTGTGAAATTCTGTAGGGAGAGCAGTGAGTTGTGCAGTTCTAATGTAGCAGTAGGTGTATGGTAGTGTAGGAATTATGTGGTATCAGTGAACTGTACAGTGCCTAAGAGTGTGTATCAGATTCTGTGAGAAGAGAGAGAGCAGTGCACATATCTGTGTATGTGCCAGTGTGGGGAAAACTGTGTGTGTGTGTGAGTGAATTACCTATGTGTTAAGTGCCTGTGAGTGTGTATATGTGTCTGTGTGTATCAGTAAATAGGGATTTTTTAGCTATGTAGAGTATCAGTGAACAAATTCAGACCTACCTGTTAAGTCTAAGATTTGGCCATTATCTGTGTAAGTTTGAACAACTTCAAACTGTTGGTTGACCCTGCCAGTAACTATATACTTGTCTTAGAGCTTAGCAATGCATGTGTTAATATCAGTCTCAGTGAGGTGTGTTAGGTCCTAGGTGTGTATCAGTAAGATGTTCTTGTGTGTGGATGTAGGGTAGTGTTTGTGTAGGTGTATCAGTTAGTGTCAACCAGTGTATTAATTCCTAGTGTGTGTGAATGCCTGTGTGAGTGCAGCTGTGCAAAATTAGAACCTGGGTATGCAGTGAGATACCTAGGTGTCTATGTGCCAGTGTGTCTGTGCCAGTGGTGTACCAATACCAGTGTCAGTTATTGAATCTTGTGAGGTGCAATGTGCAGATTATAGTGTGTGTGTGTATCCTAGAACCTAGTGTCTAGTGTACCAGTATCAGTATAGTAAGAGAGAGTACCAGTAAGTGGGCAGTAAATTTCAGTAAGGGAGTTTAATTAAGGGTTGCAGTTGGAATACTAGTAGGTGAGGGTTAGCTAGATTTAGTAATACCTTAGAACCTAAATGGGAGTTACATCTATACTAAATGCCTAGTAGGTAATTATTGCTTAGTATTTATATGAAGCCTAGAGTAACAAGTTAACCTAATATTGACCACTAGGTTTAGTATGACTAGTATCATCTTGGAGAAAACCTACCACATAAGAAATTATGAACCCTAAACCTTAGTATGACCTAGAAACTTTGTATTTAATTAGTTAAACATGTTACTCTTTTAATTCAATATCTGACATTAATATTCCATAAATAGGTCATTGTGATCCCACCTTGGACATCGATCCTCACTCATTGCTCAGGACCACAGGCGAGTACATTCTCTGACAGTTTTCATTATTGATTATTTCTATAATGCAGTTGTATTACATACTTGATTCTGACACTATGGATACACGGGTTAGCACCCTAGATCCCCATCATGAGGAGTCGTGATTGGAATCCATCGTGCTAGCTGGGGGATGGGGAACTATTAGTAGATTATGTGATCATATCCAAACCTTTACATGCATCATAGCTCACCCCACTTCTCACGTCGGGTGCGGCCTGACCATTTACATGCATCATAGCTGTTATATATGATTAACCTGACCACTACATGCATCATAGCTAACCATATGGTTAGCCTGACCTACAAGAATCATAGTTAATCATATATAATCAGCCTGATCAAGTCCCAAGCCGATCACATAATAAACTGATAATTCAAACACTTAGCTAGATGTCTATTTATTCAGATTCACTTGTTCTAGCATTCACTATCTATTGTTCATTGCTAGATGCTCTATTACCTATTTCTACATCTCCAGTACTTTACATTTCCAGCATTTATTTCTATCTTGTATTTCTTACACTGTTTATAGTCTTTGTCAATTTAATGAAACTGCTGTTAGTGCTTGTGCTTTGCTCCAATCCTGACTGGATAACATTTTTCAGAGGACCTGGAGAACTTGTGCCCCACTCATTACGGCCCAGGATTAGAGGGAGATTTCACTCCAGAAACCCCAGAGGAGTTGCCTATCCTAGAGGAGATTTTACCTGCCAATACTTAGATTATTTCTTCTGTATTATTGTTCTAAACTGAGACTGAGTTGTATTTATTATTTTGTGATTTTGTGAGGTCATCTAGACCCAAGATTTGAGTTGGACTTATTGTGGTTGGTTTATATTAGAACTCTTTTCTATTCTCATCGTGCCATTATTTTCTATTAGCTTGTGATTGAGTATATCATAGAACTGTGGATTATTTATCTTTGTCCTCCGTGCGGAGTTGAGACTATTGACAGGATATATTATATGTTGAGACCTAGACAGCGTTCTACCGCCGATGCTGCGGCGTAGGCTGGACGTACCCACGACTCATGCCCAAATTTAGGGTGCGGGTCGTGACATCTTCAGCAGCAGCAGCATTTTAAGCAAGCAGCAGCAGCAATGCCAGGGAGCAGCAGCAGCAGTAAAGGCAGCAGCAGTAGCAGCTAGCATTCGCAGCGAGGTAGCTAGTTGCGAGGGATAGGTAATAGAGAGATAGATAGATTAAATAGATAGCTAGATAGATGGATTGATAGTTAGATAGGTAACTAGATAGATATGTAGATTAATAGATAGATAGTTGGATAGATTAGATAGATATATCTATAGATAGGTAGGTAATGGATAGATAGATAGTTATATCTATCTAGGTGTATAGATATATATATACATATAGCTAGATATATTATAGCTAGATATATATATGTATAGGTAAGGTGAGGTATATGGGTATATGTGTATGTGTGTATATGCTATGTGTATATATATATATAGATACTTAGATATGTATAATATATGATAGATATAGATATAGATATATTAGCCTAGATTATTAACTAGGAATATATCTAGGTGCCTAGATAGCTAGTTAGAGGGGTATTAGAGCGGTATCTAAATACCTTGAGATACCGAGGTATCTCAATACCTTGAGATACCGAGGTATCTCAATACCTTGAGATATCCAAGGTATTGAGTTTCGAGCGGGGTATTTGAGCAATAGCCTAGGAATAGTATTGGAGTGATTTTTATATGTATATGTATATATAATTATGCGTGCTAGCATAGGTTTTAGCGGGTTTAGGCGGGGTGCGTGGCCTAGGGCGAGGTAAAGGATACCTAGGGTATCCCGATATCTCGAGGAGGCGAGTTTGAGAGTTTTCTAGCTTAATGAGCTCGGTTTGACCTAGAATTTCAGGGGCACCCTAGTTTGACCTAGCTTTGACCATAATTGTCCTCGTTGACCGTAAAAGTCAACGTTTGACCTAGTTTTGACCTAGAGTTGACTTTTTGGACCCCGGGTTGACTTTTTGAACTGAATTTTACCGGTTTGACCCGTTCGACCTAGAATATCCCTAGAAGCCTGTTTTTAATTATTTTATATCAGTTTAACTCCTTAGAACCCTGTTTAATTCTTGCTTTTCGTAATAGGTTCTTGCGACACCGGTCCGGATCTCGATCCTCATCAGTTGCTCAGGACATCAGGCGAGTACCTACCTCTGAGAGTTTCCATTTCATGATAGCATTTATATCACCTATTCTAGAACTGTAATACTTGATTCTGACACATTGTTACACGAGCTGGTACTAGTGGATCCCGTCATGAGATGCTATCCCCCTTACCATGTTCAGCGGGTACTCTATCACGTGTATTTTATCATGTGCTTCGGGTATTGATTCTCATGTGCTATCATGTGCTTCTTGTGCTCTCGCCTTCGTGTGCGCGAGCTATTATCATGTACGTAGCGTGTTGTGGTTGGATCCAATGGTATTAGTGGGGGACGGGAGTAGGAGTTGGTTATGTGATCAATGCCAAACAGTATTCATGTGTATGTCGGTTATGCAACTCACGCATAACGAAGTTATCGTAGTATTTTTCATGTGCAACCTAAGCTGATCACATAATGAACTTGTGCTCAAGGCACTTATCTAGTATTCATGTTTTCTCACATGCAGTTACTTCTCTACTTGTATTGTTCTCCAGTTTACTTTGTAGCTACTTATTCTCTTCCAGCATATATTTATTTTTCTGTGCATCTTGTATACTTTTCTATTGCTCGTCCTATACACCTTACCATGTATTTGGAGTTGCTTTCAGAGTTATGTACTTCGCTCCAGTCCTGACTGGGCATATTTTTTCCAGAGGATCATGAGGATTATTGCCTGACGTTCTACGGGCCGAGTGTTGACGAGGGTTGTGACCCAGAGACTGAGGAGGAGTGCACCAAGGAGACACCGTTAGCGCCCTAGTTAGCTAGGTGGGTTTCCTGGGTTGTTCCCAGTTGATTATTTTGGATGATTGTACTTATTCTTTTGATGCTGTAAGATGTTATAGACTATTATAGACTTGGACTGTATTTTGGATATTGTCTTGCTCTCTTGATTATGTTTCTTTGTTCTTATCATATCATGCTTTTATTCTTTCCCTAGTTATTATGATTTAGAGCTTATATATATTGCGTTGTTGCCCTCCTTTTGGAGAGGATTATTCATATATATATTACGTGGTTGCCCTCCTTTTGGAGAGGTTATTGACAGATTTTTTGTGAGATATATAGATATGGTTGACCTAGAACGGACCTTTACAGCGTTCTACTGCCGATTCTACGGCATAGGCTGGATGTATCCACGACTCATGCCCAATTTTTCGGGTGCGGGTCATGACATATCTAGAGTATTTCTATTTAGTTTTATGACTTGTTCCTCTGAACCCTTAGCGCTCGCTATTAGTGAGACGACTAAATTTTTTTCTTCTCTTTCAACTCGTGCCATCTGACACTTCTGATTGTAAGCCAAGTAATTTTATTCTATGATTAGGATATATAGCCTGCTAGGATTATAGTTGTAATTTTGAAATTTTGAATTGTGTGCTTGGTAGTTAGAACTGGATATTTTGAAGTTATTCTTGTAGATTACGACCTGATGATTATCTCTTAGTTTTCAAATTACGTAACTTGTGCCCCCACCTCGATACGAGTTATATTCCCTTTCCCTTAAGGCCAGTAACTTTTTTCATTCTTACTATTGACACTTGCACTAAGACTAAGACTTAGGACGACCATGACCTATGTAATGTAAGAGGATACCCTAATAAGTACCAAGACTCCTTCTCGTAGACCTTAACAGGAGTTTCTACGGTATCCTTAAGACAATTACCATATTAGTTTATTGTTATAAGTTGGGTAGTATACCTCACAACCTAGTATCCCATGCCTTTTGACCTATTGTTGAAGTGTAGCTGAATGACATTAACTGTATGCTAGCATAAGAAGATAATATTTTATCAGACTGTAGAACTTAGAAGCCCATACCCCTATTTGGTCGACTATCGACTTAGACAAGGAGTTAGTATGACAGTTGTAGAGATTGTAAGAATCTTATCTTCTTTGAGAACATGGATTATTTTGTAACTTCTCTCATCATAATCTAGCGTACTTATATTTTCTGTACTACCTTAATTTATGCTGCTATTATAGCCTAGTTTTTGTAAGCTTATTCTTTTATCGAGCTTGCTCATGACATATGTATTATTGGGTGCACACAATAATACAATTGCCTAATCAGAATCGGTGTATTAAGGTCTAGCTAACCTTAGTGCGCTTGGTTCGCTCTTCGCATGACTACTTTACGTGGATTGAGATATATGGTAGTAGATGAATATACTCGCCCCTAGACATGTCTGACCTATCGTATCGGGTACATAACTGTACTGATACGAGCATGTAAATAGGAAATTACCAAAATAGGATTTTAATCCACAACTGCCATGACAACTCTCTTTTCGAATTCTTTACTCTCTTTGCACCTCGTACTTGTATTCTATCACCTTCATCTTGAATTCTTTATTATTGCTCTCCGTCTTCCCTTATTTCGGAAAGACGAAACCTCGTGCTGGTATAAGTTGACACACTGATAGTACTAGATATACCCCATAAGGCTAATCACATGACTTAGTGACACTCTTTTATAATTGATTAAAGGCATATCATAGGTGATATGTTTGGTGTTAAAACCTTGAGGATTGAATAACGTGGTTAAATAATTGAGGAATAGTTTTCCTAGATGTATATCCTTAGGTGATAGATAGGTAAATTTTAAGTTGGGTAGATTATAAAACCCTCATCCAAAATTAGACCTACTTGGCTGAGATAGTGAGACTAAGGCTAGATTGAGTCCAGTTAGAAATAGAATACTGTATTCTTTTTATTTAAATTTTGCAATAATTATATCAGTTAGCGCACCTTACCGTGCTTCGATAATTAGAGCACTACACTAGCCACTGCCTTCCTACAAATTCTATACCCTTATCGTAGACATGCCCATCTTCCATTCTAACATTTATGCAACTTATAATTAATCTCCCTTGTGCTACATTTTGGTCGCGCAACATCACCCACTCCTTTAAACCTAGCCTTGCATTTTAAACAATACAAATCTTATACCATCCTTGACTTTCTACCGTGGCTTAATTTTAATTTCGAGGATGAAATATTTATAAGTTGGGTAGAATATAAAATTCCTAATCCTAAAAACCGTATTTACCCTTTTTAATTCTTAACTATTAATTTAATTATAGTAATTAGTGGGTAATTAGGAGAAATAGATTTTATTTTATTTTTATTTTAGGTGTTCGTGCATTTAGGGGATTTATGGGGCCATTAGGAATTTTTCCGAATTTATTTTATGTAGGAGACCCTTTGGACAGTTGCTAGCTTAATGGTATGCACTAATATAAATTCTAAAATTTTCTATGTATATATATGTATATATATATATATATATATAAATAACTATAGTTTAAATAGAATGGAAATTAGAAAAAAAATTAGAAAATAAAAGAATTAGAAAGAATGAAGAAAGAAAAGAAAAAGGAAAAAAAATAAAAATAATATCCTAATGGATCCCTAACCCAAAATCTATTAAGTCCAAAACCCTAACCCATAAATAAAACCTACCCCCACCCCTTAAGTATATATAAGCAACAGCAGCAGTATAGTTCCTAACCCCCCCTCCCGCGTGAGCAGCCGGCCCCCCCGCGCTCTCTCGGTCTCTCTCTCTCTCTCTTCTATATATATATATATTCGTCACTCGCCAAACCCTAACCCTAATTTTTCCTCCTTCCCCACGAAGAGCTGCGCCGCCTCCACCTGACCGTCGTCCGCCGCTGACACCCCACTGGAGAACCGCTCGCCGACGACCACGCGAGCACTGCGCACCCACAACAGCAGAATTGAACTGCAGCGAAGACCTGTTTAGGCTCTGTTTTCCGTGCCCTCGCTTGACCAAACTCGACCCCGTCTTCACCGGTACGTTCACCACTTAACCCTCTTCAATATCTGTATGATAGTAGACCTTGAACAGCACGTAACCTTAGGCGAAAATAGCGTCCAAGTTGACAAAAAAAGACCACTTTTTGGTATCACAGAAAACTGCGGTGACCACCTATGTTCTCGGGTTCGTATCTCCCACCCCAGAGATCCGAATTCGATTTTTCTTTTTGGTTTGCGGAGACCACTTGACCTAATTTAATTTCTGTAAATTACATTAATTTTTTAACTGTTGTATGTAGAATTAAATTCGTTAGAAAACCCCAAAAACCCACATTTTCTAGATTCCCAAAAATTGTGAAACGGAGCGCGCCTCGCCAAACGGGACCGCCCCACTATGTACCAAGTATACCAAAAGGTGTGGACAGTATACCCGGACGTGTGAGAGTTCGCACAAACTAATTTGGACGCATGTGCACGTCGGAATCAGCCCGTATTTGCGAACAATCCCCGTGTCGTAACTTTTGCGAAAGCCATTCGCATTTTGTGCACACTCGTCAGATTGCGACAAAACTTATGACACTAGACTCGTGGTAACGCGCTGGTTCTGTGACCCAATTTTCACGCAATTCTGAGACAGATGACCAAGTTGCCAATTGGCGGTCCCCACGGTTGACTTTTTGGGCAAATTGTATCGACTCACCGGAATCCAAAATTGGACATACCGTTGAGTTTATATTGACGTTTAGAATTGGTTTAACCTATAATTTATCCCATTTAGAGACCTTTACCCCCTGGCACGCTTTTCGGTGTAAAGTGGCCCACATGTGGAGTCCGCTTTGACTCAAAATTACTGTTTTGCCCCTGTGTCCAAATTGGACGAAAGGGAAGTGCTTCCTAGCTATTTTGCTTATTCTGGGAATGTTGGTAATGTCTATTTCAGCATCCGAAGATATTTGTTCTGAGGCCATAGCTTCTGATCCTGTGTGTTGGACTTCTGGACGTTACACTTTGCAGCTTTCTTGTCAGGCAAGATATCTTGCCAAATTGCTTACAGTAATTTGGCATACTTAGTATATTTTTGTATATTTATAGCATTTCTGTTTATTCCTTGCATGTGTAGTTTCTTTCAGTCATTACTATATATTAGATATGTTGACACGCACTTGACACCTAGTATCATGAGAGGATAATCATTAGGCGTATGGGCTTTTAACTACTCTGGTAAACCATAGTATATAGTTCGCACTATGGACGTGTGTCGCGATGGTCGCTACCCCCGAGGTATATCAATTTATGTAGAGTCGTACTGGTCGCTACCCCCGAGGTATGTCAATTTCTGATGTTCTAGACGGGTGTGTGAGTTATGAGGCTTAGATCGAGTAGCCTACCCTTGCCCATATGTCGAAAAGTTGTCCTCATTTGCATTCATATAGATTGTCTTGTACAGCGTACTTACATATTTTCTACCTATTATGCATGTCTACTATATTCAAATTGGCATGCTTCTATGTATCTTGTTACGTCCCTCTGAGGACCTGGTCCCTTTCCAAGTGTAGATGTTCATGAGTATTCATAGGAGTGCAGATCCGGACTTGCTACTGATCATTGAGGAGGTTTACTCTTCGGGCCTAGTGTTTATTTGGTATTGTACCTATATTGTGTTGCTTTTATATTCGAGTTGGTAGTAGATTTGTTTCCATCCAACTATCATCTTTAGATATTTCTTATTGAGATCTAGTTATATAGATGTTGGTTATTTATTTATATCAATTTTCTGTGGATGAGATTTAGATTATACCCTGTGACTTGTGATACATTTTATACCACTTGTGGATTTGATATTCATATTACAGCGTATATATGGGTTATGGTTTCCATATATTGGAGTTGCCATATCCATGCGGCTGGCATGCTTATATGTTCTAGTCCTACGTATTTTTGGGACTGGGGCATGACAGTGATATTAGCTAGTTTAGCTAATACCTTCAAAGTATGAGCTAGTATCTTCTAGTTTAGACTTGTAATCAACCTAGAATCTAGGTATGGACCAAAAACCAAGGTGAAGACCTAGTTTGACTAGTAGACCTAAAAATGGCCTAACACCCTCATTTCAATCTAGTTAATCACTTTTATCATTCCAAACACCAATTAACATTGATATCTTATATATAGGTCTTTGTGACTCTATTTTGGACATCAATCCTCACCCATTACTCAGGACCCCAGGCGAGTATATTCTCTGATATTTTTTATTATTTTGATTATTACTGTGATTCTAGTTGTGGTGTATACTTGATTCGGACACAGCGGTTACACGGGCTAGTATCATAGATACCTGTCATGGGGAGTCGTGATTAGAATCCATCGTACTAGCTGGAGACGGGGAAATATTAAAAAGATTATGTGATCATACCCTATTTTACATGCATCATAGCTCACCCCACATATCACATAGGATATATCCTGACCATTTACATACCTCATAGCATGTTATATTTAATTAGCCTGACTATTGCTCATATCATAGCTAACCAGATGGTTAGCCTGACCTCAAATGTATCATGGCCAATCATATATAACAAGCCTGATCTAGTAACAAACGGATCACATAGCAAACTGATATTTCATAATACTTAGCAAGAATTTCTATTCTTTTATTTCAATACATTCATTTCTAGTATTCACATATATATGTTCTTTGCTAGTTAGTTCTATATGCTGATTACATGTCGCTCCAGTATTCCTTATTTTTTAGTACTTCTTCATCATGTATTTTCTTGTACTGTTTTATAGTTTTTGTCAATATAATTAAAATTACTTTTAGTGTTTGTGCTTTGCTCCAATCCTGACTAGATAACATTTTAGAGGACCTTGACGATTTTTGCCCTACCCATTATGTTCCAGGTGTAGATGGAGAATACATCTCGAAGATTCCAAAGGAGCCACTCTCCTTAGAGGAGACACCACTGATAGTTGTTTAGACTACACGTAGTCTAGTTTATTTATTTATTGGATTGTTATAACTGTGAGACTTGAGTTGTACTATGCTGAGACCTTATTTATGTTGAGACAGCTAGACTCTAGACTTTTGTTATTCTAGTTGTGTTCTAGACTTATGTTAGAACTTCTTATATCTTTCATATCTCATCGTACCATTTACCTTCTTATAGTTATTGTGATTGAGTACCTTATGAATTGATGATTATATGCATATTCATTGTCCTACTTATGGAGTTGAGATCATTGACAATTAATTTCTGAGTTATGTTAGTAGTTTTGAGACCTAGACAGTGTTCTACCGTCGATGCTGCGGCATAGACTGGACGTACCCACGGCTCATGCCCAAATTTTGGGTGCGGGTCGTGACAAGCGTGGCCGTATGAGAATTTTTTTAAGATGTCGTACAGAATATGGGCACGCTAGATATGAATCCATGTAAAGATCAAAAGTTTATTCTTGGATTCACTCGGGCGTATATGCAACATTCAGCAATCCATGTCCTAGCCACGCTTTGGTACTTGACTCACATATCATGTCCATGCTGGGGAATATATATATATAGTATCATGCATTCACAAATTATAGGTGGCATTCTCGATGCACGACCCAAACATGAAAATCACTTAACACGTAACACCTTATGTAGTACCTCAGTGCACATTTAGATCATGTAGACTTAGCACACAATAATTATATCAGCACGAATACGAGAAATCGAGTCGAGGTTACCAAACTTAACAGTTGGTCATATGACTCATTATCACTTGTACAGGTAGGTCATGTCATGCACATGGCTGGTAAGTTACTTATCATATAGTCTACTTCCTCATAAAATCTTATTTCACATGATTACATCAGGTACATAGTCAGTTTTAGCACATAGTCATGTCATGCGCATAGGTAGTACAGCAACTTGGCGCATGGTCTAATCTTTCACATGGTCAGGTCTAATATATAGTTAATGCAAGCGCATAGTTACACTTAATCCATATACACTTGTAATTCTAAAATCAACACATGAGATCAAAAGGTCCAATAAAAATCCCAAAATCAAGATTGATACAAGTTAAAAAACTAGGCATGCCACTACCACATTTTCTAGGAAAGGATATTTTAGTCTTTTGGTAATTAATTAAATATTATACATGTTAAATAATTATTTATTGTATTATTTATTTATTATTAGCATGTTAGATTTATTTTTGGACTTGTGTTAGTCGACCTAACTAGTTTAGTTTAGACTCATGGGCCAATATTTAATTCTAGTTAGAATTAAGCCTAATAATTAGAAGCCCAATCATTAGGAGGATGATTAATTAAGTTAAACCCATTAGACTAGAATATTCCCTCCTTAATTAATTTTTTTATGAGAGGCCCCAAGGGATATTTTAGACTTTATATAGTAGCTTGAGGGAGGGGCAAGTGAGGCCTATATAAAAGGGATAAAATTTTTCTCTCTTTATTTTTAATTCCAAATCTAGATCTAGAATTTTTCTCAACCAAATTCCATCAAATCTCTACCAAATTTTCACCCAATTCCTTCCCAAATCACCATTGGAGACTAGTAGAGCAAGGATCTACAAGGAGGTAGCATGGATCTATAAAGAGGAGCAAGGATCTACAAGTTGAAGACTTATTTTACCAATTTTGGAGGTTTCATTGGGAATCCATCTCCCAATAGGGATAATTCAGTTTTTCTCCTTAATTTAGGTTCTAAATCTGAGATTTTACCATAAAAAATCAACCCATATGCATAGGCTACCCATAGGATTTGGTTTTGTGTTCATAGGAGGCCTATTAAGAAAGTTATGGTACTTTTTGTGTCAACTTTGGGGAAATTCTGAGATTGACATTTATTGTGTGTGTCAATTGGTCCTATAGATCAAATTTGGCAGGTGCTTGTGTGTTTGGGGCTAGTGTCGTATCCATAATTGGGTACGTGTAGGTCGTATCCCAATAATTTGGTAATACGTGTTGATTTGGGGGGTTTTCCTCCAACACAGGGCTTTGTGCATGTCACAGTTTGACACAGACACGTAGATTTGTGTTTGACTCTTCATATTGTTCATAAATAATATATTATACTTGTTTTTGTCCTTTGGGGTACGTTTGGATGTATGGTGGACTCGTGTCGCAAGCGTATCCTAGATCTATTGGGATACGGAAGCGATGCACTCCACGTGTTTGTGCATTTTATTTCTAGATCTAATTCCATTGTTTTTAGTCATTATAATATGTAATTATATGCATGTGTGTATATATATATATATATATATATATATATATATATATATATATATATATATATATATATGTAATAACTATTAATTATGGGAGTATATTTATATATAAGTTATATGTTTATGTATATATATATATATATATATATATATATATATATATATATATATATAATTGTATGTTATAATTATATATATATCCTTGCATGATTATATATATATACGTGTATGTATACGCGATGTTATTAATAAATATGTATATTTTACTATATTTGTGTTGTTCTACTATGGGTATTATTAGGAATATGTATATAGAGGAGTGTATACATATATATATATAATTGTATGTTATAATTATATATATATCCTTGCATGATTATATATATATATACGTGTATGTATACGCGATGTTATTAATAAATATGTATATTTTACTATATTTGTGTTGTTCTACTATGGGTATTATTAGGAATATGTATATAGAGGAGTGTATACATATTTATATAAGTTGTAGTTATATATATATATATATATATATATATATATATATATATATATATATATATATATATATAATTATTTGTTATATATAAGAGAGGGAGTAGCAGCAGCTATAGTGACAGTTCCAGCGTCACAACAGCAACAATGGGCCACAGCAGCAGCATTAACAGCAGCGTTAGCAGCAGCACCAACAATTAGCGACAGCAGCACCAACAATTAGTAACAGCAGGGTTAGCAGCAACAACAACAATTGGCGACAGCAGCGGTAGCAATAGCAACGGCAGCAGCAGCACGTTAGCAACGGCAGCAGAAAATCGTCGCTACAACAGTAGTAATAGAAGCAGTATCAGCAACGTATCAGCATTTTCAGCGACGGCTGAGTTAGCTTTTAGTGATAGATCTGCGATTTTATATATATATATATATATATATATATATATATATATATATATATATATATATATATATATATATATAATATATATATATATATATAATAGATATAATAGATATATATATATATATGTATATATATTCCTAATTGGTATTTATGTATTAGTATACTATATTTTAGTAGTGGTAAGTTAGTTAGTTGGTTAGTAGTAGTTAGCTAATATTTATTAGTAGCTTAATATTAATCTAGTTAATTGATTATATATATATATATATATATATATATATATATATATATATATATATATATATATATATATATATATACACTAGTATCTCTAGTTAAGTATTATATATATAGATATGTGTATATATATATAGGTATTAGTAATTAGTGATTAGTTAGTAGTTGTATTATATATATATATATATATATATATATATATATATATATATATATATATATATATTAGTCATTACTTTGAGTAGTTAAGGTATTTATATGTTATGGTCAGTAGTTAGTTAGATATATGTAGTGATATATATATAGTAGTTAGAAACATTATATTATAGTTAGTTCCTATGAATGGATATACATACAGTATAGTATTAGTTATATTTAGTATTGGTTGGGTTTATATATATGTATTAGTTATATGTTAGCGTTTTGGATTACCTTGAGATACCAAGGTAAGTATCAATTTATTTTTGGGATACCCAAGGTATTGGGTTTGGGTATCAAGATTAAGGTTTAATTGTGCGATACCGAGTTGGTTCAAAACCAAGGTATCCATTTAGCATTTGTAATTAGGATTTATATATTTAATATTGCTTTATTATAGATATGTGATATTTATCTATTGTTTGCGTATCCTGAGATACGGTATCTTAGTATCCTAAGATATAGCTTGTATGACCTAGATTCATAGTGTATGAACCCAATATCATTGATATAGACTCATGCAACCTAGAAATAGGTAGTTTGACCAAGTTTGACTGGTTTGACTTAGAGTTGACCTAGTTTGACTTTTGACTTAGAAATGGCTTTATGACCTAGAAGTGGACATATTTAACTTATTTCTTTCCAGAACCTTGTATTGAAGTTATATTCCATATATAGGTCGCTGTGACACCAGTTCGGACAGTTTGACATTCATTGCTCTGGACCACAGGCGAGTATATTCTCTGATAGTTTCTCATTTATGATATCCTCTATGTACATTGTATCTAGTGTAGATATCCATGTTTTCTTGACACGATGGTTACACAGATTGGTATATCCGGATCTTGCCATGAGATGTTATTCCTTGGTATATGGTGTATCTTGTGCAAACCTTATTTCATTGATTATCTTGTACATGTACAGACACTGATTCTCGGAAAGAGTCGATATCTTTTTGGGGAATCCCGTGCCATAGGGTACCATGGTTGGATCCCCTATACCAGTCGGGGGTGGGGAGTATTTTAGTGTAGATATATGATCATACCCTTCTTGTGCAAGTCTTATTTTCTTGTGAGTGTTGGTCATACACCGCACGCATGACTAACTAGGCCATTATTCCTGTGCAAGTTCCCAAGCCGATCACATGTTAAAGCTAGTACTCACACACTTAGTCATTAGTATTCTTGTTTTTCCATATTGTTCATTCTTGTATATATTTATATTATTTTCTTTTTGGTATATCTCTTGTATCTATTGTTGCGTCTTGTATATTCACATCTATTTACTGTTACATAGTTTATATCATTGATTAGAATTGCTGTTAGAGATATACTTCATTCTATTCCTGACTAAAAAATATTTTTCAGAGGATCCGGAAGATTGGTGCCTGACATACTATGGACTTCGACTTATAGATGGTGCAGACTTTGACCCACTAGTTCTAAAGTGACTGCCGGAAGTTTTAGCCGGATTCACTAGGTAGCATAGTTAGTTCTCTTTAGCATTTTGGTACCGAATTTATTTTCAGCTTATATTTGAGTTTTTTATTATTGTTTCTTTTGGTATTGTTATAAATTGGATGGATAGTTATGTTAGACTTCCTTGATATCTTCTCATGCTTCTAGAATTATGATTGAGTTTTGTGTGAGATATTATTGGAAGATTTTATATTATTGTAAGATATTTAGATAATATCGTAGACCAAGACAGCGTTCTACCACCGATGCTGCGGTGTAGGCTGGGCGTTGTTTCCAACTTGCATCCCTACACCGGGTGCGGATCGTGACATATTTTTAGTGGTGGCCCATGCAGGTCAGGCTTCGCAAGTTGTGCGATATCGTAGTAGTGTGACGACTTAGTTGTACTACTATGAGCCTGCGATAGGATATGAGATATAGGCTATAGGATATAAGATATTAGGATGAGAGGATACTCAATCACAAATTTCTTGAGAGATTCCTGGGATGACCCTTGAGAATCTTATGACCCTTGAGAATCTTATTACAATTCCTATTTCAAATATTTCCCTTATTTTTCGTCCGCTCCCACTTGTTGTTATTTTGATTCCTGGTGATCGGTTATCGAATTTAAAATTCTTGGGGTCATTTTTTAGTTTGATTTCATATCGAGAGGAATTTTATGGAATAAATTACGGTATCATCTGATGACATTTGAGGACAGTAAGAAAGATGAAAAGTCTGCATTGGTTATAAAGCATAGAGTTTATCGTAGCCATATTAGTTGGAGTAGCAAAAATATAGGAACCTGACTTCGGATGTACATATCTTAGTTATGAAATTTAGAATTTATCGCAGCTATACTAGTTGGCACAGCGAGGATTCTAGACAATATGATTATAGAGGTTGTCACTACCACATTTTCTAGGAAAGGATATTTTAGTCTTTTCCTATTTAATTAATTATTGTGTATGGTATATAATTATTTGTTGTATTATTTAATTGTTGTTAGATATTATTTAATTATTTTGGACTTGTATTAGTGGACCCCAGGATATTGTGGGTTTAGATTCTGAGACCCTGGCTCAAGAAGGACTTATCCCAACTGAGACAGTTGACCCTGGAGTTGTAGCCTCGTAGTATTCTTTGTACTGGATTTGTCTCCAGCTTATTTTATTATTTCTTCAGACTCATTGATGTATTATTTTAGACTCATGAGTTGTATTCTGACTATTCTATTCTTTATCTGATTCGTGCTCATTTCTATCTTAGTTCTGTGATTGAGTATACTATCATTATTGGTGGTTCATTATATTATTAGATAGATTATCTAGACAGCATTCTACCGCCGATTCTGCAGCGTAGGCTGGGCGTTGTTTTCGACTATTACCCTAATACCGGGTGCGGGTCGTGACACGTTTTTGGTGGTGGCCCATGCAGGTCTAGCTTCACAAAGTATGTGATGTCGTGGTAGTGCGATATTTTAGTTGTACTACTGCGAGACGGCGATAGGATATAGGAAATAGGCTATGATACTCAATCACATCTAGGAAAATTCTTTTGATTCAACTATTCTCCTTTGATATTGATACTTGATCCCTTAAACTGTCCTTTCCTTGATGTCTTACATCTTGTGCCATATTGATTCTTTCTTTTGCTTTGTCTCAGGATGCCGCCTAAGACTAGATCACAGCAGGGGAGAGCAGTTTCTGAGAGGTCTGCGATATCCCGAGGGCCTGCACCAGTCACTTCTTCGGTGATTGGAGTATCAGCTGCTTTCGGAGGTCCACCACCTACTCAGAGGACTGTGCCAGCTGTATCTGAGGGGCTTTCACCTCCACCTCCTGTGCCAGCAGAGGCGTCACAGATGTTTATACTGTTTTGTGAGATGCTCGAGGCACAGAGGGCTCAGTCAGAGGCACATCAGAGGCAGACCGACGTTCTACGGCAGGGCATCGAGAGTGCTCATCAGCTTGCTCGTGCTGTAGTTGAGAGAGGGGTTCCGATCCAGCAACAGGTTATTCCTCAGGTTGCTCAGCTTCGGCCAGGCAATATTCAGGACTTCAAGAAACTGGAGCCTAGGGTTTTCAAAGGGACAGAAGGCATCGTCTATGTTGATGATTGGCTCGAGGACATTGAGCGTCTTATGAGGGTGTCCCTTTTTTCTGAAGATCTGAAGGTTGATGCGGTAGGACTTCAACTGTTCGACGTTGCTCGTACTTGGTTTAGGAATGAGCCAGTTCTGGTTGACGTAGGACAATCTTGGAAGGTATTCAAGGACCTTTTCAAGAAGAAGTTTTTCGCCCGGATAGACAGGGTTGACTTGGGGAGACAATTTGAGAGTCTCATTCAGGGGAGCATGTCTGTAGAGGAATACGCTGCAGAGTTCGGTAGGTTGAGCCGATTTACAAAGTATCTGGTGAGGGAGCCGGAGGTTCAAGCCATTCATTTTCGTGAGGGTCTAAACTGGGAAGTAAAGATTCTCATTCCGTCTTTTTGTGAGACATACTCAGAGATACTTGCGGAGGCACGCAAGGTTGAGCAGGAGTTGGGTTTGAAGACCAAAAGAGACAGTGATTCTTTTCTGGGGGCCAACGGCAGTGCAGTATCTGCCAAACGTCCTCATTTCCAGTCCAGACCTTTCCAGCGGCCACAGCAGAACCAGACTCCAGCTAGAGCGCCTTTTCACCAGGCACCTCAGTAGCAGAGATAGTTACAGCAAGCTCCATGCAACTACTGCAAGAAGCCCGGCTACATCTGGGAAGTTTGCAGGAGGAGGCTAGGAGTTTGTTTGTATTGTGGTACTGAAGGGCATCAATCGAGGGAGTGTCCTCGTCGTGCAGTTCAGGGAGCATCTCCAGCTCTGAGGGCACAAACGAGACCACCTGCAGCACAGCAGAGGGGACCGCTTCCGACACAGCAGCAGCGTTTTGTCCAGCATCAGCAGCAGGGAGGTGCTCGGCAGGGACGAGCGTTTGCTATGACCGTCGAGGAGGATGAATCCACTGGAGATGTCATCGCAGGTTCTATTCTTCTTGATTCCATTCCAGCTTTAGCTTTGTTTGATAGTGGTGCTTCCCATAGTTTTGTATCTGTTTCTTTTGCTCTAAAGCATGGTTTGGTAGTTGAGTCTTTGTTTAGGACTTGCAAGATCATGACCGGGGGAGGCATTATCCTGGTTAATGATATTTGCAAGGATCGGAGAGTTACTCTGGGAGGTCGGGAGTTGAGTGCGTGTCTACTTGTAATGCCACTTCCGAGCTACGACATTGTACTCGGGATGGATTGGTTGAGTAGGCACCGTGCTAGCATAGATTATAGAGGAGGTAGAGTTTTGTTTGGTCCGTAAGGAGAGCCAGAGTTCGAGTTTGCTAGAGGAGCTGCGGAGCAAGGCGAAGGCATTATTTGTGGAGCTATGGTAGAAGACAAGGAGTTGCCGCATCTGTTGATAGCAGAGTTCTTGGATGTGTTTCCTGAGGAATTGCCAGGATTGCTGCCAGATCGAGATGTTAAATTTTCTATAGACTTGGTGCCAGGTGCAGAACTAATTTTGTAGCATGTCTGTAGAGTAAACAACAGCGAGCTGGTCGAGTTGAAGAAGCAGGTGGACGAATTATAGGATAAAGGGTTTATCAGATCGAGTTCTTCACCATGGGGAGCCCCGGTATTGTTTGTACCAAAGAAGGATGGATCGGTGCGCATGTGCATTGATTACAGGGATTTGAATAATCTCACTATCAAGAATAAGTATCCTTTACCACGGATTGATGATTTGTTTGATCAGTTGAGTGGTGCAGAGGTATTTTCTAAGATAGATTTGAGATCAGGCTACCATCAAGTGAAGGTAAAGCCGGAGGACATACCGAAGACTACTTTTAGGACTCGGTATGGTCAGTACGAGTTTATGGTGATGTCGTTTGGTTTGACTAATGCACCGGCGGTATTTATGAACTTGATAAACAAGGTGTTCCACCAGTACCTTGACAAGTTCGTGGTGGTGTTCATCGACGACATACTCATATACTCGAGGACACCGGAGGAGCATGAGGAGCATTTGAGGATTGTGTTGGATGTGCTGAGGAAGGAGAAGCTGTATGGGAAGTTGTCCAAGTGTGAGTTTTCTTGGATAAGGTGGAATTCTTGGGGTATTTTGTGACTGGTGATGGTATTTCAGTGGATCCGAAGAAGATTTCAGCAGTGGAATCTTGGAAGACTCCGAGTTCGGTAGCAGAGATCAGGAGTTTCTTGGGATTGGCAGGTTTACTACAGGAAGTTTGTGCAAGATTTTTCGAGGATTGCCGAGCCGATGACCAGACTCACAAGGAAGGATGTAGAGTTTGTTTGGACGGTGGATTTCCAGGTTGCTTTTGAGGAGTTGAAGAAGAGGTTGACGTCTGCTCCTATTTTGACGTTGCCATCAGGGTCCGGAGGTTTCACTATTTATAGTGATACATTGGGGAAGGGTTTGGGTTGTGTTCTTCAGCAGCATGGGAAAGTGATTGCCTATGCATCCAGGCAATTGCGTCCTCATGAAAAGAACTATCCTATCCATGATTTGGAATTGGCAGCCGTCATATTTGCCCTGAAGTTATGAAAATATTATTTATACGGAGAGCGTGTGGAGATCTTCACAAACCACAAAAGCTTGAAGTACGTTTTCACGCAGAAGGAGTTGAACATGAGGCAGCGTCGGTGGTTGGAACTGATGAAGGATTTTGATATCTCTTTGCAATATCATCCTGGGAAAGCCAATGTAGTTGCCGATTCTTTGAGCAGGTATCCGGTAGCTATGTTCTTGACGCATGATCGATATTTGTTGGAGGACTTGGAGAGCTTGGGCATTGAGGTAATTGTTCCTGGGTGTGCTATGCAGATATGGGGATTGCAGATACACTCAAATTTGATGGACAGGATCAAGGTAGCACAGTATGAGGATGTATCTCTGAGGAGTCTAAAGAGCTCAGGTAAGAGCAGGATTGGAGGATGATTTCACTATTGCAGATGATGGATCTTTAAGGCATGGAGATAGATTGTGTGTGCCTAGTGGAGAGTTGCGTGAGTAGGTGTTGCAGGAAGCACATCGCTCTCAGTATTCTATGCATCCAGGTACTAACAAGATGTATCGGGATATGCGAGAGAGTGTGTGGTGGTATGGCATGAAGAGGGAAGTGGCACAGTTTGTATCCAGATGCTTAGTGTGCCAGCAGGTGAAAGCCGAGAGGCAGAGGCCAGGAGGTTTACTTCAGCCATTACACATTCCAGAGTGAAAGTGGGAACACATTACTATGGATTTTGTGTCCGGACATCCACGATCTCCAGGAGGAAAAGACGCGATTTGGGTCATTGTTGATAGGTTGACCAAGTCGGCCCACTTTTTGCCTTTCAAGGTGGATTTGTCTACGGAGAAGCTAGCAGAGATGTATGTGAGGCAGATCGTTAGGATACTTGGAGTTTCCGTCAGCATAGTCTCCAATCGGGATAGTCGTTTTACTTCTCATTTCTAGAGGAGTTTGCAGGAGAGTTTGGGCACTCAGCTCAAGTTCAGTACTGCATATCATCCCCAGACAGATGGGCAGTCAGAGAGGACTATCCAGACTCTCGAGGATATATTGCGCACTTGTGTACTAGATTTCGGGGGTTCTTGGAAGGACCATCTCTATTTGGTAGAGTTTGCTTACAACAACAGTTACCAGGCCAGCATAGAGATGTCACCTTTTGAAGCTCTATATGGTCGGAGGTATCGTACTCCTTTTTCTTGGGACGATGTTGGAGAGAGAGTTTTGCTTGGGTCAGAGATGGTTGTGGATGCAGCAGAGAAGGTTCAGTTGATCAGAGACAGACTTCGAGTGGCGCAGGACAGACAGCGGCATTGGGCCGATAGCCATCGGAGACCTTTGGAGTTTGAGGTATAGTTTAGATTTTGTTTGTACTTGTTCTTGTTTATTATAGATTAAGTTCTTAAGGTGGTATTTTGTTATAGGTGGGTTGTTTGGTGTTTCTGAGGATTTCTCCGATACGAGGCACGATTCACTTCGGTGGAGGCGGAAAGCTTAGTCCACGATTCATCAGACCTTTCACTATTCTAGAGAGGGTCGGTGCAGTCGCTTATAGACTAGACTTGCCACCTGCATTGGAGGAAGTGCACAACGTGTTTCATGTGTCGCAGTTGAGACGATACGTGGCAGATCCTAGTCATGTATTGAATCACTCAGAGATAGAGGTGGGCCCTACTCTTAGCTATCCAGAGCAGCCAGTTGAGATACTGGATCGGAGAGAGAAGGTGCTGAGGAACCAGACTATTCCTTTGGTGCGCGTCGCATGGAGGCATCACTCTTCGGGGGAGTCTACCTGGGAGAGAGAGGATGAAATGCGAGAGCGTTATCCATATTTATTTTTACCTTGAGGTATGTTATTTTCTAGTTATATTTTGTTCATTAGTTAATTGTGATTCTTTAGTTCTGTTCTGTGATTTTCTGGGGGTAGTTTTCATCTTTGAATTTTGAGGACAAAATTATTTTAAGGAGGGTAGACTTGTCACTACCACATTTTCTAGGAAAGGGTATTTTAGTCTTTTCCTATTTAATTAATTATTGTGCATGGTATATAATTATTTGTTGTATTATTTAATTATTGTTAGAAATTATTTAATTATTTTGGACTTGTATTAGTGGACCCCAGGATGTTGTGGGTTTAGATTCTGAGACCCTGGCTCAAGAGGGACTTATCCCAACTGAGACAGTTGACCCTGGAGTTGTAGCCTCGTAGTATTCTTTGTACTGGATTTGTCTCCAGGTTATTTTGTTATTTCTTCAGACTCATTGATGTATTATTTTAGACTCATGAGTTGTATTGTGACTTATCCCAACTGAGACAGTTAACCCTGGAGTTGTAGCCTCGTAATATTCTTTGTACTGGATTTGTCTCCAGCTTATTTTGTTATTTCTTCAGACTCATTGATGTATTATTTTAGACTCATGAGTTGTATTGTGACTATTCTATTCTTTATCAGATTCATGCTCATTTCTATCTTAGTTCTGTGATTGAGTATACTATCATTATTGGTGGTTCATTATATTGTTAGATAGATTATCTAGACAGCGTTCTACCACCGATTCTGTGGTGTAGGCTGGACGTTGTTTTCGACTAGTACCCTTACACCGGGTGCGGGTCGTGACAGAGGTGCATAGCTAAGTTATAGGATCTATCATTTATCGCAGCTATACTTACTGGCGTGGCAAGGATTCTGAGTGTCATGATTTCAGACAGACGTGTATGATTATCAGATTATATCTTAAATTGGTTCTTAAAGTATCATCTAAATACTTTCCACTCCTATTATTATAAGACTTTGTTCCATCATTCTTTAGCTTAGTAGTAGAGATACCTTCAGTTCTTTAGTCCAGTTCCTTATAAAGCTTCTTGTTAGTGTGATAATTGGTAAATTACAATTAGGTCTGTGACTTGAGTATCAGTATTGACTGTTGGGAGTGTGGCTTATGAGTCTGTAAGTGGTTCTTGGTTGGTCATGTGAGCAATAGGCATAAATCTAGAGATAACTCATAGCGTAGTACCTTGTAACAATAGTTTTATGATAGGTGTCATTATAGATAGTATGGGTACTATCAGTGGTGGTTCTAGGAGTTAGTATCAGAGTCACCATACCTGTTCTGGATAGTCATGAATTCATGTAGTTGGGTGAGCCATGTAAATATCAAGGAATTTGTGTTGAAAATTAATGGAGCATGATATTCAATTGGATGGTTGATACTTGGGTGTGTCGAGAGTAAAAAAATATATATGTATAAAGGGTATTAGTGAGTATGCCATAGTAGAATGGTACCCATAAGTATATAGAAGAGTATGAGGGAATCAGAATACATTGTGTTAAAGTAGTAAGACTTGTGTTATAGGTAAAAGTTGAGCATAAATGTGAGTAGATAGGAGGATACCAGTATATGACTAATGATGGATATATCACCTGGTAATGAGGTTAGTAATGTGTTGGAAGCAATAGGTGGAAGAGTATCTAGAAATTGTATGCAAGATGCACAGTGGGTGATAAGTGTCAGTGTAGAAGTTCATAAGTATCAGAAAGTGGAAGCTGGAGTGTTAATATTATGTCATGGGTTAAGAAATATCAAGATTGGTCATGAAAGATATGTAGTGTATCACTGATTTGTATATCCGTCTGTAAAAGGTTTGAGGAGAGATACATATACATCAATAGATATATGGAACCATATGTTTGCCTTTGAGAGTGAAGTGAAACATGTGTATTATAGAAGTTAATAACTAGTGCATTGGATGCAAGTGATCATGATTTTTAGTAAGTACGATGAGGTAATCTAATGATGAAGCTAGTGTCCTAGAACCTTACGGACATATGTTGTGTAGTTAGGAAGCTAGTGTTACTATATCAAGAGTGCTAGTATTTCTATATTAGGGATTAGTTAAGTAATGTGCTAGTAACAGTAAGTACCTTATGTAATAACATTGGATTGGTGTATCAGTTAATATGGATAGAAAAGTATTTGGGTAATAGTACAAGTGATCCAAACAGTAGAGGAGAGAGACAATATATATATATATATATATATATATATATATATATATATATATATATATAGGAGTAAGTTTAGCAAGTAATTATAGTACCTTGCTAAATTTGATTATAGAGGTCGTATGTATTAGAGAATAGTCCAAGGGGTATAAGGATACCTGTGAGATATCATGGTGTTGTAATGACTAGAAGATAATTATGTATATATTGTGATACTAATGTACAGATGAGAACTTTAAGATAATTAACAAATATTAGAGGATGAGTTGCACCAAGTATCAGATAGAAAGAGATATCTTAGTAACAAAAGATGGAGTACCTCAAGTATTATGAAGGTTTAGGCACAAGAATTTTAGTAACTAATAATAATATAGAGGAGAGACACGAGTAACTTGGTATGAGGATGTCATCTAAAAAATACATATGATAGCTGGTGCCTTGTGTAGACAGTAACAAGATTTGAGAATGCATCATATTGGGAGTATTCAAGTTGGACGAGGGTGTGCTAATAAAATACATGATTGAAAAGGTATACAAGTGTTCCTTGCAAGAGAATGATTAAGAAATTTTGGTGATTGAAACAGAACAAGAAGGTAGTATCTTAGCAGTATTTTGTATGGTATCCTAAGTAGCAAGTGCCAGTGAGTTAAGCATGCCCATGACCTAGAATTAGATTATATCACTAGTATTTGGTAACCGTCAGTATTAAGAATATCTTTACTAGGTGGATGATTAGTGAATACTTAGTGTGTGATGGAATAGTCCACATGTGGCATAGCAGGTTATCCCATAGAAGTAGAGGGAGACACCCTAGCAGGACAGAGACTGATTTTATGATAGTTAAGAGACTATATCCAAGTATGATTTCTCTTTAATAGAATGGTAGGATTGTATATTATAGGATACATACTATTTAGACTATGATTGATGGGGTTTGACCATAGTAAGATTTGTATGAATAGGATATGACTGACCTAAGAAAAAAGGGTGAGAGTTTTAATTTTGAGGACAAAATTCTTCTAGGGGGGAGATTTGTCACTACCATATTTTCTAGGAAAGGGTATTTTAGTCTTTTGGTAATTAACTAAATATTATACATGTTAAATATTTATTTATTGTATTATTTATTTATTGTTAGCATATTAGATTTATTGTTGGACCTGTGTTAGTGGACCTAACTAGTTTAGTTTAGACTCATGGACCAATATTTGATTCTAATTAGAATTGAGCCCAATAATTAGAAGCCCAATCATTAGGAGGATGATTAATTAAGTTAAACCCATTAGACTAGAACCTTCCCTCATTAATTAATCTCTTCATGAGAGGCCCCAAGGGGTATTTTAAACTTTACATAGTAGCTTGAGGGAGGGGGCAAGTGAGGCATATATATAGTGGATGAAAACTTTCTCTCTCTTTATTTTTCATTCCAAATCTAGATCTAAAATTTCTCTCAATCAAATTCTATCAAATTCCTACCAAATTTTTACCCAATTTCTTTCCAAATCACCATTGGAGACTAGTAGAGTAAGGATCTACAAGGAGGTAGCATGGATCTACAAAGAGGAACAATGATCTACAAGTTGAAAGCTCATTTTACCAATTTTAGAAGTTTTATTGGGAATCCATCTCCCAATAGGTATAATTCAGTTTTTTCCATTAATTTAGGTTTAAATATGATATTTAACCATAAAAAATTAACCCATATGCATAGGCTACCCATAGGATTTGGTTTTGTGTTCATAGGAGGCCTATTGAGAAAGTTATGGTACTTTTTGTGTCAATTTTGGGGGAATTCCGAGATTGATATTTGTTGTGTTTTTCAATTGGTCTTATAGATCAATTTGGCATATGATTATGTGTTTGGGGCTAGTGTCATGTCCACAATTGGGTACGTGTAGGTCATATTCCAATAATTTGGTGATACGTATTGATTTGGGAGTTTTTTCTCTGATACGGGGCTTTGTGCATGTCATATTTTGACACGGATACGTAGATTTGTGTTTGACTCTTCGTATTGTTCATAAATAATATATTAGACTTGTCCGTGTCCTTCGAGGTACGTTTGGATGTGTGGTGGACTCGTGTCGCAAGCGTATCCTAGATCTAGTGGGATACGGGAGCGATGCACTCCACGTGTTTGTGTATTTTATTTCTAGATCTAATTCAATTATTTTTAGTCATTATAATATGTAATTATATGCATGTGTGTGTATATATATATATATATATATATATATATATATATATATATATATATATATATTATATATATATATATATATATGTGTGTGTGTGTGTGTGTGTGTTAATGTATAATATATTTATGTACCTTTGTGTTATATATATATATATATATGTGTGTGTGTGTGTAGCTATATTTCTACATATGTAATAACTATTCATTATGGTAGTGTATTTATATATAAGTTATGGGTATATGTTATATATATATATATATATATATATATATATATATATATACTTGTATGTTATAATTATATATATATATATATCCTTGCATGATTATATATATATACGTGTACGTGTATGTGATGTAACTAATAAATATGTATATGTTACTATATTTGTGTTGTTCTACTATGGGTATTATTGGGAATATGTATATAGAGGAGTGTATACATATTTATAGAAGTTGTAGTTATATACATAAGAGTTTATATATATAATTATGAGTTATATATAAGAGAGAGGGAGTAGCAGCAGCTATAGTGACAGTTTCAGTGTCGCAACAGCAACATTAACAACAACGTTAGTAGCAGCAACAACAATTGGAGACAACAACGGCAGCAATAGCAACGGCAGCAGTAGCACGTTAGCAACGGCAGCAAAAAATCATTGCTATAGCAGTAGTAACAGCAGCAATATCAACAGTGTATCAGCATTTTTAGCGACAACAAAGGTAGCTTTTAGTGACAGATCTGCGGTTATATATATATATATATATATATATATATATATATATATATATGTATTAGTATACTATATTTTAGTAGTTATAAGTTAGTTAGTTGGTTAGTAGTAGTTAGAAAATATTTATTAGTAGCTTGATATTTATCTAGTAAATTGATAAGATCTATCTATCTATCTATCTATCTATCTATCTATCTATCTATCTATATATATATATATATATATATGTGTGTGTGTGTGTGTACATATATATAGGTATTAGTAGTTAGTGATTAGTTAGTAGTTGTATTATATATATATATATATATATATATATATATATATATATATATATATATATATATATATATATATATATATATATATATATTAGTCATTAGTTTGAGTAGCTAAGGTATTTGATATGTTATGGTTAGTAGTTAGTTAGATATATGTAGTGATATATATATAGTAGTTTGAAACATTATATTATAGTTAGTTCCTATGAATGGATATACATACAGTATACTATTAGTTATATTTAGTATTAGTTGGGTTTATATATATGTATTAGTTATTTGCTATCGTTTTGGATTACCTTGAGATACCAAGGTAAGTATCAATGTATATTTGGGATACCCAAGGTATTAGGTTTGGGTATGATGATTGAGGTTTAATTGTGCGATACCGAGTTGGTTCAAAACCAAGATATCCATTTAGCATTTGTAATTAGGATTTATATATTTAATATTGCTTTATTGTAGATATATGATATTTATCTATTGTTTGCGTATCCTGAGATACAGTATCTTAGTATCCTAAGATATAGCTTGTATGACCTAGATTCATAGTGTATGAACCCAATATCATTGAGATAGACTCATGCAACCTAGAAATATGTAGTTTGACCAAGTTTGACCGGTTTTACTTAGAGTTGACCTAGTTTGACTTTTGACTTAAAAATGGCTTTATGACCTAGAAGTTGACTAGTTTAACTTATTTCTTTCCAGAACCTTGTATTGATGTTATATTTCATATATAGGTCTGTGTGACACCAGTTCGGATAGTTTGACATTTATTGCTCTGGACCACAGGCGAGTACATTCTCTGATAGTTTCTCATTTATGATATCCTCTAAGTTCATTGTATCTAGTGTAGATATCCATGTTTTCTTGACACGATGGTTACACGGATTGGTATATCCGGATCTCGTCATGAGATGTTATTCCTTGGTATATGGTGTATCTTCTGTAAACCTTGTTTCATTGATTATCTTGTACATGTACAGACACTGATTCTCGAAAAGAATCGCTATCTTCTTGGGGAATCCCGTGGCATAGCGTACCATGGTTGGATCCCCTATACCAGTCGGGGTGGGGAGTATTTTAGTATAGATATGTGATCATATATACCCTTCTTGTACAAGTCTTATTTTCCTGTGAGTGTTGGTCATACACCGCACGTATGACTAACTAGGCCATTATTCTTGTGCAAGTTCCCAAGCCGATCACATGTTTAAGCTAGTACTCACACACTTAGTTATTAGTATTCTTGTTCATTGCCATATTGTTCATTATTGTATTTATTTACAGTATTTTCTTTATGGTATATCTCTTGTATCTATTATTACATTTTTTATATTCACATCTATTTATTGTTACATAGTTTATATCATTGATTAGAACTACTGTTAGAGATGTACTTCGCTCCATTACTGACTAAAAAATATTTTTCAGAGGATCCGGGAGATTGGTGTCCGACATACTATGGACTTCGACTTATAGATGGTGCAGACTTAGACCCACTAGTTCTGGAGTTACTGTCGGGAGTTTTAGCCGGATTCACTAGGTAGCATAGTTAGTTCTCTTTAGCATTTTGGTACCGGATTTATTTTTGGCTTATATTTGAGTTTTTGATTATTGTTTCTTTTGGTGTTGTTATAAATTGGATGGATAGTTATGTTAGACTTCCTTGATATCTTCTCGTGCTTCTAGAATTGTGATTGAGTTTTGTGTGAGATATTGTTGGCAGATTTTATATTATTGTGAGATATTTAGATAATATAGAAGACCAAGACAGCGTTCTACCGCCGATGCTGAGGCGTAGGCTGGGCGTTATTTTCGACTTGCATCCCTACACCGGGTGCGGGTCATGACAAGGCATAACTCTCTCATCCCAACTCCAATGAGCTGATTCAAAAAGCAAAATCATACAAAATTTATTGCTCTAACTCATGGAACTACTAGTTTGAGAAACAACAAGTTTTAATAAATCAAAATCAAGAAAAACTCAAGAAATTCATGAAAAACTGAAGTTGGAAATATAGATCTACACTAATCCATCCATCAAAACCGAAAGCTCTAAGTATTAAACATGTTAAGAATCACACCACAAGCATAATGAACTAATAATATGTATGATTTTTTTATTTATCATGCAAGGTGTACTTGCCTATAGAGGGAGGGAGAAAACCAAAGAGAGAAAGGAAATGAAAGAATGAGAGAGAGACTATTAAAAATTGTGGGGTTAGCGACGCTTTTAGCGATGTTATTATAATTTTTTTCCAATTTAGTGACGTTAATATAAAATGTCGCAAGTAGTCGCTAATAGTGATGTTCAACGACATATTTTAGTAAAATGGAAAATGATATCGCTGAAGCGCCGCTAAACGTCACTAATATTTTAATTATAGTGACTTTTAGCGATGTTTTGTATTCAAGTCGCAATATATTAATATATTAGCGACGTTTATCGTCGTCTATTTTAGACGTTGCTAAATTATTTCATATAGGGTTCAGAATTTTATTTTCCCCATTCTCTCAAACTCTTACCAAAAATTTCAAAAGTCCTGCCCTTCGTCTTAGTGCCCCCACCCTCGGGCATCCTCCTCCCTCCGGCGAAGTCCCCCCCTCCGGCGAAGTCCCCCCCTCTCGTGCGGTTCCTTCCCTCCGGCACGACTTCTCACCTCCAGCGTGGCTGTTACCCTCACGCGGCTGCTCCCCTCGCGCGTCTCCTTCCCTCCGACGACCTCGGGCTTCTCCTCCTCCTCTAGGTAAACCCTAACCCTATCTATTTCTATCTCACAAATACAAATATAATATTTTATAGAGGACAGGACACAGACATAGACATGATACAAAATACGACACAGACATATACACTGACACGATATGTCAATGATACGACACAAAATTGAGAATCATAAGAGTATTATGGTAGTTTTGGTTGTGATATTTAGTATCAAAAAGTTGTGTATCAATTGGCATGTGAGAATGTTGATATTGTGTATGCTAGTGTTAGTATGTAGAGTTTATGTGTGTTGTATTGGTTCAAGTGTGTTGTGTGTGAGAGAGAGAGTCTATTGTGTTTAAGAGTGTGCACTTAGTTGTGTGTTCATGAATGTATATGAAAGATTATTAGAAAGGATCACACAGTAGCTGTACATGTTGTATGATAGAAGCAGTAGGTATTTTTCCAACGAAGACAGCAAATGTGTTGTTGCACTCTGCAGTTGCAAGTAGCAGTATCCTGCAGATTTTAAGAGCTTGCAGTTGTGCTGGTGCTTGGTTCCAGAGCTGTAGCGGATGCTGCAACTGTGTCCTATTTTAGGGTTTTATTGCAGGCCTGTAGTGCAGTGACTTAGAGGGTGGAGAGCTCGGTTTGTATTCATATTATAAGGGGGTGAGCTAAGGTCTATGATGTGCTCAGTTAAGCAACTACATTACTGTAGGAGCCTTGGCAACAAAATCTTTAGTGCGCTGTAGGAGGTTGCTACAGTAGAATGTACAACAACAATATGAAATACAAGTATTATTCTGGGTGATACTGCAGATTTCAACGTTGCCAGCACTTCAAGTGCAGTAGAACAGTGGCAGCAAGCAATGCAAGTGTCAGGGGTCTTAGTATGCGAGTACTGATAGAGTATTAGTGTGTGCCCCCAAATAAAAAATAACCAAGAATAATATTAATATTATAGTATACACGGACACAGGACTGACTCTTCAAAGTTGAGACACGACACGGTATTGGGTTTTTTTAGAACTCGTACCCAACTTGGGTTAGAGCAGTATCAAACTTATTCTTGACACAAGAGTTCATGTTCGGGTGGTTGTGGCACAACATTGGTATATGTATCGTGTAACTAAGTTTATGTTACAAGCTAGATAAATATAAGTTAAGTGGTAAATAGTTTCACATAGATAAAACTTATTATAAAAGTAGAATAACTAGGATCCTGAGGAAGACAATGAACATGTGACGACACCTATTTAATAGGGTTTAAAATTAGAGTTGTCTATATGTCTACTAGTTTTTGGATAATCATGAATTATAAAACGGATACTCATGAACCATGATATGGATACTCATGCATCACAACTCGAATACCCATGCATCAATAGGAGTTGTTAATTACTTTGATGAACATGTGTATCCATCTTTGCATTCATTTAGATAATATACTTGAACGATGTATATTCATCTCTTTAGAAGTACCTAGAAATTGATCTGAATTACTACCTGCATCATCGTTTATAGATGTACAACTATTATCCTTATGACATGTGCAGTGTGCAGAATAAATTCATACCGATGGTAGAATAGTTCCTTTAGTTTGCCAACGCGTTCCCTTAGTACATGAGTGGCACCAAAATTAAGTGTCCGTGTGTGAGATATCGCAACTTAAAATATTACTCAGAAGTGGATGTGACATATCATTTGTACTCGAGGGGTTTCACGCCGAATTACTATCAGTGGACCTCACACGAAGAACTTGTATTTTTAGTATATGAGTCAAAGCCTTATATAGAGCCGTATATGGATGTCTATGACTACGCTGATTACTATAATGGGTGCATGAATATGGTTTTTGATGCTGCCAGGCCTAGTTTCGATCCGAACAATTATGATGTAGTTGAGGAGGCACCGAATGTCGATGTTGTAAAGTTCATGGAGATATTGGAGAATACAAGGACTTCATTATATCCTGGTTGTGAGAATCATTCACCGTTAGAGGTGGTTACAAGACAGTTAAGCATTAAGTCCAATTTTAACATATCGTAAGAATGCTACAACCGACTGATGTAGTTGATTATAGAGATATTGCCGGCGGGTGATAAGTTACCCAAAAACTTCTACCGGTCTAAGAGTATAGTGAGATCGCTCTGGATGGGATACGAGAAAATCGATGCATGTTGCAACGGGTACATGTTATACTACAAAGACGACAAGAATGAAGACGTGTGCCAATTTTGTGGTGCTGGTCGCTATAAGGAAACTGATACAGGAATGCCTGCCCATACAAGAAAGTCGAGAGACTGTCAAAAATATAAGTTGGCACAGGCGAGAACAGATTGAAAGAGTATTGGATCACCCATCCGATGGAGAAGCATGGAAGCACTTCGATCGAGAGTATCCTAATTTTGCTTCGGATCCGCATAATATAAGATTGGGGCTCTCGTCCGACGATTTTACCCCATTCTAACTTTCAGGCTCCCAGTATTTGTGTTAGCCTATGATCGTCACCCCGTACAACCTACCGCCTTGGATGTGCATGAAAACTCTGGTTATGTTCTTAACCGTCATTATTCTGGTTCCGAACAATCTGAAAAAAGAATATCGATGTGTACTAGCAACTGTTGATAGCTTAGTTGAATCAGTTATAGGAAGTAGGCGCCAACACGTACAATGTTTCAAAAAAGTAGAATTTGTAGATGATGGCAGCACTTATGTTGACCATCAATAACTTTTTGGCTTATGGCATGTTATCAGGATGGATCACTCATGGTCATCTCTCATATCCATATTGCATGGACCGCAATAAGGCTTTTTGTTTGAAAAATGAAGGAAAATTGTGCTTCTTCGATTGTCATCAACAATGTTTGTCGTCGGATCATCCGTTCCGGAGGAACAAGAATTTATTTCTTGTCGGCATTACGGAGAAGGCAAATCCACCTCCAAGGTGGCCCAGAGACACAGTATGGAAAGAGTTTAGAGACTTACCAAGTTCTATCGAAGAGCCTACTAAGGGGTACAAGTGTGATGGATTTGGTCACACTCATAACTGGACGAAGAGGAGCATATTCTGGGACCTGCCATATTAGAGCACCAATCTGATCAGACATAACCTTGATGTCATGTATATCGAGAATAATATGTTTGACAATATAACTAATACTATGATGGATGTAAAGAGGAAGACGAAAGATAATCTCAAGGCCAGGTTGGACTTGGAAGAAATATGCAGATGCCCTGCGTTGCATTTGATAGAGGAAGGGAATGAGAAGTATAAGCAGCCTAAGGCAATTTTCTCACTGGACAAGGAGGATAAAGGGAGACTATGTAGGTGGATTTAGGGGCTAAAATTTTTAGACGGATACGTATCAAATCTGAGAAGATGCGTTGAACCGAAGGATAACAAACTGACAGGTATGAAGAGCAACGACTATCACGTATTAATAGAGAGGTTAATTTCGATTGCATTTTGGGAATTCTTACCGCAGGTAGTTTGGGATCCTTTAACAGAGCTTAACATATTCTTCAGAGATATTTATTCTACCAAGTTGATCGTCGATCGTCTAAAAAAGCAAGAGAAGGACATTACTGTAACATTGTGCAAGCTTGAAAGTGTGCTCCCTCCTGGATTTTTTTGACTCCATGGAGCATTTACCAATTCATCTTTTCTACGAGGCACGTGTCGGTGGCCCTGTCGATTATCGATGGATGTACCCGTTCGAACGTCAACTGAACCACCTAAAGAGAAAGGTAAAAAAATAAGGTAAGGGTCGAGGGTTCTATTTGTGAAGACTATGTTCTTGAGAAGATTACAAACTTTTGCTTGATGTATTTTAAGCCGCATGTTGCTACTAATAGAACAAGAGCTCCAAAAAATAATGATAGATTTCAGAAATCTAATGATGCAATATTGAAAGTATTCAATACTTTCGGTAAGCCTTCGGGCAAAATGATAAAGAGATATTAGAATAATGATGAGCTAAGGGCTACTCAGTTGTATATATTACTCAACTGCGACGAGGATGAAGTAGAGAAGCTAGAGGGGTAAGTAATTAATACGTCAACATTTAAGCCATCTTAATTTAATACTATATGCTAATATTGTTACACTAATCGGACGATATTTTATTGTTTTTTAGCACATTAAATGAAGAGGTAAGGTCGATAAGACCAAACATAACAGATAAAGAAGTAGAACAGGAAATGAGACTTTATTTCCCTTCTTGGTTGAGTGCATATGTAAGGATCTTTTTTTGTATGCATTTGCATAATATTTAATAGAACGTTAAACTTAATATCGTTTCTTTGGTATTTAGGTCAATCATCCTCACACAACACTCGAGAATAAGTCTATTAGACTTTAGCTAAGGGACCAATTTATGTCGTCAAAATCTTGCCAAGCTACTGTGTGAAAGGGTTTAGGTTCAAGTCAATAAAAGCCCCGATAAGAGACAACTTCTTGGATCTCGATTCTACGAAAAATAGTTGTTTGTGTATCAAATCTTCGAGCTACAAAGATGTCGATCCAGGCAATGATTTATATGGCATCTTATGGGAGATTGTGGAGTTGATATATAATTATGGAACAGAGCCTACTAAGATCATGTTATTCACGTGTAATTGGTTTGATCCGATCCAAGATCATGGTTAGACAATAGACAAGCATGGTCTTGTGGATATAAACTACCGGCGTCGATACCAAGGCTATGAACCATTTATCCTATCAAGTCGGGCTCAGCTCGTGTACTTTACAACTTATCCTTAACGAGGATCAATGAGGTCGGACTGGTGGCCAGTATGTAAGACGAAAGCTAGAAACACCTTTGATGTTAACGAAATAGCTTATCAGGAGGATGAGCTACCTTTTGCAACAAATATTATAGATGTTGACTCAACAGAAGTTGCTTATTACACATCTAATCGTGTAAAAGAGTTAGAATTATCCGAAGAGGAGGACGAAGTAGATGAAAGTGAAGATGAGGAGGAAGAGGAAGAGGAAGAGGAAGAGGAGGACGAGAAAAACGAAGAAGATAAATTTTCAAAAGATGATTGAAAATAAAATAAAATCCATTTAGAACTCTAGCCATGTACTGTAATTGGATTTCCTTGAAAGATTGAGAAATTGGATAAGACTTATGGTGTGACTGTGATACTTTTATTGTACTTATTGTGTGACTGTGATACTTTTATATTTTGCTTATTGTGTGACTGTGGTACTTTTATAATATGTTTATTTTGTGACTGTGATAATTTTATATTATGTTTATTTTGTGACTGTGATACTTTTATATACTTTTGTGATATCTCGTACCCAGGAAATTCAACAGCGGGTTGCTCCGGGTTTATCTATTTTTATGAACTTTTATATGTCTGATTATTTATTTTGTTATCATATGTTATTATCATGTATGGTCGGACAACGCAGATTATTTGGAGGTCGATCCTCTAGACGGAGTGCTCCTCCGGTATAGGCTAATGGTTCCGGATCCTCCTCGCAGAGTACTCCGGTGTACCGATCTTTAGCATCTCTGACACTGTCGATGATACGACGTGGCAGTACTCCTGGGAAGAGTAGTTCTAGGCCTGAGACTACTCCCTCTTCCAATGTTCCTCCAGCTGACGGCACCATGGAGGTGGAGGAGCAGATGGAGGAGGTTGAGCTGACTCCGTCTACACATGTTCAGAGCGATCCTCCATGCGCGCCTTCGGAGGAGACGTGGATGGAGATTTGGACCGACGGGCCAAATGATTATATATTTATATTCATGAATTTAATTATAGTTGTATAGATATTGTCCGTCGGCAGTACAGAGAGCATTGGGGGTATTTCTGAGGCAGAACTATGGTGGGCCTTGGATCAACTACTCAGATCACTACCAGAAAAAGTCAAATTAGCGACGTAAAGAAACGATGCTAAAAGACAAAAAAATGTCGCTAATCACTTTTAGCAGCATAATTAGCGAGTTTTACAGAAGTCGGAACTCGGTTAGTCGCTGAAAGGAAAAAGGTCGTTAAACGTTGCTATACCGACATTTTTTAGCGACGTAAAGGTGTCGCTAAATTAGCGACGTTTAGCGACGCAACGTCGCTAATTAGCGACGTGCTCATCAGTCGCTTAACGTCGCTAATTAGCGACTTATATAGCGACGTTATAGCGACGTCTTTAATGACCTGGCAATACTACTATGTCAGCAAGTTACGACGTACAACGACGTTTTTAGCGACATTTTTAGCGACGTTATTAGCGACGTATAGAAACGTCGCTAATTAGCGACATATTTAGCGACGTGTATTAATGTTGCTAAACGTCGCTAAATATCGCTAAAAACATCGCTAATTGTACAGTGAAAAAAAATTGAATACTAAATTGTTTCCAAACTATTATTCCTGTAGTTTATTAATTCATAATATGTACAAATAGACCCGGAGCAACCCTCCGTTGAATTTCCTGGGTTTGCCGACCACCTTGGGTTGAACACTCAACACCGGTAAATTAACATATATTTAATATGAATAATATAATAAAATTTGAAGAAAATAAAATATCCAGCAAATATTATCGTAAAGAATACAGCAAATATACATCCATACAATGAGTCTCATCCTAAATAATACAAAGAATACAAATATCCAGCAACTATACTACTGCTGATCTGCAGGAGGATGACCACCGGCGCCCAAGAAGGATAAGAATAGATCATAATGCTCCCGTGAAATCGATACCGATGTCGATGGAGAAGGCAGTGACGTCGGTGGAGTCTGTGTCGATGTAGGCGCACCAGGAGGACGTATTTGCTCCAAGTCTGCGAGTCACTGGTTGTAAGAATCCATGGTAGATAACAGCCTCGTACTGCTATGAACCATTGAATCCTGGATCATCGTCAACCTCTCGCCCCTGGATAGCTGTGATGCTTGTAGCTCCGTCACGTTATGCTCTGTCGAGGCTCTAAGATCATTTGTCAAATCTCGGAGCTCCGTGATGCTGCGGTCAAGCATATCGAATCGTACGATGAGCGTCGGATCGTCCGCCTGTGGCTGGGACCAGGGCTGCTCCTACATCCTTCGTAGTAACTCGTCACGGAGAGACGCAATCTGACTGTAAATGGCCTCCTGGACTCTGGCCGATGACTGCGAGGGCTATGGGGAATACGCACTTGTCGGGGAGGCCCTAGATGACTGCGTCGTAACCAGGGCGCCATAGGATCCCGTACCGTAGTACGTACCCCTCTGGAGACCACCAGCGGGGGTCACCCACAGGTCATCCACCGACGGAGCTGGAGCGGGCTGCAAGGAAGTACCAGCCTCTCTAGCTGTAGGTGCACTAGTAGTCGCCCGATAACGCAGCCTAAGATACTCGGCCTAGAAAAATTTAGAAACTCGATAATTCCCTAAGTTATATTAAAATTAACACAAAGTAAAGTAATACTTACATAGGTCTACGAGGCCCTCTCATCAATGAGATTTTCGTCCTTGCGATGGGTGGCCAAAGAGACGGTCACCATGTTTGCATCCTCACCCCTCTGTACCTGTTAAAAATATATTATTTAGTACTAAACTTAAAATTTTTTCTACTACCATTTTATTGTACTTACAATAAAATAATATATCTTAAATAAAAAATATACCAAACGATAGAAATATTTCGTCATCGGAATTGAGCCACCACACCACTTGCCAGCATTCTGCCTAGCCGCCTTGGCCTTCTTAGACCTTTCCTTGTAGCTCGGATCGTCAAATCTAGCCTTCATCGCAGTCCACTGCTCAGGCATGATCCAACCTTGGATCAATTTTTTAGCACGATCATAAGCCTTTTGGTCATCTAGAGCATCACGGATAAGCTTGGCGGCAACGGTAGGAAACAGCCGCTCGATCAACTCGGCCCGGTACGAAAGATAGAAATACGTTTGCTACAATAAATAATTTAGTAAGTGAGCATCACGGATAAGTTATATAATATACATAAATTAGAGGATTTATATAATATACTTTTACCTTGAAGTGCGCAAACTAGAACGCCTTCCTCTCCTCCGAAGCATCAGAGTAGTTGATCCAAGGGCCACCATAGTTGTTCCTCAGAAATAGGCCCAAGCGTCTCTGAACCGACGATGGACGATATCTATATAGAGATAATTATTTTGATCGAAAAAGTCAATATATGATGAATAAAGAAATACACGATATATATGATGCTAAATCATCTAATTGACTTATTTTGTACCGTCGGTCCAAATCTCTGTCCTCGTCTCCTCCGAAGGTGCGCATGGAGGATCTTGTTGATGCTGGGACAACGTCGGCACGACCTCCTCTACATGTTCATCTGTCTCCATGGTTCCATCAGCAGAAGGAACGCTAGACGAGGGAGTACTATCACGCCTGTAACTACTCGTCCCAGGAGTGATGCCACGTAACATCGTCGCAGACGGAGATGTGACTGATCGATATACTGGAGTACTAGGCGACGACGATCCGGAACCAACAATAGGCAGTACCGGAGGAGCACTCTGTCTACCTCGGGACCTGCCGAATCCTCCGCATCGTCCTGTCATACCTGAGAACAACATATAATGAATAAAGAAAAATATAAATATATAGTACATTCTATAGTCAAAATATTGTGCATATCTCACAACATTCTACAGTCAAAATATAATATATATATTCGTCAAAATAGTATATTCTACAGTCAAAATATAGTTACATTCTAGAGGCAAAATATTTTATTTTCAATCATCTTCAGAAAATTCATCTTGTTCGCCTTCCTAGTCCTCCTCTTCCTCTTCCTCTTTCTTTTCCTCGTCTTCACTTTCATCTACTTCGTCTTCGTCTTTGTCTTCCTCTTCGGATAATTCTACATCTTCTACATTATTACTCGTGTAATAAGTAACTTCCGTTGAGTCCACATCTACAATATTTGTTACAAGAGGTAGATCGTCCTCCTGATAAGCTATTTTGTCAATGTCAAAGGTATTTCTAGATTTAGTCTTGCATACTGTCCACCAATCCGACCTCGTTGTCCCCCATCTAGGATAAGTTGTGAAGTACACGAGCTGAGCCTGACTTGAACGACAAATGGTTCGTAGCCTTGATATCTACGCTTGTAGTTTATATCCACAAGGCCATGCTTGTCAATTTTCCAACCTTGATCTTGAATCGGATCGAACCATTCATACTTGAATAGCATGATATTAGCAGGCTCTGTGCCATAATTATATGTCAACTCTGCAATCTCTCGTAAGATGCCAAAGAAATTATTGCCTGGATCGACGTCTTTGTAGTTTGAAGATTTGATACACAAACAACTATTTTTTGTGGAATCAAGATCCAGAAAGCTGTCTCTGATAGGAGCATTTGTTGACTTGAACCTAAACCCATTCATACAGAAACTTGGCCATATTTTAACGGCAGTAATTGGCCCCTTGGCTAGAGTTCTAATAGATTCAGTCTCGGGTGTTATTAGATGATCGACCTAAATACCAAAGTAGCGTTAGTAAGTTATTTGTGGTGTAAGTATAGAAATAAAAAGTAATTACCAAGCACCTTACATACGCGCTCAACCAAGAAGAAAAATGGTATCTCATTTCTTGTTCTACTTCTTCGTTTGTTATGTAGGGTCTAACCGACCTTAACTCATCATTATATGTGCTAAAAAATAATGAAGCAACTGCTTATTAGTAGCATAATAGTAGCTTATACTATTACATTAAGATGATGTAAACGTGGACGTATTAGTTACTTACCCCTCTAGCTTCTCACTTCATCCTTGTCGTAATTGAGTAATATATACAACTGAGCAGCCCTTAGCTCGTCGTCATTCTAATATCTCTTCTTTATTTTTCCCGAAGGCTTCAGACGTATTGAATACTTTGATTATTGCATCATTAGATTCCTATTATCCATCGTCGTTTCTCAGAGCTTTCGTTCTATTAGTAGCAACATGAGGTTTGAAATACGTCGAACAAAAGTTTGTAATTTCCTCGTGAACATAAGCTTCACAAATAGAGCCCTCAACCCGTGCCTTGTTTTTTACTTTTCTCTTTAGGTGATTCAGATGCCTCTCGAAGGGGTACATCCACCGATAACCGACAAGACCACCAACACGTGCCTCATAGGAAAGATGAATTGGCAAATGCTCCATAGAGTCGAAGAATCCAGAAAGAAACACCTTCTAGAGCTTACATAGTGTTATCACAATGTCCTTCTCTTGCTTTTCTAGACGATCGACGAGCAACTTAGTACAACAAAGATCTCTGAAGAATATGATGAGCTCTGTCAATGGATCCCAAATGACCTGCGGTAAGAATTCACGAAATGCAATCGGAATTAACCTCTCCATGAATACGTGACAATTGTGGCTCTTCATAGCCGCCAATTTGTTCTCCTTGAGGGCAACGCATCTTCTCAAGTTTGATACGTACCCGTCTGGAAACTTTAGACCCTGAATCCACCTACAAAGTCTTCCTTTATCCTCTTTCTCCAGTGAAAAAACTGACTTAGGTTGCTTTAACTTTCCATTCCCCTCCTCTATCAAATGCAATGCATGACGTCTACATACTTCTTCTAAGTCTAACCTGGCCTTCGAATTATCTTTCGTCTTCCCTTTTACTACCATTACAGTATTAATTATGTTATCAAACATATTCTTCTCGATATGCAAGACATCAAGATTATGTCTGATCAAATTGGTGCTCCAATATGGCAGATCCCAGAATATACTCCTCTTCATCCAGTTATGGGTGTGACCAAATCCGTCACACTTGTACCCCTTAGCAGGCTCTTCGATAGCACTTGGTAAATCTTTTACCTCTTCCTATATCATGTATCTGGGCCACCTTGGCGGTGGATTGGCCTTCTCAACAACGCCCGCACGAAAAAAATTCATGTTCCTCCGGTACGGATGATCCTTCGGCAGAAATGGTCGATGACAATCGAAGAAGCACGGTTTGCCTCTGTGTTTCAAATGGAAAGCCTTAGTACGGTCCATACAATACAGATATAAGAGACGACCATGGGTGCTCCATCCCGATAATATTCCATAGGCCGTAAAGTCATTGATGGTCCACATAAGTGCTGCCCTCATCTAAAAATTCTTCTTTCTAGAAACATCGTATGTGTTGGCACCTACTTCCCACAGCTGATTCAACTCATCTATCAAAGGCTGTAAATATATATCGATGTTCCTTTTCGGATTGTTCAGACCCGAGATAATAACGGTTAAGAACATATACGGAGTCTTTATGCACATCCAAGGCGATACATTATACGGAGTGATGATCACAGGCCAACATGAATACTGGGAGCCCGAAAGTCCGAATAGGGTAAAACCGTCAGAGGAGAGCCCCAATCTGATAATACGCAGATCATAAGCAAAATCTGGATACTCTCGATCAAAGTGCTTCCATGCTTCTCCATCGGATGGATGATCTAATACTCCTTCGATCTGTTTTCGCCTGTGCCAACTCATATTTTCTGCAGTCTCCTTAACGATAAACAACCGCTGCAACTGCGGCATCAAAGGCAAGTAGTGCATCGAATCAGTAGGCTTCCTTGCACCGATAGACTTTTCTCTAACAGTGGCCTTGTAGCGATCAGTACCACATAATCTGTACGCATCTTCATCCTTGTCGCCTTTGTAGTAAAATATGCACCCGTTGCGACATGCATCAATTTTCTCGTATCCCATCCAGAGCAATCTCACCATCCTCTTAGATCGATAGAAGTCTTTAGGCAACTTTGTACCCTCGGGCAAGATCTCTATAATTAAATCGATCAGTCAATTATAGCATTCTTGTGACATGTTAAAATCGGACTTGATGCTCAATAATCTTGTAACCACCTCCAACGGTGAATGATCGTCACAACCAGGATATAGTGGAGTTCTTTCATTCTCCAGCAACTCCATAAACTTTGCAGCATCGGCATTCGGTGCCTACTCAGCTGCATCATAATTGTCCGGATTGAAACTAGGCCCCGCCGTATCAAAAACTATGTTCACCCACCCATCGTCGTAAGCATCGTGGTCGTGGACATCCATATACGGCTCCACATAAGGCTCTGACTCTGATGCTAGAGACACAAGTTCTTCATGCGCGATCCATTGATAGTAATTTGGCGTGAAGCCCTTCGAGTACAAATGATATGTGACTTCCACTTCTGGATGATATTTTCTATTGCGATAACTCACACACGAACACTTAATTTTGGTACCGTCCATGTACTGAGAGAACGCCTTGGCGAACTGCAGGAACTGCTGTACACCCTCAATAAATTCATCCCGCACACCGCACATGTCATCAGGATGACGGTTGTACATCCACGAACGATGATGCAGATAGTAATTCATATCCATTTCTAGATACTTCTACAAAAATGACAATATGTATCCTATAAATCATTATATACAGTATAATTCTCTGGAGGAAGGTAAGAACTGCTCTAACTAGATACACAATGCCCTATGTATGTGTGTGTGTGTGTATATCATCTGACTTGTCAATTGGTAGTGAGTATGTCAAACTGCAGGGCATGGATGGCAAATAATATGGAAGAGAGTTTCAGAAAGTATGAGTCATTCCCTGTTTGGACAAGGTCACAAGCCATTTAGTGTAAACCATATTAATTTTATACACTTATTTAACTAAAGAACTTATCAATGCAATGGCCAAGTGACTGATTACTGCTCTACTTTGGCAATCACAAGGTCTTATGCAAAGTAGCCATCAACCTTTTTAGACAGTGAGCTGGATGACACACACATCACTCATTATTTCTTCTTAAATGTCACTTCGTTTGGGTGGTTGCTGCTTGTGCCATTTTGTCAACCCACAAAATTTCCAAGTTGGTTGTGTACTATTATGCAGTGATGAGAGCAATTAGTTCTCGTTGGTTAGATGGTGTAAATTATAATGTCATACGGAGAGCCCTACTTACATTAATGGCTTGCTTTGACATTGGAGAGTGGAGACCTTATCTCTGTATTCAATTTTTTCACTTTTTTGGTCAATTATAATTTTCTTTTGTTTCTTACGCTTCCATAAAAGTTCGCAGAATGTGAAATAATTGTGCAATATTCTTTATGTGTTGTTTTTCAAAGTTTAGTTTAGCCTTCTAATTTGCTCCGATGGTTGGTAGCTGCTCATTCCATCTTAAAGGCATGACTCATACACATTTTTCGTCTGTGTCAAGTTGGTCAATGTCTTTATTCTCTATCAGGTCACAGATAAGTGGAGGTCATATCCAGTTCACTTGAGTTGCCTGATTGTGTTATGTTGTCTTGTGTCATTCTGAACTCTGAATTGTCAATATTGTCTTTATTGGAACATCACTACTTAATCATGTGCTTCTTATTCCTAATCATGATCTAATTTAGTTTCCTATCTTTGATTAATTTTCAGTTTAATACATAAAAAAATGTAGATCAGCAAAGAAGAAGCTGGCAATTAGTTGGCTAGGTAATCTATATTTGAAGTCACATAGAAGAAGCAAAGTAGGATATATATGATTATGAACTTAGTTAGGACAAGTCGTCACACATAAATGCATCAGGAGAACGAGGCTTCACCTGGATGACAAAAATGGTCAATTGTAAATGTCAAGATGCCCTATGCTTTTATTATTTTTTGTAGGAGATATCAGGAAATGTCTAGGAAGGGGCACCTAGCCTCTCCTGTATATTGTAATTGAAATGAATCAAGTCAATTATTGTTGAGCCAACTTCTCAACATTACTCATGGTTCTTGTTTCCCCTACTGAATGCTAGAAATGCGGACACTAACCCTAATAATGACACGAACACGGGAATGAGGGTGTGTATGTGTGTTCGAGTTAGGGTTAGTATGTGTCGTGTCGTGTGGTGTCATGTCGTGTCGTGTCGTATCTTTTTAGAGAGAGAGAGACAGAGAAAGGAGACAGAGAGAGGAGTTCACCGAGGAGGGGAGCCGGAGAAAGAAGGTAAGCCAGAGGAAGGAGGGGACGCAGCCGGAGGCGTGAGGACGCGGCCAGAGGGGGGTCGCCAAGAGGGAGGAGGGGACGCGGGAGGGAGTAGGGGAGCCAGAGGGGGAGGACGCAGCCGGAGGGGGGTTTCCGGGAGGGAAGAAGCACATCGCCGGAGGGAGGAGGGTCGCCGGAGGAAGGAGGGGACGCGAGGAGGAGGGGAAATATTTGGGAGAGGGATAAAAAAATGGGGGTAATCTGCCCTAAATGAAACTTATTTAGCGACGTTTCAGCGACGCACGTCATGACGTCGCTAAGTTAGCCGCTAAACGCCGCTAAATAAAACAAATTAGCGACGTTTAGCGACGCCAGTAAAGAAGTCGCTAATTTAGCGACGTCCTGGACGTCGCTAAATACGTCGCTAAATGTCTAAAATAGGAACGTCGCTAAATAAGTCGCTAAACGTCGCTAAATGAAATAAATTAGTGACGTTTAGCGACCTTAATTAAACTTATAGCGACTAATATTTTGAAAACTGAATAACAGTCTCTAAACGTCACTATATGTCGCCAATTAGCGACGTCTAGCGACGTTATTCCTTGGAGTCACTGATTTATTTAATATTAGCAACGTTTTACTATTACGTCGCTAAAAATGTCGCTAATCCCTCTTATTCTGGTAGTGGATGCTCCTGAATATAGGAAGGTGTCACGCCCCAGTCCCAAAATCTATGAGACCAGACACGTGGCAATGGCCAGCTGGTACGACTCCGTAGGGCTTTCCAATTTAATGGACCCGACGAAGTGCACTTACGCTGTCCATGGTCAAGTGATCCAAGTAATAATCTATTTCTATTATACAACAACTATATCTAAATCTCAATCCAGGATAAGTAATCTCAAGGAAGAACGATACGCATCATCAATCTGCAGCCCAATAACACATCCGTTCGAATAGACCAGAAGAATAATATAGGTCTATAAACACTAGGCTATATAAGCAGAATAAAATGGAAGTAATACAAGACTGAAATAGCTAAAAATGTAAATATACCTGCAATGATGTCCACACTCTATTAGATCAAGTATCCTGCAACTGCACAAACAACTTGGAAGGGAACCAGGTCCTCAGAGGGACGTAACAAGATACAAAAAAAAATACAAGCCATAAAGTAAGTACTGAGTAAATAAAGGGGGTGTGCTAACCATCTAAGTGAATGCAATTTAAAGACCTGGTAGTACGCATGGGAATGTGTAGGCTCAGACATATGCTGACGTAATTCACCAATCGTCGGGACTGGCTAGTATATGCCACATATGCCCCCGTTTAAGGGCATTGATGCTATCCCCATCTCCTAAGAGCATGGTAACTCACTATAATCCCCATCTCCGAAGAGCATGGTAACTCGCTATATATACTGTAATCCCCATCTCCGAAGAGCATGGTAACTTGAGTATATATCAGGGGGGTCCCATACGCCTACTAGATGTCTTTCCCGCCCAATGTAGATGTACCAATCGTAAAAAACGATATGGACATCTCATACTATGATGCAAGTCTCTATGAAATAAACAACTGAGCTACATACTGCTACACATGTTGCTCATACAGATGGCCAGTCGCGCATGAGGCACGCGTCCCTACATGATCTCACTCTGTGACGTGTAATGATATGTGTCAAGGCCTGGAAAGTTATATCAATAACTTCACAAATGTAGGTGGGTCTACTAGACACTAAGTCAGATACTACTCCTAATGTCAACGCCTTCGTTGACTACACCCGAGTTTCTCTTAGACGTGCACCGTTATAAAATATTTAATTAAATAAATAGGCAACTAAAATAACTGAATTTAAACAGTACAACAAGGCAAGGTATACTTGCCTGCGTGAGGCTGCTGATGATGGGGTCCCGGTACCGCGTCCAAGTCCTCAGGTCCCGTAGTACCTAGAGATGAGATACAAACCGATAATCAATAACCTATTCCACTACAGACGGGGATGCGACACACATCTACACCTAAACTCAGTCACAACTCAAAAAGTTAACTACAAATTTTATAGTCCTCGATCTCTGATCCTTGATCCGAATAATACCTATCACAAATCAATCATCTGTATAATCTCATCAGGCCAAATCCTCAATCCCCAATATTTATCATGACATTTTTCAGTAGTTCAAGTCATGATGCCCTCAGATTTTACCCTGGTATTCGCCGACATTAATATGCACGTTTAAATTTTCATTCTCAAAATAAATAATTATTTATCAAACCCTAAATGATATACCACCCTTACCATTTCACAATATAGCTACTACTCAATTAAGTTCATCATTACTCATCAAATGTCAATGAAGGGTTATTGGTTTAATATTACACACTAGTACACAATAATCATCTGCTCCTAAATTTTCATCAGTGTATCATTATTAAAAATAGCTCTTAATATTAAACAATGCTTTGATAGCACAACGTCATCCTACGACTATATGCACCTCCAAATATTCGATATTCTTGATATCGCAACGTCATTTCAATAATTTAATCCTTTCCCTCGATACAATTCCATATTTTAATATCACCACAACATTTCACAATACTTAAACCTGCTCCTCAATAAAACAAATATTATGCATGTACTACATATAGCACCCTAAAATCTCACACCTAGTATTCATACAACCTAGACTTAGTCTATATCATCATAACCTGAACTCATCGCATATAACATCATTCTAAAACTAAGTTAGATGTAATTAACAGAACAACATTTAACTACTCAAGGAGAGGGGAGAGTTTACCTCGACAATGCGTCGTGGTGGTGTTGATGCTAATTATCTAGGACAGGTCGGCTGGATACGGCCAAGGCTGGCTTCGACGTGGATCGAAGATCAAGACATCACAACCACCCGTCACTGAGACTCGTCGACGGCAGAGTCGAAGAATCGATGCTACAGCAGCTCGTGGAGGCGGGCTCAGCCGGAGTGGCAGCTTGGCCGGGTCGAGGGGACGGTCGGAAGAGCGGTAGAGTTCGACAGTAGCTCGGTCGGTGCATCGATGAAGAAGATGGTGGCTGTGGTGATTGCCGGACTGAGGTCGGGGGTGGACGCTACACAGTGGAGGGAGGTCGGCAGCGGGTCAGCTCTTACCGGATGTGACTGCACAGTCCGGAGCGCTTCGGCCGGAGTTCACTTCCACGGGAGTGCAGCAGTCGGTGCTGCAGCTCGACGAGGGGGCCGGCGGAAATGGGGGTGGTGCTGCGGTGCTGTTCCAGACAGCGGGGTGGAGTCAGTCGTGCTGGGTTGGCCAGAGGTGCTCGACTGGTGGGCGGCCTTGGCACTGCAGGAGAGAAGCGTCTGGATGCGGCAGTGACAGCAGGCTGACGGCGGAGGAGCAGCTAGCCGGAGTACTCTCGGTCGGGTGTGGGTTCACCAAGTAAGAAGGAGGAAGGAAGAAGGAGAAGGTGAAAGGAAGAAGAAGAAAAATGAAGAATGGATCCCTACGTTTGTAATGTAGGAAATGGAGAAGAGAGAGAGAGTGAGGTTTCCCAAATATTGGGATTAGGGCCGGTTGAGTGTTGAGGGTGGGGGAGAAAATGTTACTTTATAGGGGGATGTGTAGGTTAGAACGTGTGGTGGTGATTCTCCTAGGAAAAATGAATGGTTGGAATTTAATATGAATAGAGGTGGGATTTCTTCATGAGGGAATTGGGTTTGGGACCCATTTTGGGACCCTACAAATAATCATGACCAATGAGGTGTTGCCAACAATTCAATAATTACAAATAAGCCCCCGTAAATTCAGGAATTTGCATGGACACATGAAATAACGCAAAAATTACGGAGAAAAATATATTTAAAATTGTTATAGTGAGGGGGCGTTGCGCGTTAGACGCGGGTCAAATTTGAAGGGCATTGGAAGTAATTTAATATTAAAATAGAATTTACAAGGTTGTTAAATCCCTGATTTAAGTAACGATAACGCGTCCCGCGAATTTAATTTAATTGGGGCCCGCGGGATCAAAATCTGGAAACGGCGCAAAGACCAAAAATGGTGAGGGCTTAGAGTCGGTCTTGGACCCTTTAGTTGGTCCGGCTCAACGGGTTAAGTTGGTACCCCAAAATCGAGGGTAACGACACAGGTGTCCGACACGGAATAAAATACAGTTTACGATTTTCGGAATGTTGCGCAATTAATTTAGAGCACACAAAAGTTGATTTCAACAGTCAGAAAAGTCCAGTGCCTAATTTGGCAAGTTGAGTCGAGTGTTCAATATTTGTACGAAATTTATGGGCTGAAAATGGGCTCCGAATAATTAGACAACGATAGTGCGCGCCAAGGGTTTTAATTAATTGGATTAAAATTCCAGATAATATACTCTATTCTAAACCTCAATAATTTCTATAAAAATTATCCTGGTCCATTCTAACTATCCACAGAATAAATTTAGGGGGGTTTACACTCTTCCCAACTTAGAAAAAATTCGTCCCCGAAATTAAAAGTAAAGCACGATAATATCTAAAAGAATTTAAAATAACTAGTAATTAAATTGCCGTACGCAAATTCGTACCTTGCTCCTCAAATAAGTACGGGAATCGCTGCCGAATAGAATCCTCGCGCTCCCAAGTAGACTTGCCTGGTGAATGGTGCTTCCATGCCACTCTGACCAGTCGAATCGCCTGTCCTCTCAAAGTCTTCTCGCTGCGATCGAGAATTTCGACCGGCTGCTCTACGTAAGACAGACTAGGCCCAACTGTAATCTCTGAATGATCAAGCACGTGGCTAGGGTCTGTGACATATCTCCTCAGCTACGATACGTGAAATACGTCATGTACTCCCTCTAATGATGGAGGTAATGCAAGACGGTAAGCCACTTCGCCAACTCATTCCAGAATGTCAAAAGGTCCGATATACCTCGGACTCAGCTTGCCTCTGCCTATGAATCTGATGGTACCACGAGTGGGCGATATCCTCAAAAATACGTGGTCACCCTCCTTGAACTCCAATGGCCTGCGGTGCGCATCTGCCCAGTGTTTATGTCTGTCCTGTGCTGGGCGCAGGTGGCTCTGAATCTTCTTGACCTTCTCTACTGTCTGTGTCACCAATTCCGGACCAAGTATCTGACGCTCTCCCACGTCACTCCAACAAACTGGCGACCAACATTTCCTGCCGTACAGTGCCTCATAAGGTGCCATCTGTATGCTGGCCTGGTAACTGTTATTGTAGGAGAATTCCACCAAGTGTAGATGGTCCTCCCATGATCCTCCAAAATCAATCACGCTCTCCACATATCTTCTAATATCTGTATCGTGCACTCTGACTGTCCATCAGCCTGTGGATGATACGCAGTGCTGAACTTGAGACGAGTTCCTAAGCTCTCCTGCATACTCCGCCAAAAATGTGACGTGAATCTGGAATCACGAGCCGATATGATGCTGCTAGGCACTCCATGTAGTCGTACTATCTGTCTCATATACATATCAGCTAGTATCTCTGTGGATTGCCCTACTCTGAAGGGCAAGAAATGGGCAGACTTGGTAAGTCTGTCTATGACAACCCAAATTGCATCCTTCCCGCTAGGGCTCTGCGGTGATCCTGTGACGATGTCCCTGTTAAAGTGTTCCCACTTCCACTCGAAAATTGGGAAACAACTGCATTAGTCCTGCAGTTCTCTGTTATCTAGCCTTGTCTTGCTGACATACCAAGCATCTTGCCACGAATCTCTCAATCTCTCTCTTCATCCCTTGCTACCAGTAATGTTGCCTTAAGTCTCGGTACATCTTCGTACCCCCGGGATGAATGGAATAAATCGAGCTATGAGCCTCGGTCATCAACTCTTGGCGTAGCTCGCCACTCGGAACATATAGGCGATCTCCGCACCTCCGCGTTCCGTCTTCATGAATCCTGAGTCCCGTCTGCAGGCCGGCTTCTGTTCTCTCTCGCAGACGTCGAAATCTCGCATCTGTAGGCAATGCTGCCTTGATCCTCTCAATCAAAGTAGACTGAACCTCAAGACTGGCCATCTGTCCATCCGTGCCTAGCAATACGATCTCTATCATAAGCTCCTGGAGATCCTCTAGCAACCGTCGCTGCGTCGTCAAAAAGTATGCCATGGGCTTCCTGCTTAAGGCATCTGCTACGACATTCGCCTTGCCAGGGTGGTACTGCAACTCAATGTCATAATCGGCCATCAACTCTAGCCAACGTCTCTGCCTCTTGTTGAGCTCCTTCTGCGTGTAGACGTACTTCAGGCTTTTGTGATCTGTATAAATCTCAACACGCTCACCCTAAAGGTAATGTCTCCATAGCTTTAGTGCAATTATCACCGCAGCTAGCTCCAAGTCGTGCGTCGGATAGTTCTTCTCATGAACTCTTAACTGTCTCGATGCGTAGGCTATCACCTTGCCGTGTTGCATCAGTACACATCCCAATCCGCTCCCTGACGCATCACTGTACACTACAAATCCTCCTGATCCTGAGGGTAGTGTCAAAATCGATGCTGATGTCAGACGCTTCTTCAGCTCATCGAAAGCCGCCTGACACTCGTCGGTCTAGATAAACTCTTCGCCTTTACGCGTCAGTCGCGTCATAGGCACAGTTATCCTCGAAAAGTTTTCCACGAACCTCCAGTAATATCCGGCAAGTCCGAAGAAACTCCTAACCTCTGTAACTGATGTAGGGGTAGGCCAGGTCTCTACTGCAGCTATCTTCTCCGGATCAAATGATAGTCCATCTCCGGTGATTATGTGTCCCAGAAATGGTACTCTATCCAAGCAAAACTCATATTTGCTGAGTTTGGCGTACAGCCTCTCATGTCTCAGAGTCTCCAACACGATTCTGAGATGCCACTCAGGCTCCTCCTGGCTCTTGGAATATATCAAGATGTAGTCTATAAATACCACCACGAACTTATCCAAGTACTGGTGGAAGACATTGTTCATTTGGCTCACAAATACTGCTGGCGCTTGGTTAAACTAAACGGCATGACTAAAAACTCATAGTGGCCATACTACGTCCGAAAAGTCGTCTTAGGAATGCCCTCTCTCCGTACCTAGATCTGATGATCGCTGGATCTGAGATCGATCTTCAAAATACATATGCGCCACTTAGCTGATTCAACTGTACCGTCCTATTTTTCTTTGGCATAATTAAGATGGGTATTGCCCCATGGAGAAACACTAGCCCGACCGAAACCCTTGTCTAAGAGATCCTCCACGACGGACCCACAACTCAACCAACTCTATCGGTGCTAATCTGAAGACGGAAAATTAACTGGCTCGGCTCTTGGAGTCAAGTCTATAACAACTCTATCTCTCTGTCAGGTGGCAGGCCTGGAAGATTATCTAGAATCACATCCTCAACCCTGATATAATATGGTGGTACACTGGTTCGCCTCATGCGTTGTATACTCCTAAGGTAGATGGGCACCATGCTCCCAGGCTCTCTGAAGAAACTCAAACTCAGGGTAATCTGGTGGTCATAAATAATGTAATCGTGTCGACAATCTCGCGTCGCGTGGTATTGGCTCAATCAACTCATGCTAGGACGGTGTCATCGTCCAGACTTAATCCTCAAAATAAATTCTCTTGTTCTGTTTACCACACTAATCCTCTGAAAGAAAAAAAAATTTTCCCTGTCTAAAATTTAATTTCTCTTCTCAAATTTTCTCTAAAATTCCATTCCTCAAATTTCTTCTTTTCGTTATTTATCTCTTCAAGTCACATAGTACAATAATGGTATCACTCAAGCACATTTCTTGAAATCAGATCATTATCTTCCAATTGAGAGCCTGAAATTTTATCTTCTCTAGTCCATAATATCATTCCTGATATTGCTATAATATGCAACCACTAGTTTCCAGCATCGGGCTATGCATTTCCTTAGACTATTCTAGGCCATGATCAATAATCCTTCCGGCTCCTTGTACTTCCAAGATCACTGCTATCTCGAGTACGAATAGGGTACTACTGGGTCCAACTCTCTTGCCAACCTTCCACACTAGTTCTAGAATCCAAAGAACCCATCAATCTATTCTGATAAGGTAACAATCTTCTCCGAGAAAGGTATACAGATTCTATCTCCTGTCGTCTGGTCTTCGATCTTCTTCTGGAGGGAAGTCATCAGTCACGAGCATTCGTCTCCCCGAACAATAGGGGACGAGGAACAAGGATGGCGATATTGACGAAGATTGAACGAATGTAAATTGGAAGTCCAAGGGCGATAATCACTTACAAGAGGAGTTTTAAAATCGGTTATGGATTGAGATCTTATTCACATTAATCCTAAGTTGCTGGCTCGTTCGGTACAGTAACGTAACCAAAACGATTTGCTCTGAAGACCTGCATGGGCCACCACTAAAACCATGTCACGCCCCAGTCCCAAAATCTATGAGACCAGACACGTGGCAATGGCCAGCTGGTACAACTCCGTAGGGCTTTCCAATTTAATGGACCCGACGAAGTGCACTTACGCTGTCCATGGTCAAGTGATCCAAGTAATAATCTATTTCTAATATACAACAACTATATCTAAATCTCAATCCAGGATAAGTAATCTCAAGGAAGAACGATACGCATCATCAGTCTGCAGCCCAATAACACATCCGTTCGAATAGACCAGAAGAATAATATAGGTCTATAAACACTAGGCTATATAAGCAGAATAAAATGGAAGTAATACAAGACTGAAATAGCTAAAAATGTAAATATACCTGCAATGATGTCCACACTCTATTAGATCAAGTATCCTGCAAATGCACAAACAACCTGGAAGGGAACCAGGTCCTCAGAGGGACGTAACAAGATACAAAAAAAATACATGCCATAAAGTAAGTACTGAGTAAATAAAGGGGGTGTGCTAACCATCTAAGTGAATGCAATTTAAAGACCTGGTAGTACGCATGGGAATGTGTAGGCTCAGACATATGCTGACGTAATTCACCAATCGTCGGGACTGGCTAGTATATGCCACATATGCCCCCGTTTAAGGGCATTGATGCTATCCCCATCTCCTAAGAGCATGGTAACTCGCTATAATCCCCATCTCCGAAGAGCATGGTAACTCGCTATAATCCCCATCTCCTAAGAGCATGGTAACTCGCTATATATACTGTAATCCCCATCTCCGAAGAGCATGGAAACTTGAGTATATATCAGGGGGGGTCCCATACGCCAACTAGATATCTTTCCCGCCCAATGTAGATGTACCAATCATGAAAAATGACGTGGACATCTCATACTATGATACAAGTCTCTATGAAATAAACAACTGAGCTACATACCGCTACACGTGTTGCTCATACTGATGGCCAGTCGCGCATGAGGCACGCGTCCCTACATGATCTCACTCTGTGACGTGTAATGATACGTGTCAAGGCCTGAAAAGTTATATCAATAACTTCACAACTATAGGTGGGTCTACTAGACACTAAGTCAGATACTACTCCTAACGTCAACGCCTTCGTTGACTACACCCGAGTTTCTCTCAGACGCGCACCATTATAAAATATTTAATTAAATAAATAGGCAACTAAAATAACTGAATTTAAATAGTACAACAAGGCAAGGTATACTTGCCTGCGTGAGGCTGCTGATGATGGGGTCCCGGTACCGCGTCCAAGTCCTCAGGTCCCGTAGTACCTAGAGATGAGATACAAACCGATAATCAATAACCTATTCCACGATAGACGGGGATGCGACACACATCTACACCTAAACTCAGTCATAACTCAAATAGTTAACTACAAATTTTATAGTCCTCGATCTCTGATCCTTGATCCGAATAATACCTATCATAAATCAATCATCTGTATAATCTCATCAGGCCAAATCCTCAATCCCCAATATTTATCATGACATTTTTCGGTAGTTCAAGTCATGATGCCCTCAGATTTTACCCTGGTATTCGCCGACATTAATATGCACGTTTAAATTTTCATTCTCGAAATAAATAATTATTTATCAAACCCTAAATGATATACCACCCTTACCATTTCACAATATAGCTACTACTCAATTAAGTTCATCATTACTCATCAAATGTCAATGAAGGGTTATTGGTTTAATATTACACACTAGTACACAATAATCATCTGCTCCTAAATTTTCATCAGTGTATCATCATTAAAAATAGCTCTTAATATTAAACAATGCTTTGATAGCACAACGTCATCCTACGACTATATGCACCTCCAAATATTCGATATTCTTGATATCGCAACGTCATTTCAATAATTTAATCCTTCCCCTCGATACAATTCCATATTTTAATATCACCACAACATTTCACAATACTTAAACCTGCTCCTCAATAAAACAAACATTATGCATGTACTACATATAGCACCCTAAAATCTCACACCTAGTATTCATACAACCTAGACTTAGTCTATATCATCACAACCTGAACTCATCGCATATAACATTATTATAAAACTAAGTTAGATGTAATTAACAGAACAACATTTAACTACTCAAGGAGAGGGGAGAGTTTACCTCGATAATGCGTCGTGGTGGTATTGATGCTAATTATCTAGGACAGGTCGGCTGGATACGGCCAAGGCTGGCTTCGACGTGGATCGAAGATCAAGACATCACAACCACCCGTCACTGAGACTCGTCGACGGCAGAGTCGAAGAATCGATGCTACAGCAGCTCGTGGAGGCGGGCTCGGCCGGAGTGGCAGCTTGGCCGGGTCGAGGGGACGGTCGAAAGAGCGGGAGAGTTCGACAGTAGCTCGGTCGGTGCATCGATGAAGAAGATGGTGGCTGTGGTGATTGCCGGACTGAGGTCGGGGGTGGACGCTACACAGTGGAGGGAGGTCGGCAGCGGGTCAGCTCTTGCCAGATGTGACTGCCCAGTCCGGAGTGCTTCGGCCAGAGTTCACTTCCACGGGAGTGCAGCAGTCGGTGCTGCAGCTCGACGAGGGGGCCGACGGAAATGGGGGTGGTGCTGCGGTGCTGTTCCAGATAGCGGGGCGGAGTCAGTCGTGCTGGGTTGGCCAGAGGTGCTCGACTGGTGGGCGGCCTTGGCACTGCAGGAGAGAAGCATCTGGATGCGGCGGTGACAGCAGGCTGACGACGGAGGAGCAGCTAGCCGGAGTACTCTCGGTCGGGTGTGGGTTCACCAAGTAAGGAGGAGGAAGGAAGAAGGAGAAGGTGAAAGAAAGAAGAAGAAAAATGAAGAATGGATCCCTACGTTTGTAATGTAGGAAAGGGAGGAGAGAGAGAGAGTGAGGTTTCCCAAATATTGGGATTAGGGCCGGTTGAGTGTTGAGGGTGGGGGAGAAAATGTTACTTTATAGGGGGATGTGTAGGTTAGAACGTGTGGTGGTGATTCTCCTAGGAAAAATGAATGGTTGGGATTTAATATGAATAGGGGTAGGATTTCTTCATGAGGGAATTGGGTTTGGGACCCATTTTGGGACCCTACAAATAATCATGACCAATGAGGTGTTGCCAACAATTCAATAATTATAAATAAGCCCCCGTAAATTCGAGAATTTGCATGGACACATGAAATGACGCAAAAATTGCGGAGAAAAATATATTTAAAATTGTCATAGTGAGGGGGCGTTGCGCGTTAGGCACGGGTCAAATTTGAAGGGCATTGGAAGTAATTTAATATTAAAATAGAATTTACAAGGTTGTTAAATCCCTGATTTAAGTAACGATAACGCGTCCCACGAATTTAATTTAATTGGGGCCCGCGGGATCAAAATCTAGAAACGGCGCAAAGACCAAAAATGGTGGGGGCTTAGAGTCGGTCTTGGACCCTTTAGTTGGTCCGGCTCAACGGGTTAAGTTGGTACCCCAAAATTGAGGGTAACGACACAGGTGTCCGACACAGAATAAAATACAGTTTACGATTTTCGGAATATTGCACAATTAATTTAGAGCACACAAAAGTTGATTTCAACAGTCAGAAAAGTCCAGTGCCTAATTTGGTGAGTTGAGTCGAGTGTTCAATATTTGTACAAAATTTATGGGCTGAAAATGGGCTCCGAATAATTAGACAACGATAGTGCGCGCCAAGGGTTTTAATTAATTGGATTAAAATTCCAGATAATATACTCTATTCTAAACCTCAATAATTTCTATAAAAATTATCCTGGTCCACTCTAACTATCCACAGAATAAATTTAGGGGGGTTTACAGAAGGCATTCTGGTTTGCCCACTTCAAGGTAAAAATATATTTACTTTTAATATCAATAATTATTTATGCATATTATATAACTCTCTATCTTACTTTTTTGTAGAAAATATATTTCTATCCACCACACCAAGCTGAGAAGATCATGGAGCAGTTTTCTTCCATCGCCGCCAAGCTGATCCATGATGCGATCAAAGATCAAAAGGCTCGTGATCGCGACGGAGCCCCGATCCACGGTTGGATCATGCCTGAGCAGTGGACTATGATAAAGGTGATATTCAGGGAACCCAAGTACATGGAGAGGTCAGAGAAGGCAAAGGCGGCTAGGTCGAAGGCAAAAAAGTGGTATAGTGGCTCGATTCCCATGACGGAATATTTTTGTCATCTGGTATGTATTCTATTGAGTATATATTATTATAATAAAGGTAGGATAAGATATTTAATTTTAATAACAAATAATATAATTTTTAATAGATATAGAGGCGTGAGGACGCCAACATGGTGACCGTCTTCCTAGCCACCCATCGGAAGGGCATAAAGCTCATTGATGAGAAGGCCACACAGACTATGTACATTACTTTACCTTGTGTTAGTTTTAATATAACTTTGAAAATATGCAAATAGATATCTATATAGTCAGTACATAAGTACCTTAGACGTAGCAACCATTTTTCTAGGACGAGTATCTTAGACTACATGAGCGGACGACTGCTAGTACAACTGTAGAGGGAGGGGCTGGTACATCCTCGCAGCCCTCTACAGCTCCATTGGCGGATGAGCTCTGGATGACCACGGTTGGTGGTCTTCAGAGGGGTATGTACTATGGTACAAAATTTTACGATGCCTTTATTGTGACGCAGTCATCCAGGGCCCCCTCTGGTAGTGTGCATTCCTCGCAGCCTTCACAGGCATCGGCATGACCCCAGGAGAGTGTTGTCTGTCAGATTATTGACCTGCGTGATGAGTTGCTATAGAGGATTATGGAGCAGCCCCAGTCTCAGCCGCAGATCGATGATGCGATAATCACCGCATGTTTTGATGTGCTTGAGCGTAGCCTATTGGAGATTAGGACTCTGAGCCAGACGACGGAGCACAGCCTTACAGAGCTCAGGACTATGAGCTACACGACAGAGAGCAGCTTGGCGACTCTGGCCGCGTCTATGGAGCACAAATATGCAAAGCTGGATGGGTCACATATGGTCATGAACAACTCACTTGTGAGGATACATGCGACGTAGGATTTGTTGAGTCAGGCGGTGGAGACGAATACTTCGAGGATGGTATCAGCCATGGATTCATACAATGCTCGACTACTAGCATTAGAGTAGATATGTCCTCCTGGTCCTTCGGCATCGACACCGACACTGACTCCATCGTTTCCACTACCTCCTCTATCGGGACCGGTGATGCTTTCTCAGGAGCAGTGTGGCTTCCTCTTATCCCAGATACGCGACAGTGTTCCTCCTCCTCCTCCTGATTCTTAATAGTTCTTATTGGGACTTTTTAGTATGTTGGTATGTATTGGCCCATTCTTGGGTCTTTGATGTACTTATTTTATATATTTTACTATATTATTTGGATGAGACGGATGTGACATTATTTTAGATTCATGTATTTATTTGTTGGGACATTCCTGCATGTTTCGATATTCTTGACATGTTTGTGTATGTACTGGTGTTGAGTGTTCCACCGACGGGGTCGGCGAACCCGAGAAATTCATCGGAGGGTTGCTCTGGGTCTATTTATATAAACTGTGATTTTATAACTACAGGCAAACTTTTGTTGGAAAATAATTTTAGAAATTGCATGTTTTTTTTTAAATTTAGCGACATTCTGCGATGTTTACCGATATGACAGTGCATCGCTAAATTGTGTTAAAATGTTACTAACAGGTATCAGGGATATTACTAATTTGTGTCAAAATGTCGCTATATACCGCTAAAAAATTGATATGGCAATTTCTGCTAGGTCAGCATTGGTGTAGCAAAATATCGATGATAATGTCGCTGATTTGGCGACGTTTTGCCACAATACACAACATCGCTGATATACTGACGTCGTATAGCTGAACGTCGCTAATTTGGCGACGTGTACGTGTCGTAAATATACGTCGCTATAGTGACGAATAGCGACGAATTTCTTGTCAACGACCAGGGATTACGTGACAACACCAAAATGTCACTAATTACGTCGCTAATATATTTTAGCGACATTTTTTACCTATTAGCGACTTTTTTTGACATTGCTAATATGTATTATTTTGGTTGTGGAGATAGATTTTGGTATATATATAAGGAGGGCTGAGGTTTAGACCAAGGGTTTAATTCCTAGCCAAACCAACCGACAAAATAAACCATGAGCCAAATTAAACCAAAGAATGGGTTTAGTATCCATACAAAATACAATCATGCTAAAATAAAATATGTTCCAAATAAGTATACCGGGAACAAGGAGTGATATCTCTATCCACCTTAGAAAAATTTTGTCATTGGAATTCGAATTCAAGTAAAGCTAGAGAAGTCAGGACAAGCACGATACAAATCTACTAGCAAATCTATACACTCAAGCAATAACATCATAACACATATGTGATCACCTGATCACGGAATCTAATATACGAAGGCATAAGGTATAATATACCTTCTGAATCGAACAGGTGCAGGTACCGATACCAAATATCATCCTTGCACTCCCACGTTGATTCTCCAAAAGTGTGATGTCCCCAGGCAACTCGGACAAGAGAAATAGTCTAATTCTTAAGTACCTTGTCACTTTGATCTAGAATGGATACGGGTTGCTCCTTGTAAGATAAGTCGGTACCAACGACTAATTCAGAGTGATTGAGGATATGACTCAGATCCAAAAAATACCTATACAACTGAGACACATAAAATATATCGTGTACCTCACATAGCGAAGGTGAAAGGGAAAGACGATAGGCCACATCGTCCACCCGATCGAGGATATCGAACGAACTAACGTATCGAGGACTAAGCTTCCCGCGAACCCTGAATCTAATAACCCCATGGGTTGGCAAAATCTGCATGAATATATGGTCGTCGACACCTAATTCTAAAGGCCTACGATGATGATTTGCCCAATGTCGATGCCTATCTTGCGCAACCCAAAGTCGCTCTCTGATCTGCCTGACAACTTCTACTATCTGTGTGATCATTTCGGGACCTAACATTTTTTGTCCACCAATATCGTCCTATGCCAATAGAGGCCTGCACTTCCTTTCATATAGTGCCTCGAAAGGTGCCATCTGGATACTGGCTTGATAACTATTGTTATATGAAAATTCCACCAAGTGAAGGTGATTCTTCCAAGATGCACCAAAGTCTAGGGTATAGGCTCGTAACATATCCTCCAAGATTTGGATGGTTCTCTCGGATTGTTCGTCTGTCTAGGGATGGTACATAGTACTGAATATTAACTTAGTACCTAATCTCTCATGCATGCTTCTCTAGAAGTGAAAAGTAAACCTTGTATCTCAGTCTAATACTATGCTTACTTGCATACCATGTGTAGAAGCATGAAAAATACGCTGTAGAGTTATACACAGTATTTCAGTACTGGGCGACATAAAACATGAATTCAGGGCCATCGGCGTACAACAGGGCTTCATCGCTAGTACAACATAAAATATAAGCTCCAGGATAATCCGCGTAATATAGTATTTTCAGGCTGCTTCAGCATAAAAAGGTTGTTACATCGCCACTTTGGCGTAAAACCTACTCACTTTTAATGCAGTGGGAAGTCGTACGGGGAACTCTTCGTATTCCCCGAATGAACCTGTCAGATCATGCAGTGAACCTGACTCCTGACAAAGAGTACTGCATAATTATCCAAACGACGACTGTAATGATGATTCGGCACAGAGACCCAAACCGTCGTTTAGTGACATTTCCTTGATATAAATTGCTTTTAGGCATTCAAGGAAATATGCTGCCTAGTTTTATACAGGCATATGTGAGCTTTACGCTCAGCAGAAGACAAAACAAACTGCCACGTCAAAAGCTGTTCTTCATACAGAGCTCGAGGCATGTCTCTGTATTTAATGCTCAGAATGGGGGCAGATCTCTATATTTAATGCACAAGATTTGGTTCTATTTTCAAAGACTGGGTGAGTCATGATTACGGCTAATACGTCCACGTCATCACCTTTGCATATTACGCCATCAGTTTATTTCCAGCTATAGGAGCACGCTGTACGCTATCTCCTTGAAATATGCCACCTGGCTATTTTTAGCTATAAGGAGTACGCCGTATGTTATTTCCTCGAAATACGCCAACTCAGGCTATATTTGTATGGGTGCGTGATAAGGCTATTTGGTCCAGAATACGCTCAAGACCTCAGTCAAGGAAGGAGGATCAGCTACCTTTTACGCTAGCTACCTATCCATGCAGCATCAGGCTTCTACGCCTATAAGGCTTCTACGCCTATTTGGCTTCTATGCCGACTCTACGCTTACTTGGCTTCTATGCCAACTTAACAACTATTTGGCTTCTACGCCATAGTGACAGTTATTGGCCTCTACGCCAATCTTTTCTACGCGAGGGACAGCTACCTACGTGGCTTGTATGCCGTGATCTTCGCAACAGTTATACGCATTATCTCATCACGGGACACGCGTCACACGCAGAATCAGAATATCGTCTATACGTGGGTGGCAGTTATTATAACCGTCGTGTAAAAAGTACCATACTCTCCACTGTCCGGCTTCTACGCCGACTGGATGGTTACTGTCACTAAAACCCTATAAATAGATACCTCTATTGACAGAGGTCGAAAGGTCGCAAATTCCAGGGTCGAAGATTTGGAGCTGGAGAACTCAAGGTCGGAAATTGATTTTCTTTGAGAGAGAAGAATCCAGAGCATAGACAGAGAGTAGTGATCGACAATTTTGGTATCAAGTATCCACTCCCCTTTGCAATATTTGAAGCTTCTTCTTCTTTTACAGCACTTCTTCATCATCGTGTGGTCCAAGGGACAAAGTGATCGACCGCAGATCAGACTTCTATAGCAATATTTACCCAGATTAAATTTTGTACTTAACATCCTCGTATATGATTAATAATACTTCTTGTTTTAAAACCTAAGAAAGGGTTTCGTATTAACCTAGTTTTTTCTTCCGTTTATTATCAAACACAAGATGGCGACTCTGTTGGGAAAACTTTTTCTTATCTGACGAGAAAGCAATTGCTCAACACGATGTAGTATCAGTAGAATCAATGAAGAAGACCTTGGTCGTCCAATTCGAGCAATCAGCCTATGAAGATATGCTTCGAGCAGGAAATAGCTCTCACTCTCTCTCTGTCTAAGACAATAGGAAACTGCATAAGGTGTGGATGCCCCGGACATCCCCTACCATTCCTGCCGACTCTCTGATCTCTCCGACCAACGAGGTTGTAGCATCGCTCCCTCCGCGCCTTGCGCATAAAACACAGTCTCCTGTCGCTGACGGGGCAGACAAAACTTCTGGCAATGCCTTAGCGCCAATCCAGAAGTCCACTTCGTGCCTTGCGCGTAAAACTCAGTCTCCCGTCGCTAGCGGGACAGACAAAACTTCTGGCAATGCCTCAGCGCCAATCCAGAAGCATACATTGCGCATTGCACATAAAAAATCGTCTCCCGTCGCTGATGGGACAGACGTAGTTTCTGACAAGGCCTCAGCGCCAAGTCAGAAAATTCAAATATGTTCCGTGCGTAAAAATATCTCTCTCACTCAAAAGGAGGCAGAGAGTCTCAGTAATCTCCGCAAGGGAAAACAAGTGGCGGATTTTCCGACTTCTCGGATTGTACGCCATCAAGAGAGGAGTCTGCCCGCTCTTCAAATTATGTGGAACGCTGACAGCCGATTGAGGACTTTCTCAGTTTTACGCCAACCTGAGCAGAGTTCCAAATTATGCCAGAAGAAGCCCCTCGGCGTAAAAAAGACCCAGTCTGCGGATAGATACGCTCCTCGAGGATCAAGTGCTTATGGCTGAACTGCTATATATAGATGGTAGAAAAGGGTTGGGGTACCCAATATCCGCATTCCAACTAATGTAAAAGGGAGGAACAAACCTTCTTCCTCTTCTTCTTCTGCTAATACTCTTGACTTGCGTGAATTTCTGATCCAGAAACGTAAAGACAGGAGTCATAAACAGGCTTCAGTTCCCCTAACTGTCAAACAGGGAGAGATCATATGGGAAGATGCATCAACATATAATGTCATCATGATATATGGACCATATGAAAATTATGCCTTTATTGTTCCTCCAACTCGCGACGACTACCATCCAATACTCTTCAGTCGCATGCGGAGCAGTTCGATTGTACAAGAAGAGTTTTGTGAGTCTGAGGGTGGCAAAATGCAAATCCACAGGTATAGCCCACAAGCTTTGAAGATTATACAAAGCATGGGTTATGATTTGAAGTTGAAACAAGGCCTCAACTATGGAAAAGGTAGACGAACACCGTTGCATAGTAATCCTTACTGTCAACAAACTCGTTTTGGGTTGGGGTACACTGCATCTCTTGCAAATTCCAAACCTTCAGAGTCTGATCCTATATAATCAGAGGCAGGTCCATCTAAATCAACTTCAGGGGTCAAATGCCATGACATGTCTGGGGGTAGTCTACCTCGACAAAACAGAGCAGCATCCAAAGCTGGGGGTAGAATTCCCTCAGAATCCGAAGATGATGCAACGATGACGATCTTCCCGGAAGACCGTAAAACTCAAGCACCGGGAGCCCGAAGGCCAAAAGGGACTTTCTTATTCAATGAAGATGACATCATTGAAATCTTCAATATGTTGATGAAGGAACACAAACTTCGGCTACCCAATATCAGATACCCTGAGAGGGCTGACAAAATCGATGACCCAGATTATTGTCTCTTTTATCGGTATATTCATCACCCTACAAGGGCCTGCTATGTACTAAAAAGGAGAATTCAGGAGTTGATCGATGCCAAGGTCATCATTCTGCATCTGTAAACGAGGGAACGATCACCGCAAATTGATTTTACTTTAACGTGACAATTTGCTCCCTCAAGAAAATACCGGATGATGAATCCCTAAAGTTTCCCCAGTGGATTCTTCAGGACTATCCCTACTCAAGAAAATCACTCCACAGTAAATTTTGCGGATAGGAGTTCACATCTATATTACCTCTGAACTATTGTCCAAATATTTCATTATTTCCCCAGCTGGGTTTGTCATGTTCATATTACCTCTGAACAAACCTTCCTAGTTTGGCCATCGATTATCACGTCTATATTACCTCTGATATCGGTTGTCATCTCAACTTAACACCCGTACTTAACTCTAAGTACACCAGTGATGTTGAGTCCACAAAAACTGCCATGTCCATATTACCTCTGAGCAGATATGTACCTCCATCCCCAATGGAGTCATAATTCAAAAGTTTGTCATGTTCATATTACCTCTGAACAAACTTTTTAAGTTTTCGTCTATCGATTATCATGTCCATATTACCTCTGATATCGGTTGTCATCTCATCTTAACGCTCGTACTTAACTCTAAGGACACTAGTGGTGTTGAGTCCACAAAAACTACCATGTCCATATTACCTCTGAGCAGATATGTACCTCCATCCCCAATGGAGTCATAATTCAAAAGTTTGTCATGTTCATATTACCTCTGAACAAACTTTTTGAGTTTTCGGCTATCGATTATCATGTCCATAATACCTCTGATATCACTTTCACCCTAGCCTATCATATTCTAAAATAATGGGCCCACAAAGTCAGAAAATGTGTCTTTATTATCTCCGAGAAATTACAGAAGAAATAAGAAGTACATCATTTGGGAGGATCCGTCAAATCACGGATCTGCTGCGCTAGTGCGGACATCTTCTCATTTCTGGAGCTTAAAACGGTAGCGCGAGCCCGCTCCAACCTTGCCTCCTCATTGTTCAAGGCAGACATTTCAGACCAATGAAGTACAAAAATCTGCGTGGATGACACCCACATGTGCCAGGTTCTGCTGAGACGCCTCCCTTCGGTCATTCAGCATATCTCGAGCTGCCAACAAAGAAAGAGCATTCTTCTTGGCCTTAGCGAGGTCGTCTTCCAATTTGCGGATTCTCGTTGTCTCTGCCTCATAATCGGCCTCGCACTTGGCCAGCTGGGGAATGACATACTCCAATGCGGCATGCTCCTCATTCATCTCTTTCTGTTGAGGCTCGATGGACTTACTCAGAGTTTCCATCTCCCCAACAAACCTAGCAGTCAAAGAGTCATATTCAGCCTGGACCAAGTCATCAATGTTGCCCTGAGATAATTGCAAATAATTATTAATGGGTTATTCTAAACCATTAACTATCTGCTCCAGTGTATCAGCTCTCCCAGCGTTGTTGAAATCTCTGATCGACGCTATCATAAACTGGGAGGACCTCCTCAGAGCCTTAAAACCTAGATTCTTCGTCAACACCATTGATATCAGTGTATTCAAAGTGGTATAGAAAATACTAGTATACTGCTCAATCAGCATGGCGAAATCAGATTGGACGCTAGGAGTGGCTGCAATATCGGAGAATCCCCTTCCAGGAACGACTGCAGAGGGTGTCATCACAGTCGTCGCTTCAGTAGAGGGTGCGATAAAGGTAGAGGCACCGACAACGACCGAAGTGGCTGGCGTACTCAAAGGAGGCATAGTTGTAATGACAGGCTCATCCTCCTCTCGAGATATCTGAACCATTTCGGGCGAGCTGGCACCCAAAAATATTTCCCCTTAAAAGTCGGGCACCTCCATGTCATCGACAGGAGCTGAAACAAAGCCAAAAGTTGCGTCGACGCTGCCCTCCCCGTAGAGTCTTCCCCTGAAAAGAAGACAAGAGAAAGTTAATATCAACATGATGTTAATTTTTATAAAAGAGGCATAAAGACGATATTTACCCATGGCCGATGGTATATATGGCGCTTTTGCAGCTAGTACAGCTAAATTATTTCTTAATGATGCTAAGCGAGCTGTCATACCCGGAGAAGGGGGTGTGCCAACTGACACTGGCAGGTATTCTTCCAGGTCTTCACCGAGATCCACTCGAGGCTCATTGGGTGGAATCTCGCTGGGTATACTTACAGACGCGGCAGGGGTTTCTCCCGTTGCTGGTCTGGATAAAGATATTCTTATTTGGCTTGGCCCCGAAGTCGATCTCGTACCACTACCTGAAGCGGTAGCAGCGACAGCAGCCTCGAGCAAAGATTCTCCGGCACTGCCAGTCGGAATTGTGGAGGTTCCCTCTCTAATAGGCGAAGGATCTCTAGTCAAAGAATCATCCCCGACAGGGGAAACAACAGGCTCACTACGAGGAGCCTCATGGCTGGAAGTCCTGACAGGACCACAAACAGTCTTCTTTTTCTTGCGAGGGGAAGTCTCCTTCAGAACAGGAGACCTTCGCTTACCAGGGATAACCAGAGGCCCTGCAGGCGGAGGTATTTCACCTCTCGGTACTGTCAGCAAAAACTCATCTGGAGCGACAGAGTCTTCATCTTCGTTAGAGGAAACTGATAGGATTTTCTCTCTTCCAGCGGACTTAGAAGAGGGAATCCTAAAACTCCCACGCATATCAAAATTGTGATGGAAGGTATTGGTTGCCACATAAAACTGGGCGTACGAATGGAGGATGCGCAACTCCATGGAGAGAGAAGTCGCGGGCACAGTAAAGGCCGCCCCAGTATAACCCATTATGAATTATCGCCATCCTCTTGCTCCATCAATAAGTCTACCCCTGGACTTGCAGCTGGTGATGGCATTGCCCACGTGCAATTGATCATACCCAAACTGCCTGGCGAACCGACTAGGCAGGTAGGGCTCCAAGAAGCAGTAGTCTTCACTTATGTACAATAAATGGGAAGGTCTAATGCAGACCACCCAATAAAAAGCTTCAGGAGAAAGAACGGTCTTCCCTTCACCTGAATCCTGAAGCTTGCTCCCCTGTTGATTGAGATGTACAGTGGGGACGATACAGAAGAGCTTCCAACTGTGAGCAAAATTTAATGTCCGCCGACAGTCTACGACGTTGGTCACGTTCCAGGTGGAATTCTTGTAATTCAACAAGAAATTATTCCTCGAACTACTGGCAGAGCCGGGAGACATCACTCTGGGGTTATGAAGAATTAGCCATCCCATCAAATACAGGAACGGTAATTCTACCCTGGGAAAGCTGTCACACCGTGTTTCATCGGCAAGGAACCCATCAGTAATGGCCCTCAGGCCAGCTTGTATCCGGCATACCATGGCAGGGAGCAAGTCCAGTCTTGCCCCAAACACCAAACAAACTACAGGCCATAAGGTGTTACGGTGAATGCGATCCGAAGATGCAATGCCTGGTACTACCAGTCGGCGTAACCATACAGAGAGGAAGCCAGCCAGTTGAGCTTCCCTTGACAGAGGCCTGCGGCAATGCCTCAAATAACTGTAGGCTTTAGTGCCTGCAGGATATTTCCCTATCCCTTCATCAAGAACCCGATTTGAAGCCCCAGCGTCTTCAATAAGATCATCGACTACTTGAGCATTAAGCATGCTCAGAAGGCTCAAAGGCTTATCCCTGCTATCTACGACTTTGTCGGGCTTAGCGTCTCTTGCATGATGAAAGAAGAGATAGGATGCCCATTTGTTAGTATGAGCCAAATCAGAGGGCTCATTATAGAAGGTGGTGCACGCAAGATAGTGGCTCATCAGCTCCTGGTACACTGCCACTACCCGAGGGTTGTATCCTCCAGCTCCCGGTTTGTGGGAACATACTCTTCATAAGGAGTATCCCCCATTGGCAGTCTTGAAATCTCTGCCATTTCGTGAAGGGCCAATCCCAACTCCCCTAGCAGAGTGGCGAAAGTCCCAGTGAGCGAAATATATTGCTCCATCAAAGCCAAGAACAGGTTGGGGTTGAGAGGTAACCCAACACTGGTAGCACTCACAGCCGTGTACAGACCAATGCTCTCCAGCTCCGTCTGAAAGTTTTTCAGGGCCCAGGTAGACAAATGAACACATCGAAGGTTTGAAGGGCTAACCCACCCATTGGTCCGAGGATTAACCTTGGGGTACACTCCTCCATGCCCCATAAAGTCATTGCAAAAAGTCGACAATTGGACTGGTTGGAGCAGTGAAGTATCTTCACTCGGAATACTGCCCGGAAACAATCCCTTGAAAGGCATCACAGGGCCTGAAGGGTAGCTCACAAATAATCCTTGGTCGGACCCTTTCTGATAAAATATCGTCCCCGGCTGGCCGTAAAGATTAGGGGTCAGGGTCCACGACATCTTCCTTGGATGCGTAGCATGGAAGAATGCCGAGATAGGGTAATCTCTAAGCATCTTGGGCAGGTACATGACCATGCCCCCAACAGTAAAAATCAAATCTTCCTTCTTGGGCTTCATCTGGGATTGTTTATCAATCATATCCCCGAAGAGAAAAGCTAGTTTTATGTATTTTGCCCCGTCTATATACGTCAGGGGCTCTCCGTTGATCATGCTCAACAGCATTCGCTCTTCTTGAGACGATATCAGGATTCCCCTTCCTCCAGGATACTGGGGTCCAGAAATAGGAAATGTCACATGGGACAAATCCTTCAGGTAATCGGAGTTCAGCATCCCAACAGCAGAACCCATCACCTCAGCCAACGGAGGTATCTGCAAGTTAACTACAAAGCGCAAGAAAAATATGTCAGTTTCTATACTAGACCTCACAATCTTGCAGCTTATGCCAAAGAGCAACAGTCTATGCTTTTACGCCAAGACTGTAAAAACTTGAGTTTTTTACGCTGGAATCTCATTCTTAGACGTAAAATTCAAGATTGGCAGTATACACAAAAATCTAACAGTCTGTGTTTTATGCCAGACTGTCAAAGTTTGAGTTATTACGCCAGAATTTTCATCCAGGGCGTAACACCCAAAATTTGTAGTATACGCCAAATTTTGACAGTCAAAGCTTTTACGCCAGACTGCAAAAATATAGAGTTTTTACGCTGACACATTAGGAATATGGGCGTAAAAGATAAAACATCTCTGTGCATCATCTTCCTCGAAGAGACTCTCAGCATAGAAGATAACCTAACGCGTTCGTGTACAACGTGTGCGAAGGGTTTTCTTCATTTTTGTCGTCCCAAAAGCTTTACCTATAATGCCCGGTGCACAGCTTGATGGTGGGACACTTTGTTCCGAGCGAGATTCGCTCTGCCCGATAAGAGTCGCTCTTGCTTCGGCAGAAGAGCGAGAAGAGGAGGCAGCTTTCTTTTCCTTGGTGGTGGAAGATTATTTCGATGCCATTGCTAAAAACTTAGAGTGCTCAGAGAAGAAACGAAGAAGAGCTCTCAAAGAAACGAAAGTTTTTCTTTCGCAAAAGACAGATAAAAATTTTTCTCTCTGAGGATCTTGGGGTACTTATAGAGTTCAGATAAACTCTTCGAATCTCTAACCAAATCCGATATTTAATATTCGGTTATGATTGGGGACTACGTCAGCCTATTATTCAGGGAAGACGGACAGTCAGCGAATTCAAAAAGTTTTTCGTGCAGAGCAGATTCGTGATTTTTATGCCAAGGAGCTTTTTACGCTCGGGAAGCTACAAATCTACGATTTTACGCTCAGAGGCTATAAGTCTACGGTTTTACGCCCGAATGCTTTTACGCTCGGTAGCTTTTACGCTCGAGAGGCTACAAACCTACGACTTCACGCTCAGAGGCTACAAATATATGATTTCACGCTCAGAAGCTTTTTACGCTAAGAGGCGACAAATCTACGACTTCACGCTCGAAATTTTTCTTCTCAGAGGCTATAGATCTACAGTTTTGAGCCCGGATGCTCTTATGCTCAGCAGCTTTTACGCTCGAGAGGCCACAAACTTATGATCTTACGCTCATATACACTACGGATCTATGATTTTCCGCATATCTTAAAATACGCAGGCCAGAGTATGCGTATATCTGAACAATTCTCAAAGCGGCCAATCACAAGGGTTCACGCAGAAGATGCTCCTTCTTGGTCTTAAAATATCCCGAGTACCCAAAGCACACAGAGTTCAGCATTGAAAATGACTCTTCTCCTTGGTCGATTGGAAGTTCATCCAAAACCCAGTCAGAATATTTTCTCTACAGTTCAAGATGGCGACTCAGTTTTGACAGCCATTTCTTGCCTTATTTCAAGGGATTTTTGGGAAATCATTCTTGAAGATGATGGTCTGAACAAGAATTCTTCTTATCAGAGAAGTGACAGTTAATAATTCTACGCAATTTCTCGTTCAAAACAGCAGAACAGTTTGAATATTCGACTTAAATGCTAAGCAGCTTTCTGCGCATCTTCAATTATGCGTAAAAGACAGGACGAGACCAGATACTCTTTCTATTAGAGTCGGCGTAAAGTTATTCAGACGTGTCGAAGCTACACATGTTCAGACTTCATCACAACAAAGAATATGGTAAATTATCAGATGCGTAAAAGAAGACGATTTTATTAATCATGATTACATATGAGGGAAATCCAGTCTACAAAGGGTTTTTCATCTTCTTGATTAAATATAAGAAAAATCCCGTCTACAAAGGGTTTCTTATCCTTATTTAAAGATCACGCCCAGAATATGTTCTGTCAGGTTCTCGCATTGGTAGAGATCTTTATCCGTATTCTTCAGCAGTTAGTCGGTTTCCGCGGCCGATTAACAAGAAAATGATCAATGGCGGGAGGATACAAAACTGGGCCTATATAAATTATTCAAGAGCCCATCCTCCATACGCCATGACAGATTGAGTTGAGGTGTTAGACCCAACTCAATACTGGAAGACAGGGCTAGTTTGTCTGCCCTCGTCCACCAACGGCGGGAGAAAATACATCTTGCAAGCTGTATGGTCGAATGTGACCCTTTCTCTCTCTTGGACGAATCGTCATATGAAGTTGCTGATTATCCCGAGCAAAGGAAGCTATGATATCCTTCCATGACCCATCGTTGCAGAGGACATTTGCTCGAAGATGTCTTCTTTTTCGGCTCCTTATATGCTGGAAGAACATGATCTTCTTCTTCCTCAAGTCGACCCGACGAACACCGGCAATCATCTCTGTGTGGTGAAGGAAATATGGGTAGAACAGGTTAACTCATCAGCCTTTTTATAGGCAAAAGAGAACACACCGAATCCCAACAAACTCTCAAAAATTTGCCAAGAAATCAGCCTCGAGAAACGAGTCAGACTTGACCGTTTCATGCTTCATTCAAAGTGTTTCAAATTACGAAGAATTTGAAAACTTTGAAGGGGGTCTTGTAGAAGCATGAAAAATATGTTGTAGAGTTATACGTAATATTTCAGTGCTGGGCAGCATAAAACATGAATTCAGAGCCATCGGCGTACAACAGGGCTTCATCGCTAGTACAGCGTAAAATATAAGCTCCAGGACAATCCGCGTAATGCAGTATTTCCAGGCTGCTTCAGCGTAAAAAAGTTGTTACATTGCCACATTGGCGTAAAACCTACTCGCTTTTAATGCAGTAGGAAGTCGTGCGGGGAACTCTTCTTATTTCTCGAATGAACCTGTCAGATCATGCAGTGAACCTGACTCCTAACAAAGAGTATTGCACAACTATCTAGACGACGGCTGTAATGATGATTCGGCACAGAGACCCAAACCGTCGTTTAGTGACATTTCCTTGATATAAATTGCTTTTATGCATTCAAGGAAATATGCTGCCTAGTTTTATACATGCAGATGTGAGCTTTACGCTCAGCATAAGATAAAACAAACTGCCACATCAAAAGCTGCTCTTCGTACAGAGCTTGAGGCACGTCTCTGCATTTAATACTCAGAATGGGGGCAGATCTCTCCATTTAATGCACGAGATTTGGTTTTATTTTCAAAGACTGGGTGAGTCATGATTACGGCTAATACGTCCACGTCATCATCTTTGTATATTACGCCATCAGGTTATTTCCAACTATAGGAGCACGTTGTACGCTATCTCCTTGAAATATGCCACCTGGCTATTTTCAGCTATAAGGAGTACGTCGTATGCTATTTCCTCGGAATATGCCAACTCAGGCTATATTTGTATGGGTGCGTGATAAGGCTATTTGGTCCAGAATACGCTCAAGACCTCAGTCAAGGAAGGAGGATCGGCTACCTTTTACGCTAGCTACCTATCCATGCAGCATCAGGCTTCTACGCCTACAAGGCTTCTATGCCTATAAGGCTTCTACGCCTATTTGGCTTCTATGCCGACTCTACGCTTACTTGACTTCTACGCCAACTTAACAACTATTTGGCTTCTACGCCATGGTGACAGTTATTGGCTTCTACGCCAACCTTTTCTACGCGAGGGACAGCTACCTACGTGGCTTGCATGTCGTCATCTTCGCAGCAGTTATACGCATTATCTCATCATGGGACACGTATCACATGCAGATTCAGAAAATCGTCTATACGTGGGTGGCAGTTATTATAACCGTTGTGTAAAAAGTGCTATACTCTCTACTGTACGACTTCTACGCCGACTGGATGGTTACTGTCACTAAATCCCTATAAATAGAGACCGCTATTGACAGAGGTCAAAAAGTCGCAAATTCCAGGGTCAAAGATTTGGAGCTGGAGAACTCAAGGTCAGAAATTGATTTTCTTTGAGAGAGAAGAATCCAGAGCATAGACAGAGAGTAGTGATCGACGATTTTGGCATCAAGTATCCACTCCCCTTTGCAATCTTTGAAGATTCTTCTTCTTCTACAGCACTTCTTCATCATCGTGTGGTCCAAGGGACAAAGTGATCGACCGCAGATCAGACTCCTATAGCAATATTTACCCAGATTAAATTTTGTACTTAACATCCTCGTATAGGATTAATAGTACTTCTTGTTTGTAAACCTAAGAAAGGGTTTCGTATAAACCTAGTTTTTTCTTCCATTTATTATCAAACACCATGTTGCCTCATAATTTATCGCATGTACAATTCTGCCAACTGTACTGTAGACTGTCCCAATCTAAAGGGAAAAAAATGTGCTACTTTTGTTAGTTAATCCATTATTACCCAAATTATATCTCGACCAGTCCGAGATCTTGGTAAATCGGTCACAAAGTCCATTGTGATATGTTCCTACTTTCACTCTGGAATAGGAAGCGACTGCAATAACCCTGCTGATCTTTGTTGTTCTACCTTTACTTGTTGACATATCAGACATTGTGATATAAAGCGTGCTATTTTTCTCTTTATTATGTTCCACCAAAAGTGTTGCTTGATATCTTGGTACATCTTCGTGCCTCCCAGATGAATGGACTACCAGAAACTGTGTGCTTCAGTCATAATCTTTTTACCAAATATCCCCGCTTGGTACACATAGACGATTCCTAAACCTTAAGTGTTCCGTCCACATGAATTGTCAACTATTTTGGAAGATTGGACTCACATTATGCCCGTAGCTTTTTAATCTTTGGGTCTTCCACTTGAGCTACCTTGATTCTCTCTATCAAAGTAGACTGGATTTGTAAGCTAGCCAGAACTCTTGTATTATGTAAAATCACTATATTGATACCCATCTCCTGTAAGTCTTCTAGAATGTGCTTCTAAGTGGTCAATATTAATTTTTTACCTTTTCTGCTAAGTGCATCAGCTACTATATTAGCCTTGCCCGGATGATACTGAAGTTCTACGTTGTAGTCTTTCAACAACTCTAACCACCTCCTCTACCGCATGTTCAGGTCCTTCTGAGTGAACACATATTTTAAACTCTTATGATCGGTGAATATCTCCACATGATCACCATATAAGTAGTTCTTCCATAGCTTAAGCGCAAACACCACTACTAAGTCATGAGTCAGATAGTTCTTCTCGTGATCTCGAAGCTGTTGAGATGCATAAACTATTACCCTTCTGTGCTACATCAGTACACACCCATGTACCTAGATAGATGCATTGTAATATACTATGAATCCTCAAGAGCCTGCTGGAAGAGTAAGGATCGGGGCAGAGATTAACTTCTTCTTCAACTTTTCAAAGGTTGTCTGGCATTCTGCTGACCATACAAACTTAACCTCCTTGCGCGTCAACTGAGTCAATGGTGCCGAGATCTTAGCAAAATCTGACACAAATCTTCTGTAGTATCCTGCCAAGCCAAGGAAACTACGCACCTCCGCCACGGTCGTAGGGGTTGGCCAGTTCTCTACTGCCTCTACCTTTTTTGGATCCACTAACACTTCTGCTGCGGAAATAATGTGCCCAAGGAATGATATACGGTCCAACCAAAACTCGTATTTACTAAGCTTCGCATATAACTGGTGATCCCTTAAAGTCTGCAATACTATCCTGAGATATTCTTCATGCTCTTCCTCATTATGGAAATATACAAGGATGTCGTCGATAAATACTACCACAAAGTGGTCCAAGTATGGCATGAAGATACGGTTCATCAAATATATAAACACTTCTGGAGTATTGGTCAATCCGAATGGCATAACTAAGAATTTGTAATGCCCATATAGTGATATCTTACACCCGGACTCGCACCTGATGATATCCTGATCACAAATCTATCTTGGAGAAGACTCCTGCTCTACTCAATTGGTGAAACAAATCATTAATCACGGGCAATGGATACTTGTTCTTTACTGTTACCATATTTAACTGTCTATAATCAATGCATAATCGCGTTGATCCATCTTTCTTCTTCACCAATACCACTGGTGCACCCCATGGTGATCCACTAGTCCGAATGAACTTCTTTGCCTTCAGTTCTTTCACGTATTGATATAACTGGTCAAGTTCTAATGGTGACATTGGATAAACCTTCTGGGATACTGGTTCTATTCCTGGCATTAACTCTATACAGAACTCTACCTCTCTAACTGGGGGTAATCTGGGAAGCTCGTCGGGAAAGACGTCCATGAAATCTTTAACTATTTTGGGTATATGGTCCTCTTCTATTGCTACTACTGCGGTTCTTTATTTATGCTGATCTTCGACTATTCTGCTAAGGATAAACTCCTCTAGACCAGGGACTCTAAATAACAATCTACCCTCATGATAATCTATCGTTGCATGACTGTCTCTCAGCTAGTCCATGCCTAGGATAGCGTCAAAGTTGTCCAAAGAAAACTCGATCAACTTTACAGGTAATAAATATCCACACACTACGACTGGACATGTTAGGCACACCCTACTAACTCCTATGATCCTATTACAAGTGAGTATATCCAACCTCTCTGGTAATGCCTCAAACTCTAATCTGATACGTGTCACAAATTATATAGATATAAATGAGTGCAAAGATCCTAAATCAAATAATACTATAGCAGGAAAAGATGCAACAAAAATATTACCTGCCACTACGTCACCTGATAAGGTAAATGCCTCCCCTTGGCCTCGTCGAGCTCTCTACTGCTGCCTTCCCTGGTATCGTTGTTGTAGTCCTTGTTGATTCTACTATTGTTGTTGTCGGTACAATTGATCCTACATCAACAACAAATGCTGAGCTAAGGGTCGTACCGCTACTGCTGGTCCTCCTTGCTGCACTGCCCTTGGAGATGATAATGCGAGAAACTGATGTACCGACCCTCCTGGTCTCGGCATCGATAGTCAAGTAGCAACCCTATGATCGGGACTTCCATACCTCAAGCATAATCCATTTTTTACCCGAAAAATGTCCCGAGTATAGCCTCCCTTGCCACAATATGTGCAACATATTGGTGGTCCCCGACGCTGTTGTTATTACTGATGTTGCTGCCTTGGTTGCTGCTGCTGAGTTTGTACTAACACTATCGAGGTAACTGGCCTCCTCTGTGCTAATTCATGGATGTGAATGCCAGGGGATGGTGCTGACATTCATGGAACTGGTCCTTCGTCACTGCTTTGTCCATGAGGCCTCTTCCGGTCTACTCTTCTTGATGCCATCCTCTGGGAGGTTAGCTCAATCTTCTTGGCCGCTATTAATACCGCCTTAAAAGCCTGGTAGTCATGCACCTCTACCATCTATAAGATCAAGTAAAGTCCTTGCTGGGACCTCATTGCAGTCTCCAACTCCGTTGCCACCATAGTTGGAGCAAACCTACTCAATCGGCAAAAATCTATAGCATAGCCGTCTATAGTCCTACCGGCCTGTTTGAGATTAATGAATCTCTGATGCAGTTCACACTCAGCTACAACTCTGAAGTATTTAGCCCTGAACCGGGTCCTAAAATTTCCCCACAAAATAGGATGCCTCAATCCAACCTCCATCGAGGCTCCCCAATCCCGTGCAAGATCCTGAAGCTGTAAGCGGACCTGGTCAACCTGCTCTTCTACCGGAACCTTAGTCGTAGCCAAGATGGTCTCAATATCCTAGAGCCAATCATCTATCATGATGGCGTCCTCCATGCCATCGAAATATTTAGGCTTCAGTTTGCAAAATCTAAGAGATGCCCCATAATCTGTTCTCCCGCCTCGTTCTATGGTCGTTTGTAACCCTTGGTTCAACATAATATTATGTTCTTGTTGTTGAAGCTGTTGACGTTGTTGTTATTATTGTTGTTGTTGCCATACCACCATCTGGTATTGTTGGGTAGCCAATATTCCATGGATAATCTCTAACAAGGCTGGGTATCTAATACTACCGGTACTACGGGAGGTACGGGAATATCTGGATCCCGTTGCTCTATCGCATCTATCATTGGCTTAACTTGAATCCCTGGCTGGGGTTCTACAGGAACTCGTTCTACTGACAACCCTGCCTCTTTTGTTACTGCAACATCTGGGGGAGGGAAAACCGTAAAGAAGAGCACAAAATACATCAAGCACAGAACAAGAAGGAACAAGGAAACAACCAACTGGATAATTCAAGCTGAGTATCGAAGATGACGACTTCAGAATTTTAAGTAGGATCATATTTGATTGAGACTCCTATGACCATGACACCCCACAAGTCCGAAGAATGGACCTGCATGGGCCACCACTAAAACTTTGTCATGCCCCAATACCGGAATACGAAAACGAACATGGACAGCTACCCCGTACAAGGTACTATACGTCATACGATGATCACGGCTTTAATAAGACAATGTGGTGCATGCTACAATCAAGTCACTTAGGATCACACAAACAGCTATGTCTCAATCAATCAAAGAAGAAACAATAAGCATAGAGCATATGTGATAAAGCAATAAGGGTCCCAAACGCTTTCTCAAAATATTCTGGAGACCAGCTGTACAAAATAAGAAGCTAGTAGAGTAACAAAAGTACATAATAGTATTACAACTACCGTATGATTTATATACAGTCATAAAAAGAAAACTAAATATCTAGACATGCCGGCTAACAAGTGCTGGTGGTTAAACGCCCAAAAGAGTAAAATGTACAATAACGAGGAAGGAAGAAAAAACCCACTCGTTATCCTCGACGGCAATATTCCTGGTGTGCTCCATAAGTTGTAGGAAACCACGTTGGTTCCTCGGGTGCCGGCTCAAAACCTAGCCATGCAAAACCAGTGGGGTTAGATACCAAAAAGCAAGTACCACAAAGGAGGCACGAAATAGAGAAACAAAAGCCCAAGTAATAGATAGGTATATATATAAGTTTTGTGTCGTAATTTGGGTCAACATCCTTTCCTAGCACAATGGACCAACCCTACAATTAAACAAGGACAATGGTTGAACCATCACATTATGACTATCCATGTCCCTAGTCTACTAACAAAAATAATATAATCACAACCAAGTCCAGTTATTATAAACGATCATTCAATTGTACGGCTTGTTATTGTAGAGTCTGAGGCTATCTCAAAAATAATGCATAATAGGTATCCTTAGATCACGCCACTGCCTAACATGGGCTAACCGAGCCAATAAATGAATATATACGCACTTCACAAATTGCACTAGTTTTCCATAGGGCCACTTTGCTAAATCACGGTATTAGCGGTTTCAGTGCTCCTATAGGGAGATAATGGCTCGACATATTTATAATAGGTCAGATACTGCACTCTACTAAGGCGGATGATATACAATATCTGTGGTGGCCAGCCCGACACTAGAAGGTTCGTTTGCATGATCTCGGGATACCGTTGCCTCCCCATGATCTACAGATTTTTGTTGCCTAATTTACCCTACATTGCATTGAAATCTCAGGGCGTGGTCGCAAGAGAATTTTTCATAAGATGTAGTGCAGAGTATGGACATGCTAGATACGAATCCATGTAAAGATCAAAAGTTTATTCTTGGATTCACCTGAACGTGTATACAACATTCAGCAATCCATGTCCTAGCCATGCTTTGGTACTTGACTCGCATATCATGTCCGTGCTGGAAAAAAAAAATATAGTATCACGTATTCACAAATTATAGGAGGCATTCTTGATGCATAACCTAAACATGGAAATCACTTAACACGTAACACTTTATGTCGTACCTCAGTGCACATTTAGATCATGTACACTTAGCACACAATAATTGTATCATCACAGATACGAGAAATTGAGTCGAGGTTACCAAACTTAATAGTTGGTCACATAAATCATTATCACTGGTACATATAACTCATGTCATGCGCATGGCTGGTAAGTCACTTATCACATAGTCTAGTTCCTCATAGGATCTTAGTTCACATGATTGCATCAGACGCATAGTCAGTTCTAGCACATGGTAATGTCATGTGCATAGGTAGTATAGCAACTTGGCGCGTGGGCTAAGTATTAACATGGTCGGGTCTAATACATAGTTAATTCAAGCACATAATTACACTTAATCCATATACACTTGTAATTTCTACAATCAACACATGAGATCATAAGGTCCAATAAAAATTCAAAATCAAGATTGTCACATTTTAGAAAACTAGGCATAACTCTTTCATCCGAACTCCAAATGAGGTGATTCAAAAAGCAAAATCATACCAAATTTAATACTCTAACTAGGGAACTACTAGTTTCAAAAATAATAAGTTTTAATAGATCAAAACCATGAAAAACTCATGAAACCCATAAAAAAACGAAGTTGAAAATGTCCATCTACACTAATCCATCCATCAAAAACTTAGCTCCAAGTATTATATGCTAAGAATTACACCACAAGCATAATGAACTAATAATATGGAGGGTTTCTCCATTTCTCATGCAAGGTGTACTTGCCTATGGAGGGAGGGAGAAAAATAAAGAGAGAGAAAGGAAATAAAAGAGAGAGAGAGAGAGAGAGAGAGAGAGATTTTGGTATATATATATATATAAGGAGGGTTGAGGTTTAGACCATGGGTTCAATTCATAGCTGTCACGACCCGCACCCGGATATTCGGGCACGAGTGCGTGGGTACGTCCAGCCTACGCCGCAGTGTCGGCGGTAGTACACTGTCTAGGTCATATCCATAATTAAATTAAACTCTAGCCCATTCACAATAATTAAATAGACAAGGAAAAATAACAGGAAAAGGAATGCTAAGATTTCATGAACAGAATGTGACAATCAGATCCAGAGTTATTACAAAACCAGAAATTAAATCGGGGACAAACCCGATTACTAGGATGAAAGGAAATAAATAACTACTGTTAACTACTCCGCAGGAGTAGTCTCCTGTGTGGGAACCGGCTCCGCAACTGTATCACCTGCTGCCTCATAGGGGCCATAATAGGTGGGGGCAAGGTTCTCATCATCGCCTAAATCAATGGATCAAGTCAGGAAAGGAGCAAAGTACACAATGCACAACAAGAGTTAAACTAAATATTTGTGACAGGTAGAAAAGAACTGACTAAGCATCATGTTGAGAATATGCATAAATAAGTAGTAAAATTAACTGATAATTAATGCTATAAATCAGAACTATAAGTAAAACATGATTAATTGCTATAAACCAGGAATATGAGTAAAACAGGAATAAAATGAGACAGGAAATGTAACTATAACAAGACAACAAGAACTACAACACGACGAGAAACTATGTGCGTGAACTTGTGTATTTAGAATACATAGTTGGCATGTAGGGGTTTATAAGGCTAATAAGGCACGCCATAGGTGGCTAGCAGTCAGGAATAACAAGTATAAGGCTGAGAGTACAGTCGCGTACCCACAGCTAGCAGTCACGATAAGGGAAAAAGGATAAACTACATGCCTCCTAGTATTCTCCCACCCGACATAAAAAATAAGACATGAAATCCCAAAATCTAACACTAAATGAAATCATCAATGGCACTAGTAAAGCAAGGAATTAATTATCACAATATAAAAATTAAACTTGAAGTGCAGGTACTTGCCTGATGTTTGGATCCAATTACAGTTTTGTGTCTCGGGGAAATTTCCAGAAATGTATCCAGATGCTGAAATAAACATTACCATCATGCTCAGAAGATATCAAATAGCTAGAAACGCCTGTCCTTGGGTCTAATTTGGAGACAAGGGCAAAAATGACAGTTTCGGGTCAAAATGGGGTCCGCATGTGGGCCCGCTTGCACCAAAAAACGTGTCAGGGTCAAAGGTCTCCAAATTCACCAAACTTAGTGTCAACGGGTCAGGAACGATGATACGAACCCAAGGAACTTCCAGAATTGGATTCCGATGAGCCGATCATAAAATCGTCCGTCGAGCGGGACATGTGGGGCCCACGACACGCGATTTCGTCAACGTTCTCAGAATCGAACCAAACTTGGGTCACAGGACCAGCGTATCGCTACGAGTCCGATGGCACAAGTTTCGTTTTGATCCGACGTGTGTACAGGAAGTTAGGGCTTGATTCAGAAAAGGCAGATACAGGGCGGTGTCCGCGGATACGCGTTGACCCCGGTGTGCACGCACACCCGAATCGACTTCCGCAAAATCCCACACGTCCGTATCAACGCTGCGTACGTATCTGTGAAGACCGCGCGCGACTAAGTCGTCCCGTTTGGCACGGCGTACCCAGTTCCGGGGTGAATCGGGTCGATATTTTTCCTATTTTTAGATCGCGGTGTGCGATCACCACAGGAGGCGATGCCCCGAGCGGTTTGTCCGGGCACCGAGAGGTTCATACAGGCTTCGCAACACAATTTACGGAATTGAAAATGGGGCAGCGAGGAGAAAGATATGAGTACCTGAACAGGGCTCGAGAAACCGGAAAAACTGTGTCCGCATCGTGTCCGACACGTGTCGACACGAAGAATTGGAATTAAGGTTAGGGTTTGCTGAGTTCAGGCGGCGGGCGGCCGGCGGAGGGCTGAGCGACGCTGCTGGGGGAGGAGGAGAGGGCCGTGGGCGAGGCGAGGCGGAGCACGGCGGCGGCGAGGGGGTTCTGCGGTGGTCGACGGGGAGAAGGGGAGGGGGCTTTTTATAGGAGGGAGGAGGCCGGCCAAGGCTAAGGGGCGAGGGGGTCGTGGAGGGCGTGGCGCTCGCAGCGGCGTGCGGAGCGGCTGTCGGCGGATGCGACGGAGGGGAAGCGGTCAGCGGCGAAGGCGGGGAGGACGGGTCAGGGGTGAGGGGGTGATGGGTTAGCGGGTGCGGGTCGGGTGCGGGTGGACCCGACCCGACCCGCTAGGCGGGTCGTGGGCTGGGCCGGGGTAGTGGGCCGCGGGTTGGGCCAAAAAAATGGGCCAGGAATTAAAATAATAATAATAATAATAATAATAATAATAATAATAATAACAATAATAATAATAATTAATTAATTAATTAATTAATTAATTAATAAATAGTTTTTAAGTGTTTTAAATTAGGTCCGGGGCCCAATAAATTCTAGAAAAATTATCCTAAGTCCAGTTTTTCATTTTACACCCAAAAATATTATTTTCATAATATTTTAATGTTATTTATTATCAATTAAAAATTATGTAATAATTCAAAACCCTAAATGTAATTACAGAAAATTCCCAGAAAATTCCAGAAAATTGCGAAAAATCCAATTTTAATATTTTTTGAAAAATCAGGGCTTACAATCTACCCAACTTATAAAAATCTCGAAATTTAAAATATGGTAGGGTTCTCTCTATCCAATCTTATTTGATTACAGTCTAACGGGTTTCTCTCAGGTGAACGTTGCGGTCGCTACCCAACTTAGTATTTTACCCATATATCCTCTAAGGCTAATACAACTAGTAAAGCTATGTCCCAACTTATTTAATCATGGTATTGAATCTTTAAGTTTTTAACACCAACACATCACCTATGGTATTTCCTTAATCATGTATAAAGGGTCATCATCAATGCGACCAGTCTGTGGGGTATATCTAGTACTATCTATATATCAAACTTATACCAAGCACAAGATTTTGTCTTTCCGAAATAAGGGAAGACGAGGATCAATAATAAAGGGTTCAAGGGCGAGGTGATAGAACAGAGGTATAGGGATCAAGGCATTTAAAGAATTCTAATGGGAATTGTCAAGCGGTTATGGATTGAAATTCTATTCTGGTAATCATTTGTTCGCATGCTCGTATTAGTACAGTTATGTAACTGATACGATATGCTCGGACATATTTAGGGGGCAAGTATACTAGTCAACTATATATCTCAATCCACGTAAAGTAGTCGTGCGAAGTGCGAATCAAAATGCACTAAGGTTGATCAGACCGTAATACACTGATTCTGAATAGACACTTGTATTAGTGGGGTTGATCAGGCCTCAATAATACATGTATCATGAACAAGCCCGATAAAGAGTAAGCTTGCCAAAACTAGGCTATAAAATAGCAGCATGAGTCAAGTACAGTAAAATTAAGTACGCTAGATGATGATGAAGGAAGGTACAATTTATTTAAGTTCATAAAATAATACACAATAAGCATAATAGCAAAAGACTCTAAAATCTCTATATTTATCAAATTTAAAAGCATACCAGGTTATTTAGCAAGTTCAAAATTTCTAGGTTGGGGCTGAGGTCACGAACCAATAGGCACGAGTTAAACAATACTAGAAAAGGTATCTACGAATCACTTACGCGCATTAGCTGTTCCCAGAGTCTGCGCGTTCTCCACGGTCATCACGTAAGCTTGTCCGCATCCTAGAGCAGCGGGACAGTCCCTCACTTGATGTGCTGTTGAGCCACAATATAGACAGGCACCTAGTCTCTTCCTACAAACTTGCCAGGTGTGACCTTGTTTTTGACAAAAGCCACAAGTGGGAACTCGTTGGTTCTGTCCTTGAGCTTGGGGTTGGGGTGCTGTGGCTCGAGGGAGAGGACGCTGGGTTTGCTGCGGGGCCCTCTGCTGTGGTTGTTGTTGGAATGGGCGTTTGTGGGGTCCCATACTTCTAGTATCTCTCTCCCGCTTTAGTCTATGCCCCATGTCTCTCTCAACACCTTGTGCCACACTCAAGATTTCCTCGTATGTACGAGCTCGGCTAGTGGTGACAACAAGGCGGATATCAGGAGACAATCCCTTCTTGAATCTGCGGGCTCTATCTTCAGGGGTACGAACCATAGATTCTGCAAAGTGGCTCAGCCTGCTAAATTCAGCAGTGTACTCATCAACAGAAAGGTTACCTTGCTCCAGCCTCTCGAATTAACTTTTGAGAGCTTCCCGAGCCACTTCGGGATAGAATTTCTCTTTGAACAGCCTCTTGAAGTCCTCCCAAGTGAGATCAGGAGCAGATAGTTGAGGTTCATCTCTAAACCAGGTTCGAGCTATGTCAAACAGTTGCAGGCTTGCAGATTCCACTTTAAGATCATCAGGGACCCGAGCAGTCTTCAGGAGTCGCTCCACATTCTCTATCCATTCATCGGCATAGAGAAGACCTTTAGTCCCATAGAATTCCAGGGGTTTAAGGTTCTTGAAGTCCTTGGCGCTTCCTGGCCTCTTGTGTGGTGACTCCTGGGACCGAAGAGCGTCCGAAAGACTAGTTCGTAGCAGGGTAGTCTGTTCTTTCTGGGATTCTACAAGTCCCTGGAACACTCCGAGTAGCTGTGCCCCATCCAGAGTAACTGTCGGAGTAGTTGGAGGGGAGGGAACGCAAGAGTTTCAGGCACAGTCTGCTCGGCGGGTTCGAATGTGCTTCCTACTGTATTCCTTGTCTGAACCATTTTGGAAGATTAAGGGATAGAAAGATTAGAATAGATTACTTGGAAATCAAGGGCGATAGGAAAAAAAATTGACTAGGACTGATATCAAGATTTGAAATAAAAGATCCTATTCTGTGAATGAGCTTTTTCCTAAAATCCTCAATCTTATTGCAGGCATGTTCGGTCCCAAAGTTGAAACCGAACAATTTAGTCGTGGACCTGCATGGGCCACCACAAAAACGTGTCACGACCCGCATCCGGATATTCGGGCACGAGTGCGTGGGTACATCCAGCCTACGCCGCAGTGTCGGCAGTAGTACGCTGTCTAGGTCATATCCACAATTAAATTAAACTCTAGCTCATTCACAATAATTAAATAGACAAGGAAAAATAACAGGAAAAGGAATGCTAAGATTTCATGAACAGAATGTGACAATCAGATCCAGAGTTATTACAAAACCAGAAATTACATCGGGGACAAACCCGATTACTAGGATGAAAGGAAATAAATAACTATTGCTAACTACTCCGCAGGAGTAGTCTCCTATGTGGGAACCGGCTCCGCAACTGTATCACCTGCTGCCTCATAGGGGCCATAATAGGTGGGGGCAAGGTTCTCATCATCGCCTAAATCAACGGATCCAGTCAGGAAAGGAGCAAAGTACACAATGCACAACAAGAGTTAAACTAAATATTTGTGACAGGTAGAAAAGAACTAACTAAGCATCATGTTGAGAATATGCATAAATAAGTAGTAAAATTAACTGAGAATTAATGCTATAAATCAGGACTATAAGTAAAATATGATTAATTGCTATAAACCAGGAATATGAGTAAAACAGGAATAAAATGAGATAGGAAATGTAACTGTAACAAGACAACAAGAACTACAATACGACGAGAAACTATGTGCGTGAACTTGTGTATTTAGAATACATAGTTGGCATGTAGGGGTTTATAAGGCTAATAAGGCACGCCATAGGCGGCTAGCAGTCAGGAATAACAAGTATAAGGCTGAGAGTACAGTCGTGTACCCATAGCTAGCAGTCACGACAAGGGGGAAAGGGTAAACTACATGCCTCCTAGTATTCTCCCACCCGACATGAAAAGCAAGACATGAAATCCCAAAATCTAACACTAAATGAAATCATCAATGGCACTAGTAAAGCAAGGAATTATTTATCACAATATAAAGATTAAACTTGAAGTGCAGGTACTTGCCTGATGTTTGGATCCAATTACAGTTTTGTGTCTCGGGAAAATTTCCAGAAATGTGTCCAGATGCTGAAATAAATATTACCATCATGCTCAAAAGATATCAAATAGCTAGAAACGCCTGTCCTTGGTCCAATTTGGAGACAAGGACAAAAATGACAGTTTCGGGTCAAAACGGGGTCCGCTTGTAGGCCCGCTTGCACCGAAAAACGTGTCAGGATCAAAGGTCTCCAAATTTACCAAACTTAGTGTCAATAGGTCAGAAACGATGATACGAACCCAACGGAACTTCCAGAATTGGATCCGATGAGCCGATCACAAAATCGTCCGTCGAGCGGGACCTATGGGGCCCACGACACGCGATTTCGTCAACGTTCTCAGAATCGAACCAAACTTGGGTCACGGGACCAGCGTATCGCTACGAGTCCGATGGCGTAAGTTTCATTTCGATCCGACGTATGTACAGGAAGTTAGGGCTTGATTCAGAAAAGGCGGATACGGGGCGGGTGTCCGCGGATACGCGTTGACCCCGGTGTGCACGCACACCCGAATCGACTTTCGCGAAATTCCACACGTCCGTATCAATGCTGCGCACGTATCTGTGAAGACCGCGCGCGACCAAGTCGTCCCGTTTGGCGGGGCGTACCCAGTTCCGGGGTGAATCGGGTCGATATTTTTCCTGTTTTTGGATCGCGGTGTGCGATCACCACAGGACGCGATGCCCCGAGCGGTTTGTCCGCGCACCGAGAGGGTCATACAGGCTTCGCAACATAATTACGAAATTAAAAACGGGAGGCAGCGAGGAGAAAGATATGAGTACCTGAACAGGGCTCAAAAAACCGGGAAAACCGTGTCCGCGCCGTGTCCGACATGTGTCGACACGAAGAATTGGAATTAGGGTTAGGGTTTGTTGAGTTCAGGCGGCGGCCGGCCGGCGGAGGCTGAGCGGCGCTGTTGGGGGGAGGAGGAGAGGGCCGGGGGCGAGGCGAGGCGGAGCACGGCGGCGGCGAGAGGGTTCTGCGGTGGTCGACGGGGAGAAGGGGAGGGGGCTTTTTATAGGAGGGGAGGAGGCCGACCAAGGCGGAGGGGCGAGGGGGGTCGTGGAGGGCGTGGCGCGGCGCTCGCAGCGGCGTGCGGAGCGGCTGCCGGCGGATGCGGCGGAGGGGAAGCGGTCAGTGGCGGAGGCGGGGAGAACGGGTCAGGGGTGAGGGGGTGATGGGTTAGCGGGTGCGGGTGCGGGTGGACCCGACCCGACCCGCTAGGCGGGTCGTAGGCTGGGCTGGGGTAGTGGGCCGCGGGCTGGGCCAGAGAAACGGGCCGGGAATTAAAATAAAAATAATAATAATAATAATAATAATAACAATAATAATAATAATAATTAATTAATTAATTAATAAATAAATAAATAGTTTTTAGGTGTTTTTAAATTAGGTCCGGGGCCCAATAAATTCCAGAAAAAATTACCCTAAGTCCAGTTTTTTATTTTACACCCAAAATATTATTTTCATAATATTTTAATATTATTTATTATCAATTAAAAATCATGTAATAATTCAAAACCCTAAATATAATTACAGAAAATTCCCAGAAAATTCCAAAAAATTGCGAAAAATCCAATTTTAATATTTTTTGAAAAATCATGGCTTACAATAGCCAAACCAACCCAAAAAATAAATCATGAGACAAATTAAACCAAAGAATGGGTATAGTCTCTATACAACATGCAACCCATGCTAAAATAACATATGTTTCAAATTCGTATACCGGGAATGGAGAGTGACATTAACAATCATAATTATGCTTAATTTTTAGTTAAACCCTACTCAACCCCCCCCCCCCCCCCCGGGGGTTCTTTCAATTGGAATGAGAGCAAGGACTCTATTCTTAAGCTTAGCATCCTTATAATATCTAATAAATTTATAATACCGAGACAGTGTCTGCTCTATAGGAATACTGTAACTATTATATTATATCCATAACACTGACTTAGTGACCACCTTGTGAGGTATACCGAGAACTGTTACTGAGTATATTTATTGTGGCTTGGCCAGTCCTACTTCATCAGTACAAGATTGACGAATTCTTATATTGCATTCTTGGGATAATCCAGATACTAACATAGTAAGCCATAGGAATTGATTAACCGCTATTAAATCACTTGTGCTTGTACTATATTGTCTGACAATAGTTTTGGGGACATAAAGTTTTAGAGTAGTAGTTCATCCCTTGTCTGTATTTGGTGTAAAGTTGGATTATTGCCCAAACGATAGGCTACAAACCTAAGCTACGACACAAGTTCATATATACTATTATTGATTGGGTTTTCTTGCATTATTCACTTATACTTTCTTGTGGTACTTGTTATTACGGGTTGAACCCCTCTGGATTTGTTTGACCAGGCTAGTAGCAGAGTCCGATGATCTACCGTCTCTTTAGCCCGGTGGCACGTACCAAGAGGATGATTGCTGAGGGGTTTGAGTGAGTTTATTCTCCACCACTCTTATTATCATTTTGATTCTTTTGAGATATTTAGTCGACGGACATCTGTCTAGTCAATGTATTCTAAGAGCATGTTCTCCGACCATTTTGGTAACATTATTGTATATATATTAGATTGTAACTGATGATGTAATCATGTATAGCTAGCTTTCCATTTTGTATAGCTAGTTTTATAATCATTTTGATAGAGCATCATGGACGCCTTACTTCTTTATTTATATGTTCTTTATTCATGCTTATTGTTTGACTAATTGAGACATAGTATTTAATGTGAGACCATAGGAGACTTGTATGGTATACCCCATTGTCTAAGTACAATTATGACCATATTGCGGGATGCTAGCATATATCGTAGTACGTATCTGTCCGAGTCATACCCACGTTCTTTGTATTCCTGTAATGGAGCGTGTCAACATTCATTTGAAAAATACACTAGAACTTTAAGAGGTTTAACAATTACAATGTAAAACTAAGAAGTTTTTTTTTGAGATAGTTCACCCTAAAATTATGTATAAGCGAGATATAATGCAATGAATAAGTGAATCTTGTGTTCTCATGAATAATAAATAGTTAAAATAAAGACTAGTCTAAAATGCAGTAACCCAAAATTCCGGGTACCAATGTGCAAAAGAACTCAAACCACGTGTGTAACACAACCCCCCCCCACCCCCCACCCCCCCCCCCCCCCCCCCCCCCCCCCGACCACCCCCCCCCCCCTCTCCCTGCACCACCCCCCCACCCCACCCCCCCCCACCCCCGGAACCCGCCCAATATAAAATGCCCTCAAAAAGAAATTACCAAATTAACAAACCGCCAATATCTTTTTTTTTTATTTCTCCCATTTCTTTATTATTTCTTCTGCCATCTCCCTCCTTCCCCCTCTTCAAAACCCTACCCGTCCGCCATGGCCGATCTCGCCGGTTCCGGCCGCCCCCGTCCCCACCTCCAGCTCTCTTCCCCCGCTGCCCGGCCCCAGGTCCTCCGCCCGGCCCCCAACCGCCACTTCCCCCTGCCCTCCTCCGCCGTATTCCCCGGACTCGACCGGGCCAACGCGGCCGCCGCGGCGGCTGTCGCCGCCGCCGTCTCAGCCGAGAAGCCCAGGTTCCTCCACTTCGGATCGCCTACCGCTGTCGCTGCCAACGTGAGTCAATCCCTCTGTTTCTCCTGGTTGATCTTGATCTCGTGTTCTTGTTAGGGTTCTTGATTAGTGGATATGGATATGAATTTGTGTGATCCGATAAAAATTTAGACGGGGTTTTTCTAGGTCAGTAGTTTGGGGGCTCGTGTGTAATGCGCTGGGAAGATCCCACAAGCGCTATTATAGAATGTTTTAAAACTGAATTGTTACTAGTATTTTGATTCACGTGAGAGTGGGTATGGATTGGTATGCCTCTTTGATCCTCCTTTGGTTTTTGTTTGCGTTCTTCTATTCTTGGTGATTTGGTTACTATGTTCAGGAAGATTTGCATCGTGTCGGACATGTATTGCACATGACACTGACACTCCAATTACACTAGGACAGTCCAAAAGAAATGCTGGGTATGGATCAACATGTCTATATCGTGCTGTTGTGTTGTATTCGTGTCTCTGCAACATAGGGTATGTTGGTTGCTGTTGAGTTCATAGTTCTTTGGTTCTTCTCGTGGGATATTGGGGATTTTTTTTTTGTTCAGTAAAGTTTTTTTGCAATTTATGATACATGCAGCATGGGTTTTGGCCTTTAAGGATATCTACTGATATGAAAACAAGTAATCATTTTGGTGTGTGATGCTTGGTTGTGTATCTTAGTTTTATTATGGCTTATTTGAAAGAACACAAAAACAAATGAACCTTTAACTGTAATCACTTTGATAACACGAGCTTTTGTTTTGTTTAAATTATTCTCTCAAAACTTTTAATCACTTCAATTCCATGGTGGTGTTAACAGGAGAGAAGAAAAAAGTTACCTCCCTTCTCTACCACCTCATCTCCTGCCTCACATCTTTTCCACCCCTTATCATCATCAATCAACTAGCAGTTCTTCTCCATGTGATGAAAAATCATATTTCGGAAAAATTCTTCAATTTTGTATCTAGTTGTGCGTCATGGAAGTTGCCGGCTGCGGCGAAAGCAAGATGGGGTCCTACGGTTTTTGGACTTGGGTCGAAGTATATTTAGTTGGTTATGGGAAGGAATATGAAGAAGTGGATTTTGAGGTGGTGTTGGAGCCGAGGAAGTGGAGATAGAGGCAAAGTTATGAGGTGGAAGAAGTGGAGATAGAAGTGAATAAAGGATTATGAGGTGGAGGTGAAATGGTGAAGGTAAAAGATGGAGGAGGAAGTGAGTTTTGGATATGGTAGAGGAAGAGATGGTGATGGATGAGCATGAAATGGTGTAGATAGAGATTGTTATTAGTGGGATAGAGGTAGAGGAAGCTGTAGTGACGGAGATGAGGGATGAATAGAGATGGAACATAAACGTTAAGGTTTCATTAGAGGATGAGGGATGAATAGAGATGGAACATAAACATTAAGGTTTCATTAGAGGGATTGAATTGTCCTAAATCAGTCATGCGTATTGTATGTGATTATAAGTCGAAAATTTGATTGTGGACTAACAAATAGCAAAGTACAATTGCCTAAAAAAGTTCAACGTATTGATGTAAACAAAAAAGTTTATGGTGTTTAAGTGATTATATGGAAATTTCATGGTAATTTTATGCAAGTAAACCTTTTATTAATATCGGGAAAGATCGTAATGAGGAAATTTACATGTGATTTTCTAGTTCTTAATCTTCAAGCTTGAACAGTAGATTTCTTGTTAAGTTACATGGTTATGTCAAATAAGTTCGGAAGTGAAGGATTGAATGTGTTTGTAGTATTTATAACAGCTTTGTCATACTCATAACAGTTTAGAATGTAGCGGAGAGCTCTTGGTGTCAATCATTTTATCATTTTCAGCAGCTTGAACTTAGGATCATATTATATATTTATATGATAATTTGAGAATATTGAACTATAGGCTTGGAGTTTTTGCTGCTGAATTAGGCTTGGTCTAGGAGATTGATTAACCCTACAAAAGAACCAATCTGCTTAATTATTACTTTCTATTGAAGTCAACAGCTGGACAAAGGTCACTTCTAGGTGTTCTCCAAAGAAGAGAAGACAAGCTAATTATTGCTTCCAAAATGAAGATTGATGAATCCATAATTGTATGGTTGGTGTTTCTGAAGAGTTATAAAAGTTATCAGACATTGTATACTAGGGTTAGATACCCTGGCATGATTTTCTAATAGAAAGCTTATGTTGTTGTTACTTTGTTGCTATGTGTTTTATCTATGGTTGTCAGATCTAAGTATTGCAATAATTAAAGTTAAAATTGATGGTCAGCTAGTGGGGAGGTTCCTTAGGAATAGATCAACTTTCCCCCCATAAATTTGTACCGAGACTTTGCCTCATTCCTCTGTGCAGGGAAGGTCTCTCTCTGCATTATGGTTTAACATTCATGTTCTCTCTTATGAAGCAACTCAGTCCGAGACTTCATCAAGTTTATATGATTTGGACTCGTGCACTTAAATGACATTCTGATGATTAGTCATTGAATTAAGGTGGTATCACCTTTGACACTTCTGTTTTTGCAATCTTATAATGTAGACATCCAGAAATTGATACTTAAGACTTTGAACCAAATAATATGAAACTTAACCAAAGTTCCTCATATCTACTTATCAAAATATGGACTAGTTGGTTAACTTCAGGAAATATATATGCATTTTCATATTTGTATTATTGTATACACTTCAAATATGCACTTTCAAATACGCGAATATCTTTGTTGTGGAGTATAATGCTTATTCATCTTAAATTAGTACGAGATGAATCTTCCTTCTGCGATCTCTTAAGTTCTTTTTGTTTCTTGTCCTGGATTATGTCTATTAACTATCAATGTTAAAAATATATCATTTTTGCAGCTTAAGCCAATAACCAAAATAGAAGATCACGTAGATCGGATTGTTCAAAGGGAAACTGAAGAAGGAAATAAGGAGGAAATTAAAGCTTGCATACTTACAGATATCTCCTCTCCAGATGTTAATCGGCCGAAAAACCGAAAAGCTCCAAAAAATAAAAGATCTATGCCACAAGAGATTGGGTCAGCTGATGGTAAGTTTTACCAATAGTCTTTGCAGTCAATGTATTGAATAAGGATATATGAAAGGAAATAATGTTCATGATTGGTTGGCCGTTAATGGTTTTTTAGTATGGTTTGAATAAAGAAGCAGATTTATGTGCTCTTTGATAGATTGTCTTTGATGGGTCATTGCTGCATAATTTCAGGTATATCTTTGGATCCTTTGGCTGCTAACAACTGTCGCTACGATAGTTCATTAAGTAAGTAGATATTAGAGAGCCCTAGAGGATGATATCTGTAGTGTATTGATTTTAAGTGTTGTCCTCAGTGCTCCTCTGATATTATTTCCTTGACAGGCTTGTTGACAAAGAAGTTTGTTAATCTCCTACAGCAAACTGAGGATGGAACTTTGGATTTAAACAAAGCAGCAGAGATTTTGCAAGTATGATCATTGGATGATGGGGATTTCACATGCATAAGATGTGCTTTTATTGAGTACATAGATTGTATTTTCTCAGGACTGAGTTTTAAGCTTTATATACACTTTTTTCAAACTGTGACAGGTCCAAAAGAGGAGGATATATGATATAACAAATGTTCTTGAAGGAGTAGGACTGTTGGAAAAAAGTCTGAAGAACAGAATACGTTGGAAGTATATACCAGAGTCTTCTTTTGTTATCCTTTTTTGTTTTTGTCATCATATTTAAAGGTAACTAACCAAGAATTCTGCAATGTAGGGGTAATGATGTGTTAGGTCCATTGGATCTTGAAAACCAACTTTATCATTTAAAGGTACATTAACCAAATCAAATCCATTTTATTCTTGTGTTTTACACTGTTGTTTTTCTTGTTTGTTTAGCATTAAACACATGTAAGCATTGAGTTATAAATTGAGATATCAGAAGTGTATATGTATTGTTATGAAAGATAGCAAAGTACATATCCATAGTAGTTGTACGTAATTCTACATATTGTTACTGTATTTAGAATGAATGTTGTAGCAACATGGAGATGTGTACATATATCTAATAGACTCTAGTGTATTGTTGATAATCATATACTTGCTCATGGTAAACCATCGTCAGATGTTGTTTGATAGAACTAGTTTAAGTTATTCATTCTCCACTACTTTGTGCTATTAAATTATACTAATTTGTGCTATTAATTTAGATTTTTACAAAATGTTAATAATATTTTGGGTTTGGGGCGAGGAATCAAGAAGAGTAGAATAAAAAATTGAAACAATTATAGAAATATTTAATCATAATTGATATCACCTCCTTTAAGTTAAAATCTCTAAACAAATCAGTGAGGCAAGTCAGCCTATGTGGATAACCTTCAATCAGACAAGATCCAGTTCTCACTCTTTTGGCCCTAAGTGTGCACTCCGGATGTCAGAATGTATGTATGGCAATGATTCAGAAAATTCATGACGAGGAAAATGAATACTTACGGAGTTACGGGGTAAAATACTGCTAATTGTTGAATGAGCCCAAATTACAATATTCTACATCTCAAAACCGTTCAGGAAGTTCTAGATTCATTTTTGGTAAACTTTTGCAGAGTAGTTACTTTTGATAGATCTTTCAGGTTTGGCTTTATTTATTTATTTTAAATTATTTCCTATTAGTGATTCTTCTAAAGGTTAATATGTAGAGCTAAATCATAGACACGGGTTAATTATATGTCATCTTTGAGTTTATACTTCTTGTTCTAGAAAATTCCACTTCATGCCTTGTGGATTGTCGTTCAAGGCACTGTTAACCAGTAGAGCCTAAATTGTAGACTCAGGTTAATTGTAAGTTTAATTTGAGTTTATACTTGTCCTAGAAAATTGCACCCCGCTTTGTGCCTTGTGGATTATCATTCGAGGCACTGTTAACCAGTTCTCTTTGAGCCCAACTCATAGAAGTAGCAGGCAACAAGGGTCGCTGAAGGATTCTTATAAATGGAGAGGATTTTTTTTTTCTTATACCATCAAGATGCAAATATGACTCAAGCTTGATCAGAATGTGAAAGTACTGATTAACTAATAAATATGGAATAATGAATCATGAAGTACCAAGTATGAACGGTAAAAATAATTCAAGGTGAACTAATAAACAAACTCCTAAGGACTATAAAATAGACCAGAAAATAAAGTAATATAGGGAAACAAATGAAAGCACAATATAAACAGAGGTGAGTAGAAGTTAATTTAAACAGAGATGGATAATTAAATCAAGAACCGTCCCAACCTGACAAGCTGGTATTCGTCACCATGACGAAGGGGGAGACGTACGTGGTGGACTCTCGAAAAACAACTTTGGATTATGGGTCATAGTTGAAGCACTGGAGGTTATACGCAGATAATTATAGATACCCAGAAGAACGAAGTACAAGGCCCAATCAATCAATCAAAACTACTTTATCATTTTACCTGGCATAGCATGTAGCTTTGCTTAACCGTTGTTGGTGCTCGGGGTTCCCCATTGTTGATCACAGACCATAGCCATTGGTAGAAAGGTAACTAGCTCCCTGTCCCTGTCACCTACTCCTTTAATTTGAACCTGTATCACGGTAGTCATAGGTTCAAGGTTGTGGTAGTGTGGCAGACATCCAGAGGTTGCACAGACTAAGAAACGCCCTCAATTCTCGGCACTGGCCTCTTTTCTATCGATTTAGTTGTAAGCCAACACACGTGTATCAGGCAGGCATCTAGAGAGAGTTGAATCATTAATACACACAAACGAGGAGCTCGCCCGCCCCTTCCCGTCCCATCTGCCTTATGAGCAGGAACCCATGGAAGCATTAGTTTGAATTGCTGGTTCACCTGGTCCGCAGGCCCACACAAGAAACACCAAAACCTTTTCTGGCATTGCTGTTGGGAATGCATTAAACTATGGGTTGGCAATGAGCCAGGTTACCTATCTTCCGAAATTCCTTTTATGACTTCAACGATTCAACTTACCTTTCTGAGTATTTCTCCTTCGCATGGTCTCTTGGCGTTGCATCAGATACATTTCAACAAGTAACATTGTCCGCGAATCTTACTTCACATTTTCCTTGTTTCCCATCAGGATCTTTATCACCTTTACTGGATAGAGAGATTGTGAGTTCTTCTGCCATTTCCCTGAACTTGTCGGACCCTTCAGTAGATTGGTTCTTGAAGCTTTGTTTCCCAATCATTGTAGTTGGGTAGTGTTGGCCCAAGTCGTATTTGTCTTCCACTATTAACTTCATGATGCTCTTCATTGAGCGAGTCTTCCTCGTCATAGTCCAGCAGATACCCCCCCCCCCCCCCCCCATTCTTATCCTGCACACCAGCCTTTGAGCACGTGTGTGCCTGTAAGGCGAATTATTAGATGTAAGGTGTATGTATATTTCAAGCATGTCGAGACCTATGTTGTTAGTGTCGTAGGATACACGATACGTATCTTAAGGTAAGATGAAACAAATAAAAAGTTTATGAAAAAATTATATTAAATTATATTCTTATATGGATTTAGAAATATAAACCTAAAATCCTAGGGTTATTGTATCATAGAATACACGATACACGTTATGATACACAGGCAAATAAATAAACGATACGATACACAAGTTGACAATCTAGGTCGAGGCCTCTTGACAAAAAAAACACTTCATGGATGTCTCGGGGTGTTTACCCTCCAAAACACCTGAATGCACACTCCATTTGTGCTTTCTTGATCAAACAATAGATAATATGATATGGCAGTGATGTCTAGTCTAGGTATAGCTGAAGTAGTGTTAGTTTTGCTGAATGAAGTGGCAATTAGAAATTTGAAATGGTTTCCAAAAAAAGTCCATATTCCTTCACCAGCTTTCATACTACAATGAAGCCATTAACATTAAAATTACATTTCTATTATAATTACATTGCATAACAGAAAATGATCTATTTTTCTCCTCTAAATTTGCTTCAGCTTCGAGAGAAGCCTTCTCATCTACAATAGGGGTGAGCATTATTCGGTTTTGGACCGAAAACCGAACCGACCGAACCGAATAAGAGATTCGGTTCGGTTTAAAAAAAAAATTCGGTTCGGTTTCGGTTTTGAAAATACTAAATTTTCTTATTTGGTTTTGGTCCAAAACCGAAAACCAAATAAGAAAATATAGTTCATATATATATATATATATATATATATATATATATATACTAAATATATATATATATAGGTATATACTATAGGTATATATTAAGTATATCTAGGAATATTTATTTACTATATATATAAAAAAAATCGCAAAAAAATCGAAAAATCGAAAAACTGAATAAACCGATAACCGAACCGATTTAATTCTGTTCTATTTGGTTCGGTTTTTGTCTAATTCGGTTCGGTTTTGGTTTTGCTTATTCGGTTTTCGGTCGAATTCGAATTTTCTTATTTGGTTAGGTTTTGAATCGAACCGAACCATTGGTCACCCCTAATCTACAATGTGAACGATTGCATCTAAATCATCATTCATTTTTTTTTTTGGTCATTGCAGTAGATATAGTTTTCTTTGATATGGGACCATCCATGGACCGAAACCCTGAGTCTCGTTCGTAGATCGGATTGTTATTATTTTCTTAGATGTTCAGTTTACATTTTTGTTTGTTACGATTGACCTAAATAGTAGAAATTTTATCTCTTCGAGTTGGTTAGGATTTTTAATTATCTTAGGGATCTGCTTCTCTTGTTGTAGATCACTCACAGTATAACATAGCTGCACCTTTGTTCCACTTTAATTGAAGGTTTCTTCTTTGTTAACACAAGTAGAATAATTATTATACAAGTAAAAGAAGGCAAAGGAAATAAGCTTCTATGATCAACAGGATATTAACAATATTTACCAATCTAAGTAAAATTATTCATAAAAGAATTGAAGAATGAATTGAGTTTGCATGGTGTGATGCTAAAACCCTAAAGTGGATCTATCTTGTCTTCTTCTCCGCCTCCGACGTTAACGCCGAGTCAGGTCTCGAGTACAAAAGTCTAACATCGAGACTTGGCGCAACTCGCACGTCATTCCAAAATCGGGTATACAAGTCGATTATTATCTTCTTGTATTTTTATTATAAATTTTTTTAATAAATTGATAATAGTTGATTGTTCACAAATTTCTTACAGCTTCCGTGCCCAATTTTTTTTCTAAATTCATATTTTTTATACTTATCATATTTTCCATGGGTCTTTGCCCCGCATTACATTAGCTTGTTTCCTTCTAAACAATTTCGCAGGTTGCAAATGAAACTTTGTACAAGGAGGAATGCAGACTTGATGAAAGGATAAGGTGAGTTCTAAGACAACTAGTAAGTCGTAACCACTGGTTTTCTAGGGCCTGCTAAGTCAATTGCTTGTGCAGGGAGATGCAAGAGAATCTCACAGAATTAACTGTAGGAAGAAGTCGAAAGTAAGTCCTTATTTGACATCTATCTTGCACTTCACACATGATCCTTTAATTTGTTAGAATTAATTAATGTCACCAATTGCTTCAGATTCCTCCACCTCACCGATGAAGACATCAATAGTCTGCCGTGTTTTCAGGTTAGCCTTTTGATCTCATTTGTTTGTTAAGTTTTTGAATTTTGTTCAAGAACTTTTTTTCCCCACAGAACTCTACACTCATTGCAATAGAAGCCCCTCGTGGAACCAGTATCGAAGTTCCAGATCCCGATGAGGTAGGTGAATGCTATAAAGAAAACAAATTGAGATATAATGAATTGAATGTTCAACTATCGGTGTTGTTTATGATCAGGATCTAGATTTCCCTGAAAAGCGGTACGAGATGTATGTGAGAAGCTCAATGGGTCCTATAAACTGCTGCCTGATCAGGTAATCTATCCCTTGACTTAATTTTCGCAACTGCTGCACAAAAAATAAATATTAGGATATTCAGAACTTTCTACTATCATATTGAAGCTGCATGATGAGTAAAAATACTTGAAGTGTAATCTGACTCTAAAATTTGAAGTACATAATCATTTAACTGTAGTGAGAACAGTGTTGAGGCCCCAAATCAGGACGATCAGCCTACACCCATGGATATGTCCATAGAGAATAGTGGCAACACCAGGGATGATGCATCATGTTTGCATCTTGGAGACAATGATAATATGATACTGTGCCAATCACAAGACCAGGAAACCCCCCCCAAGATGTCTTCAGATCCTGTAAATTCACAGGAAAGCATAATGAGGATTACACCACCAGATTGTGATGTAAGTTCAATATGTTATATAGGTTGTCAGGTTAGCACAAGAATTTATGGAAAAACTGGTTAATACCTTATAATTTCTTTGTTACCTGCAGGTGAATGATGATTACTGGTTTCAATCAGATTGGACAGGCAGCTTGACGGATATTTGGAATAAATGTAATCCTTTAAACCGTGTTAAACCCGTTTATGAGCAATAATGAGATAAACATTATTTTCGTGCTGATGTGGTTTCCTCCGCTCATTGCAGGATGTGCTTAGGAACTTTTCCTCGGAAAGAACATTCTTCAGTGAGGGTCTGCAGAGATGTGGCATCTATATATACAAGGTGGCTTTTGATTGCTCGGTATGCATGTTGCCATGATTGAAGGAAGCGCGAGCATCCGGGGTGTAAATTATGCAAAAGATGACCCCAAAATAGGCATGTGGTCGGGGCTGAAAGTGTTAAAAATTTCTCCCCAGCCTTTTAGATATGTAACTCTGTAAATTGATCATAACCCTTGACTCATAAGTGAGAAGAAAATAAATGGTAAGTTGCCAAAGCTCTTCCAATGTTCATTTGGTGTAATTTTATTTACAGATCATTGCCTTGTTAAAAAGACGCAGTATACTTGCTTTATTCTTGATTGAGGTAAAATCTAGAGTCACAAGAGGTCAACTTAGGGAGCTGTTCCTTTAAAACGATGTTCATTATTGAGGGCATTCCACCGAGAATGTGCAGAAATTCTGTGTACTACTTGTGTGAATATATCCTCAGTTTTCAGGAAAGTTTTGACAGCATATTTATGCAAGGGGACAAATGATGCTATTTCTAGCATCTCTCAGTAGTTTGCACACTTCTGTAAATTGCCTGACAAATGTTTACAAGAATGGCTGCAAATTACCCTTGCATATAGTAGGACAGTGATGGTTTACCTTTGCAAATTGCCCCAGACCAGACTGATAATTGCAATAATACTCTTTATTTTACCATTATTACTATTAGTATAATTGCAATTAGGCTTCTATTACCTATTTTTATATAAATTATGCTTCTATTACCATCGTTACTCTTAGCTATGCATACTTTTTAACTATATGGTCAATAGTTTTACCGCTGTTGGCAATATATTATGATTACAGTTAATAACAGTACAAAATATTATGTATACAATTATATTTCACAATATTACATTGCAATAGTATTAACATAACATAATTATTTTGAATCCGTAACGTACAATCTAACAAGAAAATAGATATCAATTAGAGTCAAGTCATTATCTTAACTGCTTAGATCATCATACAAGTATCATTTGAGTTTGCGTTTGGTAAACTCAAATGATATATCAGATTTCCTGAACATCAACCATTTCTCCGTAATATGAATGAATGAAGCAGGTTCTTAAAAATCAGAGCTCATTATAGAAGCAATGGCGGACACAACTACAAGGAAGCTTTAACAAATCTCACTACGAACAATAAATGGTCAGCCCCACGTTTCCAGACCCGCACAGAGGGGGAGGTTGAATTGATGCCCACCATAACCAATCAAAGTAACATCTTTCACCTTGCCTGTGAAAAACAAGATCAAGAAAGAATGTGGAGAGATGGCAGCATGGGGGCACATGGAAACAATTAACTTCTACTGAGTCGAAGGGCCACATGTTGGAAACGAAAGTACGAAAACCGTTTTCCAAATCAGTGAGTACCTGCGAGATAATCGAGCAAAACGTACAAACCAAAAACGTCAAATACAAATCGCAGACACGGAAATTTTTTACGTGGAAAATCCTTGCGGGAAAAACCACGGGACGATCGGAGTCCAACCCTGAAAAGCCTCCACTAGTAGAATAAGAAATACACCGACTCCTTACAAACTTCTTACCAATCCAAACGGACCACCACAACTCTTTTGCAACAGAAAATAGATTATAACCATGAAGAATAAAGACAACGAGAAATACCTGAAACTGATCTCCTTATTCGAAACGGCCTCCAATCCTTCTTTCTCCTTCCAAAGTTGCAATGGCACTCTTGCCTCCTTTTTCTCTCCTTGTTGTTAGCTTGTTTTTAGAGAGAGAGATTTATTTTAGGGTCAGGAGACACCTATATATAGCCTCAAACCCACAACTAGCATTCCTATTATAGCTAGGAATATATAATCCAAATCCAAATCCATTGACATATTCCTATTATATGTAGGAATATCTAATCCAAATCCATTGAGATATTTCTATTATAATTAGGAATATCCAATCCAAATAAATTGAGGTATTCCTATTATATGTAGAAATACTCAATCCTACTCCAGGGTATTTTTCACATAGGTTGGGAACCCACCCACTCTAAAAAATCTCCCCCTTCACAACTATGTGGAGGGAGTCGTCATACCGACGATCCACCTGCAGTACTCAAACTTTTTCCTCGGTAGAACCTTTGTGAACATATCTGCTCAGTTGTCATCTGTATGAACCTTCTCAAGCGTCGCTTCCATCTTGTCCACCATATCACGTATCCAATGATACCGGGTATCAATGTGCTTGGACCGGCTATGAAATGTCTGGTTCTTGATCAGGTGAATAGCACTCTGACTATCGCAAAGCAAAGATACTGCTCCTGCTTTAGCCCAATTTCCTGCAGCAGCTTCTTCATCCACAACAACTCCTTGCAAGCCTCCGTCGCTGCAATGTATTCTGCCTATGTCGTCGACAAGGCAACACACTTCTGTAAACGCGACTGCCACGATACTGCTTCACCAGCAAACATCATCACATAGCCCGAAGTCGATCGTCTCGTCTCTACATCTTTAGCCATATCAGCGTCGGTATATCCAACCAGCTTTGGCTCGTCACCACCAAATAAAAGTCTCCAATCGGCAGTACCATGAAGATATCATAGAATCCACTTAACCCCACTCCAATGTACCCTTCTAGGATTGGAAGTGTACCTGCTAACTGTGCCGACTGCATGAGCAATGTCTGGCCTCGTACATACCATAGCATACATAAGACTCCCCATGGCTGAGGCATATGAAACTCGCTCCATATCTTCCTTCTCGTCCTTGGTAGATGGACACTGCTCCTTAGTGTACTTAAAGTGAGCCGTAAGGGAGTTACTCACTTTCTTAAATCCGTCCATCCCGAAACGCTGAAGTACCCGATGAATGTACTTATTTTGGCACAAGTGTAGCAGCTTGGACTATCTCTCTCGGCTGATCTCCATCCCAAGAATAGTCTTCGCTGCGCCCAAATCCTTCATAGAGAAGGTCGTGCCCAGTTGGCGCTTCAACTCTGCTATCCTGGTGGCATTCTGACCCACCAACAACATGTCATCAACATAAAGCAACAAAATGATAAAATCATCCTCGGCGAAGTACCTCACAAGCGAAGTACCTCACGAAAACACAATGATCTGACGTCGTCCGTGCATAGCCATGCTCCCCCAAAAATGACTCAAACTTTTTGTACCACTGCCTCAGAGCATGTTTCAGACCATACAAGCTCTTCCTCAACCGACAGACCAAATGTGACTTGCCCTTCTCACAGAATCCCTCTGGCTGCTCCATGTACAACTCCTTCTCAAGATCACCGTGGAGGAATGCCGTCTTCATGTCCATTTGCTCGACCTCCAAGTCGAAATAGGTTGCCATTGCTAGCACCACCTGTATAGACCACTGCTTGACGATTGGCAAAAAAATCTCATCATAATCTATGCATTTTCGCTGACCATAGCCTTTAACTACCAGCCTCGCTTTGTATCGAGGGCGAGTAGCATCATCTGTCTGCTTCACTCTGAACACCCATCGATTCTTCAAAGTCTTCTTGCCCTTTGGCAATCGTACTAGATCATAAGTAGAGTTGGCCTCCAAGAAACTTATCTCCTCCTACATGGCCTCCATCTACTCCTGCCTGTGTTCGTCTTCCATAGCCTCTGCGAAACTTTCGGGTTCTCCCCCATCAGTCAGTAGCATATACTCACCCGGTGAGTATTTCATAGATGGTCGACGATCTCTATTGTTCCTCCTCAATGGAACCATTGGTGATGGCTGTATATCTACAACCTCCTCCACTCCAGGAACTGCCTCCTCGGTATGCTCATCCTCCGGAGGGTCACCCTAACCATCATCAGCAGGCTGATGATCAAGGTTAGGAGCAAATCCATGTACTGACTCCCCCAAAACTAGATCCTCTGCGATGTCCTCTGAAAACTGTTTGAAATAAAATGACTCTAACTCAGGCAATTCTTCAGCCTCAGAAGGAATCTCGGAATCCTGAGTATTGGTCATGGTCTGATCCTCGACGAATACCACGTTCCTGCTTATGTAGAGATTTGTTTCCACTGGATCGTAGAGTCTATAGCCAAACTCATCCCGACCGTAGCCGACAAAGACGCACCGCCTCGTCTTTGGCTCAAGTTTGGATCTCTCGTCCTTCGCTACATGCACGAAGGCCTTATAACTAAATACTCGCAGGTGATTGTATGACGGCTATTTGTCATACCATACTTTGTCAGGCACGTCACCCTATAAAGGAGCACTAGGAGATAAATTAATAACATAAGCAGCTGTGTAAAGTACCTCACCTCAATAGATGTCTGGCAAGTTTGCTTTTGACAGCAAAAACTGTACCCTCTCTATTAGCGTCATGTTCATTCGCTCTGCTACACCGTTGAACTGTGGTATCTTTGGTGGAGTCTTCTGGTATCGTATCCCTTGCTCTCTGCAATAAACATCAAAGGGACCGATATACTCGCCGCCATTGTCCGACCGAACACAAAGTAGATTCTTGCCCGTCCTTTTCAACGGAGGCCTGAAACTCCTTGAAAGTGGGCAGCACCTGATCCTTAGTCTTTAAGGTATAGACCCAAACCTTCCTGGAACAGTCATCAATAAATATTATAAAATAAGAAGCACCACCAATGGATTTTACCTTTATAGGATCGCAGACATCCGAGTAAATCAACTCGAGCAACCGGCTTCCATGAACTTAGGTGACTTTGGAAAGATACCATATTTTGCTTCCCCGCCAAACAGTGCATGCACTTCTCCAACATTGTAGACTTTAGCCCTGGAATCACCTTCATTTTCACCAAGTAGCTCATACCCTTCTCACTGATATGGCTGAGTCGTCTGTGCCACAACTCAGTAGACGCATCAGTAGTTGCATTAACCTCCTGTGCCCCCTGTGCGCTCCCTTCCATATAGTAGAGTCCGGACCTCTTGCTTCCTCTGGCAATCACCATCGAACCTCTGAAAAGTTTTTACTGATTGTTCTCGAAGAGACTGAAGAAACCCTCATCATCCAACCTTCCAACCAACACCAGGTTGAAACAGATATCAGGGACATAACGGACATCTTTGACAACAAGAACTGCACCTGTCTTTGTCCTCAAATGCACATCTCCAATGGCAACTGCATTCGACACATCTCCATTATCCATCTTCAAAAATCTATAGTCACCTGTTGTGTATGTAGCAAATAATACCCTATTATGAGATAAGTGCGCTGAAGTACCTGAGTCCACCAGCCAAGAGTTGTCATCGCAGACGAGGTTCATAACTACCTCATCACCTACAATGATCACATCGCCTCCATGTGTCGAGACCGCCATTGTAGTGTTCTCACTTTGCTTCCCCTTGTCGCCCTTCTTCTCTCTATTCCAAGCGAAACAGTTCCGCTTGATGTCACCATTTTTGCCACAATGGTAACACTTTGAGTCCTCGTACCGACCCTTGGACCTTTCCCTGATTTTGTCTCTGCCACCGCCTAGACCTCTGCTTTTACCCCTTCCGTGGCTTTCTGAAATAAGGGCCTCTGAGTAGGATATGGATGAAGTGCCCTGAGAACGTCTTCGCATCTCTTCATTCAGTATCCTGCTCTTGGCAAACTCCAGACTGACCACGCCTTTCAGAGCAGAAGCGATCATAGACACTCGTACGGTCTCCCACGAGTCTGAAAATGTACACAACAGCCATAGTCTATGAACTTCGTCGTCGAACTTGACTCTCATCGAGGATAGCTGGTCAACCACGCCCTGAAACTCACTCAAGTAATTCGTATTAGATGCCCTATCTATGTACTACAGACCCATCATCATTCGGATCAGAAACTATTTATTTACTCCAGTCTTCTTCGCATACAAAGATTTCAGCTTATCCTACAGTGTCTTTGCGTGATCAATACTGGCTACGTGGTTGTACACGTTCTAGTCAATGAACTGCTTGATATACCCACATACATGTATATGCTTAAAATTTTATTCCTCTTCAGATTTGTCACTGGGCCTCTCGGAAGCAAATACCGACAGATGCAGCTTCTTGACAAATAGCAGATCCTTCATCTTGCTCCTCCAGTAATGATAGTTGGTACCGTTCAGGTTAACCATGTGCACAGGCTTCGCGTCCATCTCTCCTCCGTGGTTTGTCTTTCAACTCCTGATACCCTTCTGAAATTTCAGAACCTGGCTCTGATACCACTTTTTTGAGAACGAAAGTGTGAAAACTGTTCCCCAAACCAGAGAGTACCTGCAAGAGAACCAAGCAAAATGCACAAACAAAAAATGCCAAACATAAATCGCACACACAGAGATTTTTGACGTAGAAAACTCTTACGAAAAAAACTATGAGAAGATCGAAATCCAACCTTGAAAAGCCTCCACTAATAGAATAAGAAACACACCGACTCCTTACAAACTTTTCACCGATCCAAACGGATTACCACAAATCTTTTGGAACAGAAAATAGATTATAACCATAAAGAAGAAAGACAATGAGAAATACCCGAAATTGATCTCCTTATTTGAAATGGCCTCCAATCCTTCTTTCTCCTCCCAAAGTTGCACTGGCACTCTTACCTCCTTTTCTCTTCTTGTTGCTATATTTTTTTTAGAGAGAGATGGATTTATTTTAGGGCCAGGAGAAACCTATATATAGCCTCAAACCCACAACTAGCATTCCTATTATAGATAGGAATATCCAATCCAAATTCAAATCCATTAACATATTCCTATTATATGTAGGAATATCCAATCCAAATCCATTGAGATATTCCTATTATAATTAGGAATATCCAATCCAAATAAATTGAGGTATTCCTATTATATATAGAAATACTCAATCATACTCCGGGGTATTTTCCACATAGGTTGGGAATCCCACCCACTCCAACAAATGTTGGATTGGGTGGGATTCCCAACCTATGCAAAAAATACCCCGGAGTATGATTGGTTATTCCTACATATAATAGGAATATGTCAATGAATTTAGATTGGATATTCCTAACTATAATATGAATGCTAGTTGTGGGTTGGAGGCTATATATAGGTGTCTCTTGGCCCTAAAATATCTCTCTCTAAAATTAAATATAGCAAGAAGGAGAGAAAATGAGGCAAGAGTGCCATTACAACATTGGAGAGGAGAAAAAAAAGATTTGAGGCCGTTTTGAAGAAGGAGATCAGTTTCGGGTATTTCTCGTTGTCTTTCTTTTTCGTGGTTATAATCTATTTTTTGTTCCAAAAGAGTTGTGGTGATCTGTTTTGATCGGTGAGAAGTTTATAAGGAGTCAGTATATTTCTTATTCCATTAGTAGAGGCTTTTCAGGGTTGGACTCCGATCGTCCCGTAGTTTTTCTCGCAAAGGTTTTCCATGTCAAAAAAATTTTGTGTCTGCGATTTGTGTTTGGCATTTTTGGTTTGTACATTTTCTCGGTTCTCTCGCAGGTACTCTCTGGTTTGCGGAACGGTTTTCGCACTTTCGTTCCCAATAAAGTGGTATCAGAGCCAGGTTGTAGAATTTTAGAAGGGTGTCAGGAGTTGATAGGAAAACTGGGGAGGAGAGATGGACGCGAAGTTGGTGCGCATGGTAAACCTAAACGGTACCAACTATCATTACTGGAGGAGCAAGATGAAGGATATGCTATTTGTCAAGAAGCTGCATCTGCCAGTATTTGCTTCCGAGAGGCCCAGTGACAAATTCGAAAAAGACTAAAATTTTGAGCATATACAGGTGTATATGGGTACATCAGGCAGTTCATTGACGAGAACATGCATAACCACGTTGCTAGTATTGAGCACACGAGGACACTTTGGGATAAGCTGGAATATTTATATGCAAAGAAGATCCGATTAAATAAATTATTCTTGATCCGGATGATGATGGGTCTGCGGTACAAAGATGGGGTGTCTATTAAGGATCACTTGAGTGAGTTCCAGGATATGGTTGACCAACTATCCTCGATGCGAGTCAAGTTTGATGATGAGGTTCAGGGATTATTGTTGTTATGTACGTTGCCAGACTCGTGGGAGACCGACTGAGTGTCTATGATCGCTTCTGCTCTGGAAGATGTGGTCAGTCTGGAGTTTGCCAAGATTGGGGTACTGAATGAAGAGATGTTCTCAGGGCACTTTATCCACATCCCACTCAGAGGCACTTATTTCAGAGAGCCACGGAAGGGGTAAAAACAGGGGTCCAGGCAGTGGCAGAGACAAAAGCAGGGGAAGGTCTAAGGGTCGGTACGAGAACTTGGAGTGTTACCATTGTGACAAGAGGGGCCACATCAAGCGAAACTATTTTACTTGGAAGAGAGAGAAGAAGGGTGACAAGGTGAAGCAAAGTGAGAACACTACAACGGCGACCTCGACACATGGAGGTGACGTGATCATTGTAGGTGATGAGGTAGTTATAAACCTCGCCTGCGATGATTACTCTTGGTTGGTAGACTCAGGTGCTTCAGCGCACGTATCTCACAACAGGGCACTATTTGCTACATACACAACATGCGACTGTGGAGTATTGAAGATGGACAATGGAGATATGTCGAAGGCGGTTGTCATTGGAGATGTGCATTTGAGGACAAAGACATGTGCAGTTTTTGTTCTCAAAGATGTCCGTCATGTCCCTGATATCCGTTTTAACCTGGTATCGGTTGGAAGGTTGGATGACGAGGGTTTATTCAATCTCTTCGAAACACAATCAGTGGAAGCTTTTCAGAGGTTCGATGGTGATTGCCAGAGGAAGCAAGAGGTCCGGACTCTACTATATGGAAGGGAGTGCACATGGGGTATAGGAGGTTAACGCAGCTACTGATGCGTCTACTGAGTTATGGCACAGGTGGCTCAGCCATATCAACGAGAAGGGGATGAGCTACTTGGTGAACAGGAAGGTAATTCCAGGGCTAAAGTCAAAAAAGTTGGAGAAGTGCATGCACTGTTTGGTGGGAAAGCAAAATAGGGTGTCTTTCTAAAGTCACCCAAGTTCAAGGAAGCCGCCGTTGCTCGAGTTGATTCACTCGGATGTCTGCGGTCCTATGAAGGTAAAATCTATTGGTGGTACTTCATATTTTGTAACATTTATTAATGACTATTTCAGGAAGGTTTGGGTCTATATCTTAAAGAATAAGGATCAAGTGCTGCCCACTTTCAAGGAGTTTCAGGCCTCTATTGAAAGGGAAACAGGCAAGAAGCTGCTTTATGTTCGATCGGACAATGGCGGCGAGTATATCGGTCTCTTTAATGCTTATTGCAGAGAGCAAGGGTTACGATACCAGAAAACTCCTCCAAAGACACCGCAGCTCAACGGTGTAGCAGAGCGGATGAACATAACACTAATGGAGAGGGTGCGGTGTTTGCTGTCAGAAGCAAACTTGCCAGGCATCTATTGGGGTGAGGCACTTTATATAGCTGCTTATGTTATTAATTTATCTTCTAGTGCTCCTCTGCAGGGTGATGTGCCTGACAAAGTATGATACAGCAAATAGCCGTCATACAATCACCTGCGAGTATTTGGTTGTAAGGCCTTCGTGCATATACCGAAGGACTAGAGATCCAAAGTTGAGCCAAAAACGAGATGATGCATCTTTGTCGGCTACGGTCGGGATAGGTTTGGCTATAAAATCTATGATCCAGTAGGAAGAAAGCTCTATAGAAGCAGGGGTGTGGTATTCGTCGAGAATCAGACTATGACTAACACTCAGGATTCTGAGATGCCTTCTGAGGTTGAGGATTTGTCTGAGTTAGAGTCATTTTGCTTCAAGCAGTTTTCAGAGGATAACGCAGAGGATCCAGTTATGGGGGAGCTAATACATGGAGTTGCTCCCAACCTTGATCATCAGTTTGCTGATGGTGGTCAGGGTGACCCTCAGGAGGATGAGCATGCCGAGAAGGCAGTTCCTGGAGGGGAGGAGACTGTAGATATATAACCAGTACCAGTGGTTCCATTGAGGAGGAGCGATAGAGAGCGTTGACCATCTACGAGATACTCACCAGGTGAGTATGTGCTACTGACTGACGGGGGAGAACCAAAAAGTTTCGTAGAGGCTATAGAAGACGAACACATACGAGAGTGGATGGAGGCCATGCAGGAGGAGATGAGTTCCTTGGAGGCCAACTTTACTTATGATCTGGTGTGGTTGCCAAAGGTCAAGATGGCTTTGAAGAATCGATGGATGTTCAGAGTGAAGCAGACAGATGATGCTACTCGCCCTCGATACAAAGCAAGGCTGGTAGTTAAAATTTACGGTCAACGAAAAGGCGTAGTTATGATGAGATCTTTTTGCCAGTCGTCAAGCAGTCGTCTATACAGGTGGTGCTAGCATTGGCAGCCAATTTTGGCTTAGAGGTTGAGCAAATAGATGTGAAGACAACATTCCTCCACGGCGATCTTGAGGAGAAGTTGTACATGGAGCAGCCGGAGGGATTTTGTGAGAAGGGCAAGTCACATTTGGTCTGTCGGTTGAGAAAGAGCTTGTATGGACTGAAACAGGCTCTAAGGCAGTGGTACAGAAAGTTTGAGTCACTTATGGGGGAGAATGGTTATACACAAACTACATCAGATCATTGTATTTTTGTGAAGTACTTCGCCGAGGATAATTTTATCATTTTGTTGCTTTATGTTGATGACATCTTATTGGTGGGTTAGAATGCCACCAGGATAGCAGAGTTGAAGCGCCAATTGTGCGCGGCCTTCTCTATGAAGGATTTGGGCGCAACGAAGACTATTCTTGGGATGGAGATCAGCCGAGAGAGAGAGAGAGAGAGAGAGAGAGAGAGAGAGAGTCCAAGCTGCTACACTTATCTCAAAAGAAGTATATTTATCGGGTACTTTACCGTTTCGGGATGGACGGGTCAAAGAAAGTGAGTAACCCTCTTGCGGCTCACTTTAAGTTCACTAAGGAGCAGTGTCCATTTACCGAGGACAAGAAGAAATATATGGAGCAAGTTCTATATGCCTCAGCCATGGGGAGTCTTATGAGTATGTACGAGGCCAGACATTGCTCACGCAGCCGGCACAGTTAGCAGGTACACTTCTAATCCTGGAAGGATACATTAGAGTGGGGTCAAGTGGATTCTACAATATCTTCAGGGTACTATTGATTGGAGACTTTTATTTGGTGGTGACGAACCGAAGATTGTTAGATATACCGATGCTGATATGGTTGGAGATGTAGAGACAAGGCGATCAACTTTGGGCTATGTGATAATATTTGCTGGTGGAGCAGTGTCATAGAAGTCACATTTATAGAAGTATGTTGCCTTATCGAAGACAGAGGCAGAATATATTACAGCGACGGAGGCTTGCAAGGAGTTACTGTGGATGAAGAAGCTGCTGTAGGAAATTGGGCTAAAGCAGGAGCAGTATCATTTGCTTTGAGATAGTCAGAGTTCTATTCACCATGTGAAGAACCAGATATTTCGTAGCCGGTCCAAGCACATTGATACCCAGTATCATTGGATACGGGATATGGTTGTCAAGAAGGAAGCAGCGCTTGAGAAGGTTCATACAAATGACAACGGAACATATATGTTCACAAAGGTTCTACCAAGGGAAAAGTTTGAATACTGCAGGCGGATCGTCGGGATGACGACCCCATCCACATAGTTGTGAAAGAAGATATTTGTTGGAGTGGGTGCGGTTCCCAACCTAAGTAGACAATACCCCAGAGTAGGATTGAATATTTCTAAATATAATAAGAATATCTCAATTTATTTGGATTGAATATTCCTAAATATAATAGGAATACTAGTTGTGGGTTTGAGGCTATATATAGGTGTCTCCTGGATCTAAAATATATAGGTGTCTACTGAGTCGAAGGGCCACCTATGGCAGCCAGCTTGCTTTCTCAACCTTCTACCGGTGACACGGATTGCCTCTTCAATGGATGTCTCTTGCGGAGGAGGATTGACACCATTGTTTCTTTGGGGTTGGCTAGTGCAACCTGCATTACTTCAGCCTCACTTGGGGCAGATAGAGTAGCAGCAACTATGGAAGAATTGGGTACACTAGTAGTGTGAGAAGGGGGCTGTGGCCGGGCAACAGTAGGAATAGGCACACTAGGAAGTTCGGACAGGGGATTATGCCTGAGGAGCAGCAGGAAGTGTCACTCCCTTTGTGGTTTTTCGACACTTTGAGGGAATAGAGGGGGTGGTGGCTTCCGTGTAGGCTGCTGAGCATGCTGGGAGACTGCTGGTTGTTAAAAAAGAAGCACAAAAACCTTCTCTCAAACTAGAGAGTACCTGCGAGAGAACCGAGCAATACAGCGCACAAACCAAACACCAAACCACATAAAAAAAAATCCACGCAGACACAGAGAATTTTGACGTAGAAAATTCTTCTAGAAAAAAATTATGGGACGATTGGAGTCCAACCCTGAAGAACCTCCACTAATGGAATAAAGATAATACATCATCTACAAGCTCCTCCCGATCCAACATGGATCACCACAATACTTAGGAATAGAAAATAGATCAAACCACGAAGATAGAAGACAATGAAAAATTATCCAAAATGATCTTCTCCTTCGAAATGGCCTCAAATCCTTCTTTCTTCTTCCCAAAGTTGCAATGGCACTCTTGCCACCTTTTTTTTCTCTTCCTTGAGATGATATATTATATGTTAGCTTAGTTGATTGTAAATTAGGGTTAGGAAAACCTAATATATACCCTATAATCCTGCAACTAATCCTCGACCATAGGATACGATCCAACGGTATATAAAATACCTCTGAAATTTTGTTCAGTCCACCGACCGAACTCAGCCCGACTCCTTTTTGAGGTTCTGGAATACCACACCGAGTTCGGTCCGACTTCAGTTTGGAGGTTCTGCTACACCATGCCGAACTCGGACCGAGTTCGAACCGAGATTGGCCCGATCTCTGTCTCCCTCTGTACAACAGACTGCTCCTCCTTCCTCCCTAGTTACTCCGACCTCTCGAATGGCTCTCATCACCTCCCCGAGCTTTTTTGACCACAGACGATGCTCGTCGCACTCTAGGTGTTCTCCACATAGGTTGGGAACCTCACCCACTGCAACAAATCTTCCCCTTCACAACTATGTGGATGGGATCGTCATCCCGAATCTGCCTACAGTACTCAAACTTTCCCCTTGGAAGAATCTTTGTGAACATATCTGCTCCGTGGTCGTCTGTTTGAACCTTCTCAAGTGTCACTTCCTTCTTATCAACAATATCCTGTATCCATTGATACTGGGTTTTAATGTGCTTGGACCGGCTATGAAATATCTAGTTCTTCACAAAGTGAATAGCACTCTAACTTTCGCAAAATAAATGATACTGCTCCTGCTTTAGCCCAATTTCCAGTAACAGTTTTTTCATCCAAAGCAACTCTATGCAAGCCTCTGTTGTCGCAATGTACTATGCCTCTATCGTCGACAAGGCAACACACCTCTGCAAACGCGACTGCCATGATACTGCTCCACCAGCAAACATCATCACATAGCCCGAAGTCGATCGCCTCGTGTCTACATCTCCAACTATATCAGTATCGGTATACCCAACCAGCTTCGGCTCATCACCACCAAATGAAAGTTTCCAATTGGAAGTGTCCTGAAGATATCGTAGAATCTACTTGACCCCTCTAATGTACCCTTCCAGGATTGGAAGTGTACCTTCTAACTGTGTCGACTATATGAGAAATGTCTGGCCTCGTACATACCATAGCATACATAATACTTTCCTTGGCTGAGGCATATGGAACCTGCTCCATATCTTCCTTCTCGTCCTTGGTAGATGGACATTGTTCCTCAGTGAACTTAAAGTGAGCAGCAAGGAGATTACTCACTTTCTTCGACCAGTCTATCCTGAAATGCTAAAGTACACAGTAAATGTACTTCTTTTGGGACAAGTGTAGCAGCTTGGACTCTCTCTCTCTCTCTCTCTCTCTCTCTCAGTTGATCTCTATCCTAATAATAGTCTTTGATGCGCCCAAATCCTTCATAGAGAAGACCGTGCCTAGTTGGAGCTTCAACTATGCTATCCTGGTGGCATTCTGTCCCACCAACAGCATGTCATCAACATAAAGCAACAAAATGATAAAATTATCCTCGGCGAAGTACCTCACAAAAGCATAATTATCCGACATTATACATGCATAGCCATGTTCCCCCATAAATGACTCAAACTTTCTGTACCACTTTCTCGAAGCCTGTTTCAGACCATACAAGCTCTTCCTCAACTGGCAGACCAATTGTGACTTGTCCTTCTCACAGAATCCCTCGGGTTGCTCCATGTACAACTCTACCTCAAGATCACCATGGAGGAATGCCATCTATACATCTATTTGCTCGACCTCCAAGTCAAAATTGGCTGCCAAAGCTAGCACCACCCGAATAGATGACTGCTTGACGAATGTCGAAAAGATCTCATCATAATCTATGCCTTTCCGCTGACCGTAGCCATTAACTACCAGCCTCGCTTTGTATCGAGGGCAAGTAGCATCATCTGTCTGCTTCACTCTGAATACCCATCGATTCTTCAAAGCCTTCTTGTCCTTTGACAACCACACCAGATTATAAGTAGAGTTGGCCTCCAAGGAACTCATCTCCTCCTGCATGGCCTCCATCACTCCTACATGTGTTCGTCTTCCATAGCCTCTGTGAAACTTTCTGGTTCTTCCCCGTCAGTCAGTAGCACATACTCACCCGGTTAGTATCTCGTAGATGGTCGACGCCCTCTATCGCTTCTCCTCAATGGAACCACTGGTGTTGGCTATATATCTACAGTCTCCTCCCCTCCAGGAACTGCCTTCTCGGCATGCTTATCCTCCGGAGGGTCACCCTGACCACCATTAGCAGGCTGATGATCAAGGTTGGGAGCAACTCCATGTACTAGCTCTTCCATAACTGGATCCTTTGCGATATCCTCTGAAAACTGCTCGAAGCAAAATAACTCTAACTCAGGCAATTCCTCAGCCTCAGAAGGCATCTCGGAATTCTGATTATTGGTCATAGTCTAATCCTCGACGAATACCACGTCCCTGTTTCTGTAGAGCTTTCATCCTACTGGATCGTAGAGTCTATAGCCAAACTTATCACGATCGTATCCGAAAAAGATGCACCACCTCGTCTTTTGCTCAACTTTGGATCTCTAGTCCTTCGGTACATGCACGAAGGCCTTACAACCAAATACTCGCAGGTGATTGAATGACGGCTCTTTGTTGTACCATATTTTATCAGGTACATCACCCTGCAAAGGAGCAATAGGAGATAAATTAATAACATAAGCTACTGTGTAAAGTGCCTCACCCAAATAGATGCCTAGCAAGTTTGCTTCTGATAGTAAATACCGTACCCGCTCCATTAGCGTCCTATTCATCCGTTCTGCTACACCATTGAGCTGCAATATCTTTGGTGGAGTCTTCTGGTGCCATATCCCTTGCTCTCTGCAATAAGCATCAAATGGACCGATATACTCGTCGCCATTGTCCGACTGAACATATAACAGCTTCTTTCCCGTCTCTCTTTCAACAGAGGCCTGAAAGTCCTTGAAAGTGGGCAATACCTGATCCTTGGTCTTTAAGGTATAGACCCAAACCTTCCTAAAAAAGTCATCAATAAATGTTAAAAAATAAGAAGTACCACCAATGGATTTTACCTTCATAGAACCGCAGACATCCGAGTGAATCAACTCGAGCAACGTCGGCGTCCTTGAACTTGGGTGACTTTGGATAGACACCATATTTTATTTTTCCGCCAAACAGTACGTGAACTTCTCCAACTTTGTAGACTTTAGCCCTAGAATCACTTTCCTGTTCACCAAGTAGCTCATCCCCTTCTCGCTGATATGGCTGAGCCGTCTGTGCCACAAATCAGTAGCTGCGTTAACCTCCTGTGCCACAAATTAGTAGCTGAGTTAACCTCCTATGCCCCATGTAGGCTCTCTTCCATATAGTAGAGTTCAGACCTCTTGCTTCCTCTGACAATTACCATCGAACCTCTAAAAAGCTTCCACTGACTGTTCTCAAAGAGTTCGGACCTTTGAGAACAAGAACTGCACCCGTCTTTGTCCTCAAGTGCACATCCCCAATGGCAATCGCACCCGTCTTTGTCCTCAAATGCACATATCCTATGGAAACTGCCTTTGACACATCTCCATTGCCCATCTTCAACACTCAACAGTCACATATTGTGTAAGTAGAAAATAGTGTCGTATTATGAGATACGTGCGCTGAAGCACCTGAGTCCACCAGCCAAGAGTTATCATCGCAGGCGAGGTTCATAACTACCTCATCACCTATAATGATCACGTCGTCTCCATGTGTCGAGGCCGCCGTTGTAGTATTCTCACTTTGCTTCCCCTTGTCGCCCTTCCTCTCTCTCTCTTCCAAGTGAAAAAGTTCCGCTTGATGTGGCCCTTCTTGCCACAATGGTAACACTCCGAGTCCTCGTACCGACCCTTGGACCTTCCTCTGCTTTTGTCTCTTCCACCGTCTGGACCCCTGCTTTTACCCATTCTGTGGCTCTCTGAAATAAGCGCCTTTGAGTTGGATGTGGATGAAGTGCCCTGAGAACGTCTCCGCATCTCTTATTTTAATACCCCGCTCTTGGCAAACTCCAGACTAATCACGCCTTCCGGAGCAGAAGTGATCATAAACACTTGTACGGTCTCCCACGAGTCTGGCAATGTACACAGCAGCCATAGTCCATGAACCTCGTCGTCAAACTTAACTCACATCGAGGATAGCTGGTCAACCAAGCTCTGGAACTCACTCAAGTGATCAGTAATAGACGCCCCATCTTTGTGTAACGCCCCAGTCCCAAAATACATAGAACCAGGAATACGTAATATGCCAGCTACGCAATCGACCAGACTCTGGTCTGACTCGAATACGTATAAGCTGTATAAATAGTGTCACTAACTAAACAATCCAGTAAATATAAACATCTAAGTCTCAATCCATAATGTACAGAAGTATACAAGAAAGAGCTGCATGTGCAAAAGTCGGCCGCCCAATAATACACAAAACTCGAATAGACTCGAGAAGAAATACGTCTACAAAAACTAGGCTAGAACAGCAGATGAATAATCAATATGAATAAAGTAACCATAATGCCGGTAGAAATGATATAAGTACCTGGTACCAATACCCGCAGGACAAGCAACTCCATCGACAACTCCAAATGCTCCGTAATCGTCTATGCTGCAAAACTGGCAGGGGACCAGGTCCTCAGAGGGACGTAACAAGGTACAAAAATACAGCATGCCAAAGTACAACAGAAAGTACAAGTGCAACGACGGTATAATCTAGCATAACCACCTAAGTGAGACACAGTTTGAAGACAATGTTCGACGCGTGGGCTGTCCAAAATAAAACTGTAGCTCCGAACACAGCGACACACGGGGCGTACCATAGCTCCGAGCACAGAGTCACACGAGTGATGCTACTACTCCGGATACAGGAATACTACATCAACAGGACATACATATATAAAGCGCGTGCAGAGGAGTCCAAACATCTAGTAACTGTCTTCCCCTTCCCAAGCGTTCGACGATTGTGCGCTGAACCTGAACCTCTATCTAGCAGTCTCTTCGCACATAAGTGTCTATTAACAAACGCGACCCTAAGGTCGTCCCAGTCTCCAGTCATGATGTCAGTATCAGGATACAAGAAATCTGGCATGATAACAGTATATGAATGTGTCCTGGGGTTAACGATATACTCAGGTACGTACATCGAGGTATTACGAACATCTAGCATTCGTTACAAGATGTTACGACGAACGTCTGCACCCGGTTGTGATCCGGACGTGAAGTAACGATCTTAATCAAATATGCGCACAATGTATAAAATAAAACAATAAATAACTGTAACTGAAATACAGGGTGGCAAGGTACACTTGCCTGCGTCCGGCTGCTGATGACGGGGATCCGGTACCACGTCCAAGTCCGCAGGTACCGTAGTAACTAGAGACGAGATACAAAATCAATCAATAAACTATCACGTGGCAAACAGGGATGTGACACACGTCTAAACATATGCTCAGACTCAGCTACAACTCACAGGGATACGACGCTAGAGGGTTGACCAAGGTTGACTAATAGTACATTACATCAAATCAAATTAATCACCTGTACAATATCATTAAACTATCCCCAATCCTACTATATTCATCACAGTGTTTATCAGTATTTTGAGCCATGATCAATCCTCAGATTCCTCCTGGTCTTCACAGATATTATTACGCACGGTGACACATGTCATCCCCAAATAAATTATCAATATTTATTAAACCTTCCGTTTTATAACTTCATTACCAATTCACAATAAGTACTACTCTTCAATTAAATCCATCATTAATTATCAGTCCCCAATCACCGATTAATGGTTTGATACCACACATTATTTCACAATAAATTACCTGTTCCTCCATTGTTAATCATTGTTTCAAAATCATAGTATCATTTCACAACAATTTAAAACTATCCATCAACAATATTCAAAATGCATATATTAATTAGGACAACACCCTAACATCTCATATGGCATTTAATCCTAACTTTATTATATATGTCTCATTTCCAATCCTCGCATGTATATATTCCATATCCTCAATCCATGAATATTAAAGCGCTCAAAACCCTAAAAAAAATCAACTAGCATTTAACCCTTAATTACCTATTATACAATGAACTAACCCTAAAATCTCACATGCATATATAACTCCAAAATCCCAATGCATATGCGTAAACCTTAACTAAATCTGTTTCATTCTCAAACCCTAATCTCAATGTATAAACTCACATCAATATAATAATACACTACATAGAGAAGGGGAGAAGCTTACCTTGGCGGCGTGGTGGTGGGTCTCGCCGGAGTAGGCTGTGGTGGTGGTGGTGATATGATGTTGACGATGAGGATGATGATGCTGGTGGTGGAGGGTGGCCGGAGGAGCAGCGGGGCAGAGGAGATATGGTGAACGACATCTGCGGGTGGAGGAACGACAGCTGCGGGTGGAGGAAAGCCGGGGGGAAGGTGACTGCAGTGGTGCGGGTTTGCTGGCCGGTCGAGGAGATGCAGTGGTCATCGGAGATGGTCGTGGCAGTCGCTGGAGAAGGAGGTGATGGTGGGTGGAGGGTGTTGCAGCGGGTGGCAGTGAAGTCGGGGATGGGTCAGTTCGAGGTGAGGAGTCGGGGTGGTCGAGATGGTGGTGGTGCGGGTGATGCCGTGGTCGAGGCGGTGGTTCGTGCAGCGGGGGGAAAGTCGATGGAGTCGAGGGGGTAGTGGGACGGTGGCTGGAGGTGGTTGAGGTGCTGTCGGGTGGTAGCAGTCTCGGCAGGCGGTGTTCGAGGCCGGTCGGGTGCAGCGGAAATGGTGGTGGCAGTGAGCGGAGGTGATGGTTACTTGGCCGGAGAAGACGATGGTGGTGGTACGACGATGAAGGCAGGATGGAGGAGTCAGGTCAGGGTGGAGCGGTTGGCCGCCGGAGTTGAGGGAAGAGCCGGCCGGAGTAGGGTTTCTTGGTGAAGAGGAAGAAGAAGAAGAAGAAGAAAGGAAGAAGAAAAAGGATGTTTCCTGTGGATTTTGTGAGGAGGGAGGAGAGAGAGAGGGTTGTAGGTTTGGGGATTAGGGTTGGTTGGGAAGTGTGTAGTGAAAAGACATTTTATAGGGAGTGGTGATGTGAGTGTGTAGTGGGGATGATTCATAATTCAAATGAATGGCTTGGATTTCTCATGAAGAAAATTTGTTCCTTCCATGGGGAGAGTGGGGTTGGGTTGAACCGGTCAAGGGTGAGGGTGAGCCTTCTTCATTGGCTTGGGCCAATGAGGGGATGACACCTAATGCAACATTTGCGAATAAGCCCCTTAAATTTGGGAATTTGCACAAACACATGAAATGATGGAAAAATTATGGGAGAATTTGTGTTTGGTGTTTTGTAGGTTGAGGGGGTGTTGTGTGTTTTGCATGGGCTTAATTAAATGGGCATTGGAATGAAGTTGGGATTAAAATAGGATTAGTCAAGTTGGTATCCCCAATTTAATTAGAATAAATTGTTATGTGCTCTTAAATTAAATGGGGGCACATGGGGTCTCAATTTGGAGTGACACAAAGGTCATGAAGGGTGTAGGCTTTGAGTCATTCTTTGACCATTTAATTGGTCCGGCTCAACTGGTTGAGTTGGTATCTCAAAATTGATGGCAACGACACAGGTGTGCCACACAGGTTTAAATAACGAGTTTCGATTACGGAAAGTTGTGCAATTTAATTAGAGCACAAGGGATTATAATTTTGAGTGACGGAAAAGTCCAGCGCCTAAATTGGCGTATCAAGTCAAGAGTGCAATAATCTGTTGAAAATTATGGGCTGATGTTGGGCTCTGAATATTACAACAACGGTATGGCGCACCAAGAGTTTAATTAAAAATCAGACATCTGCATCCTTAATTCTAAACCTCAAACATCTGCTGCTAAACCAAAATTTTCTAACCCATACTAGACTATCTATAGAAATAAATGAGGAGGTTTACACTTTGTACTGCAGACCCATCATCATTCGGATCAGAAATAATTTATTTATCCAGTCTTCTCCCCATACAAAGATTTTAGCTTATCCCACAGTGTCCTCGCGTGCTCAATACTAGCAACGTAGTTGTACACGTTCTCGTCAACGAGCTGCTTGATGTACCCACACACCTGTATAAGCTTAAAATTTTAGTCCTCTTCGGATTTGTCACTAGGCCTCTCGGAAGCAAATACCGGCAGATGCAACTTCTTGACAAATAACAGATCCTTCATCTTGCTCCTCCAGTAATGATAGTTGGTACCGTTCAGGTTTACCATGCGTACCGGCTTCGCGTCCATCTCTTCTCCCTGGTTTGCCTGTCAACTCCTGACACCCTTCTGAAAATTCCAGAACCTGGCTCTGATACCACACTGTTGGAAAAGAAGCGCGAAAACCTTTTCCCAAACCATAGAGTACCTACGAGAGAAACGAGCAATACAACGCACAAACCAAACACCAAACCACGAAAAAAATAATCCACGCAGACATAGAAAATTTTGACGTGGAAAACTCTTACAAAAAAAATTACGAGACGATCGGAGCCAAACCCTGAAGAACCTCCACTAATGGAATAAAGAGAATACACCCTCTACAAACTGCTTCCAATCCAACACGGATCACCACAACACTTAGAAATAGAAAATAGATCACACCACGAAGAAGAAAATGAAAAATTACCCAAAATGATCTCCTCCTCCGAAACGACCTACAATCCTTCTTTCTTCTTCCTAAAGTTGCATTGACACTCTTGCCTCCTTTTCTCCTCTTTCTTGAGATGATATGTTATGTGTTAGCTTAGCTGATTGGGGATTAGGGTTAGAAAAACCTAATATATACCCCTAATCCCGCATCTAATCCTAGACTGTAGGATACGATCCAACGGTGTATAAAACATCTCTAAAATTTCGTTTAGCCCGACGAACGAACTCGGACCGACTTCGATTTTGAGGTTCTGGAACACCACACCGAGTTCGGCCCGACTTCGATTTTGAGGTTCTGGAAAACCACACCAAACTCGGACCGAGTTCGGACCGGGTTCGGCCCGAACTCGGTCTCCCCCTATACAATAGACTGCTCCTCCTTCCTCACGAGTTTTTTCGACCTCTCGAATGGATCTCGTCCTCTCCCTGAGCTTCTCTAACCACAAACGGTGCTCGTCGCACTTCAGAGTATTCTCCACATAGGTTGGGAACTCCAACCACTCCAGTACTGGTTGGCGTACATGCAGCTGTTGTAGACACCGGTTGATGGACTCGTTCAGGAGCCTGTCGCTGCTATGGCAATCATATATATATATATATATATATATATAGAGAGAGAAAGAGAGAGAGAGAGAGAGAGAGAGAGAGAGAGAAAGAGAGAGAGAGAAAGAGAGGATGGTTGTTCAATACTCATAGCTCAAATTTGAGGACCTTCCGATACGGATAACCCAATAACAAGGCAGGAGATTCTAAGCATGAACGAAAAAAGATACTCGACACTAAAAAAAACATACAAGAATTTCTATCAAAATGTTGTTTCATAAGATTGCAACAAATTAATTCCTGGTAAAATCATCATAATGGATCGATGAACAGCAGCAGTGTCACGACCCGCACCCGGTTTAGGGCACGAGTGCGTGGGTACGTCCAGCCTACGCCGCAGCATCGGCGGTAGAACGCTGTCTAGGTATTGATACTATCTAACTAATGTCACGCAAGCATCCAATCTCCATTAGGAGGCACGGATGACACAATAAGATGAACATATACTCAATCACAGGATTACAGCACGATAAGATTTCGAATAAACTAAAATTAAACACCACACAAGTCCACAAGAATAACTTAACAATATCCAAAAAATCATCAAAATGCCGGAGACAAATCCGGTACCAAAAAGTCTACTAAAAGAACTAACAAGAAATAATAACTCCGACTAGACTTTCCAGAATCACAGCTAACTACCAAGTCTGCAGCTACTCACCATAGTCCATAAAGTGTCGGACAGCGGTCTTCTAAGGCATAGTCTGGAAAAATATTTCCAGTCAGGAAGGAGCAAAGCACAATCTCAAATAACAGTTCCATTAATTGATAATGTCTATAATACAATAAAACATGTCATGCTAGCTACTGAGAAGACAGTGAAATAAATGAAATGGCAATTTTTTTAAGAGAGACAGGCAATATGATATAGTCAGTGCATGTATGGAAATAAGAAGAACAAGGAACAGTATCATATACGGGTGATGTAGTATATGATCTAAAATAGAGAACTGTAACTATTCTAAGTGTTTGAAATAGTAGTTTCAAAATGTGATCGGCTTGGGACATGTACAGTAGCTACAGTCTGGCTAATCATACGTGGGGGTATGATTGACACCAATAATATTAATTATGCAATGGGTATTTGATCACATTTCTCACTAGCCATTTCCCCGCCCCCAACTAGTACTGTGGATCCAATCATGACACGTCACGAATACACAACATTGTCTAATATATTAAGTACAATGTCTAATAAATTATTTACAATGTCTAATATCAATGTCTAATGTAAATGTCAATGTCAATGTAAATGTCGTGTACAATATCGATACGAAAATCAAGGTAACATCTCATGACTGCAGATCCAAGCTATACTAGTCCGTGTAGCACAGTGTCAAAGATTCAGTTGTAACATTTCAAGATCATTGAACTTATAGCTATTATCAAGAATTGGAAATTATCAGAGAATGTACTTGCCTCGGTCCTTAGCTGGTATTTATGGATGTCCTGTTCCAGAGTATCCCCTGGGTAACCCAACAGTCCTATAAACATAACACAATCAAACCACATTTGCATCAGATGCTACGCTAACACACAGTCCATAAACACTGGCCTCAGGGCCATGTCAGACAGGGCACTAGTCAGCTAGGGTCACCTAGTAGGGATAAAACACATTACCTATTTAATCATTAATACCTACCATATATATCTACCAATTAAACATACTGTTAATAATTAAACATAATACATATATATTTGTTATTCCAAAGTATACAAAATAGGTATAACTGTATGTACATAGTGGAAAGATATTTTACTTATGTGAAAATATACATCACTCATATATATAAACTAATATACATGTATGAAAATACATATATATATTTAATGAAACACACATACTATACACCAAAATACGTTTATACATATATATATATATAGGTACACATATTTATACCAAAAATATTAATTTAATATATTTTACCAATATATAATTTATACCAAAAATTACATATATGTATAGGTTTGTACATATACCAAAATATGTATACTATATACAAACAGAGAAAATACACTATACAGTTAATTATTAATAAATAATTAATATACATTTATACATTCATACCAAAAATACGTATTTGTTTTTATTTACTAGATATCTCGTATATATATAAAATAACCAATATATATATATATATACAATATATATATATCAATTTAATCACATCTACTAGAATACATATATATATATATAATCATATACTATACTAAGCACATACATGTATACATTAATTTAAAATTACAATTACATATACAATTTACATGTTAATATATACATATACGTATATATATATATAAAGATATATATATATAAAGATATATATATATATATATAAAGATATATATATATATATATATAAAAAGAGAGAGAGGAGAGGATTACTGTGGGGAGCCGCCGGAGTATGGCGGGCTGCCGGAGTCGTCGGCAGAGGGATGAGCCGCCGGAGCACAGGGAGTGAAGGGGGTTGGCCGCCGGGCTGGAGGGAGCACAGCCGGACGGGAAGAAGAGCAGCAGGGAGGCAGTAGGGGGTCGGGGCCGGAGTGGGTGTGTAGGCCGGGGTGCTCGCCGGCCGCCGGAGGGCTGAGCACAGGGCCGGGGAGTAGTTCGGCGGGAGACTGCAGATGCCGACGGGGAGGTTGGCCGCCGTGCACAGGAACTGCGGGGTCGGAAGTCGAGGACGCCGGACGGAGCAGCCGTGCGGGTGGTCGGGAAGAGTTCGCCGGCCGGGGAGATCCGCCGGAGTATGAACAGTAGGGGGGAAAGTGAACAGTGTTCCCCCCCTTTTCTTCCTCTTTGAAATTTCAAATAAAAATCAATAAGAGGAAGAAGAAGAAGAAGGAAGGAGAAGAAGAGAAGAAAATAGAAGAAGAAAGGAAGAGGGAGAAGAATCCTACGTTGGGTTGAGGGGAGAGGCTTGTGAGGATGGTGTTTTCTAGGTTTCTTGGGATTAGGTTTGAGGATGGGACATGATATTAAATAGAAGGAGAGAGGGTGTGATGTAGGGTTGTGATGGGCCAATTTCCAATGAATGGCTAGGATTGAACATGAGGAATTTATTCATGGGGAATGAGGGTTTTTAATTAAAATTAATAGGCTCCCTCATTGATTAAAATAATTAGGTGTTGGCACCTACAATTTAATAATTGCAACTTAGCCCCTTAAATTCGGAAAATTGCACAAACACATGAAATGATGAAAATTGGGCGGGCGATTCGGGGTCCGGTATTTTGTAGGGTCAGGGGACGCTGTAAGACTGGTACGGGCTGAATTTGTAGGGCACTGGAATTAAATTGGGATTTTAAAATCAGATAAAATGGTATCCTCAATTTAAATAGAAATAAATGCAAGTTGTGTTCAACAATTAATTTGGAGTACTTGGGGTCAAAATCAGATCAAGTCATCAATACCAATATTGAAGAAGACTCAGAACAGAATATTACCCTAATTTGGGCCGCACGAAAAATAGGTCAAAATGGCCTCCAATTTTCGATTGGAACGCACAACGATACAAAAATAGGAAATTAAAAATAACGTCCGCGACGATTTTTTTGCGGTCAGAAACAATGCACAAGGAGCAAAATTATGTGTTGCAAAAATAGCAGAATTGAAGGCGGACATGTCTAGGACAAGATTGTGAAATTTGTTGGAAGACAAAAGTCTGGATAGTGCTCCAAATATCGAAGCAAAGGCAAATGCGCAAAATATTAAATAAAATACAATAATTAATTATAAACTCCAAGAATTAAATTCTAGATAAAATAATAAAATCCAGAATTTTATAATTTGGACAGGGGTTCGTCTACTGAGCTTCTAGGTCTAGTCTGCTAGCTAAAATAAAATAATAACACTGCATATAATTATATATTTAATTACACATCGCACAAAATTATTTAAATCAAATACACTATCATGCAATTAATTAATTGTAAATAACATAATATTAAATATTGTAAAAATTCGAAAATACCCCTGTTTTCGGAATGTGGTAGTGACAAGTCTACCCTCCTTAAAAGAATTTCGTCCTCGAAATTTAAAATCCTCATACTAGGATTTAAATCATACACACTTATCATTCCCTCAATTAAATTCATCAACCATGAATAATCCACAAGGTCTTTTCAAAATTTCAAAAATCTGAAATTATTGTATAACCTGAAAATCCTCAATGTAAATCAAAGTCCATCAAAAATTTCTTGAAAGTTTTGAGTTATAATCCAATACCCGGAATTTTAATATCCACTCCTCAAAGTACTCAACAATATGATATTTAAGGATTCTCCAAATGTCACATTCAAATATGAAGTTCTAAAATTCATAACTTGCGATTTAAATAAATACATTGATAAATCTCCCAAAATTTCTAAAATAACCAATTTAAACATGTCAAAATCTTTCCTAGAATTAATTAAACCACCAATTATGCCATGTTAATTTCTTAACCATTTGTTTAAATCAATAATTATCCTCAAATTTTTAAATCCTCGATTGTTTTATTTATGTATTTACTACCATCAAAATTTAATTCCTCCAATCATATAATCATGAACTACTCCATATTGTTATTTCACAATAAATTCTTTCAAAAATTTTATAAATAGCATATCCCAAACAAACCTTCAAAAATAAATCGAATCACATTCTTATCACAATATCCTCCAAAATTTTAAGTTAATGACGAAATGCAAGAGTTTAATATTCCATCCTCTAATTGAAATCCAATCAGTGCATATTTCAAAAATTGAATCTCGTTCCAAATTTGAATTTAACACTAATCCATTGGTGTTCTTATCCCTCGATTTTTTTTTTCCATAATAGGCAACGATGTAACACTTATGGAACCTCCAATACAATATTCAAAATATAAGTTCTCAACTTGCAGTCCAACAAATATATCGATGGCCTTCTTAAATTCCTCAAATTTAATAATAAATTCAATCATTTCAAAATTTTCTAAAAATCAATGATTTAACAAAACTTCAATTACGCCATATCAAATTCCCAACTCTTTATTTAATTTAATATTTTTCCTCAAAATTTTGGCACCTTGTCTCTCTTTGTCAAGTTATAACCTCTTCGTTAATCTTTATTACAGTTAATCCTCAACAATCAAAGTCTAAGAGAATTCTACCTACACTCATACAACATGCAACCTAAAGGGATTATGTATGATCATGGTGTCTTTTGCCAGGGTATTACAGTCTCTGTAACAGGGGTACTACTAACTACATTATAACAAGAAATCATGCATGCAACTATGGTACTAAGGAACCAACCAATCAATCAAGTAGATAGGAACAGAATGAAGGAAAGAACAGAACTTGTTAACACATTACCTGCAGTATCGGTCTCCTCGACCGTCATCGCAAATGCTCGCCCTGCTGGGGTGGTTCCCTTTGCGGGTGCTGAGCAACATGCGGTTCTACAGGTAGCCTAACTGGATCTCTATAATTTGGAGTCGCGCGCTGGCCGGGAAGATAAGAGGCTCGAAGACAATCCCTTACTCGATGTCCCGCAGTGCCGCAAAGCAAACAAAGTCCTAGCCTCGTTCTACAGCTCTCCCAAAGGTGACCTGGCTTCTTACAGAAGTGACAAGTTCGTTGATCCTGCTGTACAGGAACTGGTGCCGGGTACTGCTGTTGATACTGAAATGCCCTCGGTTGTTGCCGAATTGGAACTGGTGCCTGGTACTGCTGTTGATACTGAAATGCCCTCGGCTGCCACTGGCCAGGATACTGCTGGGCAACTCTCTCAACTGTCTGTAGTGCCATCTGGTGAGCGTTCTCCATGCTCTCTCTCATCAGCTCGGTTTGTGCCTGGTGCGCTTCTGCTTGCACCCTCTGAGCCTCAGCTTGAACTCGCTGAGCATCTGCTGCCATTCTCTGGGCCTCTACCATGCCTTGGATCAAGGTGAACATCTGTGCCCCATCAATGGGCAACCCTCCGGGAATCAGAGTCGGTGGAGGAGGAAGGTTGTCCGTCACAGCTGCGGCTATCTTCTGAACAGGTGGGGAAGAAGGATCCTCGAAAAGTGTAGAAACTCCCACATGTATCGGAGATGTAGGAGGAACTACGGATGTCTGTCCATCAGGTGGAGAGGTGGCAGACCCCTCTAAAGCTGGTGTTCCCGCTCTCGTAGATAGTGTCTTCGGCAACATCCTGAAGACAGATCCCAAAGAATCAATTTAGGCAAAATACGATATCATCAAGGGAGGACAGTATAATTCTAAAGAAGCAACATTTAAGATAGAGAGATTGGAATAAACCCTAGTTGTGATTGTACGGTCAAGATGTATCCATGGTCTGATACCTCTATCCCCTAGGGATCACAGTTCTACCACAAAACACACTCACTGCTAGCTTCCTTACCTACTGCAATCGCTGATAGTAGTTATCCTTATCACTCAAATGCATATCAATTTCAATACACTATACTAAGTACTGCACTTTCTAGTACAACCCTTGATGGTCACCCAAGTCAGTTTGCAGTGAATTCTCAATCATACTCAAGCCAACCGATCCTTATACACATGCATCTCATCTATTGTATACTAATGTATCTCTCCCACTATAAAATCTTATCCTCAAATAAATATTCCTCAAAATAACTCCTCGAATAAAAATTAAAGTAAATGTATACACTTCCCTCAAGGTCAATTATTTAAATACTGAAATGAAAACTTAATCACCTTAAAGATCCTTACAGACTTGTCTAGGTTTATTGAATCGAATCTGAATCCTCAAAATAAAATTTTAATAACAATATTTCAACTCCTCATATTTCAAAATTTTGTAATTCATTGAAATCTTTAAAATAAATTTTAATAACAATCTCAATCTTCTTAGAATCCTAAAATTTGAAATTCATTTTCAATCTTCAATTAAAATTTTAAATCCACCTTCTGTAGTCAAATAGCTCTAATGTTAATCCTTTTCACTGTCCTCATTGACGGCATCATCAAATAATATCATAAATCAGTCTATAAATTCCTCTTAATATGAAATCAACCCTACAATGAAACCCAAAATCCTAACTTAAATACCTAATTAACAACAATCAAATCAAGTGAAACCAAAATCCTAATTTAATACTAATCAACAACAATCAAATCAATATCAACAAATGAGAATGGACGGAACAAGGGAATGATTTTAAATTAGAAGTTTTAACAAGATTCTCAGGGGTCATCCCAGGAATCTCTCAAGGAATTGTGATTGAGTATTTGCTCTCGTCCTAGTATCCTATGTCCTAGATTCTATAGCAGGTACGCAGTAGTATAACAAGGATGCTACACTACTACGACATCGCACAACTCGCGAAGTCTGACCTGCATGGGCCACCACTAAAAACGTGTCACGACCCGCACCCGGTTTAGGGCACGAGTGCGTGGGTACGTCCAGCCTACGCCGCAGCATCGGCGGTAGAACGCTGTCTAGGTATTGATACTATCTAACTAATGTCACGCAAGCATCCAATCTCCATTAGGAGGCACGGATGACACAATAAGATGAACATATACTCAATCACAGGATTACAGCACGATAAGATTTCGAATAAACTAAAATTAAACACCACACAAGTCCACAAGAATAACTTAACAATATCCAAAAAATCATCAAAATGCCGGAGACAAATCCGGTACCAAAAAGTCTACTAAAAGAACTAACAAGAAATAATAACTCCGACTAGACTTTCCAGAATCACAGCTAACTACCAAGTCTGCAGCTACTCACCATAGTCCATAAAGTGTCGGACAGCGGTCCTCTAAGGCATAGTCTGGAAAAATATTTCCAGTCAGGAAGGAGCAAAGCACAATCTCAAATAACAGTTCCATTAATTGATAATGTCTATAATACAATAAAACATGTCATGCTAGCTACTGAAAAGACAGTGAAATAAATGAAATGGCAATTTTTTTAAGAGAGACAGGCAATATGATATAGTCAGTGCATGTATGGAAATAAGAAGAACAAGGAACAGTATCATATACGGGTGATGTAGTATATGATCTAAAATAGAGAACTGTAACTATTCTAAGTGTTTGAAATAGTAGTTTCAAAATGTGATCGGCTTGGGACATGTACAGTAGCTACAGTCTGGCTAATCATACGTGGGGGTATGATTGACACCAATAATATTAATTATGCAATGGGTATTTGATCACATTTCTCACTAGCCATTTCCCCGCCCCCAACTAGTACTGTGGATCCAATCATGACACGTCACGAATACACAACATTGTCTAATATATTAAGTACAATGTCTAATAAATTATTTACAATGTCTAATATCAATGTCTAATGTAAATGTCAATGTCAATGTAAATGTCGTGTACAATATCGATACGAAAATCAAGGTAACATCTCATGACTGCAGATCCAAGCTATACTAGTCCGTGTAGCACAGTGTCAAAGATTCAATTGTAACATTTCAAGATCATTGAACTTATAGCTATTATCAAGAATTGGAAATTATCAGAGAATGTACTTGCCTCGGTCCTTAGCTGGTATTTATGGATGTCCTGTTCCAGAGTATCCCCTGGGTAACCCAACAGTCCTATAAACATAACACAATCAAACCACATTTGCATCAGATGCTACGCTAACACACAGTCCATAAACACTGGCCTCAGGGCCATGTCAGACAGGGCACTAGTCAGCTAGGGTCACCTAGTAGGGATAAAACACATTACCTATTTAATCATTAATACCTACCATATATATCTACCAATTAAACATACTGTTAATAATTAAACATAATACATATATATTTGTTATTCCAAAGTATACAAAATAGGTATAACTGTATGTACATAGTGGAAAGATATTTTACTTATGTGAAAATATACATCACTCATATATATAAACTAATATACATGTATGAAAATACATATATATATTTAATGAAACACACATACTATACACCAAAATACGTTTATACATATATATATATATATAGGTACACATATTTATACCAAAAATATTAATTTAATATATTTTACCAATATATAATTTATACCAAAAATTACATATATGTATAGGTTTGTACATATACCAAAATATGTATACTATATACAAACAGAGAAAATACACTATACAGTTAATTATTAATAAATAATTAATATACATTTATACATTCATACCAAAAATACGTATTTGTTTTTATTTACTAGATATCTCGTATATATATAAAATAACCAATATATATATATATATACAATATATATATATCAATTTAATCACATCTACTAGAATACATATATATATATATATAATCATATACTATACTAAGCACATACATGTATACATTAATTTAAAATTACAATTACATATACAATTTACATGTTAATATATACATATACGTATATATATATATAAAGATATATATATATAAAGATATATATATATATATATATAAAGATATATATATATATATATATAAAAAGAGAGAGAGGAGAGGATTACTGTGGGGAGCCGCCGGAGTATGGCGGGCTGCCGGAGTCGTCGGCAGAGGGATGAGCCGCCGGAGCACAGGGAGTGAAGGGGGTTGGCCGCCGGGCTGGAGGGAGCACAGCCGGACGGGAAAAAGAGCAGCAGGGAGGCAGTAGGGGGTCGGGGCCGGAGTGGGTGTGTAGGCCGGGGTGCTCGCCGGCCGCCGGAGGGCTGAGCACAGGGCCGGGGAGTAGTTCGGCGGGAGACTGCAGATGCCGGCGGGGAGGTTGGCCGCCGTGCACAGGAACTGCGGGGTCGGAAGTCGAGGACGCCGGACGGAGCAGCCGTGCGGGTGGTCGGGAAGAGTTCGCCGGCCGGGGAGATCCGCCGGAGTATGAACAGTAGGGGGGAAAGTGAACAGTGTTCCCCCCCTTTTCTTCCTCTTTGAAATTTCAAATAAAAATCAATAAGAGGAAGAAGAAGAAGAAGGAAGGAGAAGAAGAGAAGAAAATAGAAGAAGAAAGGAAGAGGGAGAAGAATCCTACGTTGGGTTGAGGGGAGAGGCTTGTGAGGATGGTGTTTTCTAGGTTTCTTGGGATTAGGTTTGAGGATGGGACATGATATTAAATAGGAGGAGAGAGGGTGTGATGTAGGGTTGTGCTGGGCCAATTTCCAATGAATGGCTAGGATTGAACATGAGAAATTTATTCATGGGGATTGAGGGTTTTTAATTAAAATTAATAGGCTCCCTCATTGATTAAAATAATTAGGTGTTGGCACCTATAATTTAATAATTGCAACTTAGCCCCTTAAATTCGGGAAATTGCACAAACACATGAAATGATGAAAATTGGGCGGGCGATTCGGGGTCCGGTATTTTGTAGGGTCAGGGGACGCTGTAAGACTGGTACGGGCTGAATTTGTAGGGCACTGGAATTAAATTGGGATTTTAAAATCAGATAAAATGGTATCCTCAATTTAAATAGAAATAAATGCAAGTTGTGTTCAACAATTAATTTGGAGTACTTGGGGTCAAAATCAGATCAAGTCATCAATACCAATATTGAAGAAGACTCAGAACAGAATATTACCCTAATTTGGGCCACACAAAAAATAGGTTAAAATGGCCTCCAATTTTCGATTGGAACGCACAACGATACAAAAATAGGAAATTAAAAATAACGTCCGCGACGATTTTTGTGCGGCCAGAAACAATGCACAAGGAGCAAAATTATGTGTTGCAAAAATAGCAGAATTGAAGGCGGACATGTCTAGGACAAGATTGTGAAATTTGTTGGAAGACAAAAGTCTGGATAGTGCTCCAAATATCGAAACAAAGGCAAATGCGCAAAATATTAAATAAAATACAATAATTAATTATAAACTCCAAGAATTAAATTCTAGATAAAATAATAAAATCCAGAATTTTATAATTTGGACAGGGGTTCGTCTACTGAGCTTCTAGGTCTAGTCTGCTAGCTAAAATAAAATAATAACACTGCATATAATTATATATTTAATTACACATCGCACAAAATTATTTAAATCAAATACACTATCATGCAATTAATTAATTGTAAATAACATAATATTAAATATTGTAAAAATTCGAAAATACCCCTGTTTTCGGAATGTGGTAGTGACAAGCAGCATATTGAAATCATTATACGGCAAATAACAACAGCCATCTGCATGCAAGAACAAGAAAGAGCAACAACTAGCTGAGTTCTGAAAATTACCACTATACTGTAATCAGTACAGTTGTTTCATTGCCTCTTCTGACTGAGATATAGTCAGGTTGCAATGCACATATCCATAGTTATGTGAACTGCATCAAATTAACAGTTCATTTTTCTTTATCAAAGACCTTGTTAAAGTAAAAAAAGGGGTCTTTACAATAAATCATCAGCTATCAGGATGAAGGAACTGCCTCATTTTCTCCCATTTTTGCTATATTTTTCGTTTTTAGAGAGATATATATATTTTAGGGCCAGGAGACACCTATATATAGTCTCAAACCCACAACTAGCATTCCTATTATAGATAGGAATATCCAATCCAAATCCAATTCCATTGACATATTCCTATTATATATAGGAATATTCAATCCAAATCCATTGAAATATTCCTATTATATTTAGGAATTTCCAATCCAAATAAATTGAGGTATTCCTATTATATGTAGAAATACTCAATCCTACTCCGGATTATTTTTCACATAGGTTGGGAACCCCACCCACTCCAACAAATCCCCCCCTTCACAACTATGTGGAGGGGGTCGTCACCCTGACGATCCGCCTGTAGTACTCAAACTTTTTCCTTGGTAGAACCTTTGTGAACATATCTGCTCCGTTGTCATCTGTATGAACCTTCTCAAGTGCCGCTTCCTTCTTGTCAACCACATTCCGTATCTAATGATACGGGGTATCACTGTGCTTGGACCGGCTGTCATGACCCACATCCGAAAAATACGACATGAGTCGTGGGTACGTCCAGCCTACGTCGCAGCATCGACGGTAGAACGTTGTCTAGGTCTGCTATCTAGCTAACAATCTCACAAAATAATATAAGTACCTGTCAAGATCTCAACTCCAAACGGAGGAGCAATATAATAAGATAACACAAGTACTCAATCATGAATCTAAGCACGATAAGATAACACAGAAATCTAACAACTACAAAGTCTAACCAACAACTACTACTGAAACAACAACAACAATAATAATAATACAACAATATCCAGAATCAAATACAATACAAGTCTCAAACCCAAGCCGGGGACAAATCCGGTACCAAAAGCTAATAAAATACAACTGAGGTCCTAGTGATCCCGGCTACCAACCCGAAAATCACTCATGAACTAGGGGGTCCCTGTCTGCACCATCGACAGGCTGAGGTCCATAAAACGTCGGACACCAATCTTCTAGATCCTCTGAAAAATATATCCAGTCAGGATTGGAGCAAGTACACCTCTAACAGCAGTTCCAGTTAAATGATAAAAATTATAAATCAGTTGTAGCAAGTAGCACAAGGTGAAGGAAATGAAGTATGAACAAGGAAATATACATATCTATTAACTGGTGCATAAAGGTAAAATGCATGAAAATCGGAAGCAAGATAGTAATGACTGCAGGATACAAGAAATCTAAACTAAGATCAAGTGTGTGCACAATCTCGTGAAGTGAGTCCAGCAAGAATAAATGTAATGAGTCCAGTCCAGAAAGTATAAGTGAGACCAGTCAAGAAATGCAAGAGAGTCCAGACTAGAAAGAATGAACTCGTGTCTCTGAAATACCTGTTTTGACATGTAAACGGCTAGGTGTAAGTACAGCTCACCGCACACTGGGTGTGCAACTGCTATTATTCCAGATTAGACAAGAGGGGGTGATTCCAACAATTCCAGTTGGGAATGTTTACATGTCTACTAGAGTATTTTCCTGCCCCGACTAGTACAAGTGAATCCAAGACCCGACACACAAATTAAGTATGAGTCCAGCCAGAAATATGAGTGATGCATGTAGTGAGTCACGATGTGATGCCAGTAGGTGATGCTAGTAGGTGATTCCAGAATAGAGGCCAGAAACATAAAATTTACGTGTCACAAGTAAATGAATCCAGAAATACTAGTCCATGTCGTGCCAAAAAAATCAGATAATACTATACTAGAAGCTGAATCATAATAATCATCAGATAATAAAAACTATCAAAGAATGTACTCGCCTGACGACCTGAGGAACTGGTGATCCGAACTGACATCACAAGGACCTATTACGAAAAGCAAGGTTAAACAGGGTTCTAAAGAGTTAAACAGATATAAAATAGCTAAAAACAAGCTTCTAGAGTTGTTCTAGGTCAGACAGGTCAAACTGGTAAAATCTGGATCAAAAAGTCAACCCTGGGTCCAAAAAGTCAACTATGGGTCAAAACTAGGTCAAAAGTTGACTTTGGCGGTCAACCGGGTCAAATACGGTCAACTCTAGGTCAAACTAGGGTGCCCCTAAAATTCTAGGTCAAAACTAGGTCATTAAGCTAATAAACCCTTAAACTCGCCTCCTTGAGATACCGGGATACCCTCGGTATCCGATACCTCAACCTACGCTATATACCCCGCCTATACCCACTATAATATATACTAACACGTATAAATATATACACCTATATATATATAACTAACTCTAACCTCATTCCTAGGTAAAAACTCAATACCTCGCCCCGATGCCCAATACCTTGAGTATCTCAAGGTATTGAGATAGCTCGCATTACCCCTCACTAACACTAGCTAACTAACTATCTATCTATATATATACACTACTATATACTACTATATATATATATATATATATATATATATATATATATATATATATATATATATAACCTAGTGTATAGGCAAACACCTCATCTCCGATACCCAACTTACCTCAATATCTTGGTATCTCAAGGTATTGAGATACCTTACCCTCTAACTCTAACTAACTAGCTAACTATATATATATATATATATATATATATATATATATATATATATATATATAAAACTTAGTATTAGGCTACCTCAATACCTTACCTCTGATAGCTCACTTGCATCAATACCTTGATATCTCAAGGTATTGAGATCCAATACCGTGCTCTTGTTTCTCGCCAACTAACTTATGTATATATATATATATATATATATATATATATATATATATATATATATACACACACACACGTATATATATTTATATGTCTATATACCTATTTAACTATATATCTATATGCATATACCTCTAACTATCTATATATATAACCATACATATATATACATCTACTTATATCTATATATCTATCTATACATATAAATACATATATATATATATATATATATATATATATTTATTTATATACATATACAAAGGGGGGGTTAACTGCTGATGCGGCGATATCGCGCTGCTGGCGATACCGCGCTGCCGCTGCTGCGCGGCCTGCTGCCGCGGTGCTGCTTTGCTGCCGCTGCGCCTGCTTGCTGCTGTTGCTCTCAATCTCCCTCGCACACACATACCTAGATACACACGCACACACATACATATATAGATACGCACATTCACACATATATATATATATATATATATATATATATATATACAAACATACACACACACACACACACACACACACACACACACACACACATATATATATATATATATATCCACACTCACACACACACACTCACACACACTACACACAGACACTCACACAACCACACACACACTACCCACACTCAACCACACCAACACACACTCAACCACACTCACCCACACACATAAAAACACATATATATATAAATATATACTCGAAAACCCTAATGTACACTCCCCGAGGCTAAACCAACCCGCACACAAGCCCAAAACCTAGAAACCAAGTCGAAATGGTCATTCGGTCATTTCGACGAACACGTGGAGTGCGGTTCGCGATACCTCGTGAAACGCACACCAAACCTACTCAAAATTGACCCAAAATTTACTTACAAGTTCTAATCGATGTCTAAAATCTAGAAAAAAGCTAATTCTTCGATTCTAGGTCCGTGACAAAATTCCACAGGCATGTGGAACCCACGACGATGAAAAACTTCCAAATCGTCCGAAACGCCCAAATCTCCGTGAGATGATCTCACGTGTCCGAACGGGGACACGTACTTACCCTCAAGACACCAAAGCACATCTACCTAGGTCCGTCTAACCTAGGGCAACACCCAAAATTGGGCTCGGATTTTATCCAAAATTGACATAAAACCTAATGTCAAAGTCTCCAAACACAACCAAACAAGTTCCAACTTCCTCCTATGGATAGCCCTAAGGTCTAGGATAGTTCTAAACTACTAATTACAATATTTTAGAGTAATCACTAAGAGAAAAGTTAGGGTTTACCTCTTGGGAGTTGGAATCCCAAGGCCAAAGTCTCCAAAAACCTAGAAATCACCCACACCAAGCCTCCAAGCCTCCAAGCCAAGGTCCTACACCAATTCTAAGCTCTAAATACCTAGGTTAGGGAAAATCAAAGGGTTAGGGTTTGCATTAATGGAAGAAATAGATGAAGGAAGAGAAAAAGGGTGAAGCACTTACTTGAAATTGAAGAAATTGGAAGAAGGAAGAAGAAGATAATGGAAGAAGAATGGAGAAGAAGAAGAAGAAGAAGAAATAAAATGGAATGGGGGTAGGAACCGGCCATGTGAAGGATTAGTAGGGTTAGGGTTTTCATTTAGGTAAAATGACCAAAATGTCCCTCTCTTAAGTCATGCAAAATAGGGTTTAGGTTTGGGGTTTCCAAATGCACTCTAATTAATCCCTAATCACTCCAACTAACCAATTAAAATATAAATAACTATTCTAAGCCAATAAATAAGTCTGACAATGGTGTTGGTTGGGTCTGACAAGGGTCCACTAGGGTCTGACATGTGTCCAGACTAGCCAAAACCCTAAAATAACTAATAAAAATAAATACAACCACTAATTAAATATTAATACAAATATTTATGATCAATACACAATTTACCAAATTTAAAAAAATGGCCCTGGAAATGGGTTAGTGACACCGGGTATGAAATGTCTGGTTCTTCACAAGATGAATAGCACTCTAACTATCGCAAAGCAAAGGATATAGCTCCTGCTTTAGCCCAATTTTCTGCAGTAGCTTCTTCATCCACAGCAACTCCTTGCAAGCCTCCGTCGTCACAATATATTTTGCCTCTGTCATCGACAAGACAACACACTTCTGTAAACGTGACTGCCATGATATTACTCACCAGCAAACATCATCACATAGTCCGAAGTCGATCGTCTTGTCTCTACATCTCCAGCCATATCAGCGTCGGTATATCCAACCAGCTTCGGCTCGTCACCACCAAATGAAAGTCTCCAATCGGCAGTACCCTGAAGATATCGTAGAATCCACTTGACCCTACTCCAATATACCCTTCCAGGATTGGAAGTGTACCTTCTAACTGTGTCGACTGCGTGAGCAATGTCTGTCCTCATATATACCATAACATACATAAGACTCCCCACGGCCGAAGCATATGAAACTCGCTCCATATCTTCCTTCTCGTCCTCGGTAGATAGACACTACTTCTCAGTGAACTTAAAGTGAGCCACAAGGGGGTTATTCACTTTCTTCGATCCATCCATCACGAAACGCTGAAGCACTCGGTGAATGTACTTCTTTTGGGACAAGTGTAGAAGCTTAGACTCTCTCTCTCGGCTGATCTCCATCCCAAAAATAGCTTCGTTGCGTCCAAATCCTTCATAGAGAAGGCCGCGGTCAGTTGGCGCTTCAACTCTGCTATCATGGTGGCATTCCGACCCACAAACAACATGTCATCAACATAAAGCAACAAAATGATGAAATCATTCTCGGCGAAGTACCTCACAAAAATACAACGATCCGACGTAGTTCGTGCATAGCCATGCTCTCCCATAAATGACTCAAACTTCCTGTACCACTGTCTCAGAGCCTGTTTCAGACCATACAAGCTCTTCCTCAACCGACAGACCAAATATAACTAGCCCTTCTCACAGAACCCCTCTAGCTGCTCCATGTACAACTCCTCCTCAAGATCACCATGGAGGATTGTCTTCTTCACGTCCATTTGCTCGACCTCCAAGTCAAAATTGGCTTCCAATGCTAGCACCACTAGTATAGACGACTGCTTGACGACTGGCGAAAAGATCTTATTATAATCTATGCCTTTTCGCTGACCGTAGTCTTTAACTACCAGCCTCGCTTTGTATCGAGGGCGAGTAGCATCGTCTGTCTGCTTCACTATGAACACCCATCGATTCTTCAAAGCCTTTTTGCCCTTTGGAAATCGCACAAGATCATAAGTAGAGTTGGCCTCCAAGGAACTCATCTCCTCCTGCATGGCCTCCATCCACTCTTGCCCGTGTTCATCTTCCGTAGCCTCTATGAAACTTTTGGGTTCTCCTCCATCAGTCAGTATCACATACTCACCCGGTGAGTATCTCGTAGATGGTCGAGTTCTCTATCGCTCTTTCTCAACGGAACCACTGGTACTGGCTATATATCTACAGTCTCCTCCCCTCCAGGAACTGCTTCCTCGACATGCTCATCCTCCTGAGGGTCACCCTGACCACCATCAGCAGGATGATGATCATAGTTGGGAGAAACTCCATGTACTGGCTCTCCCATAACTGGATCTTCTGCGATGTCCTCTGAAAACTGCTCGAAGCGAAATGACTCAAACTACGACAATTCTTCAGCCTCGGAAGGCATCTCAGAATCCTGAGGGTTGGTCTTGGTCTGATCCACGATGAATACCACGTCCTTGCTTCTATAGAGCTTTCTTCCTACTGGATCGTAGAGTCTTTAGCCAAACTCATCCTGACCTTAGCCGACAAAGACGCACTGCCTCGTCATTGGCTCAAGTTTGGATATCTCGTCCTTCAGTACATGCACAATGGCCTTAGAACCAAACACTCGCAGGTGATTGTATGATGTCTCTTTGACATACCATACTTTGTCAGGCACATCACCCTGCAAAGGAGCACTAAGAGATAAATTAATAACATAAGCAGCTGTATAAAGTGCCTCACCCTAATAACTGCCTGGCAAGTTTATTTCTGACAACAAACACCGCACCCTCTCCATTAGCGTCATGTTCATCCGCTCCGCTACATCGTTGAGTTGCGGTATCTTTGGTGGAGTCTTCTGGTGTCGTATCTCTTGCTCTCTGCAATAAGCATCAAAGGGACCGATATACTAGTCGCCATTGTCCGACCAAACACAAAGCAGCTTCTTGCCCGTCTCTCTTTCAACAGAGGCCTAAAACTCCTTGAAAGTGGGCAACACCTGATCCTTGGTCTTTAAGTCATAGACCCAAACCTTCTTGCAATAATCATCAATAAATATTACAAAATAAGAAGCACCACCAATAGATTTTATCTTCATAGGACCGCAAACATCTGAGTGAATCAACTGGAGCAAATTCGTCTTCCTTGAACTTGGGTGACTTTAGAAAGACATCATATTTTGCTTCACAGCCAAACAGTGCGTGCACTTCTTCAACTTTGTAGACTTTAGCCCTGGAATCACCTTCCTATTCACCAAGTAGCTCATCCCCTTCTCGTTGATATGGCTGAGCCGCCTGTGCCACAACTCAGTAGACGCATCAATAGCTGCGTTAACCTCCTATGCCCCCCGTGCTCCCTTCCATATAGTAGAGTCAGGACCTCTTGCTTCCTCTGGCAATCACCATCGAACCTCTGGAAAGCTTCAACTGATTATTCCCGAACAGACTGAAGAAACCCTCGTCATCCAACCTTACAACCGACACCAGGTTGAAACGGATATCAGGGACATTACAGACATCTTTGAGAACAAGAACTGCACCTGTCTTTGTCCTCAAATGCACATCTCCAATGGCAACCGCCTTCGACACATCTCCATTACCAATCTTCAATAATCCACAGTCGCCTGTTGTATATGTAGCAAATAGTGCCATGTTGTGAGATACGTGCGCTGAAGCACCTCAGTCCACCAGCCAAGATTTGTCATTGCAAACGAGGTTCATAACTACCTCATCACCTATAATGATCACATCGCCTCCATGTGTCGAGGCCTCCATTGTAGTGTTCTCACTTTGCTTTTCGTTGTCGCCATTCTTCTCTCTATTCCAAGCGAAACAGTTCCGCTTGCTTCCCCTTGTCGGTGTATTTCTTATATCATTAGTGGAGGCTTTTCAGGGTTGGACTCCGAACGTCCCGTGGTTTTTTTCGCAATGATTTTTCACGTCAAAAATTTCTGTGTCTGCGATTTATGTTGGATGTTTTTGGTTTGTGCGTTTTGCTTGATTTTTTTGCAGGTACTCTCTGATTTGGAGAACGGTTTTCGCACTTTAGTTCCCATTAGGAACATTCACAGAGAAATGGAAAATGCATAGCATATTGTTTTTCCGGCAGTTAACAGGTGGGTACATGTAGTAAATAAGTCTCAAGGCCCAGCTGTGATTCTCAAGTTGGGAGAACTGATGACACCATGGCTGTCCAAAGATATACCCTAGTGACATGCACTGAATGTGGGTACATGTAGGAGGATCGAAAAAGAAAAAGAAAAAGAAAAAGAAAAAGAAGTAGTTGGAGAGAAGAAAGAAATATCCTAGGGTGATTTGATTAAGATGACAGTGATAAGATGACAGTGATGAAATCCCCAAAGCAAAAAACAAACATTTTTATAAAGATTTTTTAAAAAAAAAAAAGGAAACAAATCCTAAATTCTTTCTACCAACTTTGGAAGTTCTTCAAACCGAGCAAGTGTGCTTTGATTAAGATGCCAGGGATGGAATCCCCTAAGTGAACTACAATGTCCGACCTTTTCAGGAACACATTACATTATTTGTGTCCTCTTCTATCTTGCAAATGTTATTCATCATCTGATATACGCCACAATATAACTAATCATAGATTGATATAAAACCAAGGACCCGGGCATGGCTTGGAATAGGAATAAGCAAATATATTACTCCCTCTTTTATTAGTGAGAAAAAAGAGCATGCCATGGAAGCTAACCTCACAGGTTCTTTGCTAGTGGTGTCCAATCAATGTCACTAGAGTTGTAAAGGTTGAGAGTTATATTTATATCATTCAAGCATGTCCCTTCAAATGGAAAGCCTATTTTAAACTTAAAGCTGAATTTATGCGGTGGCATAATTTTATATAAAATCAGCTTAAAATACGTGTTCGACGGATTCAAACATGAGTTGCTCTCGTATGAACTTAAAGTACCTGCCACTATACCATACTATATAATTGTGATAAGGATTGAGTGCTAATATTTGTATTATCCAAACATAGGAATATCAAGTAATTCATGTCAAATTAAGGCATCGACCAAGGAAATTCAACTTCCCCAACCTCACATGTTCCTTCCTAGTGGCGGTTAAATTTTGATATAAAGTAAATCATGTCAAAAAAGCATCAACCAAGGAAATTAAACACAACTTAGAAAGGAAACCTTATACTATGGGATCGTTAGCATTGATATTTCTTTAATAGGACATCTTGGTCCCGAGGAAACTAAGATCCAGTGGTGATGACTTCCAGAGATTTATACCATACTTTGCAGTATTGGTCGATATCAATACGATACGGCGAATGCCGATATACTTTGTATGTTCCGGCTCAATATCTACCGTTGCCGATATTAACCGATACCGACATTGGGATCTCATTTTCTAGTCAATTCGACAGATAAAATTGAACAAAAAATAACAATCAACAAGAGTGTTGGGGTCTCTTTTCGATCAATTTGGTTGATATTGACGTAGGGGGTCCCTTTCACAATCAATTCGTTAGATAAAATTATGTCTAAATGTATAAAAAATTAATTTTTAATAATTTATTAATAATTATTTGTTTTCTAATACCAAAAAACTGATACTCTAATCCGAAACCGCTGATACTAACGATACCAATTCTCATAGCAAGGGTCTGATGCCAATACCGATTCCGACACACGAACCTTGATATATACTATGGTGCAAGGACATGCGCCTGATATACCAAATTAGCTTTGCTGAAAGATAATATTACCTATTCACCTAAAAGGCAAAAACTAAGGTGCTTGAAAAGTGAAGAAAGTTCAGATAGCAGACTCAGAATTCTCTTACATATGAAAGCAAATGAAATTTAAATACAAAACATGGATCTCTTAGATAAATGTATTATATCAAACTTGTTTAAGTGAATAAGAGGGCTCTAGGACTGATATGGAAACAGAGAATTGATATGTTGTATGTACACAGAATGATGTTAATATTACTATGTAGTCCTATGGCACACATGCAATGGCAGAATCAATCACATAGGACCTGCTATGAAGCCATGCGAAAAGAAAAAGGCAGCCAGACACTTCCACATCAAGATATAAATAATCAAACTAAACAAAGATTCATCGATGATGATTGACCAAGTTCAGTTTCTAGAGAGTGAAAGTGTGCAATAGTAGTTTAAGTTTCTATTTATGTTTTGTCACTCTTTTTGGAAAATTTTCATAGGAGCTAATCTCCAAAGGGACTTAATGACTCGAACTCGGTCTCGAAATCGTACTCGGACGAAGGACGTAAAGTGGCTTTTGATGATACATTTTGTACTTCGTACGTACGCATCGGGTGCGAGATGGCGCTGTTTGTGCTTATTTTTTGTACGAGTTTTTGGGCCTTTGAGCACCTGTTTATGTGCGGAACAACGCGTACAGCGGAAGCAGTGAGTAGCAAATCAACAAAACCAACGGTGCAGTGGAAGCAGTGGTACAACGGAACAACAGTGCAAAACGGGTTGCCACGTGGACACTGCACTTGGTAGCTGTCTGCTGACGCTTCGAGCTTCACACTGTCTCCTCAGCTGTCTGTTTAGGGTGGCTACTGCTGCTTCGTGCTGACTGCTTAGCTATCTTTTTTCTCGAGCAACAAGAAGTTTCGGACGCTACATTTTTTGTATAAAATATGCATGCTATCTTGCATGGACTACACATTAAATGTTGACTTGATATTCTCAATTCTCAAGGCATTTAGAGGAATAGGAAGCGCTGTCCTTTTCTTCTATATATTGGAGGGCTGAAGTGAGAGAAAAGGAGTACATAGTGTGTGCAAAAAGACTTAGTGAAGAAAGAAGTTGTTGTCCAGTCCATAAGTCAGATTCTTCTTTCAGATTGACAAGTAAGCATTCCAAAAGTTTATCAAGTGAACTTGTTGATTCCTAGGAGCATATCGTCTAAAACAAGGCGAATCTTGCTTTGATCAATGGTGATCTTTATCACCCCAGAAAAGTTTTCATTTCTGAAAGTAATCTTCTTTTAGTTTCTTGTAAGATCTATTATATCTCGTTGTAACAACTGCGATTGTAAAGAAAGGAACATAGTTAGGTTTCTATTTATTTCTTTTTGCAAGTATTCTATTCTTGAGTCAGTTTATAATTCATCTTTGTAACCTCGGAAACAACAGACCGGACATCGGAGGATGTGAGGAAATGTACGGATACCGTCGAAATGGATTCTAAGTTGAATGTTATGGTCGTTGTGATAGGACATCAAGTGTGGTTTGAAGAGAGTTTTAGTGAAGTCTCATGCAGATAGAATGCGAAACATTGAAACTTTTGTTGCTCACGCACATGTAGGTGTCTTACGCCTCCTATATTTTTAGATTTTGATCCCAATTCAAATAGCTTGCGAAATATCTTAAAAATAGAGGCTAACCAATTACGCAGATTTTTCTGAAAATTGTTATCTCAAGAATTTCTTGAAAATTTATACAGAGTCTCATTTGTGTTATGGAGCCCAAAATTTTCATAATCTATAACAAAAGATTCGGAGCAATCCTCCGTAGAATTCTCTGATTTGTCGACCCCTTCAGTGGAGCAACTCTAAACACCGATAAATCTCACGCAGTTAATATATATTGATATTCAAGTGACAAAATAAAACTTTTCTTACCGATGCGACACGTTACCTTAGCAATTTGCTATTTTGGCAATTAACACCGATCCAAGTGTAAACCCCCTCAAAATCTTATTTTAGGAAGACTATATATGGTTAGAAATTTTGGTTTGTCATCATGTTGTTTAAGATTTAGAAATTAGGTTGCATTGACTTGTTCTTTAATTTAAACCCTTGGTGTACCTTACCGTTGCTACAATAATTGGAGCCGAACAATAGCCTTAAATTTCTAATAAATTATTGCACTCTTGACCTGACAAGCCAACCTAAGCACTGGATATTTCGGTCACTCACAAATAGACTCTCTTGTGCTCTAATTTAATAGCATAATTTTCCAGTCACAAAATCAATTCTTTAATCCTATGTCGCGTACCTATGTCGTTGCCATCGATTTGGGGACACAAACTTAACCCATTTCGCGGAACCAAAAAAAGGGCCCAAAACTGACGCAAAGCCTACACCATTCATGACCTTTGTGTCACTCCTAATTGAGATCCCATGTACTCCCATTTAATTTAAGAGTACATATGACACTTTATTTAATTAAATTGGGGACACCAACTTAACCTAATCCCAGCCTAACCCCAAATTAATCCAACACCCATTCATGAGGCCCATACAAAACATACAATACCCCTTCACCCTACAAAACACCAAATACCACTTTCTACCCCAAATCTTCACCATTTTTCCTTCATGTGCAAACACCCAAATGTTAAGGGGATTAATGGCAAAAAGGGTGCTAGGTGTCACTATCCTATTGGTGTAAACAAATAAAGAAACCCCCCCAACCTCACATGATCGGTCACTCATCCTCACTCTCCCCTATGCTATGTACAACTCTCTCATGTTAAATCATGACCCTTGATTCAAATCCCTACTTCATCTCAACCACGCACTTACTCTATATTAACACACACTCAACCTTCCTCACATGTGGCCGACCCTAATCCCTAGAAAAAAATATAGGAATCCCCCCTCCCCTCACTCTCTCTCCTTCCTCTAATTATTCACACAGCCAACTCCCCTCTCCTTCTTCTTCCTTCTACTTCTCCATCCTTCTTTTGCATTCTTCTTCTTCTTCTTCCCCATAGCAACAGCCCGGACCGCCGCCACCTCCATCGGAGCACCATCATGTGCAGTCGCCGTACTGGCCCCCGCGGTCGAGCCACTACCGCAGCTGCTGCTACTGTTGCTGCGCCTACTGCTGCTGTATCTGCTGCCGTTGCTGTTCTGGCCGCTGCCACAGTGCCGCCGGTGACCCCCGAGAGCCCCGACCACCGATGAGCACCCCCTACTGGCCGGCCTTCCTCGAGTGTCCCCGAGCCTCGCCATGGCTGAACACCTCCTCCCTGCGACCGCGAGGAACCGCGACTCGAACCCGAGTTCAGAGATTCGAGTTCCACCTCCCCGATTCGCGAAGTGATATCTCCCTCCTCGCTCATCCAATCCTTGAACCGATTCTTCAGGTACAAACCCTATTTAACCCTTTTGTAATGTGTTCAATTAGAATATTTTAGCTTGCATTCTATTGTTAGTAATTAGAGTTCCAAATTATGGGAAAAATAAATTTTATAAAACTTGGAAACATTTGATACGGAGTTGGTCCCTACAAACTGGACAACCTCATCGTGCACCAATTGTACCGAAAGGCACGTATCATCAATGTGGACGTGTGAGCTTTTATAAAACTTAATTTGGCTGCGCATGCACACCTGAATCAACGCGTATCCGTTAAAAAGCACCGTATCGACCTGTTTTGATATTCGTCCTAATTTTGTGTGTATTTGTCATTTCATAATGAAACTTACACCATCGAATTCATAGCGTAACACTGGTCCTGTGACCCAAGTTTGGTTCGATTTTGAGAATGTTGACGAAACATCGTTTCGTGGGCTCTAAGGTTCCACATGACGGGCGATTTCGTGATCGGCTCATCGAAATCCAGTTCTGGACATTCTGTGGGGTTCGTATCGTCGTTCTGGACTTATAGACACTAAGTTTAGCGAATTTGGAAAACTTTGTCTAAGGCATATTTTTCGGTGCGTGACGGGCCCACTTGTTGATCCCGTGTTGAGCAGAAACTTTATTTTTGCCCCCTGTGTTCAAATTAGACGTATGTATATGCTTTTCTGAGTATCCCACTCATTTTGAAACTGTTGGTGATATTTGTGACAACATCCAAAGATATCTGCTCATGGTAACAGCCAGTTTTTTTAGAAATTAAAATATAAATTTTTGGGATTTTCGGTGATTTTTAAATAATTAAAATAAATATTTTTTTGGAATAAAATATTTTTGAATATTAAATTAAATATTAAAATATTATGAAAATTATATTTTTGTGTGCGAAATAAATAATTAGTCCTAGTGTATTTTTTTGGAATTTATAGAGCCCAAAAACTATTTTTAAACAGCTAAAAACAATATTTCTAAATAAACCAGATTAAACCCACATGAACCGAACCGAACCAAAGCTTAAAATTGAACCAACCCAACCCAAACCCTGGCGGGTCGGATCTAGACCTGACCCGTACTCGCTAACCCGTACCCGAACCCGAACCCGACTCGTTATCACTTGTTACAGTAATTGTAACTATTCAATTTTCTGATAGTTCAGCGACCGCCGCGTCCCTCTGAATTCTACCGTTCACCCGCCGCCTCGTCGACTCCCATAACCGCCGTCCCTACCCCTTTGCCTCCCCGCCACTGATGCTGACCCCTCCGGTCCCCTTCCCTGTAACGGTCGGCCGACCCTCCCCTATTTAAACTCCTTTCCACCACCACCACTTCACCCTCACAGCCAACGCCAACGCTACCTCTCCGACTTCGCTTCTCCGGCCACCCGACCTCCGCCATCCTCGACGACAACCGTGACAACAACTTCTCCGCCGCCACCGCCTCTACCAACACCCTGATGACCGAGGAGCACTGCCACCCCGCAGTCGCCGCGCCGCACAGCTCCTTGTACGCGAAGTTCAGTTGATACGGTTCCTTTGTTCCGGTGAGTCTTTCTCTCTCATTATCACGTCAATTATTGAACGGACTATTGGGACACATTCGCTGTGTAACCCTCTCGAACCCCGTACAATTAGACTGGGTATCGTGTGTCGATCGCAAACTATGACGCAAAAACCAAAAAATAACCCATTTTTGGACTTCGGAAACTGTCCCAAACTCACAAGTTCACGGCCGTTTTACGTCCAACTTATTTAATAATTCTAAAATTCACTTGAACAATAAATTAGATAATATAACCAAGTTTAAAACCCTGTAATTAGTTTATTTTATGGTGCTTTATGTTGTATTTTATTCGTGGGTAAAGTTGACCAAAATTTTGGTGTTCAAAACCCAAATTCTCCTAAACTGGGTGCGTCCCGCTAAATGAAGTCACTTTATTGTGTGCGAATAGCACCGAAAGGAGCGTATCATCAATGCGAATGTATAAAATTTTGCGAAAGTTGGTTTGGACGTGTGTGCACACTGGAATCAACGCGTATCCATTAAAATTGCCCCGTATCGGGCCTGTTCTGAAACTCATTGTAACTTCGTGTGTGTTGATCATTTTGCAACGAAACATGCACCATCGGATTCGTAGCGTTATGCTGGTCCTGTGACCCAAGTTTTGTTCGATTCTAAAAATGTTGACAAAATCCCGTATCGTAGGTCCCACGACTCCACTTGACGGACGATTTTGTGACCAGCTCATCGGAATCCAGTTTTGGATATTTCGTTGGGTTCGTATCATCGTTTTAGACTTGTAGACACTAAGTTTGACAAATTTGGAGAACTTTATTTTTGGCACATTTTTTGGTGCGAAGTGGTCCACATGTGAAATCCGCTTTGACCAGAAACTGTCAATTTTGCCCTTGTGTCCAAATTAGACTTATGGGTAGGCAATCCTAGCTATTTCATATCTTCTGAGAATGATGGTAATATTTATTTCAGCATCCGGAGGAGTACCTGAAGATCTCGCTATTACCGGAGCAATTGGAGGAATTCAAATCCCAGGCAAGTGTACCTTGCAAATCTTGCAATACTTGCTTAATATTATTCTCTTGATTTATTTATGTGATGTATCTATTTAAGCTAGGACCGTGAGATGTTGCTTAGCGTCTGAATAAGATTCGGGTATCGACGTCGTACGCGGAGTCGTGTAACGTCACTTAGAGAATTGATATTGCGATCCTATATTTTTTTGTGCTTGCTTTATCAAGTACGTCATACCATAGGACAGTTGGCACTATTCATGAGATAAAATCTTTCCTGAGTCATTCATGGTGATTCTGTATAGGATTACAGGATTTGTGACATAGATATTACATATGCATAACTATCATTATGACTCGTTGTATTAGTTAGAGGTCATAATCTTACGTGTTATGGACATGAGACATCGTGGACATAAGACGTGTGATTACATTGGGTGGGAAGAGACACACAGGCTACAGGTTGATTATATATATATTTATTATTACGGAGCCGTAGCCACTACAGAGCTAGGCCAACTACATGATATCACCGCTACCGGCTCCCCGACACAAAGCTTGTAGTGGTCTCAGCCTAAGTTCAAGTGATGCTCTCACGTGCATATCACATAGCTGGTTACAAAGTTTGCCCTATTAATACATTTTATATACTTTATTTATTTGGCATGAGTTAAGGTTTTACCTTGCTATGTCCCCTGAGGACCTGGATCCGGATTATGTCCCCAGGTTTAGCAGAGGAGATCTACCCTGAGGTATACGGGACAGGAGCAGACGCTGGAGCAGTACGAATACTAGAGGACGAGGTGATGCCAGAAGATTTCTCTTGAGTATTTGCTTTATATACTCAGCCATTTATGTTTCTTGATACTCTATTTCCTGTCTCATGGATTTTTGTATTAAACTCATTATCGGGTTGTTCCCCGAGACTTTTTATTGAGACCTATTGGATTATATTTCATTTCGATTATTCTGACATTTAAATTGTGTTTACCTTCTGTGAATGAGATTAGAATTAGACTGTGACATGTATCGTAGACCATTATATTATTGTACAGCTTAAGTACACTCTAACGGGTCCATTAAATTGGGTTTGCCATTGGAGTGTGCTGCTGGCCATTGCCACGTGGCTAGTCCCTTGTATTTTGGGACTGGGGCGTAACATAGTTTTTTTGGTGGCCCATGCAGGTCAACGATTAAGGTCTGAGCATTAAGATCTTCGACTAAGGTCTACGACTATGCTGCTTTAGTTTCAACTAAGGAACCGAGCAAGCCTGCCATAAGGATATGATAAGTTATAGGATATCATCTACTTGATTGATTCGTTCTTGACCTCTATATCGACTTCAAATAAATTTTTGACTTGCATCCTGCCTTGATTCCCCTGTACGCCTTTTATAGTTTATTTTGTATGCAGAGTAATGGAACCACATGCAAGCGACGAGACTCCCGTAGGAACACCACAAGTTGCAGTTGTCACCTACGAAGGTGGAGTAACGCCATTAAGTGGAGATCCCTCCACTCACCAAAGCAATCAAGCAGATCAACATGCCTCAAGATTATAGCGAGACGATATTCCACCATCACCGTAGTTTACTCCACCGATGCCTATTTTCCACCAAGACAACTTATGGATGGTCAGCAGATATTCCAATTGTTCTATACAATAATGCAAGCCCAACAACAGGTTTATCAAGAAGCCCAGCAACAATAGAGGACACCACCACTGGGACGTGGACAGGCTTTTGCGATGACAGTAGAGGACGCACAGACTCGAGGAGTAGCGAATACGAGTAAGATTTAAGTTTTATCATAGCTATCTATTCCTAGTAGTGCCTTAACACGTGCCTATTAGATCATTTTCCTAGCCTTAAGCCTAGTATTATGTTAGCATGAACTTGTTAGTTTAGATTAGTAATTGATACCCAATTTTCATAAGTTGTAGTTGATCCTTTGTCGCGCCCCGATCTCGTAGGAGCCCGAATCGTCCTCGCTTGGTCCCTACGTAATTGCTTATTCGTCCTCGCATGGGCGCGATGCCGTGCAAGACTAAGTTGCGCTTGCACCAGGCACGTACCTGCACAAGACACAAATTAGACAAAAATATACATATATAGGCACAGAGTAAAAATGCAGAGAACCAAAGTTGAACACATTTGATAGCACACAAAATACTTTCTTTCATTGAATACTTGAAGATTGGATTACAAGATCTTGCTTGGCTGAGTTACAAAATATGTCTTAGAAGGCTTACAACTCTTTTTATATTCCCAAAATTAGCCACAACGCCCATTACATTATGTCCTTGTAGTAGGACCAAAATAGCAAAACATCTAGCAGAAGAAGAAGTAGCCCACTGGAGAGGTAAGCAGCGGAGGAAGCAGCACGAACACAGTCCTAAGGAAGGGTGCGCACACACTGATTCAGATTCAAGAAGCTTGCCAAACTCTCGCTTCCAGCACCTGAATATTTGCCCACAAACGTGGGTCAGTACTACCACATGTACTGGTGAGCGACCGTAGCGAAACTCACCTTAGAAATCCACACTAAGTAAGCATATGAAGCTAGCATTATTAGGTGATCTTTCTGGTTGTCTAGTTTCATTTTAACAATTCATGTAAGAAAACATAGACGATATATGGCATATGCATATGATATTTCTTACCCACGGTCGATCGGTTATCCCTGCAGCAGACACACAAGTTAGCCATAATTTGCATATGAATAACTTATGAATGAACATAGGCATCAAGTGTTAGGTATGCAAGAAGGTAAACCTAGCATGCTCCCTAACTATGTGATGGTCCATGGGTTGCCCCATGATTAGCAGCGGTCGCCCAAGGTTCAGCTCTTCACTAGCATGCGCGGGTGTCGGCAGCTGTGACCCAAGGTTCAGCTCTTCACCAACACTCCCGAGTGCAAGCAGCTGTGACATCATGGGTGCCACACCACACTAATAGACATATCTCCCCACTAGACCCCCTTACGGGCCGTATACCTCAGGGCGATCCAAAAATCTCTTCCGGACCGAGCGGTTCCCAGTGCCCCAGGAACCGTTCGAGAGATGAGACCTTGTGTACAAGTTGTCCGAGACCAATGCATGATATGAAACATCTAACAGATATAACACTACAATGCACAGTTCAAAGAAACGAACACACAAATTTCCATCTCTTATTCTTTTCCCACATAACATATTCGAAACATAGGGACTTGCCATTATTCGAGTCGGGCAGCATAGGGGCGAAGAATATGCAACATAATTGATAGCAGAAGCATAATTCTAATACTTTAAGCATGCAGTTCATTTCTTTAACTTATCTTTTTAGTGAGGCAACATTAGTGAACTAGAGATTATTTTCATTAGGCATGTGAACTGAAAGATTCATCGAAGGGCCTAAGCCACTCACCAAATGAATCGAACGAGAGGATGGGGAAGCCTTAAGCGACGTTCACTCTTTGGTTATGCGTCCTAAAAATGCAACAATACCTGGTTAGCATACTTCAATCTCTTTCCCTTACGATTCAAAATAAAAGCGCAAGCGAGAAAGCGAAATCATGAAAACCAAGTCATCGAAAGCAACTCAAAACCCAAAGCAACACAAAACCAAGAAGCAAAGCAACCAACGAAAACTCCTGGACTTATTTCAATAGAAGTCGTTCGATCAATTCGAATGGTTCATTGCACTTCTTCCGTGTTGATCTGGCGGTAAGGTTTTCCCGAGACTCGATTCTCAACCGAGTCGAAGCAGTGAAGTGTTCCATAAGTAACCCGTTCGGAGCGGGGCGTTACATCCTTGCCCTAATCAGATTCCTTTACTCTTGAATTACTTATCTCTCATTGCTTAGGGAAATATTTTTATTCCTTCCCTACGTGTTCTGCTTAACCCTCACCCTTCCTCTCGATTTCTCTTTGTTCATAATTCTTTATCCCTTGTGTCGTGCTTCCAACATGTCTTGCAACCGCATCATCTCTCCTAACCGGTTATGTTTCATTTTCTTAATTACGAGAACACAATTCTTTTATGGAGGGTAGATTGTAAACACCCAATGTTTTTCGAAATTAAAATATAAATTTTTGGAATTTTTCGGTAATTTTTAAATAAAAAATAAATGTTCTTAGGAATTAATAATTTTTGAGTATTAAATTAAATATTAAAATATTATAAAAATTATATTTTTGTGTGCAAAATAAATAATTAGTCATAGTGTAATTTTTCTAGAATTTATAGAGCCCAAAAACTATTTTTAAACAGCTAAAAATAATATTTCTAAATAAACCGGATTAAACTCACCTGAACCGAACCGAACCGAACCAAAGCTTAAAATTGAACCAACCCAACCCAAACCCTGGCGGGTCGGATCTAGACCTGACTCATACCCGCTAACCCGTACCCGAACCCGACCCGTTATCACTTGTTACAGTAATTGTAACTATTCGATTTCCCGATGGTTCAGCGACCGCCGCGTCCCTCCGACTTTCGCCATTCACCCGCCGCCTCGTCGACTCCCGTAACCGCCATCCCTAACCCTTTGCTTCCCTCCGTGGACGCTGACCCCTCCGGTCCCCCTCCCTGTAACGGTCGGCCGACCCTCCCCTATTTAAACTCCTCTCCACCACCACCACTTCACCATCACATCCAATGCCACCTCTCCGACTTTACCTCTCCGGCCACCCGACCTCCGCCATCCCCAACGCCGCCTGCAACGATAACTTCTTCGCCGCCGCCGCCACTACCAGGACCCCGATGATCGAGGAGCACCGCTACCCCGCTGTCATCGCACCGCACCGCCCCTTGTACGCGAAGTTCAATCGATACCGATCCCTTGTTCCGGTGAGTCTTTCTCCCTTTTTATCACGTCGATTATCGAACGGATTATTGCGACACATTCGCTGTATAACCTTCTCGAACCCCGTATAATTAGACTGCGGTATCGTGTCCTGTGTCGATCGCAAACTGCAACGCAAAAACAGAAAAATAACCCAATTTTGGACTTCGAAAACTATCCCGAACTCACAAGTTCACGGCCGTTTTATGTCCAACTTGTTTAATAATTCTAAAATTCACTTGAACAGTAAATTAGATAATATAACCAAGTTTGAAATTCTATAATTAGTTTATTTTATGGTGTTGTATGTTATGTTTTATTCGCGGGTAAAGTTGACCAAAATCTTGGTATTCAAAACCCAAATTCTCCCAAAACTGGGTATGTCCCGCTAAATGAGGTAACTTCATCGTGTGTGAATAGCACCAAAAAGAGTGTATCATCAATAAGGACGCGTGAGATTTTGCAAAAGTTGATTTGGATGTGCGTGCACACCGGAATCAACGCGTATCCGTCGAAATTGCCCCGTATCGGGCCTGTTCTTAAACTCGTTGTAACTTCGTGTGTGTTGGTCATTTTGTAACAAAACTTGCACCATAGGATTTGTAGCATTATGCTGGTCCTGTGACCCAAGTTTGGTTTGATTCTAAGAACGTTGACGAAACCTTATTTCGTGGGCCCCACGGCTCTACTTTACGGACGATTTTGTGACCGGCTTATCGGAATCCAGTTCTGGATATTCCGTTGGGTTCATATCATAGTTTTGGACTTTTAGATACTAAGTTTGACAAATTTGGAGAACTTTGTCTCTGGTACATTTTTTGGTGCGAAGTGGACCACGTGTGGACTCCACTTTTACCAAAAACTGTCAATTTTGTCCCTGTGTTCAAATTGGACTTATAGGTAGGCAATCCTAGCTATTTCTTATCTTCTAAGAATGATGGTAATATTTATTTCAGCATCCGGAGGAGTATCTGAAGATCTCGCTGTTACCGGAGCAATTGGAGGAATTCAAATCCCAAGCAAGTGTACCTTGCCAAACTTGCAGTACTTGCTTCATATTATTCTCTTGATTTATTTATGTGATGTATCTGTTTAACCTAGGACCGTAAAACATTTCTTAGCATCCAAATAAGATTCGGATGTCGACGTCGTACGCGGAGTCGTGTAACGTCACTTAGAGAATTGATATTGCGATCCTATATATTTTTCGTGCTTGCTTTATCAAGTATGTCATACCATAGGACACCTGACACTATTCATGAGACAGAATCTTTTCTGAGTTATTCATGGTGATTCTGTATAGGATTATAAATTTGTGACATAGATATTACATATGCATAGCTATCATTATGACTCGCTGCATTAGTTAGAGGTCAAGATTTTGCGTGTTATGGACATGAGACATCGGGGACATGAGACATGTGATTACATTGGGTGGGGAGAGACACACAGGCTACAAGCTGATTATATATATATTTATTATTACGGAACCGTAGCCACTACAGAGCTAGGCCCACTACATGAGATCACCGTTACCGGTTCCCCGATACAGAGCTTGTAGTGGTCTCAGCCTGAGTTTTAGTGATGCTCTCACGTGCATATCACATAGTTGGTTATATAGTTTGCCCTATTGATACATTTTATATACTGTATTTATTTGGCTTGAGTTATTCTTGTACCTTGCTATATCCCCTGAAGTCCTGGATCCGGATTATGTCCCCAGGTTTAGCAGAGAAGATCTATCTTGAGGTATACGAGACAGGAGCAGACGTTGGAGCAGTACCAATACCAAAGGATAAGGTGATGCCAGAAGATTTCTTCTGAGTATTTGCTTTATATACTCAGCCATTTATGTTTCTTGATACTATATTTCCTGTCTTGTGGATTTCTGTATTAAACTGTCATAATCCGCACCTGGTATAGGAGCACAAGTACGTGGGTACGTCCAGCCTACGCCGCAGCATCGACGGTAGAACACTATCTAGGTCACAATAAATACTAACATAACTAAATACCTGTCAATGATATCAATCTCCATAAGGAGGACAATACACATCTCACAATATCTCATAATGTAATCTCAATCACAATAACTATAAGAGTATAAGGCACGATAAAAGATAAAGAGTAATGACATAGTTAAACAACATGTCTCAAATTATAGATAAATTATAGTCTAGCTGTCCAACATAAAGTCTCTACAAGTCTCAAATTAAACTTAGCATAAGTCTAAACATAACTCAAAATAACCTCAATAAGTCTCAGTGCATAATGTAAATAATGTCTAGATAACTGCAGGTAATGTCTCCTCTAAAGGAATAGTTTCCTCTAAGATCTCTGGTGTGTAGTCTGCATCTATATCCAGTCCATAATGTGTGGTACAGAAATCCTCAAGATCCTCTGAAAAAATATATCTAGTCAGGATTGGAACGAAGTACAAGCACTAACAGCAGTTCCACATATATTGACAAAATCTATAACACAGTGTAAAGAAATACAAGACATATATGAAATACTGAAAATAAGAAAATGCTGGAATAAAGGAATACTGGAACATCATCATCAATGTACATCTAGCAATGAAATAGAAATATAATTGCATGCTAGAACAATGAACTAGAATATAAACGAGTACTAGAAACATAACTAGAACATGTAGAGATGCTAAATTAATATACTAGAGATACATGTCAAGATCATCTAACTAAGTGTGTGAAACATCAGCATATCATGTGATCGGCTTGGGACTGATCAGGCTTGTTACATATGATTAGCTATAATTTATGTAAGATCAGGCTAACCATTCGGATAGCTATGATGCAAGCAATAGTCAGGCTAATCATACATAACAGGCTATGAGGCATGTAATGGTCAGGCTACACCGACGTGAGGTGTGGGTGAGCTATGATTCATGTAAAGTTTGGGTATGATCACATAAGCTACTAATATTTTTCCGTTTTCCCCAGCTAGCACGATGGATTCCAAATCACGACTCCTCATGACAGGTCTCGATAATGCCAACTCGTGTAAACAACAGTGTCAGAGTTATGTACGCTATACAACAAGTGTCACACCCCAGTCCCAAAATACGTAGGACTAGGAATACGTAACACGCCAGCCGTATGTATACGAACTCCAATATATGGAAACCATATACACACGTACGCTGTACATGAATATCCAATCCACAGTGGTAAATATATATCACAACAAGTCACACGCAGTTCTATATCTCATCCACATCACAAATAATAGAATAATGGAAATCAATAAATGAATATCAAAGAAACAGTCTCAAATAATAATCTCAAAGTGTGATAGTCGGGTGGAAACAAATTCACTGCAAATCAACTATAATAAACTACTAAAGAGAGAAGAGAATAAACTCTAATATAAGAATAAATGTCTCAAAAAGAATAGCAACTAGAATCTCTAAACAGCTGCAATGAATCACATATAATCAGAAGGTAAGATCTTCTCAGTCTGATAGGTAGCGTCAGGTCCAGGTCCATACTCCTGCGGGTACTCCTGCTCACCTATATCTGGAAGGGACCAGGTCCTTAGAGGGACGTAACAAGATACAAAAAGCACATGCCAATAAAGTACTGAAAATAAACATCCATTGGGGTCGCCTAACCATCTATATGAATGCAGTTTGAGAACAAATTTCCACCAAGTGGGCTATCTGGCTAAAATGGGATTGGCATGGTTCTCTTGGAGATCCAGGGGCCTACAAAGGCACGACGACTTTCGAACGTCGGAGGCCCGCCTGATAATATATAATATATAGTGGTCATCATGACCGCGCATCTCCGACGGAGCGTACGGGTTACACAAGGAAAGTGCAAAGGAGCCCAAATGCCTTACTTGTTGTTCTCCCCATCCAATGCTCTAAGCATGTCATGTCCATGACATGATAACCCTCTAATAACCGCCAGGTCTACTAGCATGCAAAGTTTCTATTGGCAGTTATCCCTATCCGTCGTACGACCTATACGTACCAGTGGCCAGCCGAATACGCAAGTCTGTGTCCTACATGTGACTCACACTCGTGTAAGAATAGTGTCATGGCCAATAAAATATAAATGCCTCATGAAGATGGGGTAGTCTCATAAAGTAGGTCCAATGCATATACATAAATAAAAACATAGTACGACGACACCGTCGTTGCCCCCAAGTTTCCTTGGACGCGCAGTTTATATAGCAGTTAAAATAAATGAACTAAATAAACAGAAAATAAACATGCATGCCTCATATAGAATATAAAAACAGTACAATGGCAAGGTATACTTGCCTGGCAAGAAATCTGTAAAGTGTACGCGCCCAAATGTCAAGGACACTGAACCTGGAACTAAGGACTCCGAACAAACGTCTCCGGATGCTGAAATAAATATCACCAACGTTTCTGGAATGAGCAAAATAGCTAAAAATCACATCCCTTTCGTCCAATTTGGACACAGGGGCAAAACGGTAATTTCGGGTAAAAGTGGGGTCCACGTGTGGCCCACTTTGCACCGAAAAGTGTGCCAAGGATAACAGTCTCTAAATGGAACAAACTATAGGTCAAAAAACTCTAGATATCAATACGAACCCAACGGTATGTCCAAATATGGATTCCGATGAGCCGAACAAAATTATGTCCAAAAAGTCAACTGTGGCCCGCCAATTGGCGATTTGGTCAACCGTCTCAGAAATACGTGAAAATTGGGTCACAGTACCAGCGCGTTACCACGAGTCCAGTGGCGCAAGTTTTGTCGCAATCTGACAAGCGTGCATAAAATACGTGCGAGTTCCACAAAAGTTGCGATACGAAATGTGTCCGCGGATACGGCCTGATTTCGGCGCGTACACGCGTCCGAATCAGTCCCCACAAAATTTCACGTGTCCGGTTACGCTGTGTGCACCATGCGGTACACTTGGTACATGGCGGGGCGGTCCCGTTTGGCGGGGCGCGCTCCGTTTTCCAACTTTTAGAAAACTGGAAAAAGTGGGTGTGCGCAGTTTTGTGACGAATTTTACAGAAAATAAACTAGGTCAGGTATTCTACAGGTATCAAAAAGAATCACCGAATTCGGATCTCTGTGGTGGGAGATACGAACTCGGCAATATGGGTGGTCATTCTGGAATTCTGCGATTCCAGAATTGGGTCTGTCCGTCCACTTTGGACGCTATTTTTCACCTAGGGGCACACGTTTTCCGAGGTTGGCTACAAAACAAATATGGAAGAGGATTAAGGGGTGATCATACCTATGAAGACGGAACAACGTTTGGTTGAGCGAGTCGACAGAAAATTACTCCGAAGCGAAGGTGCTTTGAGTGGGATTCTGCAGGATGCGAGGTCGGCGTCGTCGGGATGGTTGGATGGCTTGGTGGGGCTTCTCTGGCTATGGTGACGGCTCTAGATGGGAAGAGGAGGTCTGAAAATTTAGGTTAGGGTTTTTTTGGGAGAGAAATATATATATATATATTAATATAGGAAGAGAGGGATGGATGATTTGGTCTCCTGCAAAAGGGTCGGCAAAGGGGTCTGGACCAAATGGCTGAAGGCGGGTCCTGGAATTTTGTTGCTGACGAAAGGAGGGCGGGTCCTTAGAAGGATTACTAAAGGATGGGAATAGTAAAGCTAAGTTGCTGCAAACGAATTGCAAGGCTAAAGAGGAATAGTAGTTGCTTATTATTATTAATATTATTATTATTATTTAATACTTCTTATTAAATAATTCTTTTCTTAATCTATTCTTTTCTTAATATATATATACATATATATATATACATATTTGTGTATACATATATATTATATATATTCTCATAAGAAAATTTATAGATTAGGGTAATGCACATCGTTAGGCTAGCAACTGCTCAAATGGTCTCCTACATGGAATAAATTCCAAAAAATTCCTGATTGTCCCAAAAGTCCTCTAAGTGTCCGAACACCTAAAATAAAAATTATTAAAAATATATTTCTCCTATTTAGACCTAATTACTACAATTTGAATTAATAATTAGTAAATATATATATATATACGATTTTCTAGGAAGGGGGTTTTACATTCTACCCAACTTGTAAAAATTTCGTCCTCGAAATTAAAATTAAGCCACGATAGAATGCAAGGATAGTATAATATATAAATTAACAATGTAAATTCATACCTTGGTCTGCGAATAGGTTCGGAAAACGCTTGCGCATGTCGTCCTCGCGCTCCCAAGTTTATTCTCCTGGCGCGCCATGCCTCCATGCTACGCAAACCAAGGGAATAGACTGGTTCCTCAATACCTTCTCTCGACGATCAAGGATTCCTACGGGTTGCTCTTGGTATGACAAGCTCGGTCCAATGGTGATCTCTGAATGGTCAAGAACATGATTGCTGTCTGCCACATATCGCCTGAGCTGCGATACATGGAATACGTCATGTACTCCCTCCAGTGAAGGTGGTAGCGCAAGTCGATATGCCACCTCTACAACTCTCTCGAGCACGTCAAATGGTCCAATATACCTTGGACTCAACTTGCCGCGCCCTCCGAATCGGATGGTGCCTCTGGTCGGTGATATCCTCAAGAAGACGTGATCGCCTTCTTTGAACTCCAAGGGACGACGATGAAGGTCTGCCCACTGCTTCTGCCTGTCTTGCGCTGCTCGCAAGTATCCCTAAATCTTCTTGACTGTCTCTACGGTGTTGACCACCAACTCGGGTCCCAAAATTTGACGTTCTCCCACGTCACTCCAACACACAGGAGACCTATATTTTCTTCCATACAATGCTTCAAACGGAGCCATCTGAATACTCGCTTGATAGCTATTGTTGTAAGATAACTCTACAAGATGTAGGTGGTCCTCCCATGATCCACCGAAGTCTAACATGCAAGCCCTCAACATGTCCTCCAAGGTCTGAATAGTACGCTCCGACTGCCCATCTGTCTGCGGGTGGTAAGAGGTACTGAACTTCAGACGAGTACCAAGACTCTCTTGCATGCTCCTCTAAAAGTGCGATGTGAAGCGCGAATCTCTGTCCGATACAATGCTGACCGGTATGCCGTGCAATCTCACGATCTGCCTCATATATAAATCAGCTAAAGCTTCTGTAGACTGACCCACTCTAAAAGGTATAAAATGGGCTGACTTGGTGAGTCGGTCCACTATTACCCATACTGTATCTCTCCCACTTGGACTCTTGGAAAAACCCGTGACGAAGTCCATAGTGATGTGCTCCCACTTCCACTCTGGAATTGGAAGTGGTTGCAATAATCCTGCTGTCCTCTGGTGCTTCGCCTTTACTTGTTGACATACCAGACATTTAGCTACAAAGCGAGCTATCTCTCTCTTCATTCCATGCCACCAAAAGTGTTATCGTAAGTCACGATACATCTTGGTGCCTCCAGGGTGAATAGAATAAATCGAACTATGAGCCTCTGTCATAAGCTCCTGTTGAATCTCTCCATTTGGAACATAAAGACGGTCACCACATCGTAATGTTCCATCCTCATGAATGCGTAATCCGGTCTGCTCTCCGGCCTCTGTCCTTTCCTTTAGTCTCCTGAATCTGGCATCTGTAGGCAAAGCTGCCTTAATCCTCTCTACCAATGATGATTGAACTTGTAAGTTGGCTAGTGTCCCATCTGCTCCGGGTAATATCACTTCAATGCCAAGCTCTTGCAAGTCCTCCAATAGTTCCCTCTGTGCTGTCAAGAAGTAAGCTGCTGGCTTCCGGCTTAACGCGTCTGCTACCACGTTAGTCTTGCCTGGATGATAGTGTAGCTCTATCTCGAAATCTTTCATCAACTCGAGCCATCGACGTTGCCTCATATTTAACTCCTTCTGCGTGAAGACGTACTTGAGGCTTTTGTGGTCTGTATAGATTTCCACTCGTTCCCCATATAAGTAATGTCTCCATAGCTTCAGAGCAAATACAACGGCTGCAAGTTCCAAGTCATGAGTTGGATAATTCTTCTCATGCACTCGTAACTGCCTAGATGCATATGCAATCACCTTGCCATGCTGCATCAATACGCATCCTAAGCCTTTTCCTGATGCGTCACTGTAGATCACGTAACCTCCTGATCCTGACGGAATTGCCAATACTGGTGCTGTAGTCAGTCGCTTCTTCAACTCTTCAAAGGCTGCTTGACACTCGTCGGTCCATATAAATTCCTGATCCTTACAAGTCAGACGAGTCATAGGTGCCGCTATTCTTGAGAAGTTTTCCATGAACCGTCGATAATATCCCGCAAGTCCAAGGAAACTCCTCACCTCTGCTGCTGTTTTAGGAACAGGCCATGTCTTAACTGCTGAGATCTTCTCTGGATCAACAGAAATACCATCTCCTGTAACAACATGTCCAAGAAATGAAACTCTGTCCAAGAAGAACTCATATTTGCTGAGTTTAGCATATAACTGCTCTCTCCTCAAAGTCTCTAGAACAATCTGCAGGTGCTCCTCGTGCTCCTCGTGGCTCTTCGAATAGACAAGTATATCATCTATGAAGACGACCATGAACTGGTCCAAGTACTGGTGGAAGACTCGATTTATCAAGTCCATGAAGATCGCTGGAGCATTGGTCAATCCAAATGGCATAACCAAAAACTCGTAGTGTCCATATCTTGTTTTGAATGCGGTCTTCGGAATGTCCTGCTTCCGTACCTTCACTTGGTGATATCCCGATCTCAGATCTATCTTCGAGAATACCTTAGCTCCACTGAGTTGATCAAACATGTCATCAATGCGTGGCAATGGATATTTGTTCTTCACTGTCACTGCATTCAAGGCTCTATAGTCAATGCACATACGCACTGACCCATCCTTCTTAGGTACAAACAACACTGGTGCTCCCCAGGGTGATGCACTTGGTCGGATGAAACCTTTCTCCTCTAGCTCTTTTAACTGTGCCTTCAGCTCGTCCATCTCCTTCTTCGCCAGTCTGTAAACATGCGATGCTATAGGTGCTGCTCCGGGTGCTAGTTCAATTGAAAACTCTATGTCTCTGTCTGGGGGTAGTCCTGGCAAATCCTCTGGAAAGACGTCTAGAAATTCTGAAATCATAGGGTGATAGACAACATCGTCTATTGCGAGCTACATACCATCAAGGATTTCTGTGGATCCTCGGGCAAACTCAAGTTCAGGCTGGCCTGGTACCCTAAAAAGAATGCTTCCTCCAAAGCAATCGAAGTAGCTTCTGCGTGTGAGTGATCCAGCTGGTGGTCTCCTCCGGGCTCTCAGTGCCCTTGTACTGCCTTGCACCCATCTGAACAAAATCCTTTACTGATCCAACCCTAGCTCGAGGTACTGGAGCTAGTGCTTGGGCTGGTACAGTAGCATGTGCAGTCATCCTCTCCAGTGCTGCCAAAAATTCTTGTCTCTGCTCGACTGCCTGCTGCCTCTGCTCGGCTGCCTGCTGTCTCTGTTCCTGTATCATCATCTGAAAGAATTGGAACATCTGCGCTTGGCCATCTTGTGGTACTGGGACAGGTGGAAGGTTCCCAATAGGTGAAGCGGGAGAATCAGATGGAACTGGGGTGTGAGTCTGTCCATCTGGTCCCGGAAGCCTAGGAACCGTTGGGGTCCCTCCTTGAGTCTGATCATTGACTCCAGAAGTTGCGTCTCCATCGACGACAGTACATCCATTCTGCAAATCTATCTCTCTACAGTTGATGTACGAAACGATTAGAGAAAGTACAGGAATCAAACATGATACAAGTATTAAATAGGAAGGATGAATTTCAATCAAGCGTGGATGAGATCCTTATACTCTATTCCTATACGCAGGCTTGTTCGGTACGGTTACGTAACCGAGACAATATATTCTTGACCTGCATGGGCCACCACAAAAACATGTCACGCCCCAGTCCTAAAATACGTAGGACTAGGAATACGTAACACGTCAGCCGTATGTATACGAACTCCAATATATGGAAACCATATACACACGTACGCTGTACATGAATATCTAATCCACAGTGGTAAATATATGTCACAACAAGTCACACGCAGTTCTATATCTCATCCACAGCACAAATAATAGAATAATAAAAATCAATAAATGAATATCAAAGAAACAGTCTCAAATAGTAATCTCAAAGTGTGATAGTCGGGTGAAAACAAATCCACTGCAAATCGACTATAATAAACTACTAAAGAGAGAAGAGAATAAACTCTAATATAAGAATAAATGTCTCAAAAAGAATAGTAACTAGAATCTCTAAACAGATGCAATGAATCACATATAATCAGAAGGTAAGACCTCCTCAGTCTGATAGGTAGCGTCAGGTCCAGGTCCATACTCCTGTGGGTACTCCTGCTCACCTATATCTGGAAGGGACCAGGTCCTCAGAGGGACGTAACAAGATACAAAAAGTATATGCCAATAAAGTACTGAAAATAAACATCCATTTGGGTCGCCTAACCATCTATGTGAATGCAGTTTGAGAACAACTTTCCACCAAGTGGGCTATCTGGCTAAAATGGGATTGGCATGGTTCTCTTGGAGATCCAGGGGCCTACAAAGGCACGATGACTTTCGAACGTCGGAGGCCCGCCTGATAATATATAATATATAGTGGTCATCATGACCGCGCATCTCCGGCGGAGCGTACGGGTTACACAAGGAAAGTGCAAAGGAGCCCAAATGCCTTACTTGTTGTTCTCCCCACCCAATGTTCTAAGAATATCATGTCCATGACACGATAACCCTCTAATAACCGCCAGGTCTACTAGCATGCAAAGTTTCTATTGGCAGTTATCCCTATCCGTCGCACGACCTATACGTACCAGTGGCCAGCCGAATACGCAAGTCCGTGTCCTACATGTGACTCACACTCGTGTAAGAATAGTGTCATGGCCAATAAAACATAAATGCCTTATGAAGATGGGGTAGTCTCATAAAGTAGGTCCAATGCATATACATAAATAAAAATATAGTACGACGACACCGTCGTTGTCCCCAAGTTTCCTTGGACGCGCAGTTTATATAGCAGTTAAAATAAATAAACTAAATAAACAGAAAATAAACATGCATGCCTCATATGGAATGTAAAAATAGTACAATGGCAAGGTATACTTGCCTGGCAAGAAATTTGTAAAGTGTACGCGCCCAAATGTCAAGGACACTGAACCTGGAACTAAGGACTCCGAAAAAACATTTCCGGATGCTGAAATATACATCACCAACATTTCTGGAATGAGCAAAATAGCTAAAGAGCACATCCCTTTCGTCCAATTTGGATACAGGGGTAAAACGGTAATTTTGGGTAAAAGTGGGGTCCACGTGTGGCCCACTTTGCACCGAAAAGCGTGCCAAGGATAACAGTCTCTAAATGGGACAAACTATAGGTCAAACAACTCTAGATGTCAATACGAACCAAACGGTATGTCCAAATATGGATTCCGATGAGCCGAACAAAATTATGTCCAAAAAGTCAACTGTAGGGCCCGCTAATTGGCGATTTAGTCAACCGTCTCAGAAATGCTTGAAAATTGGGTCACAGGACCAGCGCGTTACCACGAGTCCAGTGGCGCAAGTTTCGTCGCAATCTGACAAGCGTACACAAAATACGTGCGAGTTCCACAAAAGTTGCGACACGAAATGTGTCCCCGGATACGGCCTGATTCCGGCGCATACACGCGTCCGAATCAGTCCCCACGAAATTCCACGTGTTCGGTTACGCTGTGTGCACCATGTGGTACACTTGGTACACTGCGGGGCGGTCCCGTTTGGCTGGGCGCGCTCCGTTTTCCAACTTTTGGAAAACTGGAAAAAGTGGGTGCGCGCAGTTTTATGACGAATTTAATTATGTTCACAGCAACTATTAGCATAGGGTTATTTTACAAAAAATAAACTAGGTCAGGTATTCTACAGGTATCAAAAAGAATCACCGAATTCGGATCTCTGTGGTGGGAGATACGAACTCGGCAATATAGGTGGTCATTCTGGAATTCTGCGATTCCAGAATTGGGTCTGTCCGTCCACTTTGGACGCTTTTTTTACCTAGGGGCACACGTTTTCCGAGGTTGGCTACAAAACAAATATGGAAGAGAGTTAAGGGGTGATCATACCTATGAAGACGGAACAGCGTTTGGTTGAGCGAGTCGACGGGAAATCACTCCGAAGCGAAGGTGCTTCGAGTGGGATTCTGCAGGATGCGAGGTCGGCGTCGTCGGGATGGTTGGATGGCTTGGTGGGGCTTCTCTGGCTATGGTGATGGCTCTAGATGGGAAGAGGAGGTCTGAAAATTTAGGTTAGGATTTTTTTGGGAGAGAAATATATATATATATATATATATATTAATATAGGAAGAGAGGGATGGATGATTTGGTCTCGTGCAAAAGGGTCAGCGAAGGGGTCTGGACCAAATGGCTGAAGGCGGGTCCTGGAATTTTGTTGCTGAAGAAAGGAGGGCGGGTCCTTAGAAGGATTACTAAAGGATGGGAATAGTAAAGCTAAGTTGCTGCAAACGAATTGCAAGGCTAAAGAGGAATAGTAGTTGCTTATTATTATTAATATTATTATTATTATTTAATACTTCTTATTAAATAATTCTTTTCTTAATCTATTCTTTTCTTAATATATATATACATATATATATATATACATATTTGTGTATACATATATATTATATATATTCTCATAAGAAAATTTATAGATTAGGGTAATGCACATCGTTAGGCTAGCAACTGCTCAAAGGGTCTCCTACATGAAATAAATTTTGAAAAATTCCTAATGGTCCCATAAGTCCTCTAAGTGTTCGAACACCTAAAATAAAAATTATTAAAAATATATTTCTCCTATTTAGACCTAATTACTATAATTTAAATTAATAATTAATAAATATAAATATACGATTTTCTAGGAAGGGGGTTTTACAACAAGAATTATAGAGATAATCAACATAATGGAAACTGTCAGAGAATGTACTCGCCTGTGGTCCTTAGTTGGCAATACCAATGTCCTCCTGGTTCCAATGTATCGTTTGAATGATCCAACAGTCCTATAGACATATCATATAATACAATATTTTATCAGACATTATACTAACAGACACAGTCAAAACACAATAATCTCAGAGACTACGCTAGGGGTGTCACGTCTGTAATTGTTGTGCATAACAGACAGTCAATGATACGGTCTTGCCAGTACGTCAATGTACATATGGCAGTCTGCTAACATGTTAGGGTAATAGGTCAAGGTAACTACGGGGTATCCGTGGTTACACTCGGGCCATAGTCATATAATACATATTATTATCTATCATAAACATTAATACTAACTAATTACAATTATAATAGATATATGTATATGCATACTTAATAGAATTTATTATGTACATATATATATTAAACACGTACTAGGGATACACGTTCAATACATATACGTATGTATATATATACTTAATTAAGAATTATAATATATATATATATATATATATATATATATTCAAACATATACTAATACGTATGCCAATACGTACATACCAATTAGGTGACTATACTTTATAGATGTATATACACATAATAACTATATACATATGCTAATACTAATACGTACATACAAACACACCAATCATATATCTATACTAACAATATGCGTATACTATCATATACGTATGCACACCATTATAAAATACGCATATGCACGTGCGCGTACACGTACGTGAAGGGGGCTCGAACCTGGGTACATGGGACGAGTCGTGTGCGTCGAGGTCGTCGTGGAGCGCTCGGTTCAGTCGAGCGGTTGGCACCAGGTGGTTCTCCGCCGATCAGTTCTGGTCGTAGTCATGTTCTGGTCCGACGAGGGAGAGTTTGACGTAGGCGTTCAGGTGCTCCGGCGGGTTAGCGAGGTGCAGCGGTGTAAAACCCCTAATTCTAAAAAACCATATTAATTATTTTAATTAATTATTTAATTGAATTACAGTAATTAGAAGCTAATTAGAAAAAATAGAATTTATTTAATTTTTATTTTTAGGTATTTGTGCAATAGGGGATTTATGGAGCAATTATAAATTTTTCCTAATTAATTCCATGTAGGAGATCCTGTGGACAGTTGATAGCATAATGGTATGCACTAATATAATTTCTAGAAATTTTTATGTATATATATATATATATATATATATATATATTTATATATATATATATATATATATATATATATATATATATATATATATAAGAAGAAATAGAAAAAAAACCTAATTGGACTCAAACCCTAAACCCATTACTTAAAATCCTACCCAAAACCTTATATCCTAAACCCACTACCCGCCCATAGCCCGGCCCGCACCGCTAATAAGAAAACTCAGCAGCAGCGGCAGAACCCCTTCACCCGCGTGAACGAACCCCCCGCATTCTCTTTATATATATACGAACATCTCCTATAAACCCTAACCGTAAATCCCTTACTCCTCATCTCTTCTCCACCTCGACCGCACCTCCAGCTCGCAGACCGCCGTAACTCACCGGAGAACCGCTGCTCATCCGTGACCGCGACCCCGCGCCGCGACAGATTCTGAACTGCAACTTACCTGTGTTCACGCTTCGTTTCTCGTGCCCTCGCTCGACCAAACTCTACCCCGTCTTCACTGGTACGTTCATGACCTAACCCCCTTCCAATATTGTGTGTTAGTTTATCTCGAACAACGCATAATCCTAGGCGAAAATAGCGACCAAGTTGGCAAAAAAATGATAACTTTTGGATCACAGAAAACTGCGGTAACTACCCATGTTTACGGACTCGTATCTCCCACCACAGAGATCCGAATCTAGTTTTTCTTTTTGGTATGCAAAGACCACCTAACCTAGATTATTTTCTCACAAATATAATAATTTATTAGTTGCTGTGTGCTAAAATAAATCAGATAGAAAATCCCAAAAATATACTTTTTTAATTTCCAGAAATTACGATACGGAGTGTGCCCCGCCAAACGGGATCGCCCCGTTGTGTACCAAGTGTACCAAAAGGTTCGCACAGTATACCCAGATGTGTGGGCTGTCGTAAAAACTGATTCGGACGCGTGTGCGCATCGAAATCAGCCCGTATCCGCAAAAATTTCTCGTATCGTGACTTTTGTAAAACTCTGCGCCATTTAGTGCACGCTCGTCAAAATACGACGAAACTTATGCCACTGGAATCGTGGCATCGCGCTGGTCCGGTGACCCAATTTTCACGCAATTATGAGACAGTTGACCAAGTCACCTATTAGCGGGCCCCACGGTTGACTTTTTAGGCAAAATTATGTTCGGCTCACCGAAATCCACAATTGGACATACTGTTGAGTTCGTACTGACATTTAGAATATATTTGAACTATAATTTGTTCTATTTAGAGACCGTTACCCCTGGCACGCTTTTTGGTACAAGGTGGACCACACGTGGACCCCACTTTAACCAAAAATTACCGTTTTGCCCCTGTGTCCAAATTGGACGATAGGGTAGTGATTTATAGCTATCACGCTAATTCCGAAAACCTTGGTGATGTCTATTTCAGCATCCGGAGATGTTTGTTCGGAGGTCTTAGTTCCTGATTCTGTATCCTTGACATTTGAACGCTACACTATACAGATTTCTTGCCAGTCAAGTTGTAAAACCCCTAATCCTAAAAATCGTATTAAGCTTTTCTTTTTATTAATTATTAATTTAATTGTAGTAATCAATAGCTAATTAGGAGAAATAGATTTTTATTAATTTTTATTTTATGTGTTGGTTCACTTAGGGGATTTATGGGACCATTAGGAATTTTTCGGAATTTATTTCATGTAGCAGACCCCTTGAGCAGTTGCTAGCTTAATAGTGTGCATTAATATAATCTAGAATTTTCTATGAGTATATATATATATATATATATATATATATATATATATATATATATATATATATATATATATATGTTTAAATAGAAAAGGAAAAGATTAAGAAAAGAAAAGAAAATAATAATATTATTAATAACTATTCCTTACTACTACCAACTTAAAGCAAACCAAACAAATTCCATCACTATGCAACTTAACCATTCCACAGCCTTAGCTATCAGACCCCCCTTTGCAAAGTGAGCCGTCCACTTTCCTTAAGCAAGCAGCAACCAAGACACCCAACCCCGCGGCTTCTAATACCCGCCTCCTCTCTCTCCCTATATATATATATATATATATATATATATATATATATATATATAATTTTATTTTTCTAAACCTTAAACCTAATCATCCAGACTCTCCCTCTTCCCATCTAGACCTAGAGAGCGCCGCCACCGCAGCCAGAGAACCCCGCCACCGCAGCAAGAGAACCCCGCCAGGCCGTCCAAACAAATCTCGACGACCGCAACCCCGCGCACTGCAGATTCCCACAGCAAGGTACCTGTGTTCCGGAGTTATTTTCCGTCGACTCGCTCAACCAAACGCTACCCCGTCTTCACCGGTATGCTCACCCCTTAACCCTCTTCCATATCTGTGTGTTAGTAGACCTCGAACAACACGTAACCCTAGGCAAAAACAACGTCAAAGTTGGCAAAAATAGACCGAATTCTGAAATCGCAGAAAACTGCGGTGACCACCCATTTTTCAGAGTTCGTATCTCCCACCATAGAGATCCGAATTCGATTATTCTTTTTAGTATACGTAGACCAATTGACCTAGTTTAATTTCTATTAAATAAACCTAGATTATTAACTGTTGTAGACAGAATTAAATTTGTTGGAAAACTCCGCGAACCCACTTTTTCCAGATTTCCAAAAGTTGTGAAACGGAGCTCGTTCCGCCAAACGGGACCGCCCCACCGTGTACCAAGTGTACCAAACGATATGCGCAGCATAACCGGATACGTGAGAGTTCACAGAAACTGATTCGGACGCGTGTGCGCGTCAGAATCAGCTCGTATCACGCACTTTTCCTGTGACCCAATTTTCACGCAATTCTGAGATAGTTGACCAAGTCACCAATTGGCGGGGCCCACGGTTGACTTTTTAGGCAAAATTGTGTTCTGCCTATCGAAATCCCTATTTGGACATACCGTTGGGTTCGTATTGACATCTAGAGTTTGTTTGACCTATAAATTTGTCCTATTTAGAGACTGTTGTCCTTGGCACATTTTTATTGTGCAAAGTGGGCCACACGTAGACCCCACTTTTACCCAAAATTACCGTTTTGCCCCTGTGTCCAAATTGGACGAAAATGAAGTGCTTTTTAGCTATTTTTCTTATTCTGGGAACGATGGTGACATCTATTTCAGCATCCGGAGACATTAGTTCTGAGGCCATAGCTTCTGATCCTGTGTGCTTGACTTCTGGATAGTACACCTTACAGCTTTCTTACCAGGCAAGATACCTTGCCAAATTGCTTACAGTATTTTGCATGCTTAGTATTTTTCTGTATATTTATTGCATTTCTGTTTATTTATTGCATGTATAGTTTCTTTCAGTCATTACTATATATTAGATATGTTGACACACACTGGACACTTAGTATCATAGAGGACAATCAGTAGGCGTATGGGCTTTAACTACTCTGGTAACACCGTAGTCACTAGCACGCTCTATGGTGGTCGTGTATGATGGTCGCTACCCCCACGGTATGTCGATTGATGGAGTCACGAGGGTCGCTACCCCCGCGGTATGTCGGCTGAAGATGTTCATGGACGTGTGTGTGACTTGTGAGATTAGATCGAGTAGCCTACCCTTGCCCATACGTCAAAAAGTTGTCCTCATTTGCATTCATATAGATTGTCTTGTACAGCGTACTTATTTATTTTCAAATTATATGCATGTTTACTGTATTCAAATTGGCTTGCTTTTTTGTATCTTGTTACGTCCCTCTGAGGACCTGGTCCCCTGCCAGGTGTATCTGTTCTTGAGTATTTGCAAGAGCGCAGATTTGGATGGTTATATATGTTTCGTGGATGTCTTCTCTCTGAGCCCCATGATTATTAGCTGATATTCCTATATTGTGTTTATTGTGTTTTATTTTTCCATTCTAGTTGGTAGTGGATTTGTTTCCATCCAACTATCATTCTTAGATACTTATGTTGAGATCTAGTTATATAGATGCTGGTTATTCATTTATATTAATTTTCGTAGATGAGATTTAGATTATACCCTGTGGCTTATGACATATATTTATACCACTTGTGGATTAATATTCATATTACAACGTACGTGTGGAATTTGGTTTCCATATATTGGAGTTGTCATATCCATGCGGCTGGCATGCTTACGTGTCCTAGTCCTACGTATTTTTGGGACTGGGCATGACACAAGTATACCTTGTCATTGTAATTTGTTTATATTCCATATAATACATGCATATTTTATTTTTTCTTATTTTATTTTATTTATTTTAACTGTTATATAAACTGTGCGTCCAAGGAAACTTGGGTTCAACGACGGTGTCGTCGTATTCTGTTTTTATTTATGTATATGCATTGGACCTACTTTATGAGACCACCCCATTATTATGAGGTATTTTATGTTTCATTGGCCATGACACTGTTCTTACACGAGTGTGAGTCACATGTAGGATACGAACTTGTGTATTCGGCTGGCCACTGATACGTATAGGTCGTACGACGGATAAGTATAACTGCCGATAGAAACTTAGCATGCTAGTAGACCTGGCAGTTATTAGAGGTATTATTGTGTCATGGATGTGACATGCTTAGAGCATGGGGTGGAGAGAACAACAAATAAAGCGTTTGGACTCCTTTGCATTTTTCTTTGTTCGCCCGGACGCTCCGTCGGAGCGACGGGTGGTGATGACCCCATATGTTACTGGCGGCCTCTGCCGTTCAAAAGACGACATGCTTTTAGGCCCCTGGATCTCCAAGAGAACCATGCCAATCCTATTTTAGCTAGATAGCCCACTTGGTGGAAAGTTGTTCTCAAACTGCATTCACTTAGACGGTTAGGAGACCCCATTGGATGTTTATTTCAGTATTTATTGGCATGTTTATATGTATCTTGTTATGTCCCTCTGAGGATCTGGTACCTTTCTAGATATAGACGGGCGGGAGTATCCACAGGAGTACGGACCTGTACCTGACGCTTCTTATCAGACTGAGGAGGTCTTACCTTCGGAGTATCTTTGATTAAGTGCAGCTATTAGAGATTTTAGCTGCTATTTCTTTTTAGACATTTATCTGATGTTAGAGTTTGATTCTCTTCTCTCTTTAGTAGTTTTAGTATAGTCGATTTGCAGTAGATTTGTTTCCATCCAACTATCATACTTTGGGACTTCCTATTTGATATTCAGTTATTTATTTCTATTTATTTATTTATTTATTTGTGTTCTGGATGAGATATCGATTGCGTGTGACTTGTTGAGATAGTATATTACCACTGGTGGATTGGATATTCATGTACAATGTACGTGTGTATATGGTTTTCATATATTGGAGTTCGTATACATACGGCTAGCATGTTACGTATTCCTAGTCCTACGTATTTTGGGACTGGGGCATGACAAGCGAGCTTTTTCGGTGGAGATGGCGAGTTCAGCCACGATCGCCGTCGCTCTGTCGAGAGCAGCGGGATGGTCGGGCTTCAGTTCAGCGGGTCGTCGGTCGCATCGTGCTGGCTGGGATGACCGAGTCGACGAGGTCGTGATGAGGGGAGATGAAACCGGCTCGGGACTGGTTGGTTTTCGGCTTTATAGAGGCGAGGATGGGCGTGACAATTTGGCGGGAAGTAGGTTCATCGTATGGAGAACGATGAGGCGGGTTTGGGGACAGCGGGATGGTCGCGGTTGATCATAGCAGGATCAGGCGGGGTAAGTCGAGGTACAGTAGGTCGGGGTACGACTGATGGTGTCCGTGGAAGGGAACGGTGGCTGCGAGTTCAGGCGAGGGGGTTTGTCCAACGGTGAAGGGCCGTGGGAGATGGGGGAATAGGGAACACAATAGGGTCGGCTGCTATATGGTTTTAAGAAAAGAGAAAAAGGAAAAGTAAAAGAATATTTATTATTTGATAATAAACGAAAGAAATGAAACTAGGTTTATACGAAACCCTTTTTTTGGTTTACAAACAAGAAAAAGAAAGTACAATTGATCCTATACGAAGATACTGGAGAAATATTGCTATAGGAGTCTGATATGCGGTCGATCACTTTGTCCCTTGGACCACACGATGACGAAAAAGTGCTGTAGAAGAAGGAGAAGCTTCAAAGATCGCAAGAGAGAGTGGATGCTTGATGCCAAAATCGTCAATCACTACTCTCTGTCTATGCTCTGGACTCTTCTCTCTCAAAAAATTGATTTTCGACCCCTGACCTCTGTCAATAGAGGTCTCTATTTATAGAGTCCAATTGCCGTAACCGTCCAATCGGCGTAGAAGCCGAACAGTGGATAGTGGGGCGCTCTTTACACGGCGGTTATGATAACTGCTACCCACGTCTAAATGATCCCTCGACTCTGTGTGTGACGCGTATCCCATTATGAGGTAACGAGTATAACTGCTGCGAAGATCACGGCATGCAAGCCACGTGGGTAACTGCCCCTTGCGTAGAGATGATTTGCATGGAAACCAAATAGCTGTCATACTGGCGTAGAAGCCAGGTAACTGTCATGTTGGCATAGATGCCAAGTAGGCGTAGAATCCTGATGTTTTGCAAATATAGCCTGATTTGGCATATTTCGAGGAGATAGCGTACAGCGTGTTCCTGTAGCTGAATATAGCCAGGTCGACGTAATTCAAGGAGATAGCATACAATGTGCTCCTATAGCTGAAAATAGCCTGATGGCGTAATATGCAGGAGTGGTGATGTGGGCATATTAGTCCTAATTATAGCTTACCCAGTCTTTGAAAATAGAACCAAAATCTCGTCCATTAAATGCAGAGATCTGCCCCATCACGCGCATTAACTGCAGAGATGTGCCTCGAGTTCTGTACGAAGAGCAGCTTTTAACGTGGCGGTTCATTTCATCTCTTCCTGAGCGTAAAAGCTCACTTCTGCCTATGTAAAAAAGGCAGTGTATCCTTTAGATGCGTAAATGATGACTTACATCAAGGTTGGTGTCACTAAACGACAGTTTTGGAGTTCTATGCAGAATCATTATAACAGTCGTCTTCTCGGTCGTCGTACAGTACTCTTTGTCAGGAGTCAGGTTCACTGCATGATCTGACAGGTTCGTTCGAGGAATACGAAGAGTTCCTCGTACAACTACTACTGCATTAAAAGCGAGCGAGTTTTACACCAAAGTGGCGATGTAACAACCTTTTTACGCCGAAGCATTCTGGAAATACTGCATTACGAGGGTTGTTCTGGAGCTATATTTTATGCTGAACTAGCGTTGAAGCTCTGCTGTACGCCGATGGCTCTGGAGTTATGTTTTTACGCCACCCAGTGCTGGAACTCTGTCTTACGCAGGCTTCCTGCATATTGAGGGTTTTACGCGTATAATTCTTCGGCGTATTTTTCATTCTTCTACAAGACCCCCTTCAAAGTTTTTAAATTCCTCGTAATTTGAAACACTTTGAATGAAGCATGAAACAGTCAAGTCTGACTCGTTCCTCGAGGCTGATTTCTCGGCAGAATTTTGGGAGTTTATTGGGATTCGGTGTGTTCTCCTCTGCCTATATAAAGGCGAATGGGTTAACCTATTTTTTCCCACAATTCCTTCACCTCAAAGAGAGAGATGGTTGCTGATCTTCGTCGGGTTGACTTGAGAAAGAAGAAGATCATGTTCTTCCAGCATGTGAGGAGCCGTAAAAGGAGGCATCTTCTAGCAAATATCTTCTGCAACGATGGATCATAGAAGGATATCATAGCTTCCTTTGCTAGGAATAATCAGTAATTTCATATGGCGATTCGTCCAGGAGAGAGGAAGGGTCGTATTCGACCATACAGCTTGCAAGCTATATTTTCTTCCGTTACGGTGCTGGCCGAGGATATGCAGTTTGGCCCTGTCTTCCAGTATTGAGCTGGGTCTGAACCCCCAACTTAATTCTAGGGCATGCCTGCCATGGCGTATGGAGGATGGGCTCTTGAATAATTTATACAAGCCCAGTTCTGTATCCTCCCGCCATTAATTATTTTCTTGTTCATCGACTGTGGAAGTCGATAAACTGCCGTAGAAGACTGAAAAAGATCTCCACCAATACGAGAACCTGACAGAAAAGATTCTTGGCGTGATCTTAAATGAGAATGAGAAACCCTTTGTAGAAAAAGGATTTCTATTATATGTAATCATGAAGATAAAAAACCCTTTGTAGACTAGATTTCCATCATATGTAATCATGATTAATAAAATTATCTTTTTTACGCATATGATGATTTGCCATATTTGCTGTGATGAAGTCTGAATAGTGTGCAACTTCGACACGTCTGAATAATTTTACACCGACTCTGATAAAAGAGTATCTGAACTTGTCCCATCTCTTACGCGTAGTAGAGGACGCGTAAAAAGCTGCTTAGCATTTATGTTGAAGATCCAAACTGTCATGCTATTTTGGACAAGGAGTAGCATAGAATTCCTGAACTGTCACTTCTCTGATAAGAAGAATTCTTGTTCAGACCATCATCTTCAAGAATGATTTCCCGAAAATCCCTTGAAATAGGGCGAGAAATGGCTGTCAAAACTGGCCATACTTGAACTGTAAAGAAAAGATTTTGACCGGACTTTGGATGAAATTCCAATCGACCCAAGAAGAAGAGTCATTTTCAATGCTGAACTCTGTATGTTTTGGGTACTTGGAATGTTTTACGGCCAAGAAGGAGCATTTTTTGCATAAACCCTTGTAGTTGGCCGTCTGTAGCTTTCGAGCGTAGAATCGTAGATGTGTAGCCTCTGAGCGAAAAAAGCTTCTGAGCGTAAAATCATAGATTTGTAGCCTCTGAGCGTGAAGTTGTAGGTTTGTAGCCACTCGAGCGTAAAATCTACCGAGCGTAAAAGCATCCGGGCGTAAAACCATAGACTTATAGCCTCTGAGCGTAAAACCGTAGATTTGTAGCCTTTCGAGCGTAAAAGCCCTTTAGCGTAAAATCATAAATCTGCTCTATGCGTAAATTTTTTTGAATCCGCTGACTGTCCGTCATGCCTAAATGATATGCTTACGTGGTCCCAAATCATAACCGAATATTAAATATCGAATTTGGTTAGGGATTCGAGGAGTCATCCAAACTCTATAAATACCCCAAAGCCTTTAGAGAAGAAACCCTTCATCTGTCTTTTGCAAAAAAACTTCGTCTCTTTGAGAACTCTTCTTCGCTTCTTCTCTGATCACTCTGAGTTTTAGCCATGGCACCGAAACAACCTTCCACCGCTAAGGGAAAGAAAGTTGCCTCCTCTTCTCTCTCCTCTGCTCAAGCACGAGCGACTCCCATTGGGCTGAGCGAACCTCGCTCTGAACGAAGTGTCCCACCGTCAAGCTGTGCACCAGGCATCATAGGTAAAGGTTTTGGGAAGAGAAAAACAAAACCCTTCGCACACGTTGTACGTGAACGCGCAAGGTCATCTTCTGTGCTGAGAGCCTCTTCGAGGAAGATGATGCACAGAGATGTTTTATCATTACGCCCACATTCCTAATGTGCCAGCATAAAAATTCCATAATCTCGCAGTCTGGCGTAAAAGCTCAGACTGTCGAAATTTGGGGTATACGACAAAACCTTGCATTTTTATGCACTGGATGTAAATTCCAGCGTAAAAACTTATTTTTAACAGTCTGGCATAAAAGTGCGGACTGTCAGGTTTTGGCATAGAAAGCGCAACCCTTGTGTTCTTATGCACTGGATGTAAATTCCAGCGTAAGACTTCAGTGTGGCATAAAACTGACTCATTTTTCTTGTATTTTGTAGTAGATTTGTAGATCCCTCCTTTGGCTGACGTGATGGGTTCTGCTGCTGGGATGCTGAACTCGAATTATCTGGAGGATTTGTCGCATGTGACATTCCCCATTTCTGGAGCCAACTAACCTGAAGAGAGGGGAATTCTGATATCGTCCCAAGGAGAGCGCATGCTGCTGAGTATGCTCTGTAGGGAGCCCCTGACGTATATAGATGAGGCCGAATATAGGAAGCCAGCTTTCCTCTTCAGGGATATGATTGATAAACAATCCCAGACGAAGCCCAAGAAGGAAAATTAGGTATTTACTGTTGAGGGCATGGTCATGTTCCTGCCAAGGATGCCCAGAGATTACCCTATCTCGGCATTCTTCCATGCCACGCATCCCAGGAAGATGTCATAGACCCTGACCCCTAATCTTCACGGCCAACCGGGGATGATATTTTATTAGAAAGGATCAGGCCAAGGATTATTTGTGAGCCACCCTTCAGGCCCTGTCATACCTTTCAGGGGATTACTGCCGGGCAGCGTCCCGAGTGAAGATACTTTAATCCTCCAGCCAGTCCAAATATCGACTTTTAGCAATGACTTCATGGGGCATGGAGGAGTATACCCCAAGGTTAATCCTCGGACCAGCGGGTGGCTTAGCCCTGGGAATCTTCGATGGGCCCGTTTAACTGCCTGGGCCTTGAAGCACTTTCAGACTGAGCTGGAGAGCATTGGTCTGTCCGCGGTTGTGAGTGCTACCAGTATTGGGTTACCTCTCAACCCTAACCTATTTTTGGCTTTGATGGAGCGGTATATCTCGCTCACTGGGACTTTCGCCACTCCGCTAGGGGAGTTGGGATTGGCCCTTCATGAGATGGCAGAGATTTCAAGGCTGCCAATGGAGGATACTCCTTATGAAGAGTTTGTCCCTACAAACAGGGAATTGAGGGATACAAACCCTCGGGCAGTGGCAGTGTATCAGGAGCTGATGTGCTACTACCTTGCTTACACCACTTTCTATCAGGAGCCGTCTGATTTGGCTCACACCAATAAGTGGGCATCTTATCTCTTCTTTCATCAGGCCAGAGATGCTAAGCCAGACAAAGTTATGGATACCAGAGATAAACCCTTGAATCTTCTGAGCGTGCTTACTGCTCAAACGATCGATGATCTTATTGAAGACTCTAGGGCTTCAGATCATGTTTTCGATGAGGAGATAGGGGGTTACCCTGCAGGCACTAAAGCCTACAGTTATATGAGGCATTGTCGCAAGCCTCTGTCAAGGGAAGCTCAACTGGATGGCTTTCTCTCTGTATGGTTACGCCGATTGGTAGTACCTGGCATCGCATCTGCAGATCATATTCATTGCAACACCTTATGGTCTGGAGTGCGTTTGGTATTTGGGTCAAGACTGGGCCTGCTCCCTGCCATGGTATGCCGGATACAAGCAGGCCTGAGGGCCCTTACTGATGGGCTACTCGTGGATAACACACGGCGTAAAGTATTTCCCAGAGTGGAGTTACCATTCCTATATCTGATGGGATGGTTAATCCTTCATAACCCCAGGGTGATGTCTCCCGGCTCTGCTAATAGTTCAGGAAATAATTTTTTGTTGAATTACAAGAATTCTTCTTGGAACGTGACTACCGTCGTAGACTGTCGGCGAGCATTAAATTTTGCTCATAGCTGGAAGCTCTTCTGTATCGTCCTCACTGTACATATCAATCAACAGGGGACGAAACTTCAGGATTCAGGTCACGGGAGGACTATTCTTTCTCCCGAAGCCTTCTACTGGTTGGTTTGCATTAGACCTTCTCATCTGCTGTACAGGAGTGAGGACCACTGCTATCTAGAGCCGTATCTGCCTAGCCGATTCGTCAGGAAATTTGGGTACGACCAGTTGCATGTGGGGAATGCTATCACCGGCTTCAAGTTCAGAGGGGGACTTATCGACGGAGCGAGAGGATGGCGGTACTTCATGATGGGTTGTACTGGAGCAACTTTTACCGTGCCCGCGACTTCTCTCTCCATGGAGTTGAGCATGCTCCATTCGTACGCCCAATTTTATGCATCCATTAATACCTTCCATCATGATTTTGATGTACGTGGAAGTTTTAGGATGCCCTCTCATAAGTCCACTGAAATAGAGGAGGTCCCACCAGTCTCCTCTGACAAGGGCGAAGACCCTGTCGGTCCAGATAAATTTTTATTGACGATACCGAGAGGCCTAATAGCTCCGCCATGCAGAGCCTCTTGTTATCCCCAGTAAGCGAAGGGCTCCTACTCTGAAAGAGCCTTCCCCTCACAAGAAAAAGAAGACTGTCGGTGGTCCTACCAGGACTTCCAGCCACGAGGCTCCTAGGAGTGAGTCTGTCGTTTCCCCTGTTGGGGATGATTTTTTGACTAGAGGTCCTTCGCCTATTAGAGAGGGAACCTCCACAGTTCCGACTGGCAGTGCCGGAGATTCTTTGCTAGAGATCGCTGCTGCTACTACTGCTTCAGGTAGTGCTACTAGATCGCCTTTGAGGCCGAGCATGATAAGATTGCATATACCTTTATCCAGACCAGTAACGGGAGTAACCCCTGCCGCGTCTGTAAGTATATCCAGCGAGATTCCACCCGATGAGCCTCGAGTGGATCTTGGTGAAGACCTGGAAGAATACCTACCAGTGTCAGTTGGCGCACCCCCTTCTCCAGGTATGACAGCTCGCTTAGCATTATTAAGAAATGATTTAGCTGTACTGGTTGCGGACGCGACATATATACCGTCGGCCATGGGTAAATATCGTCTTTACGCCTCTTTTAGGAAAATTAACATCAGTTTGATATTAAATTTCTCTTGTCTTCTTTGCAGGTGAAGACATCTATGGGGAGGGCAAAAATAGACGCAACCTTCGACTTTGTTGCGGCTCCCGTCGGTGAAATGGCGGTGCACGACCTTGAGGAGGCCATATTTTCGGGTTTCTGGCTCGCCTGATACAGTCCCGATATCTTCAGAGGAGGATGAGCCTGTCATCACGACTATGCCTCCTTCGTTGAGTATGCCAGCCACTTCAACCGTTATTGGTGCCTTTACTTTTGTCGCACCATCTGTGGAGGCAACAACTGTGGTGACTTCCTCTGCAGTTATTCCTGGAGGAAGATTTACCTATATCGCAGCCACTCCTAGCGTCCATTCGAATTTCGCCATGCTAGTTGAGCAGTATACTAGCGTTTTCTACATCACTTTAAAAATGCTAATATCAATGGTGCTGGAGAAGAATCTAGGCTTCGAGGCTCTGAAGATATCCTCCCAGCTTGCGATAGCGCCGATCAGAAATTTCAACGACGCTGGGAGAGCTGATGCTCTGGAGCAAATAGTTAATGGTTTGGAACAACTTATTAACAATTATTTGCAATTGTCTCAAGACAATGTCGATGATATGATTCAAGCTGAGTACGACTCCTTGACTGCGAGGCTTGTTGGGGAGATGGAAACTCTGAGCAAATCTATCGAGGCACAGCAGCAAGAGATGAATGAAGAGCATGCCGTATTGGGGTATGTCATTCCCCAGCTGGCCAAGTGCGAGGCCGAATATGAGAAAGAGGTAGCGAGGGTCCGCAATTGGAAGATAAACTCGCTCAGGCAAAGGAGAGGGCTCTCGCTTCATCGGCAGCTCGAGATGTGTTGAAGGACCGAATGGAAGCGGCTCAGCAAAACCTGGCACATACAGGTGTCATCCATGCAGGTTTTGTACATGCTCGGTCTGAACTGTCTGCCTTGAACAATGAGGAGGCAAGGTTGGAGCGGGCTCGCGCTAACGTCTTGAACTCCAGGAATGAGAGAATGGCCGCTCTGCTACAGCAGATCCGTAATTTGACTGCTCCTCCCTAATGATGTACTTTTGCTTTTATATCTAAATTGCTCTTTCTGGAGATAATAAAGAGACTTTATCTGACTTTGGTGGACCCATCATTTTTTGAATATAAATGATAGGTTAGGGTGAAAGTAATATCAGAGGTAATATGGACGTGATATACTTTCGGTAAGCTTCAGCTGGACATATCTATTCAGAGGTTATATGGACATGATAGAATATGATCCAACTAAATTTGTATACAAAATACTATCAGAGGTAATATGGACGTGATAGGTTTTGAAGTTCCAAATTAGTTAAACATATCTATTCAGAGGTTATATGGACATGACAGAATATGCTCCAACTAGTTCTTTGGACGTAGTATTGTCAAAATGAGATCTTCACCATACTCTGTTTGAGCAAAGGAGATTAAGCATAGTACCTCTTCAGGAATTTGTCGTTGATAAAAGCCATTATCAGATCTCCGTTAGGCTTGGCTAATCTGTAGGCGCCATTTGAAAACATCGTTTCAATCACATAAGGACCCTCCCATTTGGGCTGGAATTTACCCTTACTCTTGTGTGTAATGATCATTGGCCTTTTCACAGCTAGAACTAGCTCATCAACTTTGAACACACTCTCCTTCACTTTTTAATTAAAAGCTTTGGAGATGCGCGCCTGGTAGAATGCGATGCGTTGTTGAGCTTGGAGGCATTTCTCGTCTAATCCTTCTAGCTCTTGAAGCCGTAGTCGATCATTATTTTCCAGAGTCAACTCATTAGCTACTGCTATTCTGAGTGATGGAATTTGAATTTCAATGGGAAGAACTGCTTCACACCCATAGACTAATAAGAATGGGGTACAACCCGTCGGTGCTCGTACCGTTGTGCGGTATGCCCAGAGGCACTCTTCCAGCTTCTCATTCCAATCTCTTTTGTTCGAAGAGAAAAACTTTTTCAAGAGTTTGATAATGGTTTTTTTGAAGACTTCCGCCAAACCATTAGTAGCAGGATTGTATTTTGTAGAGGCCATATTTTGTATCCGATTTTTATCATAAAATCGGTGAAACGCTTGGCTGATGAATTGAGGCCCATTGTCATAAATTATCTTTCGGGGTATCGCAAAGCAATAAATGACATGATGCTTGATGAAGTTGATCACGTTGGATATCTTCACCTCAGCAAGAGGGATCGCCTCTGCCCATTTGGAGAAATAATCCGTAATGGCCAATATGAACCGATGTCCTCTAGAAGAAGACGGGTGAATAGGACCAATGATATCCATCCCATGCTTCGAAAGGCCATGATGTAACTGTAGGATGTAAATGTTCAGAAGGCTGATGTATAAAATCTGTATGGGCTTGACAGGCCTTGTATTGTCTTGCATATTTTACTGCATCTGCGATCATAGTAGGCCAGTAGTAGCCCTTCCTCCTGATACGATCCTGTAACTTAGGACCAGGTTAATGTGCTCCACATACACCGTCGTGAGCTTCTCGGATAACCCGTTTTACATCATCATCAGAGAGACATCGTAATAGCAGTCCATCATATGTTCGGTGATATAGACATTGTGAAGACACATCAAAATAGAAGTGTAATAATCATCTTTTGATGGATACTGCTTCTTTAGGATCTTCTGATAAGATTTCGTATGACACAAAGTCTATAAAGGGACTTTTCCAGTCTCTTTTGGGAGGATCCGGGTTTACAGCGTAGCTGCATTCTATGTGAAAGTTATTTTTCACACAGAACAAATCTCTGTTGAGAAGAATGACTAAATTCTGTCTGTTTATAGGAATAGCTAGATCTGCTGTCACTACCACGTTCCAAAAACAGGGATATTTTTGACTTTTTATAATATTTAATACTATGGTAGTTACAATTAAGTAATTGCATGATAAGTATATTTAATTTAAGTAATTATGTGAGATATGTAATTTAATATATTATTATATAAAGTGTTCATTTATGTTTGAGCTGGAAGACTTGATCTAGAAGCCCAGTAGATGAACACCTGTCCAAATTATGGGATTATGTATTTAATTATTTTATTTAGAATTTATTTATTGGAGATTGTAATTAACTACCTTAATTTATTTAAATTGTTGCGCCCTGCCCTTGCTTCGATTTTTGGAGCGCTACCCTAGCTTTTGCCTTCCAACAAATTTCATGATCTTGCCCTAGACATACCTGCCTTCCATTCTGATATTTTTGCAACTCATAATTATGATCTCTTGAGCTTCATTTTAGCCGCACAATAATCGTCGTGGACGTTTATTTAATTTCTAAATAAATTCCAACTTCGTGTCGTTGTGCGTTCCACGAAATTGGAGGCAATATTGACATATTTTTCGTGCGACCCAAATTAGGATAATATTCTGTTCTGAGTCTTCTTCACTAATGGTATTGATTACCCGACCTGATTTTGGCCCCATGTAATCCTAATTAATTTTAGAACACAACTTGCATTTATTTCTAATAAATTTAAGGATCCTATTTTGACCGATTTCGTAAATCCCTAATTAATTCCAGTGCCCTGCTATTTGAGCCCATACCAAACATATAACGCCCCCTCACCCTACAAAATACCGAACACCGAATCGCCCGCCAAATTTTTATTATTTTATGCGTCTGTGCAAATACCCAAATTTAAGGGGGCTAATTTGCAAATTTGCATTTGGTGTCAACACCCCATTGGTTCAACTAAATGGAGAAGCCCAATATTGACTAGTCAACACCCTCACCCAAACATTGACTAGTCAACACCCTCACCCACATGAAGAATCCCTATGTCAAATCTAGGCCATCCATTCAATGGGTGCATCCTCACCCTTCATTCCCACACACCCTCTCACTATTTAAAGTCACATCATCCCCTCTTCCCTAGGAAAGCCCTAATCCCCAAAAACCTAGGTTTCTCCACCTTCTCACAAGCCTCAACCGTAGGCTTCCCATTTCCTTCTTCTTTTTCCTTCTTCTTCTCTTTTCTTCTTCTTCTTCTTCTTCTTCTTCTTCTTCTTCTTCTTCCTTTCTTCCCCTTCTTCTTTGTTTCTTTTTTTTAATTTTTAAGAGGGGGAAAATCATCCCCATCTCCCATTTTTCACTGACTGAGTACCCCGGCCCGCTGTTCAGCCCCCGGCGGCCAACCCGACGGCAACCACCTCCATCCATCCCCTCCGACTGATCTCCCCCATCGACCATCACCCACCTGTGCACCCGAGGTACCCCGGCGGCCACCAGAGCGATGACAACTCCCTGCACAGCCGAGCTCGAGCTCTACAACACTCCCTCGACTCTACGCCGAGCAACTCCTCCACCCTCCGCCTCGATACTCCGGCAGCCTCGACGTGACTCCCCTCGACTTCTCCCTCCATCCATCTCATTCTCCTCCGGCCAGGTTCGAGCCCGACATCCCGCTGCTCCTCCCCTCGCCACCCGCAACTTCTTCTCCTCCTCCTGCCGTACTCCATCACCATCTATCACCACCTCTATCACCATCTATCACCACCACCAGTGCGGCCATCTCCCTTCCGGCGAGCAAGCCAGCCCGGCAGCCACCCTGTGAGCTCCTCCCCCTCTTCTCTCCTTCTTTATATAGTATATAACTTAGTGTATTATACCATGTATTGTATATAAATATGTATATATGTATTCATATGTATACATGTATATTTTGGTATATTTTGGTATAGTAAATGTGCTTTAAATGCGTATATACGTATATGTGTGTGTATTAGTGTATTTGTATGTGTACATATATTATTCTATTTTTATATAGTATATAATTAATAAATATATATTAATGTATGTATATACCATATTTTTGTGTATATATGTTTTATATGTATATGTACATATATATATATATATATCTCGCGTATTTCTCTACTTTATATATATGTATTCAATATATATGTATTGTGTATACGTATTAAATAGTAAATGTTAATATGTATTTTGATGTATATATATACGTAGTATATATATAATTATTTTGGTATATATGTATATATATATATATATATATATATATATATATATATATATATATATATATATATATATATATATATATATATATAGTATAAGTTAATATGTATTTTGGTACATGTATGTATATTAGTTTATATATATGTATAAATACATATATTCTTATAATGGGAGTTATGTATATTTTTTCACATAAACATAAATAATATATATTTCCACTTATGTACATACAGTTATACCTATTTTGTATATACTTTGGAATAACCATATATATGTATTAATTTAATTATTAATAATATGTTTAATTGGTGAATATACTAGATGACCCTAGTTGACTAGTGCCATACCTGGCACGGCCCTGAGTTCGATGTTTTTGATTGTGTGTTAGTGTAGCATCTGATACAAGTATGATATTGTGATATGTTTATAGGACTGTTGGTTCATCTAGGGGATACTCTAGAACAAGATATCAATATTTACCAGCTAAGGACCCAAGGCAAGTACATTCTCTGATAATTTCTAATTGTTGATAATTTCTATAAGTTCAATAATCTAGAAATGTTACATCTGAATCCTTGACACTGTGCTACACGGACTAGTATATAGCTTGGATCTGCAGTCATGAGATGTTACATTGATTATCGTATTGACATTGTACACGACATGTATATTAGACATCGTACATGATAGATTAGACTTGCTCGTGTATCGTGACGTGTCATGGTTGGATCCACAGTACTAGTTGGGGGTGGGGAAGTAGTTAGTAAGAAATATGATCATAACCTTTTATTACAGTATAGAACAATGTAAGTGTTAATCATGCTCTTCACATATGATTAGCCAAACCATATAGCTCTCGTACATATTTCCAAGCCGATCACATTTCGAAACTACTATTTCAAACACTTAGAATAGATTACAGTACTCTATTTAGATCATATACTACATCACCCGTATATGATACTGTACCTTGTTCTCCTTATTTCATATATGCACTGATTGTATCACATTGCCTATATTGCCTGTCTCTTCACATTGTCTGTCTCTTTAATTGCCATTGTATTTATTCACTCTCTTCTTAGTATCTAGCATCATCTGTTTATTGCTTTATAGTCCTTATCAATTAAATGGAACTGTTGTTTGAGATTGTACTTTGCTCCTTCCTGACTGGAAATATTTTTCCAGACTATGTCTTAGAGGACCGGTGTCCGACACTTTATGGACCATATGGTGAGTAGCTGCAACTTGGGCTTGGTAGTTTAGTTGTGATTTTGGGAGGTCTAGCCGGAATCACTAGTTTTTTAGTTAGTTCTTTTAGTAGACTATTTGGTACCAGATTTGTCTCCGGCATACTTGTTGAGACATGGATAATTGTTGAGTTAGATTATTATATTTAGACTTGTGTTGTATTTAATTTTATTTGTTCGATATCTTATCGTGCTGTAGTCATGTGATTGAGTATGTGTTCATATTATTGTGTCATCCGTGCCTCCTTATGGAGATTGGATGCTCGTGTGAGATTGTTTAGATAGTATCATGACCTTGACAGCGTTCTACCGCCGATGTTGCGGTGTAGGCTGGACGTACCCGCGTACTCGTGCCCCAATTCTGGGTGCGGGTCGTGACACATTTTTAGTGGTGGTCCATGCAGGTCAGACTTCGTAAGTTGTGCGATGTCGTGGTAGTATGGCATCTTTGTTACAATACTGCGTGCCTGCGATAGAATCTAGGACATAGGATACTAGGATGAGAGCGAATACTCAATCATAATTCCTTGAGAGATTCCTGGGATGACCCCTGAGAATCTTGTTAAAATTTTCAATTTAAAACATTTCCCTTGTATTCCCTCCATTCTCACTTATTGATATTGAATTTGATTATTGTTGATTAGTTATTAAATTAGGATTTTGGTTTCATTGTAGAGTTTGATTTCATATCAAGATGAATTTATAGACTGATTTATGGTATTATCTGATGACGCATGTCGATGAGGACAATGAGAAAAATTAATACTAGGGCTATTGGACTACAAGATATGGATTTAAATTATAATTTGAAGCTTGAAAATGAATTACAATTTTGAGAAGTTGAGATATTGTTATTAAAATCTTGAGGATTCAGATTCGATTCAATGAACCTAGACAAGGCTGTAAGGATTTTTGAAGAGATTAAGTTTTCATTTCAGTATTTAAATAAATGACCTTGAGGAAAGTATATGCATTTTACTTTAAAAAAAAATTATTCGAGGAGTTATTTTGAGTAATTTATTTTGAGGATAAAAAATCTTATAGTGGGAGCGATATATTAGTATATAAGTAGATGAGGTGCATGTGTAAAGATCTGTTGGCTTGAGCATGATTAAGATCTCACTGCCAACTGACTTGGGTGTCCATCTAGGGTTGTATTAGAGAGAGAGCATTACTTAGTATGATGTGTTGCATTTGATATGCACATGAGTGATAAGAATAACTAGTATCAGCGATTGCAGTAGGTAAGAAAGCTAGCAGTGAGTGTGCTTCTAGTAGAACTGTGGTACCTAGAGGGATAGAGGTATCAAACCATGGATGCATCATTGACCTGTACAATCACAACTAGGATTATTCCAATCTATTTATCTTGAATGTTCCTTCTTTAGAACTTTACTGTCCTTCCTTGGTGATATCACATTTTTGCCTTAATTGATTCTTTTGGATCTGTCTTCAGGATATCGCCGAAGACACGATCTATGAAAGTGGGAGCATCAGCCCTAGAGGGGTCTGCCACCTCCCCACCTGATGGACAGACATCCGTAGTTCCTCCTACATCACCGATACATGTAGGAGTATCTGCACTTTTCGGGGATCCTCCTCCCCCACTTGTTCAGAGGATTGTCGCAGCTGTGACGGACAACCTTCCTCCTCCACCGACTCCGATTTCCGGAGGTTTGCCCATTGACGGGGCACAAATGTTTACCTTGATCCAGGGCATGGTAGATGCCCAGAGAGTAACGGCAGACGCTCAGCGAGTTCAAGCTGAGGCTCAAAGGGTGCAAGCAGAAGTACACCAGGCACAAACTGAGCTGATGAGAGAGAGCATGGAGAATGCTCATCAGGTGACTCTCCAAGCTTTGGAGAGAGTAGCACAGTACCAGCAGTTTCCTGGCCAGCAGTAGCAGAGATCAGGCACTATAGTGGACTTCAAGAGGATGATGCCTCGAGAGTTCAAAGGCACCGAAGGGATACTCTACGCTGACGACTGGCTAGAGGATATAGAAAGGAGCCTGCGATTGACCCAGATTCCGAAGAACTTGCAGATAGAAGCCGCTGGCAGTCAGATGTTCGATATCGCACTCACGTGGTATCGCACGGAGCCGAGACTTACTGCACAAGGACTTACTTGGGAGACCTTCAAGGAGCTCTTCAAGGAGAAGTTCTTTCCAGATGTGGCATTGGGAACCTTGGAAAGTCAATTTCATGACTTGGTTCAAGAAAACATGTCGGTCGACGAATACGCTGCAGAATTCTATAGATTGAGCCATTTTGCATCGTCTATGATTCAGGACCTAGGAGATCGAGCCCAAAAGTTTAGAAAGGGGCTGACGAGAGAGATTAGGTCACGCACTTCTGGTCGTCGTACCGCTACCTTTGAGGGTATCTTGATGGATGTCCAGATTGCAGAAGAGGATCTGGATCTCAGGCCTAAGAAGAGTCACCATATTTTTGGAGATACGAATGGTAGCGCAGGATCGGCCAAGCGTTCCCCTATTCAGTACCAACAGCAGTACCAAGTACCAATTCATATTCAGCCATGGACATTTCAGCATCCACAGCAGTACCTGGCACCAGTTCATATTCAGCAACATCCATGGGCGTATCAGTATCAACAGCAGTACCAGGCACCAATTCATGTTCAGCAGGATCAGCAACAGCCTCCGAGAGAGACACAGCAGACTTGTCATTTCTGTAAGAAGCCAGGTCACCTTTGGGAGAACTGTAGAACGAGGCTTGGACTTTGTTTGCATTGCGGCGCTGCGGGACATCGAGTAAGGGATTGTCTTCTAGCCCCTTATCTTCCCGGCCAGCGCGCAGCTTCAGATTATAGAGATCCAGTTAGGCTACCCGTGGAACCGTATATTGCTCAGCACCCGCAAAGGGAACCACCGCAGCAGGGCGGGGCATTTGCGATGATGGTCGAGGAGACCGATACTGTAGGTAATGTGTTAGCAGGTTCTGTTCTTTCCTTCCTTCTGTTTCTTCTATTTGATTGATTACCTGATTCCTTAGTACCGTAGTTCGTATGCATGATTTTCTTATTAGAATATAGTTAGTAGTACACCCTGATACAGAGACTAAAATACCATGACAAAAGACACCATGATCGTACATGTTCCCCTTAGGTTGCATATTGTATGATTGTGGGAAAGATTTTTCTTAGACCATGATTATTGGGGTTTGACCATAACGAAGATTCATGAAGGGGTTATGACTTGACAAGAGAGACAAGATGATTAAAATTCGAGGATAAACATCGATTTAAATAAAGGGTCAAGAATTTAACATGGCAAAATTGATGATTTATTAATTCCAGGAAGGATATGATATGATTGAGGTTATCATTAGAATTTGAGAAAATTAAGGAGATTATCATTATAATTATTTGATTGCAAGTTATGAATTTTTAAAATTTTATATTTGGATGTTGCATTTGGAGAATCCATAAGTATCGCATTGTTGAGTATTTTGAGGAAAGAGAAAATCGGGGAATAAAATCATTGACGGATTAATGTTTGAATTCAAACTTTTTGGGACAAGATTTATATTTTATATATGTACATTGATTCAAATCAAATTAGTGGAGTGGATATTAAATTCCAAGTATTGAATTATTAACTAAAAATTTCGGGGAAAATTTTGATAAAAATGGACTTCAATTTTATTTCAAGGATTTTTCAGGAATGCAATAATTTTAGAATTTTTGAAAATTGTGAAAAGACATTGTGGATTATTATCTGATTTTGTGGTTGATGAATTTAAACTTTGAGGGAAAATAATAATGTGTATGAATAAATACTACTATGAGGATTTTAAATTTCGAGGACAAAATTCTTTTAAGGAGGGTAGACTTGTCACTACCACGTTCCGAAAATAGGGGTATTTTTGACTTTTTATAATATTTAATATTATGGTAGTTACAATTAAGTAATTGCATGATAAGTATATTTAATTTAAGTAATTATGTGAGATGTGTAATTAAATATATTATGATATACAGTGTTCATTTATGTTTGAGCTGGAAGACTTGACCTAGAAGCCCAGTAGATGAACACATATCCGAATTATGGGATTATGTATTTAATTGTTTTATTTAGAATTTATTTATTGGAGATTGTAATTAACTACCTTAATTTATTTAAATTGTTGCGCCCTGCCCTTGCTTCGTTATTTGGAGCGCTACCCTAGATTTTGCCTTCCAACAAATTTCATAATCTTGCCCTAGACATACCTGCCTTCCATTCTGATATTTTTGCAACTCATAATTATGATCTCTTGAGCTTCATTTTAGTCGCACAATAATCGTCGCGGACGTTTATTTAATTTCTAAATAAATTCCAACTTCGTGTCGTTGTGCGTTCCAATCGAAATTGGAGGCAATATTGACCTATTTTTTGTGTGACCCAAACTAGGGTAATATTCTGTTCTGAGTCTTCTTCACTAATGATATTGATGACCCGACCTGATTTTGGCCCCATGTACTCCTAATTAATTTTAGAACACAACTTGCATTTATTTCTAATAAATTTGAGGATCCTATTTTGACCGATTCCGTAAATCCCTAATTAATTTCAGTGCCCTGCTATTTGAGCCCATACCAAACATACAACGCCCCCTCATCCTACAAAATACCGAACACCGAATCGCCCTCCAAATTTTTATCATTTTATGCGTCTGTGCAAATACCCAAATTTAAGGGGGCTAATTTGCAAATTTGCAATTGGTGTCAACACCACATTGGTTCAACTAAATGGAGAAGCCCAACATTGACTAGTCAACACCCTCACCCACATAAAGAATCCTTCATGTCAAATCTAGGCCATCCATTCAATGGGTGCATCCTCACCCTTCATTCCCACACACCCTCTCACTATTTAAAGTCACATCATCCTCTCTTCCCTAGGAAAGCCCTAATCCCCAAAAACCTAGGTTTCTCTACCTCCTCACAAGCCTCAACCGTAGGCTTCCCATTTCCGTCTTCTTTTTTCTTCTTCTTCTCTTTTCTTCTTCTTCTTCCTTTCTTCCCCTTCTTCTTTGTTTCTTTTTTTAAATTTTTAAGAGGGGGAAAATCATCCCCATCTCCCATTGTTCACTGACTGAGTACCCCAGCCCGCTGCTCAGCCCCCAGCGGCCAACCCGACGGCAACCACCTCCATCCATCCCCTCCGACTGATCTCCCCCATCGACCATCACCCACCTGTGCACCCGAGGCACCCCGGCGGCCACCAGAGCGACGACAACTCCCTGCACAACCGAGCCCGAGCTCTACAACACTCCCTCGACTCCACGTTGAGCAACTCCTCCACCCTCCGCCTCGAGACTCCGGCAGCCTCGACGTGACTCCCCTCGACTTCTCCCTCCATCCATCTCATTCTCCTCCGGCCAGGTTCGAGCCCGACATCCCGCTACTCCTCCCCTCGCCACCCGCAGCTTCTTCTCCTCCTCCTGTCGTACTCCATCACCATCTATAACCACCTTCATCACCATCTATCACCACCTCCATCACCATCTATCACCACCACCAGTGCCGCCAGCTCCCCTCCGGCCGGCCAGCCAGCCCGGCAGCCACCCTGTGAGCTCTTCCCTCCTTCTTTATATAGTATATAACTTAGTGTATTATACCATATATTGTATATAAATACGTATATATGTATTCATATGTGTACATGTATATTTTGGTATATTTTCGTATAGTAAATGTGCTTTAAATGCATATATACGTATATGTGTGTGTATTCGTGTATTTGTATGTGTACATATATTATTCTATTTTCATATAGTATATAATTAATAAATATATGTTAATGTATGTATATAGCAAATTTTTTGGTATATATGTTTTATATGTATATGTACATATATATATATATATATCTCGTGTATTTCTCTACTTTATATATATGTATTCAATATATATGTATTGTGTATACGTATTAAATAGTAAATGTTAATATGTATTTTGATGTATATATATACGTAGTATATATATAATTATTTTGGTATATATGTATATATATATATATAGTATAAGTTAATATGTATTTTGGTACATGTACGTATATTAGTTTATATATATGTATAAATACATATATTCTTATAATGGGAGTTATGTATATTTTTTTAAATAAACATAAATAATATATATTTCCACTTATGTACATACAGTTATACCTATTTTGTATATACTTTGGATAACCATATATATGTATTATATTTAATTATTAATAATATGTTTAATTGGTGAATATACTAGATGATCCTAGTTGACTAGTGCCATACCTGGCACGGCCCTGAGTTCGATGTTTTTGATTGTGTGTTAGTGTAGCATCTGATACAAGTATGATATTATGATATGTCTATAGGACTGTTGGTTCATCCAGGGGATACTCTGGAACAGGACATCAATATTTACCAGCTAAGGACCCAAGGCAAGTACATTCTCTGATAATTTCCAATTGTTGATAATTTTTATAAGTTTAATAATCTAGAAATATTACATCTGAATCCTTGACACTGTGCTACACGGACTAGTATATAGCTTGGATCTGCAGTCATGAGATGTTACATTGATTATCGTATTGACATTGTACACGACATGTATATTAGACATCGTACATGATAGATTGGACTTGCTCGTGTATCGTGACGTGTCATGGTTGGATCCACAGTACTAGTTGGGGGCGGGAAAGTAGTTAGTAAGAAATGTGATCATAACCTTTTATTACAGTATAGAATAATGTAAGTGTTAATCATGCTCTTCACATATGATTAGCTAGGCCATATAGCTCTCGTACATGTTCCCAAGCCGATCACATTTCGAAACTACTATTTCAAACACTTAGACTTGATTACAGTACTCTATTTAGATTATATACTATATCACCCGTATATGATATTGTACCTTGTTCTCCTTATTACATATATGCACTGATTGTATCACATTACCTATATTGCCTGTCTTTTCACATTGTCTGTCTCTTTAATTGCCATTGCATTTATTCACTGTCTTCTCAGTATCTAGCATCATCTGTTTATTGCTTTATAGTCCTTATCAATTAAATGGAACTGTTGTTTGAGATTGTACTTTGCTCCTTCCTGACTGGAAATATTTTTCTAGACTATGCCTTAGAGGACTGGTGTCCGACACTTTATGGACCATATGGTGAGTAGCTGCAACTTGGGCTTGGTAGTTTAGTTGTCATTCCGGGAGGTCTAGCTGGAATTATTAGTTTTTTAGTTAGTTCTTTTAGTAGACTATTTGGTACCGGATTTGTCTCCGGCATACTTGTTGAGACATGGATAATTGTTGAGTTAGATTATTACATTTAGACTTGTGTTGTATTTAATTTTATTTGTTCGATATCTTATCGTACTGTAGTCATGTGATTCAGTATGTGTTCATATTATTGTGTCATCTGTGCCTCCTTATGGAGATTGGATGCTAGTGTGAGATTGTTTAGATAGTATCATGACCTTGACCGCGTTCTACCGCCGATGTTGCGGCGTAGGCTGGATGTACCCGCATACTCGTACCCCAATTCCGGGTGCGAGTCGTGACATCTGCAGCTAGACTAGCCAGGCATCATCTTTCTAATTCTGAGATCGAGGCACATGCTCTAGAAAGAACCCTTTGAAAGACATGGCTATCTCGATCATTGCTTAGTGATAAGGAATGAGGTCTGGATTACGGACTTCATATATTCCTCTGACTTGATTGACGATCAGCAGAGAATCACCGAAAGCTTCCAAATATTCGACATCCAATTCTTTAGCGACTTAGAGCCCGATTAGTAGAGCGTTATACTCTGCCACATTGTTAGAGCAGGATTCGCTAAGAGAATATGCTCGATAGATGACGAGTTTATCAGGCGTGACCAGGAAAATTCCTACTCCTGAAACCATATTTACCCTGGGGCCAGTCCTGGAGGCACCATCGAAGAATAGCTGCCATGTATCACTTTCTATTGCAGAATTACATTCTACAACTTCGTCGGAAATGTCCTCGTATAATTTGGAGGTTTCTGGAATCGGATGAGCAGCTAGGAAATCAGCCAAGGCTTGGCCTTTGATGGACTTCTGAGGGACGTACACCATATTATATGGTGTTAATAACATCGCCCAAGTCGCGAGTCAGGAATTGAGAACACTCGGTTTGTTCATCAATACCCGAAGAGGATTGATCCTGGAGATGATATGAATAGTCTGGCATATAACGTAATGTCGTATTTTCTGAATGGCGAACATTAGGGCCAAGCATTATTTTTCTACTAGATTGTACCGGTGTTCAGCTCCGACCATCATCCTGCATAAATAGTAAATAGCCTGTTCATGACCTTCATCGTTCTTCTGTGCGAGGAGAGCTCCCAGAGAATGATCCATTGCTCGAACATACAGCAAAAATGGTCTTCTTATGACGGGAGGCACCAGAACTGGAGGATTAGTGAGGTAGAGTTTGATATCGTTAAACGCTTGTTGACAGGCTTCGTCCCATACGAAGGATACACCTTTCTTCATGAGGCGAGAAAAAGGATGACATCTCCCAAAGAGGTTGGATATGAATCTCCGGATATAAGCCAGATGACCTTGAAATCCCCTGAGTTCCCTCAGATTATGGGGTGGTCTCATTTCTAAGATGGCCTTTACTTTATCAGGGTCCACTTTAATGCCTTTAGCGGTAATGACAAATCCCAGGAATTTGCCACTGAATACACCAAGAAAGGACTTTATAGGATTTATTTTGAGTTGATGTTGGCGCATCAACTCGAATACTGTCTTTATGTCTTGGATGTGATTACCCTCGAGGCGGCTTTTGACAGCAATATCGTCTACGTAACATTCTACTGTTTTGCGTAGATGCTCATGGAATATGTTACTCATGGCTCACTGATATGTAGCCCTAGCATTCTTCAGTCCGAAGGGCATGACCGTATAGCAATATACCCCCAATGGTGTCCGAAAGGCAGTATGCTTCTCGTCTTCAGGATGCATCTTGATTTGGTTGTATCCTGAAAATCCGTCCATGAAAGACATACGTTCAAAACCGCACGTATTATCGATCATGACGTTTGTAATGGGAAGAGGGAACTCATCTTTGGGGCAGGCTGTATTCAGATCTCGGTAATCGATGGAAACACGCACTTTCCCACTTTTCTTCATGACTGGAACAATATTGGCAACCCAGTAAGGATGTTGTTCTTCTCGGATGAAGCCACAGGCTATCAGCTTCCTGATTTCAGCTTCGATGGCATCCATCATATCCGGACGAAACCGGCGTTGATGTTGCTTCACAGGCTTCGAATTGGGCAATATGTTGAGCTTATGAGTGGCCACTTTAGGATTGAGTCCTAGCATATCCTCATAATTCTACGCAAAGACGTCGATATATTCTTTTATCAGCTGGATTATTTCTTCCTTTTCTTCTTCGGAAAGATTGTTACTGATAAATATCGGCTTTGGCGAAAGTTCATCCCCAACGTCAATTTAGATAAATTTATCTTCAGTGGGCATTTCTTTCTGCTCGAACCGGAGTTCCCATTGTGTATCCATTTGCTGAGCCCAAGAGTCATTCTCAAACGGTTGAGATTCTTGTTCGTCTGCTTCGAAAGAATCTGTTAATATCGTATTTACTGATAATGCTCGGCCGAGATCATCATATGAGCTGGAGGACGATGAGCCATCTTGAGAAGAGGACAAGATATCCTTATCTGACTCAGAAGTTGTGAGGGAAATGGTATACCCTAACCCAAAACGAGTTCGTTGACAGTAGGGATTACCATGCAACGGCATTCGCCTGCCTTTCCCGTAGTTGAGGCCTGGTTCTAACTTCAAATCATAACCAATACTTTGAATAATCTTCAAATCTTGCGGGCTATATCTGTGAACTTACATTTTCCCAGTATCGAATTCGTGAGAGTCTTCTTGTACAGTCGGTCTGCTGCGCATACGACCGAAGACGTTAGATGTTGTAGCTACTTCCCACATATACGGATGATAGGAATCTATAGCTTTCAAGAATTCTTGTACTATAGGTTCTATATCGTTACGGGGAAAGGATTCTTGATTTGGAATTTGAGCGTCAATATACTGGAAAAAAGGATCTTTATTATTGTCAGAAACCATGTTCCTGGTTATATTTATATCAGTTGGTTGCTTGTTGCGCCGGAGGCTGATGACCAGAGGGGGAGGCTTCTGGTTCAAAGTGATCACTAGAGGATCACCTTCTCTTCCTGATTTGGTTTTATTTAAGTGGATAGCCATGGGTTCCATGACTTTCGGGCGAGTAGTCCGCCCTTTCACCTTGATCGACAGGGGTTGCTCGGCAGAGGTTTCTTCTGGCTCCCGGTGGAATTCCTCCTCTGTCTAGCCTGGCACCTCCTTCATGTAGTCTTGGGTGCACAACATGGCATCAAAATAGTAGGACTCAACTCCTTTGAACGGGTTAAGGTCAGCAAACTCCGTCTTTACTGTTCCTTGGGCATCTGCATATTTGAAGCATTGATGTAGAGTTGAAGGAACAATGTTGTGATCATGGATCCATGGTCTGCCCAGCAGAATATTATAAGACACATCTGAATCAATGACATAGCATGTAGCCACTGATATAAGGTCCCCGATCTAGATCCTCAGATGAATTTTCCCCAACAGCTTACTTATCCTGGCGTTGAAGCCCACGATTGTAGTGGTGGTGTAAGCCAGTTCGCTGGTAGGAATCCTTAGTGGTCTGAGCATACTATGAGGGATGATGCTGATCGATGATCCCAGATCTATGTGAATCTGGTCTACCTCCATGGAACCGACATATCCGGTGTAATAGAGGGGTCTATCATGCCTGTTATGTTTTAACAACATATCATCTTGAGTGAAAGTGATATTGGGGACCACTTCCATCACACTATGGCATTGAGGACATGCCACGGGTTCTTTATCGGGGGACTTGAGCTGAGTCAAGCATGCATTCGCTTGCATTAACGCTTCACTCAAGGCTTGACGAGTGTCTTTAGATAGCCTTAGAAGCTCAAAAGTGGACAATATGGCTGGTGTATTAGCCAACTGGGCCAGGATGTCGAAGTTATATTGCTTCTCCAAACCTTTGTTTTGAATATTCTTCAAAGGTTTATCAAAGCGCACTTCTTTTTGCTTGTCCTTGTCCGTCGAAGTTGGTCTAGAAGGACCTGCCTCTGGTATGACAGGTTCCAATTCTGAAGGCTTGGCAGCTGAAGTGTCTGCCTTTGCTTCTTCCTGATTTCCTCCATAGTCCTTGAGGTAGGATTTCCCTGACCGGGTTCCAGTAGCTAAAGCCTCTTCTTTTGATGCCGAGGATATTGCAACCATATGGCATGGTTTATGTCTCGAGTTCTTTTTAGACCTAGCCTTAGCAGCTTGAGTCTCTTCCTCGATCTTTGATACCAGATCAGGATGAACCCACATAATCTTACAACGCTGGGTAGTTAGGGGTACCAGGTCATGGTTTTAACCCCTGGCCAGAGGGAGATTAACAATATTCACCATCGTCTGGGTAATAGGTTCAACCCCATCCGGAACTTCTTGAGGAGGCAGATTGCCGAATTGGAGAGAGATCATGTTGGAGGTGACCGTCTTCTCGCTATTGCGCAAAGTAATGGCCTTAGCGTCGATCAACTCCTGAATTTTCCTCTTTAGTACCTAACATGCCTTTGTCGGGTGATGTATGTACCTATGGAAAATGCAGTACTTAGGGTTATTGGTACTGCCGACTTCATTAGGCTGCTTTACCTCGGGGAGGGTGAGCTTGCCGCTTTTGACTAGACAATCAAATATGCTCGGAATATCGTCATCGTCAAAAGATTATGTTTCGAAAGGCCTGGAAGTCCCAGGTTTCGTCTGTGTGGTTGCCAAAGTATTTTGCCTGGACGTATTGATCATCAAAGCTTCTTTTCCTTTGGAACTACGGGGATGGTCGCTGTTGGAGGATGACCTTTTCCCTCTATTAGAGGTAGAGATCATGATTCCATTATCATGCGCCTTCCGACTGTTGTCTTCAGCGGCTACCGCTAAAATGATAAATAAGGGCCAATCATGGAACTAATATGGTCCTGTGAACACCGAGATCAGTGGAAGAAGGTTCTTCCTGCAAATGTCCACCAATGCCGAATCTAGAACTCCGGGAGGCATTTATAAAGTGGCTTGACAAAACTTTTGATGAAGGTGCGAGCGTTCTCTTTTTCCTTCTGCTTTACTTCAATGAGAGAGGACATAGACATGTCCATCCCCCCTTCATAGAATCGCACGAAGAACAGAGTCTTGAAATCTTCAAAGAAAGTAATACAGTTGTCCGCAAGACTACGGTACCACTGGCAAGCCACTCCCAAGAGACAGCCTTTGAACACTCCAGTGAGAAGGGCGTCATTCCCTTGCAATAACACCGTCATCATGCTGAAGTAGTTCATGTACTGGCTCGGTGATGTCTTTTCCTCAAACAAAGCCATAGCCTATGGTTTGTATTTAGGAGGAAAAGGGATCTCATCCCAGATAGCTGGGTAAGGCTGGTTGATTCCCAATTTCTTGAGCTGATCCTTATGCTTCAAAGCATCAAATTGGGCCTTCAATTCCCGCACTGCCTGCATCGGATCTTTGGCTAATAAAGGAACCGTAGAGTGGTGGGAGATCGGTTGTATCGTAACTCTAACATGAGGCAATACATTTTCCGAATTAGGAAGTGGAGGAGCTGCTGACTCTTGATTTAGAGCAGGCTCCTAGTTCGCATTGGATGGTGGTAAGTCCACCCCCACACGTATTTGAGTCGGAGGGACCGATGCTTGAGCTATAGCAGCTGTGTGTTGAGTCAGCATTATCTGGTGCACATGGAATGCATCTCTTTCAACGATGTCTCTAATACAGCGATGCGTTGCTCAGTACTTCCTGATGGGGAAGCCTCTTCGCATTCATCTCCAATGGCATAGACTCCCATTTCTCTGGATGTCATTGAAGGGTTAGTATAGGTCTCTGTAGAGATTGACTCTATACTTTCAGCATCTGATTCAGGAAACTGGCGACCCCCAGTGTCGGAATCAGAAGAATACGAAGCCGGTTGTCGTGACCTCGAACGGGTGTTTCGGAACACCCCAGCTTCAATGTTCTCAAGGAGTCTGTCGAATCTCCTTTGGCTTGGAGTTCTAGAGGGATGACATCTTGAATTTGACCTTCCTCTAAGAACGTGTGAAGCCATATTCACTGATGCGAATGTAGGCTCTTCTTCCTGTAAAGACAAAGAGTAGTTCAACTGGTCGAAAACTGACCATTTTGCCTTAGAACAGCAATAATTAACTACAACTTTGTGACTATTACAACATTGCTCCCTAGGGGGTATAATAGACACGTTGGAAGATCCCCTATCTTTGCGCTTCTGGATCAAGAAATTGCGCAAGTCAGGAGGATTAACAGAAGAAGAAGAAGAAGGCTTATTCTGCCTTTTTATATCAGTTGGAATACGGATATTGGGAACCATCATTCTCTCCCTACCATACGTATACAGCAGTTTAGCCATGTGAGTAGCACATGATCTATGAGGAGCGTATCTATCCACAAACCGGGCCTTCTTTACGTTGAGGGGCTTGACCTGGCGTAGTCTGGAACTTTGCTCAGGCTGGCGTAAAACTGAGAAAGTCCTCAATCGGCCATCAGCTTCTCGCGTAATCTGGAGAGCGGGCAGATTCTTCTCTTGATGGCGTAAAGGTCGAGAGGTCGAAAAATCTGCCACTTGTTTTCTCTTGCGATGATTGCAGGGACCATCTGCCTCATTGTATAGGGGAGATGCATTTTTACACGCGGGACGCTTTTGGAATTTCTGAATTGGCACTGAAGCCTTATCAAAAACTTTGTCTGCCACGTCACAGATGGGAGACTGCATTTTACACGCAGGGCACGGAGTAGACGTCTGGATTGGCACTGGGGCATTGCCCGAAGCTTTGTCTGCCACGTCACAAACGGGAGACTAAGTTTTACGCGCATGGCGCGGAGTAGACTTCTGGATTGGCACTGAGGCATTGCCAGAAGCTTTGTCTGCCACGTCACAGACGGGAGACAGAGTTTTACGCGCAGGGTGCGGAGGTTGCGATGCTACAACCTTGTTGGTCGGAGTGAGAGAGTCCGTAGAAATGGTAGAGGATGTCCGGGGCACCCATACTTTACGCAATTTCCTGCTGTCTTGGACAGAGAGGGAATGAGAGCTACCCCCATCTTGAAGCATGCCTTCGTAAGATGATTGGTCAAATTGGATGACCAAAGTCTTCTTCGTTGATCCTACGGATACAGCATCGTGTTGAGCAATAGTTTTCTCGTCAAATGAGAAAGTCGTCCCCAATAGAGTCGTCATATTGTGTTTGATAATAAACGAAAGAAATAAAACTAGGTTTATACGAAACCCTTTCTTTGGTTTACAAACAAGAAAAAGAAAGTATAATTGATCCTATACGAAGATACTAAGTTCAAAAATTTGATTCTGGGAAAATATTGCTATAGGAGTCTGATCTGCGGTCGATCACTTTGTCTCTTGGACCACACGATGACGAAGAAGTGTTGTAGAAGAAGGAGAAGCTTCAAAGATCGCAAGAGGGAGTGGATGCTCGATGCCAAAATCGCCAATCACTACTCTCTGTCTATGCTCTAGACTCTTCTCTCTCAAAAAATCAATTTTTGACCCCTGACCTCTGTCAATAGAGGTCTCTATTTATAGAGTCCAATTGCCGTAACCGTCCAATCGGCGTAGAAGCCGAACAGTGGATAGTGGGGCGCTCTTTACGCGGCGGTTATGATAACTGCTACCCACGTCTAAATGATCCCTCGACTCTGCGTATGACGCGTATCCCATTATGAGGTAACGCGTATAACTGCTACGAAGATCATGGCATGCAAGCCACGTGGGTAACTGCCCCTTGCGTAGAGATGATTAGCATAGAAACCAAATAGCTGTCATACTGGCGTAGAATCCAGGTAACTGTCATATTGGCATAGAAGTCAAGTAGGCGTAGAAGCCTGATGATTTGCAAATATAGCCTAATTTGGCATATTTCGAGGAGATAGCGTACAACGTGCTCCTGTAGCTGAATATAGCTAGGTCGTCGTAATTCAAGGAGATAGCATACAGCATGCTCCTATAGCTGAAAATAGCCTGATGGCGTAATATACAGGGGTCGTGATGTGGGCATATTAGCCCTAATTATAGCTCACCCAGTCTTTGAAAATAGAACCAAATCTCGTACATTAAATGCAGAGATCTGCCCCCATCACGCGCATTAACTACAGAGACGTACCTCGAGCTCTGTACGAAGAGCAGCTTTTGACATGGCGGTTCGTTTTGTCTCTTCCTGAGTGTAAAAGCTTACTTCAGCCTATGTAAAATAGGCAGCGTATCCTTTAGATGCGTAGATGACGACTTACATCAAGGTTGGTGTCACTAAACGATAGTTTTGGAGCTCTGTGCAGAATCATTATAACAGCCGTCCTCTCGGTCGTCGTGCAGTACTCTTTGTCAAGAGTCATGTTCACTGCATGATCTGACAGGTTTGTTCGAGGAATACGAAGAGTTCTTCATACAACTTTCCACTGCATTAAAAGCGAGCAATTTTTACGCCAAAGTGGCGATGTAACAACCTTTTTTCGCCGAAGCAGTCTGGAAATACTGCATTACGAGGGTTGTTCTGGAGCTATATTTTACGCTAAACTAGCGTTGAAGCTCTGCTGTACGCCGATGGCTCTGGAGTTATGTTTTCATGCCACCCAATGCTGGAGCTCTATCTTACGCGGGCTTCCTGCATGTTGAGGTTTTACGCGTATAATTCTCCGACATATTTTTCATGCTTCTATATTTATATATATAGGAAATTAGGGTTGACCTAGAATTAGTTTTGGTCAAAGCCCTCTAGGGATTGGGCCTTCTCATGGGTATTTCAATGGCTAGGATTTAAATGAATTCAAAAGAAATTGCTAGAATTGTATTGGTTCAAGGTTTGGGGGCCATGGTTCAATGAGGTTGATGTTAAATTACACACTCCCAAAAATTATAAAAAAATACACATGGAAGAGAAAAGGGTTTATTTATGTGTCGTGTCCAACGAGGTGGACACCTTAATGCACTCTTACATAAAAGTGCCCAACAATTAGAAAATTACACAAAGTGGGGTTTTATGATTTAATTTAATTAAAATAAATGCAAGTGGTGTTCTAAAATTAATTAGAAGTACAAGGGACTAAAATTAAGTGGGACACAAGTGTTATGAATAAAGTAGACTCAGAATAGAATATTACCCTAATTTGGGTTGCTCAAAATGGGTCGAGATTGTGTCTCCAATTTCGATTGGAACACACAAGGATACAAGTTTGATTTATATAGAATTAAAATATAGTCGTTTGCGACAAATGTTGTGCGACTAAAATGAAGCACAACAAGACATAGTTATGAGTCACACAAGGATCAGAATAACAGTCTGGCATGTCTAAGACAAGGGTGTGAAATCTGTTGGAAGACAATGGCTAGTGTAGTGCTCTAATTTGTGAAACAACGGTAAAGTACAACAATCAAATAAAATCACAATAATTTAAATATAATTAATTATCATGCAGTCATTTATACATTAAATTATGAAAAGACAAAAATACCCCTAATATGAAATGTGGGGGTGACATAAACTCATTATCGGGTTGTTCCCCGAGACTTTTTATTGAGACTTGTTGGATTATATTTTATTTCGATTATTCTGAAATTTAAATTGTATTTACCTTATGTGGATGAGATTAAAATTAGACTGTGACATGTATTGTAGACCATTATATTGCTTTACAACTTAAGTACACTCTAACGGGTCCATTAAATTAGGTTTGCCCATTGGAGTGTGCTGCTGGCCATTGCCACATGGCTAGTCCGTTGTATTTTGGGACTGGGGCATGACAGCTCCAGTTTCCATCTTGAGCTACTACTTTCTTGGTGAGTTCAGTTTTGAATCTTCGCCTGGCTTCCAGGCAAGTGTACCTTGACATCCTGTATCTCAGTTCCAAATTTACTGTTTATTTTATCTATGCATTGTGCGCGCTTTGGATCAAAATTGTTACTTAGCATCCAGATCATAACTAGGTGCAGACGTTCATTGGTAATGTCTAGTATCGATTGATAGAAGTTCGCGATACCTTGGTGTACCTACTTGGTTATATCGGAACCCTGGGACATATTTAGACACAATCATCATGCCAGACTTTCTGTATTCTGATAGTGTCAGCATGGCCGAAATCTGTGATAACTTTCGGGTCGTGATTGTTGATGGTTACTTCAGTATGACGAGACTGTTAGTTAGAGGTTCAGCGAGCACTCGTTGACCGCATTGGAAGGAAAAGACAGTTACTAGACATTTGGGCTACTTTGTATGTGCTATATATATTTATATTCCTATTTATGTAGAGATCAGGTATCCTGAGTCGTAGTATGACCCGTGTGACTCTGTGCTCGGAGCTACGGTACGCCCCATGTGTCTCTGTACCACGGAGCTACGGTTTTATATTTAGAAAGCCCATGCATCGAACATTGTCTTCAAAAGTTGCGTCTCACTTAGGTGGTTATGCTAGATTCCACCAGCATAGCACATGTTTCTTTTTGTTATACTATGATATACTATTTTTGTATCTTGTTACGTCCCTCTGAGGACCTGGTTTCCTGCCTGATTGTAGGGTCGATTGCTGACGGGAGGCTGGAGCTGCTGATGGGTATTATACCGGCATACAGGTATTGTTAATTCATTTCTTTATTGTTCAGCGATTATGATCTTTGTTTATTTTCTGCTAGTATAGCCTAGTATTTGTAGACTCATATTATTTTCCTTCTAGTCTATTCGAACGAGTGTAGTGTGGGGTGCACACCATGATACATGTTGTCCTTTCTTTATTATATATCCTTGTGGTTTGAGACATAGACATGTAGATCATGTTATCTAGATAGTAACCCTCATTTACTGCTTATACGTATTCAGAGTCGGACTGGAGTCCCCTTGGTACATAGCTGGCCATTGCCACGTGGCCTAGTCCCTTATATTTTGGTACTGGGGCGTGACATGGTTTTTGTGGTGGCCATGCAGGTCTAAGAGCATATCGTTTCGGTTATAATACTGTACCAAAAGAGCCTGCAATTTAGGATTTATTGTTGAATAGGATCTCAATCCATAATCGATTTTTAAAACTCCCCTTGTATTTGATTATCGCCCTTAGACTTCCAAATTGTATTCGTTCCTTTTTTATCAATATCGTTATCATTGTTTCTCATCTTCTTTTATTTCAGAAAGACGATTGCTTGTGCTTCATGGTTCCCTCCAGAAGAAGATCATAGTCCAGACGACAGAAGGCATGATTAATGTAATATTTTGTGAGAGGATGGTTACCCTTAGTAGGGTAGGTTGATATGTTCTTTTTAGATTCTAAAACTAGTGTAGATTGTTAGCAAGAGATTTGGACCTAGTAGAATATTCCTAGAAACGATAAAACCCTACCCTTACTTGAGATAGAAGTAATTTAGGAAGTACTAAAAGCTAGAAAGATTGTTGATCATAACCCTCTATAATGATTGAAGGAAATACATAGCTAGATGCTAGGAAGTAGTTGTAGCCTATGATAGCGATACCAGGAATAATATTATAAACTGGAGAAGATAAAATTTTAGGCTCTCACCTGAAAGATGATTATCTGATACCAGGAATTCTAGCATGTGCTTGGGTGATACCATTATTATAATTACATTATGGTGACTCAGAGTAATAAATAACGGAAAGAAGAAAATTGAGGAATAAAATTTTAGGGAGGAATTTTGAATAAAAGAGTATTTGCACATTAGGGGAGAGAAAACACAAAAAGAAAATTTTTAAGGAGGATTAGTGATCGTAAATAGAATGGAAGAATATATTATGAGGTTAAGTCTAGACTATGACATAGTCCTAGGCATGGATTGGTTAAGCCAATACCACGTGACGCTAGATTGTCGACGTGATTGAGTTATATTTAGACCACCAGATCACCCTGAGTTTGAGTTTCTTCGGGGAGCCCGAGAGCATGGTGTCCAACCTATCTTAGCAACACACATTGCAGAAGGTGAACCGGTGTACCCCCATATTATATCAGAGTTTGAGGATGTGTTTCTATAGGATCTTCCAGGCCTGCCACCTGACAGAGAGATAGAGTTCACTATAGAGTTAACTCCCGGAGCCGAGCCAGTTACTTCCCCTGTCTACAGACTAGCACATAAAGAGTTGGTTGAGTTGAAGGTCCAAGTAGATGATCTCTTAGACAAGGGTTTCATTCAGGCTAGTATTTCTCCATGGGGAGCACCCATCTTATTTGTGTCGAAGAAGGATGGGATGGTACGTTTGTGTATCGATTACATGGCGCTAAATACTGTAAAGATAAAGAACAAGTACCCCTCGTCGTGCATCGATGACTTATTTGAGCAGCTGAGTGGCGTATGTGTATTCTCGAAGATCGATCTCATTTCCGGCTATCATCAGATGAAGGTACGAAAGGAGGACATTCCAAAGACAGCTTTTCGGATGAAGTACGGGCACTATGAATTTTTAGTCATGCCGTTTGGTTTAACCAATACGCCAGCAATATTTATGAGCCTGATGAACATGGTTTTCTATTAGTACTTGGATAAGTTTATAGTAGTATTTATCGACATCTTGGTATATTCTAAGAGCCAGGAGGAGCACGAGGAGCATCTCAGGATCGTGTTGGAGATATTGAGGCAGGAGAGGCTGTATGCCAAGCTCATCAAATACGAGTTCTGTTTGGATATGGTACCATTCTTGGGTCACATAATTACTGGAGATAGACTATCAGTTAACCCGGAGAAGATCGCTATAGTGGAGTCTTGTCCTACCCTTATATCAATTATGGAGGTTAGAAGTTTTCTCAGACTTGCCGAATATTATCGGAGGTTCGTGGAAAACTTCTCGAGGATCGTTGTACCTATGACACAACTGACGCATAAAGGTGAGAAGTTTATCTGGACTGAGGAGTGTCAAACGGCTTTTAATGAGCTGAAGAAGCGACTGACGACAGCACCAATCTTGACACTTCCTTCTGGATCTGGAGGATTTGTGGTGTATAGTGATGCGTCTGGGAGCGGATTATAATGGGTACTAATGCAGCACGGTAAGGTGATAGCTTATGCATCGAGATAACTGAGGGTTCATGAGAAAAACTATCCGACCCACGATCTAGAGCTAGCTGCAGTGATATTTGCACTAGAGCTATGATGACACTACCCTTATGAAGAGCGGGTAGAGATTTACACAGATCACAAAAGTCTGAAGTATGTCTACACTCAGAAGGAGTTCAAAATTTGAAAGAGACATTGACTAGAATTGATGTTGGACTATGACAAGAAGTCTATGGCATACTTTTTGACGACCCAGCCACATTTATTAGAGGGTCCTTAGGATCTCGGGATAGAGGTTGTATTGTCAAGCATTGATGGACAGATGGTCAGTCTAGAGGTTCAGTCTAAATTGGTTGAGAGGATCAAGACAGCCCTGCCTACCGATGCGAGATTTTGACGACTACGAGAGAGGATAGAGGCCGGCATGTAGGCGGGACTCCGGATTAATGAAGACAGAATGTGGAGGTGTAGAGATCGCCTATACATTCTGAGTGGCGAGCTACGCCAGGAGTTAATGACCGAGGCCCATAGCTCGATTTATTCTATTTATCCCGGGGGTACAAAGATGTACCAAGATTTGAGACAAAACTATTGGTGACATGAAATGAAAAAAGAGATTACGAGATTCGTAGCGAGATGTTTAGTCTGTCAGCAAGTCAAGGTTGAACATCAGAGGATTGCAGGACTATTACAGCCGCTTCCCATTCCTGAGTGGAAGTGGGAGCACATTACCATAGACTTCATCATAGGATTTTTGAGGAGCCCTAGCAGGAATGATGCAGTCTAGGTTATCGTAGACCGACCCACCAAGTCGGCGTATTTCTTGCCCTTCAGAGTTGGGCAGCCCACGAAGATATTGGATGACATGTATATAAGGTAGATAGTATGACTACATGGAGTGCCTGTCAGCATTGTATCGGATCATGATTCCAGATTTATGTCCCTTTTTTGGCAGAGTATGCAGGAGATTCTAGGAACTCGCCTCAACATCAGCACTGTATATCATCCACAGACTGATGGTCAGTTAGAGCGCACGATTCAGGTACTAGAGGATATGTTGAGAGCGTGCATGATCGACTTTGGAGGATCTTAGGAGGACCATCTCCATTTGGTGGAATTCTCCAACAACAATAGCTACCAAGCAAGCATGCATATGGCACCTTATGAGGTACTATACGGCAGGAAGTGTAGGTCGTCGGTATATTGGAGTGACGTGGGAGAGCATCAGATACTTGGTCCAAAGTTGGTAACACAGACAGTGGAGAAAGTAAAGCAGATTCATGGCCACCTACGCGCAGCACAGGAAAGACAAAAATATTGGGCATATGCGTACCGCAGACCTTTAGAATTCAAAGAAGGTGACCATGTGTTTTTGAAGATATCGCCTATACGTGGTACCATCAGATTTTGGGGCAGAGGCAGGCTGAGTCCGAGGTATATAAGACCTTTTAACATCTTGGAGCGAGTTGGCGAAGTGGCTTATCGTCTTGCATTGCCTCCATCATTAGAATGAGTGCATGACATATTTTACGTATCATAGTTAAGGAGATACGTGGCAGACCTTAGCCACGTACTCGATCATTCAGAGATTACAGTCGGGTCCAGTTTATTATATGTGGAGCAGCCAGTGGGGATACTCGATCGCAGTAAGAAGATTTTGAGGGGACAAACTATTCGACTGGTCAGGGTTGCATGAAAGCATAATTTGGCGGGCGAGTCTATTTGGGAGCGCGAGGATTCCATTCGACAATATTTCCTATATTTATTTGAGGACTGAGGTACGAATTTACGTACTGTATTTAATTACCTGTTAAAATTTTAAATTCTCGTAACTGTCATTCGTGCTTTCTTTTAATTTCGAGGACAAAATTCTTCTATGTTGGAAAGGATGTAAACTTCCTCAAAATCTTATTATAGGTAGACTAGATATGGTTAGAAATTTTGGTTTGGCATCAGGTTGTTTAAGATTTAGAAATTAGGTTGCGTTGACTTGTTCTTTAATTTAAACCCTTGGTGTACCTTACCGTTGCTACAATAATTGGAGCCCTACAGTAGCCTTAAATTTCTAACAAATTGTTGCACTCTTGACCTGACAAGCCAACCTAGGTACTGGATATTTCGGTCACTCACAAACACACTCCCTTGTGCTCTAATTTAATTGCACAACTTTCCAGTCACAAAATCAATTCTTTAATCCTATGTTGTGTACCTATATCGTTGCCATCGATTTGGGGACACAAACTCAACCTGTTTCAACGAACAAATAAAAGGGCCCAAGACTGACACCAAGCCTACACTGTTCATGATCTTTGTGTCACTCCTAATTTAGACCCCATGTACTTCCATTTAATTTAAGAGTGCATATGACACTTTATTTAATTAAATTGGGGACACCAACTTAACCTAATCCCAGCCTAACCCCAACTTAACCCAACACCCATTCATGAGGCCCAAACAAAACATACAATACCCCTTCACTCAATAAAATATCAAACACCACTTCCCACACCAAATCCTTACCATTTTTTCTTTATGTGCAAACACCCAAATATTAAGGGACTTAATGGCAAAAAGGGTGCTAGGTGTCACCATCCTATTGGTGTAAACAAATGAAGAACCCCCCAACCTCACATGATCGGTCACTCATCCTCACTCTCCCCCATGCTATGTACAACTCTCTTATGTTAAATCATGACCCTTGATTCAAATCCCTACTCCATCTCAACCACACATTTACTCTATATTAACACACACTCAACCCCCTCACATGTGGCCGGCCCTAATCCCGAAAAAAAAACCTAGGAATCCCCCCTCACTCTCTCTCCTCCCTCTACTTATTCACACAGCCAACTCCCTTCTCCTTCTTTCTTCTTCTTCAAACTTCTTTTACATTTTTCTTCTTCTTGTTGTTCTCCATAGCAGCAGCCCGAACCGTTGCCACCTCCACCGAAGCACCATCATGAGCCGTCGTCGTCCTGGCCCCTTTGGCCGAGCCATTGCCACAATAGTTGTTGCTGTTGTTGAGCCTATTGCTGCTGCCTTTGCTGTTCTGGCCGCTGCCACAACGCCGTCTGTAACCCTAGGAGAGCCCCGACCATCGGCAAGAACCCCCCTACTGGCCGGCCTCCCTCGAGTGTCCCCGAGGCTCGCTATGGCTGAACACCTCCTCCGTGCGACCGCGAGGAACCGCGACTCGAACTCGAGTTCGGAGATCCGAGTTCAACCTCCCTGATTCGCGAAGTGATATCTCCCTCCTCGCTCATTCGATCCTTGAACCGATTCTTCAAGTATGAACCCTATTTAATTTGTAATGTGTTCAATTAGAATATTTTAGCTTGCATTCTATTGTTAGTAATTAGAGTTCCAAATCAAGGGAAAAATAGTTTTTATAAAACAAAGAAATCTTCGATATGGAGATGGTCCCTACAAACCGTACAACCTCGTCCCGTACCGATTGCACCGAAAGGCGTATATCGTCAACATGGACGTGCGAGCTTTGGCAAAACTTGATTTGGATGTGCGTGCACACCGGAATTAATGCGTATCCGTCGAAAAGTACCGTATCGACCTGTTCTGATATTCGTCCTAATTTTGTGTGTGCTTGTCTTTTCGCAACGAAACTTATGCCATTGGATTTACAATGTTACGTTGGTCCTGTGATCCAAGTTTGGTTCAATTCTGAGAACGTTGACAAAATATCATTTCGTGGGCCCCACGGTTCCACATGACGGGCAATTTCGTGATCGGCTCATCGAAATCCTGTTCTGGACGTTCCATTGGGTTTGTATCGTTGTTCTGGACTCGTAGACACTAAGTTTAGTGAATTTGGAGAACTTTGTCTCTAGCATATTTTTTGCTGCAAGACGGCTTGTGGACCCCGTGTTACCAAAAATTGCATTTTTGTCCCAGTATTCAAATTGGACATATGTATATACTTTTCTGAGTATCTCACTCATTTTAAAATTGTTGGTGATATTTGTGATAGCATCCTAAGATATCTGCTCCTGTTTACATCTTGAGCTGCTACTTCCTTGGCGAGTTCGGGTTCGAATCTTTGCCTGGCTTCCAGGCAAGTGTACCTTGTCATCCTCTATCTCAGTTCCAAATTTACTATTTATTTTATCTCTGCATTGTGCGTTCTTTGGATCAAAATTTTTACTTAGCTCCTGGGTCATAACTGGGTGCAGACGTTCGTTGGTAACGTCTAGTATCGATTGATAGATGTTCGCGATACCTTGATGTACCTACTTGGTTTTATCAGAACCCTAGGACCATTCAGACACCGTCATCGTGCCAGACTTCCTGTATCCTGATAGTGTCAGCATGACCGAAATCTGTGACAACTTTAGGGTCGTGATTGTTGATAGTTAATTACTTCCGTATGACAAGACTATTAGTTACAGGTTCTGGTTCAGCGAGCACTCGTTGACCGAATTAGGAGGGGAAGATAGTTACTAGACATTTGGGCTACTTTGCACGCGCTATATATTTATATTCTTATTTATGTAGAGATTCTATATCTGAAGTCGTAGTATCACCCGTGTGACTCTATGCTCGGAGCTACGGTACGCCACGTGTGTCTCTGTGCCTCGGAGCTACGGTTTTATATTTGGAAAGCCCACACGTCGAACATTGTCTTCAAAAGTTGCGTCTCACTTAGGTGGTTATGCAAGATTACACCGGCATAGCACATGTTTCTTTTTGTTATACTATGGCATATTATTTTTGTAGCTTGTTACGTCCCTCTGAGGACCTGGTTCCCTGTCGGATTGTAGGGTCGATTGTTGACGGGAGGCTGGAGCTGCTGATGGGTATTATACCGGCATGCAGGTATTGTTACTCGTTATTTGTATTCATTTCTTTATTGTTCAGCTATTATGATCTTTGCTTATTTTCTGCTAGTATATCCCAGTATTTGTAGACTCATATTATTTTCCTTCGAGTCTATTCGGACGAGTGTAATGTAGGGTGCACACCATGATATATGTTGTCCTTTCTTTATTACATATCCTTGTGGTTTGAGACATAGACATGTAGACCGTGTTATCTAGATAGTAACCCTCATTTACAGCTTATATGTATTCAGAGTCGGACTGGAGTCCACTTGGTACGTAGCTGGCCATTGCCTCATGGCCTAGTCCCTAATATTTTGTGACTGGGGATTGACACTGTAGAAGCATGAAAAATATGCTGGGAAGAGCTACACAGCCTCTTGATACAGAGCAGCGTAAGCAGAGGCCTTCAGAGCCATCGGGCGTACAACAGAGTTTTCTCCGCTAAAAAATAGCGTGAAGAATAAAGCTCAAAGGACCATCCGCATAAGTGCAGTACGTCCAGGCCGCTCCAGCGTGAAACAGAGTTCTTCATCGCCTCCATGGCGTAAAACTCAACCGCTCTCAAAGCAGTGTGATAGCGTACGAGAAATGCTTCATCTTTCCCGAAATGAACCTGTCAAGTCACACAGTAAATCTGACCTCTGACTACTGACAAAAGGTGATGCACGGCTACCCAGACGACGGCTGGAAACGATGGCAGACCTCTCGGGACGCATCCCACAGTATGATGGCGGATCTCACCATTTAATGCAGAGGATTTGGTAAAACATCACCAAACCGTCGTTTACTGGAGTCCCCTCAGCATAAACCGCTCTTTTGCGTACAAGGGAATACGCCGCCCTGTTTTACACAGGCAAACATAAGCTATTTTACGCTCCGCAGCAGACAAACCGCCTGCCACGTCAAAAGTTGCACTTCGTACGGGATTCGAGGCACGTCTCCACGTCTAATTGCACAGAGCAGTGATAGTTTCTCTCAAGACACGTCTTTGCGACGGGTGCACAGAAGGCCTGCAGACCTTCGAAATGCCTCCGCATTTAATACATAAGGTGATGGCAAATCTCTGCAAGAGATTTGGTTATATCTTCAAAAGTCGTAATTCCGGCTAAGGCATCCACATCAGTACGGTGTGCAGCGGCTTCTACGCCCATTCAGGATCTGTGCTTAAGCGGCTTCTACACCCATTCTGGCACGATATGCAGCGGTCTCTACGCCCATTCAGGATCTGTGCTCAAGCGGCTTCTACGCCCATCCTGGCACGATATGCAGCGGCTTCTACGCCCATTCAGGATCTGTGCTCATGCGGCTTCCACGCCCACTCAGTCTCTACGACTACTCGGCTTCCACGCCCACTCAGTCTCTATGACTACTCGGCTTCCACGCCTACTCGGCTTCTATGCCTGTTCGGCTTCTATGCCTGTTCGGCTTTTATGCCCGGTCGGCTTCCACGCCTACGCGGCTTCTATGACTGTTCGGCTTCTATGCCTACTTGGCTTCTATGCCATGGTGACGGACATTTGGCTTCTACGCCAACCTCTTCTACACAATGGATACCTACCCGCGTGGCTTTTACGCCGTGATCTTAGTAGCAACCGTACGTGTTGTGTCCCCTTAGTTGGACCCACGTCACCCACTCAGTCAAAAGATCATCTATACGTAGGCATTGGTTACTTTAACCGTTGTATAAAAGGGTGCTGTACTTTCCACTCCTCGGTTGCTACACCAACGGAGTGGTCACTGTCACTAAAGACTCTATAGATAGAGGCCCCTGTCAATGGGGAACAAGGTCGAAAAAATTGGTCAAGAAACCGATATCAGATCCCAGGTCGGAAAATTCGGTCAAGAGTACCAATATCAGATCCAAGGTCGACAGTCGGAGAAGATCGAACAAGGAGGAGAGAGAGAGAGAGAGAGAGAGAGCCCGGAGCTCAGGCAAAGAGCGGGGATCGACGACTTCGGCATCGTGCATCCACCCTCTCCTACAACCTTCGAAGCTGCTACCTGTCTTCCACGGCACTCCCACATCCTCGTATAGGATTACATTGTACAAGTTTGTTTGTAAACCAAAGGGCGCGGGTTTCGCACAAACCCCGTCATTGAAATATACTTTCATTCTTTTGTTTAATACCACAAACAAGATGGCGACTCTGCTGGGGACGTCTTTCTCTTCTGACGAGGAAGTAATTGCTCAATGCGATACGGTATCTATAGGAACCGTGAAGAAGACGCTGGTCGTTTATTTTGACCAGTCTGCTTACGAAGATGTAAACCCCCTCGACCAGATTCCAGTATTTTAGGAATATTTTTCACAATTTAGGATTTGTTGCAATATTTTAATTTATTTTGCTTACATATCCTATTGACTTGTGCACATGTCCATCACCTAATTATTGGAGCCTTACCCTGACTGTTATCCCCGAACAAAGTTCACATACCTCTCCTAGACGTGCCAGTCTACTATCCTGCACTTTGTGCAACTCCCAGATACTTAGTTTTGAGCCTCGTATGAGACGCACAAATCTCGTTGCAAACGCCCGTATTTAATTCCTATTTTAATACCCAGATCTGTACCCAACCCTGTTCCAATAGAGATTAGAGGCCCAACATGCACCCATTTTGCCCAAACAAAAATACGTTAATTTTCTACACTGAGTATACTATATTTAATGTATTGACACCGTAGAAAAATTATGACCCTACCTGCCTCCAAATAATTAGAGAACACCGTGCGCAGTATTTATTAATTAAATAAATACGATGGCCCGTATCACCCCAAAACCAGGCCCAGTACCTGTCCAGACTCACTCCCACCCCCTCGGGACCCTCGCACAGCAATTTTTCTCAATTCTGTGAATTTTAGTAATTTCAGAAATCAGGTGTTTTTCCCAGACAATTTTGTAATTGTGCAATTTCCCAAAATAGGACCTCTACGCAATTTATGAAATTACAGGGACTTTTCTGTAAATTACCCTGCGAGGTGTCACCCCCTGATTGGTCGGTGAACGTACACCGTCCATTCCAAAAGGAGTCCAGATTCGATGTATCTTAAATATCCTAATTGTTAAATTACATTTTTACCCTTATATAAAAATTTCCTATAAAATAAAGAAAAAGAAAAATAAAAGAAAATAAAACAAAACCCTAAACCTACCCTGGCCGCAGCCCCCCCCCCCCCTCGCCGGAGCGGCAACCCCCTTCCCCCCCGGCGGCGAGTGCCCCGCCCGCGGCGAGCCACCCCCTCCCCCCCCCCCGCTGGCCCCTCTCCTCCCCGAGTCTCCCCTCCTCTTTCTCTCCTCCTCCTCAGCCTCATCTCCACCGCCACCCCCATCCGATCTCCACCTCCACCATCTCCAGCTCCTCCCCGCTGCCGCCGAGCTTCACCAGCATCTCCTCCTCCTATTCTCCTTCTCCTCCCCTCATCCCCCTCCCGATCTCCTCCCTCCACCATCAACGTCGGCTGCCGCCACCACCTCATCATCACCGCCACCCGACCCCCCCTGAGCTCGCCACCACCGCCAGCCCCACTTCCTCGCCTCCTTCCCCCTCGACCTCGTCTCCTCGTCCCGCCGTCGAAGTCAGCAGCCACCCCGGCTCGACACCGCAGCCCCCATCCAGCCAGCTCCACACCCCCGTACCCCCACTCCGATTTAATTCCCCCCCCGTCCGGCCGGTTGTGAGACTCCCTCGACCCAAGGTGCAGACTTCCTCCGGCAGGCCAACGGAAGCTTCTCCGACCGACTGAGCTCCCCCGACCGGCCTGTGAAGAGCCCCCGACCCCCAGCAGTGTAGTGCCCCAACCCACCAACTCCTCCCTGCTCACCTTCCCTCGACCGGAACCTATGACGCCACCTCGTCGAGACTCACCGCTGTCCATCGCCGGAGAGCCGCTACTGAAGCCGACTTCGACGATCACCGGAGACCCGCCAGAGACCCGCTGAACTCTGACTGGACACAGCCCGGACACGTCTGAACCCCGGACACAGCTTGGACACAGTCGTATCGTGTCAAGACGACTCGCGGACACGGGAAAGTCAGATTCACGGATCCCTGTTCAGGTATCATTTTCTCACTCCTCGTAAATCCGTTTTTAATTTTGTCAGTTGTGACACGTAGGCTATGTGACCCTCTCGGTGCCCGTGCAACCCGCTATGTGCATCGCATCCTGTGGCGATCGCGGCACGCGATCCAAAAACAGGAAAAACAATGACCCGATTCACCCCGGAACTGAGTACGCCCCGCCAAACAGGACGACTTGGTCGCACGCGGTCTTTACCAAAATGTGCGCGTCATTGATACGGACGTGCGGGATTTTGCAGAAGTTGATTTGGATGTGCGTACACACCGGAATCAACGCGTATCCGCCGACAACGTCCCGTATCTGCCTGTTCTGGAACACGCTGCAACTTTGTGTACACAAGTCGGATCGAGATGAAACTTGCGCCATCGGACTCGTAGCGATACGCTGGTCCTGTAAGCCAAGTTTGGTTCGATTCTGAGAACGTTGGCAAAATCCCGTATCGTAGGCTCCACAAGCTCCACTTGACGGGCGATTTTGTGACCGGCTCATCGGAATCCAAATCTGGAAGTTCCGTTGGGTTCGTATCATCGTTCCTGACTTGTTGACACTAAGTTTGGCGAATTTGGAGACCTTTGACCCTGACACGCTTTTCGGTGCAAAGTGGCCCACATGTGGACCCCGCTTTGACCGGAAACTGTCATCTTTGCCCCTGTGTCCAAATTGGACTTAAGGACAGACGTTTCTAGCTATTTGATATTTTCTGAGACTGTTAGTGATGTTTATTTCAGTATCCGGAGACATTTATTCTGAGGCCATAGTTCTGACACTTGGTATTTGACATATGGACATTAAATTTGCAGCTCTCCCGCCAGGCAAGTATACCTTGCCTTATTGTACTGTTTATATTCAGTTCTTGCTAGTTACATGTTTATTTATTTTTATATAAATGTGCGCGTCCGAGCAGACTCGGGTGCAGTCAACGATGGCGTTGACGTTAGGACTTGTATCTGACCTAGTGTCTAGTAGACCCACCTAAAGTTGTGAAGTTATTGATATAACTTCCCAGGCCTTGACACGTATCATTACACGTCACCGAGTGAGTACATGTAGGAACGTGTGCCTCATGCGCGACTGGCCATCAGTGTGAGCAACACGTGTAGCGGTATGTAGCTCAGTTGTTTATTTCATAGAGACTTGCATCATAGTAGGAGGTGTCCACGTTTCTCCACTTGTACATCTATATTGGGCGGGAAAGACATCTAGTAGGCGTATGGGACACCCCCCCTGATATATACTCAAGTTACCATGCTCTTCGAAGATGGGGATTACGGTATATATAGAGAGTTACCATGCTGCTCGGAGATGGGGTATTGGTTTTCTTATTCCCATTACCGTGCTCCGAGGAGGATGGGGTATTATCCTTCATTCCATGCTCTGCAGGGATGGACCATTGCAGAGTTACCCGTGTGATCGGGGGCATATGATACATATACTAGCCAGTCATGACGATTGGTGAATTACGTCAGCATATGTCTAGCCTACACTTTCCCATGCGTACTACAAGGTCTTTAAATTGCATTCACTTAGATGGTTAGCACACCCCTTTATTTATTCAGTATTTACTTTATGGCATGTCATTTTTTATGTATCTTGCTATGTCCCTCTGAGGACCTGGTCCCCTGCCAGGTGTATATTTTCTTGGGTATTCGCAGGAGCACAGATCCGGACATGTTACGTTTATCCCGAGGAGGTCTTCTCTTCGAGCCTCGTGATTGTCAGATGTTGTTCTTATATGGTGTGTATCTGGTTCCTTTTTATATTCTATTTCGACAGTAGATTCGATTTCATCTGACTGTCATTCTTAGATATCTGTATTGAGATCTATTTACATGGTTATTGGTTATCTTTATGTGATTTCTGTAGATGAGATTTAGATATAACCCTGTGACTTATAATTAGTTTTACCACTTATGAATTATTGTTCATTATACAGCGTACGCACGTATATATGGTTTCCATATATTGGAATTGCCATATATACGGGCCAGCTGGCATGGTTACGTGACCTAGTCCTACGTATTCTGGGACTGGGGTGTGACATGTTTTTAGTGGTGGCCCATGCAGGTCGAGAGCATATTGTCTCGGTTATGTTACTGTACCGAGCAAGCCTGCACCTAGGATTAGAATATATAATCTCATCCAAAATTGACTATGACTTAATTTCCCTTCCAGTCTGTCCTACTTACAAAATTGTATCCTGCTTGATTCATGTGCTTCCCTGATAATTCCTTAAGTATAGCCCCTGCTAAAAATATAGAAATCTCTGTTGATAGGATGATAATTAAGGTAGCATTCCTAATAAGAATACCACTAGGGCTTTGACATATCCTTAAGTTCGGATTACTTAATGAACCCTAGTCTTCCTTATTACCTAAAGAAACCCTAGCATCACTACCTATAGATTAACTTACCCATATCCCTTGACATATTTATGTATGACTTGAGTATAGTATAAACACTACTAGGATTAATTAGAGATAGGATTATTAGAGATTTGACTATAGTATTGACCCTAGTCTAGAGGAACCAATAGAAAACCCAAGATTGAATACTAGGACTGAAACCCCATCCTAAGTTTGGATAAACCAGAGTTTTACGCCAGAGACTCTTTACCCTTGTTGGCGTAAAACCCATTTGACCGTTGTTAGCGTAAAAGCCAAACTATGTAGAAGATTATATCATTTACGCTGCAGTTATAATAACTGCTATCCACTTTTCCTTAGTATTCCTTACCTTGCGTAGGACACGTCCTAAAAACTGCGTAGGTAACTGCCCTGCGCAAACCTGATGAATAATAGATAACCAGCGTAGAGTAAACCTGATTAGGCGTAGAATATTATGATAGGATGTGAGCGTATTTGTTACAGCCTTAGCTTTCCCCAGACACGACCAAATCCTGCGCAGAGATACGCCTCGAGCCCTGTGCAAAAAGGAACAGCTTTTGACAGGACATTCGATTTTGTCTCATATCAAGCGTAGATGACTTGTATCCAATAAAGTCACTAAACGACAACCTGAGTCCCCCGTGCAAATTTATCATCACACCCGACCACTCGATCGTTGTACAATTACTTTTGTCAGATGTCAGGATTCACTAACTTGACTGACAAACTCATGAGTTTCTCGTACAACTTTACGCTACGACGAATGCTAGACTTTACGCAGGAGATATTTTGCGCAGATTTTAGCGAAAAACTTTTACGCCCAGACTTTCACCCAGACTTTTACGCGCAGATTTATACGCACAGACTTTATACGCGGACAGCTCTGAAGCTCTACCTTACGCTTCTCTGTTTTACGCGGATAACTCTGAAGCCTATTTTACGTCGATAGTTTGAATCCCTGTTTTACGCTAAACTACTTTGGATCCCTACCTTGCGCTAGACAATTTGAAATTCTGTTTTTCGCAGACAATTTTGGATTTCTACCTTACGGCAAATTATTTTAGCTCTGTTTTACGCAGACAACCCCGAACCCCTACTTTACGCGGACTTCCTTAAATCTCTGTTTTAGGCGGACAGCCTATAGTGTTTAGTTAGATTGTAAAACTTAGAAGACCATACCTCTTTTGGGTCAACTAGCGACTTGGTCAAGGAGTTAGAATTTTAACTGTAGAGATTGTAGAATCTTGTCTTTTTGTGATTAGAATTGTTTTGAAATTTCTCACATCAAAATCTATCGTACTTATATTTACCATACTACCTTGACTTATGCCGCTATTATAGCCTAGTTTTGCAAGCTTATTCCTTATCAAGCTTGTTCTTGAGAGATGTATTATTGGAGTACTACACTAATACATTTCAGAATCAGTATATTACGGTCTGATCAACCATAGTGCACTTGGTTCGACCTTCGCATAACTACTTTACGTGGATTGAGATATATAGTGATTAGTAGATAGATGTACTTGCCCGTTGGATATGCCTGAGCATATCGTATCAGCTACATAACTGTGCTGATCCGAATATGTGAATAGGGATTCCCAAAATAGCATCTTAATTCCACAACTGCTTTGACAATTCCCGTTGAATTCTTTAAACTCATTGATCCCCACACATTTAATCTATTACCTCCCCCTTGAACTCTTGATTATTGTTTATCGTCTTCTCTTATTTCGGAAAGACGAAACCTCGTGCCTCGTACAAATACGAGGTGTATTGTTTCTGTAGCTATTCCTATTTGTTTCTTGGGTAATTACCAAACCCTATTATTAGATTGGATTGCAGTTTAAAAATTGTGCTATCCCTAGAATGACCCTACCTACCTACCTACCTACCTACCTACCTACTTTCCTGATACATGCATCAGTATGACAGCATGGAATTTTGCCTCGTAACTTGGGTCAAGTTCAGAACTCAAGTATTACGATGAAGAATATATCATTTTGCTGACAGGAGTCTAAAATGATTTCACCTGGAGGAACAATTGATTGACTCCTGAATGGATAGCAGCACCTATGACTAGGTTGACTTGTAAGGATTAAGAATTCCTATGAACCAACGAGTGTCCAGCCGCTTTCGAGGAGTTCAAGAAGCGTCTGACCACAACACCCGTATTGACTATTCCATCCGGAGCAGGAGTTATGTGATCTACAGACGCATCAGGAAAAAGTTTGATATGCGTATTAATACAGGATGGCAAGGTAATGACAGATGAATCTAGACAGTTATGAGTGCATGGGAAGAATTTGGAACTCGCAACCATTGTAATTACTCTGAAGCTATGGAGACATAACTTATTTGAGGCAGATCGTAAGATTGTACGGTATACCAGTCAGCATTGTACCAGACAAGGATTCGTGTGACCAAAGTTGATGGTCAACCAAAGAGACAGTTAAGTAAATACAAGGATACTGGCGAGCAGTACAAGACAGGCAGAAGCAGTAGATAGACCGTCGTCATCATCCTTGGAATTCAAAGAGGACGATCATGTCTTCTTGAGGTTATCACCATTAGGCCGAGACCTATCATATCGAGAACAACCCGCGGGAACCCTTGACCATCGAGAAAAAGTATTGAAGAACCAGTCTATCCCCTTGATCCGCGTAGCATGGAAGCATAGCGCGCCAGAAGAATCTACTTAGAAGCGCGAGTACGACATGCATAAACGTTTTCGAACCTATTCGTAACCCAAGATATAAATTACTTTGTTAAATTATATCTTATGCCGTCTTTGACTTCTACCATGGCTTAGTTTTAATTTCGAGGACGAAATTTTTATAAGTTGGGTAGATTGTAAACCCCCTCGACCAGATTCCAGTATTTTAGGAATATTTTTCACAATTTAGGATTTGTTGTAATATTTTAATTTATTTTTCTTACATATCCTATTGACTTGTGCACATGTCCATCACCTAATTATTGGAGCCTTACCCTGACTGTTATCCCCGAACAAAGTTCACATACCTCTCCTAGACGTGTCAGTCTACTATCCTGCACTTTGTGCAACTCCCAGATACTTAGTTTTGAGCCTCGTATGAGACGCACAAATCTCGTTGCAAACGCCCGTATTTAATTCCTATTTTAATACCCAGATCTGTACCCAACCCTGTTCCAATAGAGATTAGAGGCCCAACATGCACCCGTTTTGCCCAAACAAAAATATGTTAATTTTCTACACTGAGTATACTATATTTAGTGTATTGACACCGTAGAAAAATTATGACCCTACCTGCCTCTAAATAATTAGAGAACACCGTGCGCAGTATTTATTAATTAAATAAATACGATGGCCCGTATCACCCCAAAACCAGGCCCAGTACCTGTCCAGACTCACCCCCAGCCCCTCGGGACCCTCGCACAGCAATTTTCCTCAATTCTGTGAATTTTAGTAATTTCAGAAATCAGGTGTTTTTCCCAGACAATTTTGTAATTGCATAATTTCCCAAAATAGGACCTCTGCGCAATTTACGAAATTACAGGGACTTTTCTGTAAATTACCCTGCGAGGTGTCACCCCCTGATTGGCCGGTGAACGTGCACCGTCCATTCCAAAAGGAGTCCAGATTCGATGTATCTTAAATATCCTAATTGTTAAATTACATTTTTACCCTTAAATAAAAATTTTCTATAAAATAAAGAAAAAGAAAAATAAAAGAAAATAAAACAAAACAAAACCCTAAACCTACCCGGGCCGCAGCCCCCCCCCCTCGCCGGAGCGGCAACCCCCTTCCCCCCCGGCGGCGAGTGCCCCGCCCGCGGCGAGCCACCCCCTCCCCCCCCGCTGGCCCCTCTCCTCCCCGAGTCTCCCCTCCTCTTTCTCTCCTCCTCCTCAGCCTCATCTCCACCGCCACCCCCATCCGATCTCCACCTCCACCATCTCCAGCTCCTCCCCGCCGCCGCCGAGCTTCACCAGCATCTCCTCCTCCTATTCTCCTCCTCCTCCCCTCATCCCCTTCCTGATCTCCTCCCTCCACCATCAACGTCGGCTGCCGCCACCACCTCATCATCACCGCCACCCGACCCCCCTGAGCTCGCCACCACCGCCAGCCCCACTTCCTCGCCTCCTTCCCCCTCGACCTCGTCTCCTCCTCCCGCCGTTGAAGTCAGCAGCCACCCCGGCTCGACACCGCAGCCCCCATCCAGCCAGCTCCACACCCCCGTACCCCCACTCCGGTTCAATTCCTCCCCCGTCCGGCCGGTTGTGAGACTCCCTCGACCCAAGGTGCAGACTTCCTCCGGCAGGCCAATGGAAGCTTCTCCGACCGACTGAGCTCCCCCGACCGGCCTGTGAAGAGCCCCCGACCCCCAGCAGTGTAGTGCCCCAACCCACCAACTCCTCCCTGCTCACCTTCCCTCGACCGGAACCTATGACGCCACCTCGTCGAGACTCACCGTTGTCCATCGCCGAAGACCCGCTACTGAAGTCGACTTCGACGATCACCGAAGACCCGCCAGAGACCCGCTGAACTCTGACTGGACACAGCCCGGACACGTCTGAACCCCGGACACAGCTTGGACACAGTCGTATCGTGTCAAGACGACTCGCGGACACGGGAAAGTCAGATTCACAGAGCCCTGTTCAGGTATTATTTTCTCACTCCTCGTAAATCCGTTTTTAATTTTGTCAGTTGTGACACGTAGGCTATGTGACCCTCTCGGTGCCCGTGCAACCCGCTCGGTGCATCGCGTCCTGTGGCGATCGCGGCACGCGATCCAAAAACAAAAAAAACAACGACCCGATTCACCCCGAAACTGAGTATGCCCCGCCAAACGGGACGACTTGGTCGCACGCGGTCTTTACCAAAACGTGCGCGTCGTTGATACGGACGTGCGGGATTTTGCAGAAGTTGATTTGGATGTGAGTGCACACCGGAATCAACGCGTATCCGCCGACAACTTCCAGTATCCGTCTGTTCTGGAATACGTTGCAACTTTGTGTACACAAGTCGGATCGAGACGAAACTTGCGCCATCGGACTCGTAGCGATACGCTGGTCCTGTAAGCCAAGTTTGGTTCGATTCTGAGAACGTTGGCAAAATCCCGTATCGTGGGCCCCACAAGCTCCACTTGACGGGCGATTTTGTGACCGGCTCATCGGAATCCAAATCTGGAAGTTCCGTTGGGTTCGTATCATCGTTCCTGACTTATTGACACTAAGTTTGGCGAATTTGGAGACCTTTGACCCTGACACGCTTTTTGGTGCAAAGTGGCCCACATGTGGACCCCGCTTTGACCGGAAACTGTCATCTTTGACCCTGTGTCCAAATTGGACTTAAGGACAGGCGTTTCTAGCTATTTGCTATTTTCTGAGACTGTTAGTGATGTTTATTTCAGTATCCGGAGACATTTATTCTGGGGCCATAGTTCTGACACTTGGTATTTGACATCTGGACATTATATTTGCAGCTCTCCCGCCAGGCAAGTATACCTTGCCTTGTTGTACTGTTTATATTCAGTTCTTGCTAGTTACATGTTTATTTATTTTTATATAAATGTGCGCGTCCGAGCAGACTCGGGTGCAGTCAACGATGGCATTGACGTTAGGACTTGTATCTGACCTAGTGTCTAGTAGACCCACCTAAAGTTGTGAAGTTATTGATATAACTTCCCAGGCCTTGACACGTATCATTACACGTCACCGAGTGAGTACATGTAGGAACGCGTGCCTCATGCGCGACTGGCCATCAGTGTGAGCAACACGTGTAGCGGTATGTAGCTCAGTTGTTTATTTTATAGAGACTTGCTTCATAGTAGGAGGTGTCCATGTTTCTCGACTTGTACATCTATATTGGGCAGGAAAGACATCTAGTAGGCGTATGGGACACCCCCCCCTGATATATACTCAAGTTACCATGCTCTTCGGAGATGGGGATTACGGTATATATAGAGAGTTACCATGCTGCTCGGAGATGGGGTATTGGTTTTCTTATTCCCATTACCGTGCTCCGAGGAGGATGGGGTATTATCCTTCGTTCCATGCTCTGCAGGGATGGACGATTGCAGAGTTACCCGTGTGATCGGGGGCATATGATACATATACTAGCCAGTCATGACGATTGGTGAATTACGTCAGCATATGTCTAGCCTACACTTTCCCATGCGTACTACAAGGTCTTTAAATTGCATTCACTTAGATGGTTAGCACACCCCTTTATTTATTCAGTATTTACTTTATGGCATGTCATTTTTTATGTATCTTGCTATGTCCCTCTGAGGACCTGGTCCCCTGCCAGGTGTATATTTTCTTGGGTATTCGCAGGAGCACATATCCGGACATGTTACGTTTATCCCGAGGAGGTCTTCTCTTCGAGCCTCGTGATTGTCAGATGTTGTTCTTATATGGTGTGTATCTGGTTCCTTTTTATATTCTATTTCGGCAGTAGATTTGATTTCATCTGACTGTCATTCTTAGATATCTGTATTGAGATCTATTTACATGGTTATTGGTTATCTTTATGTGATTTCTGTGGATGAGATTTAGATATAACCCTGTGACTTGTAATTAGTTTTACCACTTATGAATTATTGTTCATTATATAACGTACGCACGTATATATGGTTTCCATATATTGGAATTGCCATATATACGGGCCAGCTGGCATGGTTACGTGACCTAGTCCTACGTATTCTGGGACTGGGGCGTGACAGAAGACATGCTTCGAACCGGGGGTAGCTCTCACTCTCTCTCCGTCCTAGACAACAGGAAGCTGCGCAAAGTGTGGATGCCCAAGACATCCTCAACCATTTCTGTGGACTCTCCGATCTCTCCGACCAATGAGGTGGTAGCATCGCTCCCTCCGTGCCCTGCACGTAAAATTCAGTCTCCCGCTACCCGCGGTACAGACAAAACTTCGGGCAAGGCCTCTGCGCTAACCCAGAAGTATCCACTGCGCTTTACGCGTAGGAACCAGTCTCCCGCTACGCGCGATACAGACAAAACTTCGGGCAAGGCCTCTGCGCTAACCCAGAAGTATCCACTGCGCTCTACGCGTAGGAATCAGTCTCCCGCTACGCTCGGTACAGACAAAACTTCCGATGGTGCCTCAACGCCAAATCGGAAGAACAGATCACGCTCGACACGCGAAACAACATCTGACTTCTACGGAAAAACAGATGAGCGCGGTGATCTCTGCGAGGGGAAGCAAGCAGGCGAATATCCAACCACTCGGCCTTTACTCCAGCAAGAGAACAATCTGCTTACCCTCCGGATTACGCGAGAAGCCGATGGCCGACTGAGGACCTCTTCAGCTTTACGCCAGTCTGAGCGAATCTCCAAATTACGCCAGGCGAAGTCCCGCGGCGTAAAGCAAGCTCCGGTTGCTACTCCTGACCTACGCGAATGCCTAGTCCAGAAGCGTAAGGAGAGGGGATCTTCCAACATGTCTATTACGCCCCCCAGAGAGCAATGTTGTAATAGTCATAAGATTGTGATTGACTGCTGCTGTTCTAAAGCAAAACGGTCGGTCTTCGACCGATTGAGCTACTCTCAATCTTTTTCGGAAGAAGAGCACGCATATGCGTCCGTGAACATGGCTTCACGTATACCCAGAAGAAGGTCGAGCTCGAGACGTCATCCCTCTGGGCCTCCGAGCCGAAGAAGATTCGAAGACCTCCTCTGGAGCACTGAAGCTGGGGTGTTCCAAAATACCCGGGCAAGGTCATAGCAACCAGCTTCGTACTCGTCTGATTTCGACGCTGGGGGTCGCCAATCTCCCAGAACATATGCTGAGAGTGTAGAGTCGACTTCTGCGGTGACCTATACTAATCCTTCGATGACGCCCAGGGAAGTGGGAGCTTACGCCATTGAAGACGAACGCGAGGAGGCTTCAGGAAATGCGGAACAACGCATCACTGTGCTAGAGACATCTCTGAAGCAAATGCAATCCGTAATGGAGAACATGCACCAGATGATGCTAACTCAGCACGCGACTGCCATGGCTCAAGCGTCGGTCCCGCCAACTCAGATACGTGTGGGGGTGGACTTACCACCATCCGACCCAAACCAAGAACCTGCTCTAGATCAAGAGTCAGCAGTCCCTCCGCTTCCAACTGAGAATCCGATGCAGGCAGTGCGGGAGTTGAAAGCCCAGTTTTACGCCTTGAGGCACAAAGATTAGCTCAAGAAACTGGGAATCAACCAGCCTTACCCGGCTATCTGGGAAGAAGTCCCTTTTCCTCCGAAGTACAAACCTCAGACTATGGCTCTGTTCGAAGGAAAAATATCACCAAGTCAATACATGAACTATTTCAGTATGATGACGGTGTTGCTACAAGGGAACGATGCCCTCCTCACTAGGGTGTTCAAGGGCTGCCTCTCAGGAGTAGCCTATCAGTGGTACCGTAGCTTGGCGGACAACTGCATTACTTCCTTCAAAGACTTCAAAGCGCTATTCTTCACACGATTCTATGAGGGTGGAATGGACATGTCTATGTCCTCCCTCATTGAAGTCAAGCAAAGGGAAAAGGAAGACGTTCGCACCTTCGTCGAACGTTTTCGTCAGGCCACCTTACAAATACCTCCAGGAGTTCCAGACTCGGCGTTAGTAGACATTTGCAGGAAGAACCTCCTTCCTATAGTCTCGGTGTTCACAGGACCATATCAGTTCTATAAGTGGCCCTCGTTCAACGTCTCGGCAGTGGCCACCGAAGACAACAGTCGCAAGACGTGCGACAACGGCATCATGATCTCCGCCTCCGACAGAGGCAAAAGGCCATCTCCCAGCGGCGACCATCCTCGCAGCTCCAAGGGAAAAGAAGCTCTGACAGTCAATACATCCAGACAAAAGACGGCGGCGACCACGCAGACAAAGCCCGGGACTTCCAGGCCCGTCGAGGTCTACTCTTTCGACGACGATGATATCCCTAGTATATTTGAGTGTCTCGTCAAAAGTGGCAAGATCACCCTGCCGGAGCTAAGGCGGCCCCAAGAGGTCGGCAGTACCGACGACCCCAAATACTGCATCTTTCACAGATACGTACACCACCCAACAAAGGTGTGTTACGTACTGAAGAGAAAGATCCAGGGGTTGATCAATGCTAAGGCCATTACCCTGCACAATACCGAAAAAACGGTCATAGCCAACATGATCTCTCTGCGGTTCGGCGATCTGCCTCCCCAAGAAGTCATGGACGGTATCACGCCCATTTCCCGAGCCACAATGGACATCGTCAATCTCCCTCCGGCTAGGGATCAAAATTATAACCTGGTATCCCTGACCACCCGTCAGGGCAAGATTATGTGGGTTCATCCAGATTTGGTGTCAGAGCTCGAGGAAGGGACTAGAGCTACGTCCAGGAGGAGCTCAAAGTGCAAACCATGCCATATGGTCACAAATTCTTCGCCATCAGACGAAGACGAGATACTTGCTGCAACCCGGTCAGGGAGAGCCTACCTCAACGACTACGAAGCAAGTCAGGAGGATATACCGACAGACGTTTTAGCTGCCAAACCTGCAGGGCCAAGTCCCGTCATACCGGAAGCCAACCCTTCAAAACCAACGCCGGCGGACAAAGGAAAACAAAGAGAAGTGCGCTTCGATAAACCTGTGAAAAATATTCCGAACAAAGATTTTGAGAAGCCATATAACTTCGACATCCTAGCCCAACTGGCTAATACACCGGCCAGGCTCTCCATCTTCGAGCTACTCAGGCTCTCCCAAGACACTCGTCTAGCCTTGAGTGAAGCACTGATGCAGGCGGAGGCATGCTTGACCCAGCTCAAATCTCCCGACGAAGAACCAGTGGCGTGCCCTTAGTGCCACAGTGTGATGGAGGTGGTCCCAAATATCACCTTCACCCAAAACGACATGCTGTTAAAACATAACAGGCATGACAGGCCCCTCTATTACATAGATCCGGGTACATCGGTTCCATGGAGGTTGATCGGATTCACATAGATCCGGGATCATCGATCAGCATCATCCCGCACAGTCTGCTCAGACCTTTGAGGATTCCTACCAGCGAACTGGCTTACACCTCCACTACAATCGTGGGATTCAACGCCGGAAGAAGTAAGCCGTTAGGGAAGATTCGCCTGAGGATCCAGATTGGCAACCTCAGATCGGTGGCTACATGTTACGTGATCGATTCAGAGGTATCCTACAACATCTTGCTGGGAAGACCGTGGATCCACGATCACAACATCGTTCGTTCAACTCTACATCAATGTCTTAAATATATAGACCCGCAAGGGATGGTACAAACGGAGGTGGCCGACCTAAACCCGTTTAAAGGAGTAGAGTCCTACTATTCCGACGTCGTGTTGTACTCATAGGACCACACGGAAGAAGTGGCGGGCAAGATAGAGAAGGAATCCCACCGGGAGCCAGGAGAACCCTCTGCCGCACTACCGCTGTCGATCAGAGTGAAAGGACGAACCACTCGTCCAAAAGCCATAGAGCCCATGGCTATTCACCTGAACAGATCCAGCTCGGGGAAAAGAAGCAATTCTCCAGCGGTTACTCTGAACCAGAAGCCTCCACCTTTGGTCATCAACCTTCGGCGCGACAAGCAGCCGACCGATGTAAACACGACCAGGAACGGAGTTCTAGATGGCAATAAACATCCTCTTTTCCAGTACATTAATACTCAGATTCCAAATCAGGAACCCACTCCCCGTGAGGAGGTAGAACCCATAGTACGAAAGTTCTTGGAAGCTATGGACTCCTACCATCCGTATATCTGGGAAGCAGCGTCATCATCCAACGTCATCACAACGTATGGACCGCATGAAGATTTTATCTTCATAATCCCGCCTACCTGCAGTAGTCAGTGTCCAATAGTATTCGGCCGCATGCGCAATCAGCCAACCATCCAGGAAGATCCTTTCGATGACGATACTGGGAAGATGCAGGTTCACCGATACAATCCTCAAGCGCTGAAGATCATGCAAAACATGGGCTACGACTTGAAGCGAAAGCCGGACCTCAACTACGGAAAAGGCAGAAGAACGCCGCCACGCGGCGACCCCCACTACCAACAAACTCGTTTCGGGTTAGGATATGCCACCTCCCTTACGGCTTCCACGTCGGATAAGGACATCTTTTCCTCCTCCTGGGACGGCTCGACACCCCCCGACTCACCTAGTGCTCCCAAACAAGCACTATCAGCAAATATGGTGATGACAGATCCATCAGAAGTAGAGGAACGAGATTCTGAGCTATTTGAGAATGACTCTTGGGCTCAACAAATGGATACACAGTGGGAATTCCGCTTCGAACAAAGGGAACCTCCAACCAAAGACGAAGTTATCCAAATCGATGTTGGGGGTGAGCTTTCGCCAAAGCCGATATTTATCAGTGACAATCTTCCACTAGCCGAAAGGGAAGAAATTATACAGCTGATAAAGGAATACGTCGACGTCTTTGCATAGGATTATGGAGACATGCCGGGCCTAGACCCGAAGGTGGCTACTCACAAACTCAACATATTGGCTGACGCAAAGCCTGTGAAGCAGCACCAACGCCGGTTCCGACCGGACATGATGGACGCCATTGAAGCTGAAGTCAAAAAGCTAATAGCCTGTGGGTTCATCCGGGAAGAACAACATCCCGACTGGGTCGCCAACGTTTTCCCAGTCATGAAGAAAAATAGGAAGGTATGTATCTGCATCGATTACCGAAATCTGAATACGGCCTGCCCCAAGGATGAATTTTCTCTTCCCATCACGGACATCATGATCGACAACACCTGCGATTTTGAACGCATGTCTTTCATGGACGGGTTCTCAGGATACAATCAGATCAAGATGCATCCTGAAGACGAGAAGCACACTGCCTTTCGTACCCCGTTGGGAGTGTATTGCTATACGTTCATGCCCTTCGGATTAAAAAATGCCATAGCTACGTACCAACGGGCTATGAGCGGTATATTCCATGAACATTTACGCAAAATAGTAGAGTGTTACGTAGACGACATAGCCGTCAAGAGCCGCCTCAAGGATGATCACATTCAGGACCTAAGGACAGTATTCGAGTTAATGCGCCGACATCAACTCAAGATGAACCCTACGAAGTCCTTCCTGGGCGTATCTAGTGGCAAATTCCTGGGATTTGTTATCACCGCCAAAGGCATCCAGGTGGACCCTGACAAAGTCCAGGCCATCGTAGAAATGCGACCGCCCTGCAATCTGAGGGAACTCCGGGGATTTCAAGGCCGTCTGGCTTATATCCGGAGGTTCATATCCAACCTCTCAGAAAGATGCCAGCCTTTTTCGCACCTCATGAAGAAAGGTGTATCCTTCGTATGGGACGAAACCTGTCAGCAAGCATTCGGGGAGATCAAACGCTACCTCACCAGTCCGCCAGTTCTGGTGCCTCCCATCATGGGGAAACCGTTCTTGCTGTACGTTCGAGCAATGGATCATTCGCTAGGAGCTTTTCTAGCGCAGAAGAACGACGAGGGGCATGAGCAGGCTATCTACTACCTTAGCAGGATGATGATCGGAGCCGAACACCGGTACAACCCAGTGGAGAAAGAATGTCTGGCTCTGATGTTCGCTATCCAAAAGATGCGGCACTACGTCACCGGCCAGACTATTCATATCATCTCCAGGATCAACCCTCTTCGAGTACTAATGAGCAAGCCGATTATTCTTAATTCCCGACTCGCAACCTGGGCGATGCTGTTAACACCATATGACATGGTGTATATCCCGCAGAAGTCCATCAAAGGCCAAGCGCTGGCCGACTTCCTGGCTGCTCATCCGATCCCGGAGGCCTCCAAGTTATACGAAGACATTTCCGACGAAGTTGCAGAATGTAATTCAGCAATGGAAAGTGACACATGGCAACTGTTCTTTGACGGCGCCTCCAGGACTGGCCCCCAGGGAAACGTGGTTTCAGGGGTAGGAATCGTCCTGGTCACTCCTGATAAACTCGTCATCTACCGGGCATATTCTCTTAATGAACCATGCTCCAACAATGTGGCAGAATACAACGCCCTGTTGATCGGGCTCCAAGTCGCTGAAGAGCTGGGGGTCGAATCCCTGGAAGCTTTCGGTGATTCTCTGCTTATCGTCAATCAAGTCAGAGGGATATACGAAGTCCGGAATCCAGACCTCATCCCCTATCACCGAACGACAATCGAGATAGCCATGACGTTCAAAGGGTTCTTCTTAGAGCATGTACCTCGATCTCAGAATCTGGAAGCTGATGCCCTGGCCAGTCTAGCTGCGGACTTAGCTACCCCTACAAGAAGGCAAGATTTGGTGATCTTTCTTAACAGAGATTTATTCTGCGTGAAGAACAATCTTCACATAGAACGCAGCCACGCTATGAACACAGATCCCCCCGGAAGGGACTGGAGAAGTCCCTTCATAGATTTCGTCGCATACGGAATCTTGCCAAAGGATCCCAAAGAAGCAATATCCGTCAAGAGACGATCATTACGCTACTATTTCGATACATCTTCACACTGCCTATATCGTCGAACCTACGACGGACTGCTATTAAGATATCTCTCAGACGACGAAGCACAGCAGATTATCCGAGAATCTCACGATGGCGTATGCGGAGCGCATCAGCCCGGTCCTAAGCTACAGGATCGTATCAGGAGAATGGGCTACTACTGGCCCACTATGATCACAGACTCGATCAGCTATGTAAGACAATGCAGAGCCTGTCAGGTTCATGCAGACTTCATACACCAACCGTCTGAATATCTGCATCCTACGGTCGCATCCTGGCCCTTCGAAGCATGGGGTATGGATATCATCGGTCATATTCACCCGCCTTCCTCCAGAGGCCACCGGTTCATACTGGCCATCACGGATTACTTCTCCAAATGGGCAGAGACGATCCCTCTGGCTGAGGTAAAAGCGTCTGACGTGATCAACTTCATCAAGCACCACGTTATTTATCGCTTTGGGATTCCTCGAAGGATAATCCATGACAATGGGCCTCAGTTCATCAGCCAAGCGTTTTATCGATTTTGCGATAAAAGTCGAATACATAATATTGCCTCTACGGCATATTATCCAGCTGCTAATGGTTTGGCGGAAGCTTTCAACAAAACCATTATGAAACTCCTGAAGAAGTTCATTTCTTCAAACAAAAGAGACTGGAACGAGAAGCTGGGCGAATATCTCTGGGCATACCGCACAACGGTACGGACACCTACAGGTTGTACCCCCTTTTCACTGGTCTACGGGAGTGAGGCAGTTCTTCCCATCGAAATACAGATCCCGTCGCTCAGGATAGCAGTAATTAGTGAGTTGACTCGAGAAAAGAATGACCTGTTAAGGCTCCAAGAGCTTGAAGGATTAGACGAGAAACGTCTACAAGCTCAACAGCGCATCACGCTTTACCAAGCACGCATTTCCAAAACTTTTAATCATAAAGTGAAGGAAAGAGTGTTCAAAGTCGGCGAGCTAGTTCTAGCCGTAAGAAGACTGATGATTCTTACCCACAGAAGTAAAGGCAAATTCCAGCCCAAGTGGGAAGGCCCTTATGTGATCGAGACAACGTTCTCGAACGGCGCCTACAGGATAGCCCAGCCTAATGGAGACCTGTTAATGGCTCCTATCAACGGCAAATTCCTGAAAAGGTACTATGCTTAATCTCCCCTGCTCGGGGGGGACATAGCAAGGCTCTCGATTCTGACAAAACTACTTCCAAAACGCAATTAGTAGGGTTATGCCCTATCATGTCCGTTTGACCTCTGAATAGATGTGTCCTGCTAAGAAGTTTATCGGGAGTCTATCATGTCCATACTACCTCTGATAACACTCTCACCAAAACCGGTCATTTATATTCTGAAATGATGGATCCACAAAAGTCAGAAAAGAGTCACCTTTATTTATTCCCGAGAGGGAGGCAGAATTACATCTGGGCAAGCAAAAAGGGGAAAGAATACATCATGATGGCAGGTGAGTCAGATTGTGAATCTGCCGCTCTAGCGCAGCTATCCTCTCATTCCTAAGAACCAAGGCGTCGGCACGAGCCTGCTCCAACCGTGCCTCGGGAGTGTCTGTGAGGGTCAGATCAGCCTTTGCCCGAAGATAGCCCGCGCGAGCAGCTTCTGCACGGTCAAGCTCCCGTCGCGCTGTGCTCAGTCGACCGGACGCTACGTCTAGACCTGCCAGCGACTGAGAAGCCCACTCCTCTGCCCGAGCGAGTTTTTCCTTCAGCTTGGAGACCCTCGCTGCATTCTCTTCATGCTCAGAGCGACACCGCGTCTCAATGGCAAGAGCCTCTTCCACGACAACTTTTCTCCTATCCACCTCCAGCTTATGCTTCTGGATAGAGTTGTCTAGACTTTCCACCTTCGTAGCAAGCCGCGCAGTCATGAGGTCGAACCGAGCCTAAACATCAGCATCGAGACCCCGAGTCAGCTGCAAATATTCGTTAATAGGTTGCTCTAACCCATTAACCACCGCCTTGAGGGCGTCAGCTACCCCAGGATCGCCGAGCTCCCTGATGACCCTGATCGAAGCAAGAGAAGTCTTCCTCAGGTGCTCAAAATCCAGACTCTTCGCTAACACCATTGACACCATCGTTCTCAAACCGGTATAGAAATGGCTGGTATGTTGCTCGGTCAACGCAACTAGATCCGACTGAACGTCGGGAGCGCCCGCAATGTCGGTAAGTCCCTCTCCAGGGATGATTGCAGACGAGGTGGCCACAGCCGTCGCATCAACACATGGCACAATCGAAGAAGGTGCGGTAACGGCGATCGAAGTCGTCGCCACACTCACAAGAGGCAAGGTCACGACGACGTGTTCATCCTCCTCTTGAGGTGACGAAGCTACTCCAGGCGTACTGGCCCCCGAAGCCACTTCCTCATCAAAGACGAACGCCTCCTCGTCAGAAGCCCGAGCGAAACCAGAATGCGCTTCAACACAATACTCCCCGTGGGCGCTATCCCCTGAGAAGAATACGAGAAAGTCAATATCAGTATGATGACAATCTTTCTCAAAGGAGACATAAAAACGACATTTTACCCGGAGCCAACACCATATACGACGCATCTGCAGTCGATATAGCTAAACCACGTCTTAATGACGCAATGCAAATCGTCATGCCTGGAGAAGGAGGTGGGCCGACCGACATCGCCGTGAGTTCTGTCAGGCCTCCACCAAGACGTGGTCAAATTTCATCGGCCGGAATCTCGCCAGGCACGCTCACTAATGCGGCAGAAGTCATGCCCGCTGCTGGCCTCGGAAAAGATTCTCTCATCTGCCTCGGCCACACAAGCAATCTCGCTCCGCTACCTGGAGAGTAGCTGCCACAGCCACCTCTAACGAGGATTCTCCGGCATCGATGACCGGAACTGTAGGAGGCCCCTCTCTAGAAGGCGAGGAACCTCCAGCCAAGGAGTCATCCTCGAGGTAGGGAGAGGCAGGCTCACTCCCAGGAGCCGCAATGCCAGGAATGCGGAGAGGACGAGCAACCGTCTTCTTCCTCCTCTTGCGAATAGAAACTTCCTTCAGAGCAGAAGCCCGTCGCTTCCCAGAAGGGACTACCAAAGCCCCCGCAGGCAGAGGCACTTCGCACCTCGGCACCGATACCAGAGGCTCGTCCGGAGTACCAGACTCCTCACCTTCGTCCGAAGAAATCGAAGGGACGTCAACTCTTCCCCCAGGCTTGGGAGAAGGCACCCGGAAGCTTCCACGCACGTCGAAATCACGATGAAAGGTGTTAATCGCCACGTAAAACTGGGCGTAAGAATGGAGAATACGAAGCTCCGTGGAGGTTGTAACAACCGGCACAATGAAGGTTGCCCTCGTACAACCCATAAGGAAATATCGCCACCCTCTAGCTCCATCAATGAGTCCGCCCCTGGACCTAAAGCTGGTAACGGCATTGCCCACATGCAGCTGATCGTACCCAAACTGCCTGGTAAACCGACTAGGCAAGTAGGGCTCGAAGAAGCAATGATCTTCGCTCATGTACAGCAGATGGGAGGGCCTAATACAGACCAACCAGTTAAAAGCTTCCGGGGAAAGGTCGGTCTTCTCTCCACCTGAATCCTTAAGCTGCACCCCTGATTGATTGTGATGCACGAAGGGAGCAGTACAGAGGAGCTTCCAACCGTGGCCGAGGTTCAACACCAGCCGGCAGTCTAAAACTGTGCTCACATTCCAGGAGGAATCCTTGTAATTCAGCAAGAATATACCCCCCGAGCTGCTACCGGACCCAGGAGACATCACTCGGGGATTGTGGAGAATCAACCATCCCATCAAGTATAGGTATGGTAACTCCACCCTGGGAAAACTCTCACGTCGAGCTTCGTCGACGAGCAACCCGTCAGTTATGGCTCTCAAGCCAGCCTGTACACGGCACACCATGGCAGGAAGCAAGCCCAGTCTTGCCCCAAATACCAGGCGTACTGCCGGCCACAGGATATTTCGGTGAATGCGGTCCGCGGACGCGGTACCTGGCACCACTACTCGGCGCAACCATATGGAGAGGAAACCAGCCAGCTGGACTTCCTTAGACAAAGGCCTGCTACAACGCCTCAAGTAACTACAGGCCTTGGTGCCTTCCGGGTACTTTCCTACCCCCTCGACAAGAATCTGGTCCGGAGCTTCAGCCTCCTCCATAAGAGTCTCCACAACCTAGGCACTAAGCACGCCCAAACAGTTCACGGGCTCATTCTTGCCACCCGAGGCTTTCTCCGACCTGGCGGCCCCGGCTCGGTGGAAAAAGAGGTAGGACATCCACTTGGTGGTGTGAGCCAAATCAGAAGGCTCGTTATAAAAGGCGGTGCACGCGAAGTATTGACACATCAACTCCTGATATACTTCCGCCACCCGAGGGTCCAAATCCCCCAACTCACGGTTGGTGGGAACATACTCTTCATATGGAGTATCCCCCATCGGCAGTCTCAAGACAACTGCCATCTCGTGGAGCGCCAACCCCAACTCCCCCAGTGGAGTGGCAAAGGTCCCAGTGAGCGGAATGTACCGCTCCATCAGCGCCAGGAACAAATTAGGGTTTGGAGGCAACCCGACGCTTGTCGCACTCACAGCGGCATATAGTCCAATGCCCTCCAACTCTCTCTGGAAGTGCTTTAAGGCCCAGTCAACTAGGCATCTCCATCGGGAGTTCGTTGGGGCGATCCACCCATTGCACCGAGGATTCTCCTTGGGATATACCCCACCTTGACCCATGAAGTCGTTGCAGAAGGTCGGCAATTGGACCGGTTGGATCACCAAGTTATCTTCACTTGGAACACTGCCCGGGCACAGTCCTCTGAATAATGTCACAACGCCGGAGGGGCGACTGACGAATGACCCCTGGTCAGCTCCTTTCAGATGAAAAATCTTCCCTGGCTTGCCGTGAAGATCAGGAGTCAGCGTCCACGACATCTTCCTCGGATGCGTCGCGTGGAAAAAGGCTGAGATGGGATAATCCCTCGGCATCGTTGGCAGGTACAAAACCAAATTCCCGGCTGAGAAGACCCAGGTCTCCCTCTTAGGCTTCGTCTGGGACTGTTTGTCGATCATGTTCCCAAAAAGGAAAGCCGGCTTTACGTACGGCTCCCCGTCTACATAAGTCAGAGGCTCCCCGTTGATCATGCTCAGTAGCATTCGCTCGCCCTGAGCCGATATTAAGACCCTCCTTCCCTTAGGGTACTGGGGTCCAGAGATAGGGAATGACACGTGGGACAGATCCTCCAGGTAGTTCAAGTGCAGCATCCTAGCAGCGGAGCCCATCACCTCGGCCAGTGGAGACTCACCCAAGTCAACTACAAAAGTGCAAGGAAAATACATCATCACAAATCTTGCACGAACATACGGACCGAAAGAAACAACAGTCTGTGCTCTACGCGGGATTGTACAAATCTGGCAATTTTACGCCGGAGGTCCCCCCACAAGCGTAAAATTCAAATTTTACGATATACCCCAATTTTCGGTAGCCAGAGCTCCTACGCTCAGAACTACGAAAATATAGAGTCTTTACGCTGACACATTAGAAATATGGGCGTAAAAGATGAAAATGCCTCCGTGCATCATCTTCCTCAAGAAGAGGCTATCAGCACAGAAGACGACCTAGCGCGGTCACGTTCAACGTGTGCGAAGGATTTTTCGTCGTTTTTGTCACCCCGAAGGCTTTACCTCTAAGACCGGGTGCACTGCTCGTCGGCGGGACACCTCACTCAGAAGGAAGTTCGCCTTGACCGACCGAAGACCCCCTCGCTGGGGCGGAAGAATGAGAAGAGGAACCTATACCCTTTCCCTTAGCGGAGGAGGTTTGTTTCGACGCCATTTTCTGAAGATTCGAGGGAACGAAGAAAAACTCGAACAGTCGAAAGCTCTCTTTCACAGAAGACGGATAAAAAGTTTCTCTCTCAGAGAACTTGGGATATATATAGAGTTCGGGCCGACTCCTCGAATCCTCAGACGGACTACTTGAGACCCTAACCAAATCTCGCAAAATTGAATAAAGGGTTATGATTGGATGCCACGTAAGCCCACTAACCTTGAAAGACGGACAGTCAACAAATTCGAAAAGTTTTTTTGTGCAAAGACGGTTCAGCAGGTCCTACGCTGAAGGAGCTTTCTACGCTCGATAGCAACAGATCTACGGTTTTTCGCTCGCAAGCTATAAGTCAATGGTTTTACGCCCGGATGCCTTTGTGCTCAGTAACTTTTATGCTCGAGAGGCCACAAATCTACGACTTTACGCTCAGCAGATACCAAATCGATGATCTCACGCTCGATAACGCTCAGTTTACGCTCAGAAGTAACAGATCCGCAAGACTTCACGCTCGGAGAAATTTTCTTTTCAGGAGCTACAGATATACATTTCTATGCTAAAGGAGCTTTCTACGCTCGACGGCTACGAATCAATAACTTTACGTTCGACAGCTACAAGTCAAGCTTTTTGGCCCGGATGCCTTTGTGCTCAGTAGCTTTTATGCTCGAGAGGCCACAAAACCCATGACTTCACGCACAGGAACTACAAGTCTACGATTTCACGCTCGATGGTGTTCTACGCTCACAGGCTACAGATATACAGTTCTACGCTAAAGGAGCTTCCCACGCTCGACGGCTACGAATCTACAACTTTACGTTCGACAACTACAAGTCAGATTTTTGGCCCGGATGCCTTTGTGCTCAGTAGCTTTTATGCTCGAGAGGCCACAAAACCCATGACTTCACGCACAGGAACTACAAGTCTACGATTTCACGCTCGACGGTGTTTTATGCCCGGAGGCTACAGACTGATGATTTCTCGCTCCACGACTTTTCTTATATTCGAACGGTCCCCGAGATGGTCAATTACAGGAGTTCACACAGAAAATACTCCTCCTTGGCCTCAACATATCCCAAGTACCCGAAACATACAAGAGTTCAAACATTGAGAAATTACTCTTCTTGGGTCAATTGGAGGTTCATCCAAACTCCAGTCTGAATATCTCGTCTATCAAAAGATGGCAACTCAGTTTTTGACAGCCATTTCTCGACCCTGTTCCAAGGGATTTTCGAGAAGTCACTCTTGAAGGCGAAGACTAAACAAAAATTCTGTTTATTAGAAGTTCAGAGCTCTATGCGGTTCCTCAGTCCCAGCAATAGGACAGTTATAAGATGTTCAAAATGCTCTACAGCGTTCTATGAACTACTCGCTATGCGTAAAGGACAGGACCTAGCACTCTTTCTACAGAGTCGGCGTATAGATTCAGACGTGTTGAAGCTGCACATATTCAGACTTCACAGCAACATAGGCAAAAGAGATCACAGCTGTCCCCCATAAATCCGCCATAAAGTCTGCACCTACCGTTTCAACGCTCCACTCAGAAACGTTTTGAGTTACGATGGGCCATTCATGCTTCGTTCAAAGCGTTTCAAATTCCAAGGAATTTAAAAGCTCTGAAGGGGGTCTTGTAGAAACATGAAAAATATGCTGGGAAGAGCTAGACAGCCTCTTGATACAGAGCAGCGTAAGCAGAGGCCTTCAGAGCCATCGGGCGTACAACAGAGTTTTCTCCGCTAAAAAAATAGCGTGAAGAATAAAGCTCAAAGGACCATCCGCATAAGTGCAGTACGTCCAGGCCGCTCCAGCGTGAAACAGAGTTCTTCATCGCCTCCATGGCATAAAACTCAACCGCTCTCAAAGCAGCGTGATAGCGTACGAGGAACGCTTTATCTTCCCCGAAATGAACCTGTCAAGTCACGCAGTGAATCTGACTCTGACTCCTGACAAAAGGTGATGCACGGCTACCCAGACGACGGCTGAAAACGATGGCAGACCTCTCGGGATGCATCCCACAGTATGATGGCGGATCTCACCATTTAATGCAGAGGATTTGGTAAAACATCACCAAATCATCGTTTACTGGAGTCCCCTCAGCATAAACCACTCTTTTGCGTACAAGGGAATACGCCGCCCTGTTTTACACAGGCAAACATGAGCTGTTTTACGCTCCGCAGCAGACAAACCGCCTGCCACGTCAAAAGCTGCACTTCGTACGGGATTCGAGGCACGTCTCCACGTCTAATTGTACAGAGCGGTGACAGTTTCTCTCAAGACACGTCTCTGCGACGGGTGCACAGAAGGCCTGCAGACCTTTGAAACACGCCTCCGCATTTAATGCATAAGGTGATGGCAAATCTCTGCAAGAGATTTGGTTATATCTTTAAAAGCCGTGATTTCGGCTAAGGCGTCCATATCAGCACGGCGTGCAGCGGCTTCTACGCCCATTCAGGATCTGTGCTCAAGCGGCTTCTACGCCCATTCTGGCACGATATGCAGCGGCCTCTATGCCCATTCAGGATCTGTGCTCAAGCGGCTTCTATGCCCATCCTGGCACGATATGCAGCGGCTTCTACGCCCATTCAGGATCTGTGCTCATGCGGCTTCCACGCCCACTCAGTCTCTACGACTACTCGGCTTCCACGCCCACTCAGTCTCTATGACTACTCGGCTTCCACGCCTACTCGACTTCTATGCCTGTTTGGCTTCTATGCCTGTTCGGCTTCTATGCCTGCTCGGCTTCCACGCCTACTCGGCTTCTATGCCTGTTCGGCTTCTATGCCTACTTGGCTTCTATGCCATGGTGACAGACATTTGGCTTCTACGCCAACCTCTTCTACACAATGGATACCTACCCGCGTAGCTTTTACACCGTGATCTTAGTAGCAACCGTACGTGTTGTGTCCCCTTAGTTGGACCCACATCACCCGCTCAGTCAAAAGATCATCTATACATAGGCATTGGTTACTTTAACCGTTGTGTAAAAGGGTGCTATACTTTCCACTCCTCGGTTGCTACACCAACGGAGTGGTCACTATCACCAAAGACTCTATAAATAGAGGCCTCTGTCAATGGGGAACAAGGTCGGAAAAATTGGTCAAGAAACCGATATCAGATCCCAGGTCGAAAAATTCGGTCAAGAGTACCAATATCAGATCCAAGGTCGACAGTCAGAGAAGATCGAACAAGGAGGAGAGAGAGAGAGAGAGAGAGAGAGAGAGAGAGAGAGAGAGCCCGGAGCTCAGGCAAAGAGCGGGGATCGACGACTTCAGCATCGTGCATCCACCCTCTCCTATAACCTTCGAAGCTGCTACCTGTCTTCCACGGCACTTCTTCAACATCACATGGTCCAAGGGCTAAAGTGATCGACCGCAGATCAGACACCTATAGCAATTTATACCCAGATTAAATAAATTGTACTCCCACATCCTCGTATAGGATTACATTGTACAAGTTTGTATGTAAACCAAAGGGCACGGGTTTCGCACAAACCCCGTCATTGAAATACACTTTCATTCTTTCGTTTAATACCACAAACAGACACCAAGTTTGCTACTCAAGCTTAGAAAACTTAATAAAAATCAGAATTCATAATTCTTACAACATCACATCACTCAATGTTATCTCTTCTCATCATCAATTAAATAACTGTTTCTTTCTTTGCAGTATATAACACTTCATGTGACAAGGTATGGTCTCTAATTGAACTAGAATTGAGTCCCCCGTCATTTACAAAGTATCCTTTTTCTAACTTAAATAATTCCATGCAATCCTACTTATAATTACCCCTCAAATCTCTTTAATTTCATTAAAAAATCATAAATTTAGTCCTATTTGCTAACACGGACAACGGGTATATTCCTTAACAAGTGTTATTTTTTTAAATGGATTGTCGTACATAATATAGAAATCTTGTTTTATTTAAGTACCACTTGTAAGTCTCATTTAGGTACTTGTCTTCCATGTACTTTAGTGTTAAGAAACATCATGATAATATGGTACTATGATCACAACTATTTTACACGACCTTAAACATATAATTTCTAAAAGAACTTTCCACACAAGCATTTGTAATTACTAGTGTATTCAAAATACGAGTTTCATGTGTGTAGGATTGCATATTTCACCCTTATGTAACATTTGCATCCAAGATTGATACATATATAATATTTTTTGTATCTAACGTTATATTGGAACCGCTAAGTTAGCAAATAAGTGTTTATGAGCTCGACTACTTGTATTTAAATAGTGTAAGTTTCTATATAACTCCTACGGATCATGTATCCATACCCAAAAATTTTCCAATTAAATTTATAATAGTTAAACAAGTAGTCCCTTACCATTTTTTTGAGGAATGCATTGCTGTCCAAATTATAAATTTGACTTAAAAATAATGATTTTGGATCTATATTTGGCTAAAGGGAGGAACAAGTGAAGTATTGTGGCTTGGGAACGTCTACAAATGAAAATTTAGATACTATTAGGCCGTATGAGACCATTATAAATACAATGACTTTATCAATTTTAAGTTTTCTAGAACTTTAAAAACTTCCAGAAATATGGTGTTCCATTTTCATATATATATTTGGCTAGGTGTTTGCTGGTTGTGTTATTTCCAAATAGAATTAGTACTTTAATAATTAAATGATCAATACTTACCAATTCTGTGAGTATAACTTATTTTAATTATAGTTGCATTTTGTTATGGTTACTGTTGAGTTATGGAAACTTATTTAGTCCCACATTAGATAGAAAGTAAGGAGAAGACTAGCCTCCTCCTATATATATGTAACTCCTCTTTGAGAAATAAATTAATTAAGTCTTTCTACATGGTGTCAGATCCAAAGCTCTGAATCATTTTCCAAAAAAAAACATTCCATTTCTCTCTGTCTCTCACCCGACCCCCCCCCCCCCCACCTTCCTTTGTGCGTAGAGGCCCCCCACCCTTGGGTGTCATCGACGTTCCCTACGGGTTTGCCTGCGGGTGTCATCAAACCCGTCATTAGATCATAGATAATCAGAGAGGAACTCTTGTGTTATCTTCTGATTTCGATCTCAACGTGGGTTCTGAGATTAGAGAGCATACTTCTTAAAAAAATTTGCAGAAATCTCTATTTTTAACCCTTGTTCTGGCAAGTTCTATCCATCGTGCATCTCTTATGCCGCATGAGTTTGGGGGTGTACATATAGATAGAGAAAGTCATTATCATATGTAGGCGTACGACACGTGTTTGAGTTGTGTTTGACCTCATCCCTGTATGGTAGCATCAATCTTTTCCTCAACTTCTATTATCAATATGACACTTCCAGCTCCAGACCTTGTGTGATCCTCTGATTTTGATCTCAACGTGGGTTCTGAGATTAGAGAGCATACTTTCTAGAAAGTTTTAAAAAAATATCTATTTCAAGCCCTTATTCCGACAAGTTCTATCCATCGTACATCTCTCATGCCGCATGAGTTTGGGGGTGTACAGATAGATAAAGAAAATTGTGATCGCATATAGGCGCACGACACATATTTGAGTTGTGTTTGAACTTGTTCCTGTGTGCAACTATGGAGATGGGAACACATGTGACTAGTCAGGAGTTGAAAGAGATAATGGAGGGGGTTACCAGGGTATTTTAGACCAAATTAGAGGAGACCTCATCAAGTAGGGAAGTCGTGCCTGTACCAGAACCGTCATAGGTGATAAAGAAGATAGAATTACGGCCAATGACATCAAACTTGAGGGGACGAGAAACTACCTAAGTTGGTCTAGGAGGGCATTGTTGAACCTTCGGACCAAGGGACTTGAAAAATATGTTAAGGGGGAGTGCACTGAGCCAGAGGATAAGATGAGTGCTGAGTGGAGCACATGGAATCACCTTAATTCTTTGGTGGTTTCTTAAATTTTACTTCTTTGTCTCCATCCATAGTTGGGATGGTGGAGTCAATCTGTAGTGCAGCTGATGTTTTGAAGACATTGGCTGGGATGTACTCTGGAGCTGAAAGTTTTATGTTGAGGATAAAAGTTGAGAAAAAGATTGATGCTACCACACAGGGGGAGAAGATAGTACTCCAGTATGCATCGGAGCTACGTCACTTATGGACGGACTTGGATCACTATGACCGCTATCATTGCAAAACACGACAGATATTCTCCTTGGAAAATAGTACCTTGAGCGTAGGCGTGTGGCTCATTTTCTCAAGGGTTTGAACCCACAGTTTGAGACTAGAAGGGCAGCAATGTATCATCTGCCATCTTTTCCATCCATGGATGAGGCTATTGCATCGATGGAGCAAGAGGAGATCAGACAGAAAGTAATAAAAGGTGAGACATCACCCGCTGTCCGCTCGGCATTGGTGATTCCTAGTGCTCCCATCAGCGATGACAAAGAGTGCTAAAATTATGGGAAGAAAGGGCACGTTAGCTACAACTACCGTCAACCCCGCAATTCTAGTCATTGTTGAGGAAGCAGAGGACAAAGAGGTGGACGTACATGTCAATGAGGTAGGGGACATGGAGCCTGGGGAGTTTCTTACCTAGTTGTGCAGAGGAGACAACTACTAAGATGACTGGAGCCGAGATGGCAGAGCTGGAAGAACTATGTTAGTTCAAGCTTCAGGTTAAGAGTTCTAAGGGCAAGGGACAGACCACTCAGGATCTGGCTGACACTACCTACCTTGGTAACTTTACTGGTTACGCTACTCATATGGGCAACAATATCCCGGTTCAGGCACTTGCATCCACTAAATCTCATACTGATTGGATCATACACTCAGGTGCATTTAGGTATATCACAGGTGCATCTAGTGAGTTTGTATTATATTATCCGAGCAAACATATGCATCCTGAGATCGTTCAAACTGCTGATGCGACATCCTAACCCATCAGGGGTACTGGCTCGGTCTATTGTACTTCATATGTTACCCTGTCATCTGTCTTTCATGTTTCTTCATTTCTGGTCAACTTACTTTCTGTTAGCTCTCTTATTGATCAATTGAATTATAATGTTCTTTTTTATCGTAATATGTGTTCTTTTCAGGAGAAAGCCATGTGATAGAGGCTTGGGGCTGGTATCATGCCCCAGTCCCAAATATATGTAGGACTAGGAATACGTAACACGCCAGCCGTATGTATACGAACTCCAATATATGGAAACCAAACACCCACGTACGCTGTACATGAATATCAAATCCACCAGTGGTAATATACTGTATATAAGTCACACGCAATCTATATCTCATCCACAGCACAAATTTATAAATAGAAAATAAATAACTGAATCTCAAAGATGAAGTATCAAGGTATGATAGTCGGATGGAAACAAATCCACTGCAAATCGATTATACTAAAAACTACTAAAAGAGAGAAGAGATCAACTCTAATATAAGATAAATGTCTATGAAAGAAATAACAACTAGAATATCCATCAATTGCGATGGATCAAAGATACTCTGAAGGTAAGACCTCCTTAGTCTGGAATGAAGCGTCAGGTCCGGGTCTGTACTCCAATGGATACTTCTGCCCGTCTATATCTGGAAAGGTACCAGGTCCTCAGAGGAACATAACAAGATACATAGAAGCATGCCAATAAAGTACTGAAAATTAACATCCAATGGGTCGCCTAACCATCTAAGTGAATGCACGTTGAGAACAATTTTTTTACAAGTGGACTATCTGGCCATAAATGGGATTGGCATGATTCTCTTGGAGATTCAGGGGCCTACAAAGCATGTCGTCTTTTGAACGCCAGAGGCCGACAGTAATATATAGGGGTCTTCACCGCCGCGTATCCCCGACGAAGCGTACGGGTTACAGAAAGGAAAGTGCAAAGGAGCCCAAATGCCTTACTTGTTGTTCTCCCCACCCCATGCTCTAAGCATGTCACATCCATGACATGCTGATACCTCTAAATAACTGCCAGGTCTACTAGCATACAAAGTTTCTATCGGCAGTTATCCCTATCCGTCGCACGACCTATACGTACCAGTGGCCAGCCAAATACGCAAGTCCATGTCCTACATGAGACTCATACTCGTGTAATAACAGTGTTATGGCCAATGAAATATAAGAATGTCTCATGATAATGGGGTTGTCTCATAAACTAGGTAACATGCATATATATAAATAAAAACATAATACGACGCCACTTTCGTTGCACCCAAGTTTCCTTGGACGTGCAGTTTATATAGCAGTTAAAATATATAAACTAAATAACAGAAATAAAATGCATGTATCATATGGAATATAAATTATAGTACAATGGCAAGGTATACTTGCCTGGCAAGCAATCTGTATAGTGTAAGCATCCAGATGTCAGGTACACAGGATCAGAAACTAAGGCCTCCGAATAAATGTCTCCGGATGTTGAAATAGACATCACCAATATTTCTAGAATCAGCGAGATAGCTAGAAAATACTACCCTTTCGTCCAATTTGGACACAGGGGCAAAATGATAGTTTAGGGTCAAAGCGGGGTCCACTTGTGGCCCACTTTGCACCAAAATGTGTGCCAGGGATAAAAGTCTCTAAATGGGACAAATTATAGGTCAAACAAATTCTAACGTTAATAAGGACTCAACGGTATGTCCAATTTTGGATTCCGGTGAGCCGAACACAAAAATGCCTAAAAAGTCAACCGTGGGACCCACAAATAGGTGGTTTGGTCAACTATCTCAAAATTGTGTGAAACTTGGGTCACAGGACCAGCATGATACCACGAATCCAATGGCGCAAGTTTTGTCGCATTCTGACGAGCGTACACTAAATGGTGTGGTATTTTACAAAAGTTATGATATGGGGACTTTTTACGGATACGGGTTGATTCCGACGTGCACACGCGCCCAAATTAGTTTTTGCGAAAGCCCACACGTCTGGATATACCATATGCCCCTTTCGGTGCAATTGGTACACGATGAGGCAGTCTCGTTTGGCGGGGCGCGCTCTGTATTACAAATTTTAAAGGTTTCGAACACAGTTTTTCATGATTTTTAACCCAGTTTAATTCTGCATATAACACCAAATAAATTCATCTAATTTACAGAAAATAATCTCGGTTACATGGTCTTCACATAGCAAAAATAATTTTTAAGTTTGGATCTCTGTGGTGGGAGATATGAGTCCTTAAACATGGGTCATCGCAACAATTTTTTGAAGTTAAAAGTTATGGTTTTTCTCCAACTTGGTCTCAATTTTTACCTAGGGTTTAACATTGTACGATGGAAACTAGTATACAGAGTTGGAAGAGGGATAGGTCATGAACATACCGGTGAAGACGAATCAGAATTCGATCGCGAGATGGAACGAGAATCAGCGCTATAAGTTGGGGTCATCGCAGTCGGATTTCTGTGCGGCGCTCGCGGTTGTGCGGACGCGATGCGGCGGACACGGTTCTCCGGCGGCGGCTGGGCTGCAGCGCGGTACTGGACTGGCGGTGGCTGTGCTGGTAAGGTGTCGGCGACGATTGATAGAGTAAGGGTTTAGGGTTAGGGTTTGTTCTATTGTAATTGTATATATAGGGAGAGAGGATGAGGGAATAGGGTTCGGTGTTGCAGACTCGCGCGGGTGGAAATTAGGCGGGTCTGTTAGGAGGCTGTGGTATAGGGTGTGGGCTTTAGGAATATATAGGGGGAAGGTTTAGGAATTATTAGACCTAGGGTTTTCTTTTTCTTCTATTTTCTTTTCTTTTTCAATTCTTTTCATTTTATTTCTTTTCTTTATACAATTACTTATATATATATATATATATATATATATATATATATATATATATATATATATAATTCTAGAAAAATTATATTAGTACATAAAATAATCTATCATCCTTCCATAAAATTCCTAAAATAAAATAAAATATTAATTAATTTTGCTCCATAAATTCAAATGAGTGAATTCCTAGTAATTAAGATTCAGTAAATTTCTACTTGTCCAATTAACTAAGAAATACTACAATTAAACTTAAATAATTAATTAAATAATTATTACGTTTAAAAAATTAGGGGTTTTACAGCTGGCATCAGGCGTGATGGCCTTTTGTACCTGGACAAGGAGGCTGCAATGCTTGCTACTACTATTAGTAGAGGGCCAGAGATAGAAGCAATGCTTCAACACTTCAGATTGGGATATTTATCTTTTGATAGTTTAAATAAGTTAGAACCTGAGATAATGCATAAAATAGACAAAAAAAGTTATTTTGTAATGCTTGTGAACTTGGGAAGCATACACGTTCTACTTATAAAATGGTTGGTCTTCAAAGTCTTGATCCATTTGCACTTGTTGATTCTGATATTTGGGGACCATGCCCTACTACTTCCATCAGTGGATTCAGATGGTTTATTACCTTCATTGATTTTTACTCACGTATGACCTGGATCTACATGACGAAGCTGAAATCTGAGGTGTACAAATATTTTCAAGACTTCTCGACGTATATGAACACCCAATTTGGAGTAAATATGAAGATTCTTCGAACAGATAATATGACTGAGTACAATAACAAGGAGTTTGCTAATGTCATCTCTAGTCAGGGAATTCTTCACCGAACCACTTGTCTAGACACTCCTTCTCAGAATGGAGTGGCTGAACGCAAGAACATGCATCTTCTAGAAGTGGCACGTTCTTTGATGCTGATAATAAATATACCAAAGTTCTTGTGGAGTGGGGCTATTATGACAGCAACTTATCTAATTAACAGGATGCTGTCAAGAGTATTAGGAATGAAGATACCATGTGAGATTCTCTTGGGCTCTAATATTTTTATTGTTCCACCCAGAGTGTGTGGCTGCACATATTTTATGTGAGATCACAGAATAATGGTGAGAAAGTTGGATCCACAAGAAGTTAAATATATTTTTGTGGGCTACTCATCAAGTCAGAAAGGATACAAGTGTTGGTGTCCCACTGAAAGAAGGTTGTTTGTCAATATAGACGTGACCTTCCGGGAGTTTGAACCATTTTATGGGGAGAAGACGGAGTTAAGTTCCTTGTTCGATGATGGCTCTACAAATGCTAGTAAAGAGGGGAAGAATAAGAGTGGCATCATGGTTGGTATAATTCCATGTCCTTTTGAGTCATCGAGGAGTGATGGTGTCTTAGTGGAAGCCGACAGTCAGGGGGTGCTGAGAGTATATAGGAAATATGAGCAATATGAGTAACAGAAGCAGCATGAGCAGCAACATCATGAGCTTCCTCCTTCTGTGCCTAGGCCAGTATCTATAAATGCTGATGTCCCAAGTCCCTCTTCTCCAGGACCTTCTTCATCTCTTTCATCTGAGTCACCTGGTAACAATTCCTCCTCTGATACTTCTAATACTTTTGTCTTACTTCGTAGAACTTCTAGAGTCAATACTGAAAAACCTCCAACTAAGTTTGGCAGTTGGGATACTGGCATTGCATATTATATTTTATATGTATCCACTCCACTTGCATATAAGTCCTTTATTGCATCATTAGATTCAGTGCTTGTACCTAACAACTGGTAGGTAGCTAAGTAATATCCTAAGTGGTTGAGTGCCATGCAGGAGGAACTTCAGGCCTTGAAGAAGAATGACACATGGAAGCTGGTACCACTGTCAGCTAGGAAGCGTGTTGTTGGATGTAAATGGCTTTATACTGTTAAGCAGACTCCAGAGGGAAAGATTGACAGGTACAAGGTCAGATTGGTTGCTAAGGATATAGCCAAACTTATGGTATCGACTATGACGGGACATTTGCTCCAATAGCAAAGATGAGCAGTGTGCGAGTGTTGGTGCCATGTACTGCCAACTTTAATTGGAAACTACATTGGCTAGATGTCAAGAACGTCTTTTTGTTTAGGGATGTAAACTCCCTCACCCAAAATAGGTATTTGTATATATTTTACATTATTATATTTATTATAGATGTTGAATTTATTTAGAGTATTATCTTAGTTAATTAGAAAATAATTTTTTTAGTATATTTACTTATATAAATATTTATTTAGAATTATTTTTAGGCTATTTTAGATTATTGGGATTTTTCCATAATTTTTAGTTAATTAAAAACTAGTAACACTAATTTTTGAGGACTTTAAAGAATTTATTTTATGTTCAAACTTAATTAAAAATATCCCAAAATTTTATTTTAGGTTCTAAATAATAAAATACATTTTCTAGAATTTTTTGGGAATTTTTTGATTATTTTTAGCATTTATTTTGAGTTAATTATAAAAAACTGAATTAAAAACTAATTTCTGAAAAGGAAAACCCAAAAAGTAATTATCTGTCCAGTCAGCAAACAGGGGGCCCACCTGTCAGCCTCCAGCAGTGAACAGTGCCGGGCTCGCCTGTCAGTGACCGCTGAGTGGGTGCGAGCCGAGTCGAGCCGACCTCGAGCCGAGCCGAGACCGAGTTCGACTCGGACTCAGCTGAGCTGAGCCGCATCGAACTGCGACCGTTCGATCTGGGCGGGGCTGCACGGATGGCTGCCACGTGGCACGCTGTGAGCCACGGCTACACTTTCTCTCTCCTATATATATATATATATATATATATATATATATATATATATATATACATATATATATATATATATATATATATAATAGTTTAGATATTAATTTCTAGGGTTTTTCTTCAGCCGATTTTTGGAGAATTGTCATCTAGGGTTCCTTCATCTTCCAGAAGCCATTGCACATAGCTCCAACTCCAAACGAGGCCTAGTTTTTTTTGTTAGAACGATAATGAGGTTAGCTTTCTGATTATATAAATTGTTTTTCTAAATTATTAGTATTAAATTCTGAAAAATTCGTAGAGTACAGCATGTCCAAAAATAGACGTATTTCGATGTTTTCGCAATTTCGGGAGAACCCGGAATCAGAATCATGAACCGTTAAAAGTTTCGGAAAGCTAATGTCGAGATCATCGACATATATTTTTCCCAGAATTTAATTCGAAGTATTTATATACTGTTAATTCTGTAGAACTTCTAGGTTAGAATTTAACCATCGGTGCACAATACAAAATTTGTATGTGCCATAATTCTCAAACGAATTTGAATTCGGATGAGCCGTAAATTCCAGCATATTTTTGACGCTGAAATCTACAGGAAATCATGCATAAAAATTGAGTTTGTGTCGGTTGACTTTTTGGTCAACAGATTGCCTCGATTTGCGTGTCATGAGTCTCGAGTTGATAAAATTCAGTTTCTTTGGACAAAATTTAGGAATTAACATAAAAATCAGAATAAAAAGATTAAAATAGGATTTTAGAGTAATTCTTCCAGAATTAAATAAATTAAAATAAATTATCTTTTGACGTGATAAATTTGTAATACATAGGCTATTTGGACTGTGACTTGGACTCTGATTCATACCAGCAGCAGGACCCCAGGCAAGATACCTTGCCAAATTATTTATAGTACTTTGCATGCTATTTATATTTCTTTTTACTTATTTCATTTCTGTATAGTTTTTGCATGTGTAGTTTTTCTCCAGTCATTACTATGTATTAGATATGTTGACACACACATGGCACCTAGTATCATGGGAGGACAATCATTAGGCGTATGGGCTTTTAACCACTCTGGTAAACCGTAGTATATAGTTCGCACTACGAGCGTGTGTCGCGCTGGTCGCTACCCTAGAGGTATGTCGATTTCTGTAGAGTCGTGCTGGTCGCTACCCCAGAGGTATATCAATTTCTGATATTCTAGACGGGTGTGTGAGTTATGAGGCTTAGATCGAGTAGACTACCCTTGTCCATACGTCAAAAAGTTGTCCTCATTTGCATTCATATAGATTGTCTTGTACAGCGTACTTATTTATTTTTAAATTATATGCATGTTTACTGTATTCAAGTTGGCTCGTATTTTCTGTATCTTGTTACGTACCTCTGAGGGCCTGGTCCGCTGCCAGGTGTATCTGTTCTTGAGTATTTACAGGAGCGCAGATTTGGACGGTTGTATATGCTTAGTGGATGTCTTCTCTTCGAGCCGTGATCGATAGCTGATATACTTATATTGGGTTTGATTGTGTTGTACTTATATTGTATTTACCTTTCCTATTCGAGTTGGTAGTGGATTTGTTTCCATCCAACTATCATCCTAGATACTTCTTATTGAGATCTAGTTTCATCGATACTGTTTATTTATTTCTATATGATTTTGGTGGATGAGATTTAGATTTTACCCTGTGACTTGTATTACAGTTATACCACTTATGGATTTGATATTCATATTACAGCGTACGTGTGGATTTGGTTTCCATATATTGGAGTTGCCATATCCATGCGGCTGGCATGCTTACGTGTCCTAGTCCTACGTATTTTTGGGACTGGGGCGTGACATATTTTTGTGGTGGCCCATGCAGGTCGAGAGTATATTGTCTCAGTTACGTTACTGTACCAAGCAAGCCTGCACCTAGGAATAGAGTATAGGATCTCATCCATATTTGACTATGACTCATCCTTCCTTCCAATCTGTTCTATTTGAATAGCCACATCCTGCTCGATTCATATACTTCCCTAATAGTTCTTTAAGTATAGCCTTCTCCTATAATATAGAAGTTCCTGTTGTTAGATGATAATTAGAGTAGCACACCTATTAAGATTACAACGAGAATATAGACACACCACTAAGTTTAGAATATCTAGTGAACCCTAGAATTCCTTATCTTTAGATTGGTATACCATTACCCCTTGATGTATTAAGAAGACTTAAGAGTAGTATAGACACTACTAGAGTTAGTTAGAAGTTTTACCATAATATTTGACACCTAGTATCACATAGTCTTTTGACCTATTAATGGAGTATGATTGAACAACATTAATTGCATTCTAGCAAAAGACGATAATGTTTATTCAGACGATAGAATTTAGAGGTCCTTGCCCCTATTTGGTCGGCTAGCGACTTAGACAAGGAGGTTGTATGATAACTGTAGGGATTGTAGAGTCTTTTATTATTGTTGTTTAGTTGTTTTTGTTTTTGTGAACTTGAATTAAATTGTACCTCCTTTCATTATCATCTAGCGTACTTATATTTGCTGTACTACCTTGACTTATGATGCTATTATAGCCTAGTTTTTGCAAGCTTATTCTTTATCGAGCTTGTTCATGATATGTATTATTGGGGAGGCCCACAATAATACAATTCAGAATCAGTGTATTACGGTCTGATCAACCATAGTGCGCTTGATTCGCCCTTCGCAATAATACTTTACGTGGATTGAGATATATAGTTGACTAGTATACACCTGTACTTGCCCTCTAGATATGTCTAAGCATATTGTATCCGTTACATAACTGTACCGATGCAAGTATGTGGATAGGCATTACCAAAATAGGACTTCAATCCACAACTGCTTTGACAATTCCTATTTGAATTCTTTAAACGCCTTGATCCCGATACTTCTATTCTATTACCTCGCCCTTGAACTCTTTATTATTGATCTCCGTCTTTCCTTATTTCGGAAAGATGAAACCTCGTGCTTGGTATAAGTTTAATACACAGAGAGTACTAGATATACCCCGTAGGCTGATCACATACTTGAGAATTATTCTTTTGTAATTAAGGACATATCACATATGATATAATCGGCGTTGAAGTTTTGAGGATTGAATGGCATGAGTAAATAAATTAAGGAATATTTTTCTTAAAGTATATAGCCTTCTGTGATAGATGGATAAATTCTAAGTTGGGTAGCAGTGCATTGTCAACTTGAGAGGAATTTCTTTTAGATTGTGATCAAGTAAGATTAGATTGGGAGATTCAAGTCATTTTAATTTTGAGAAATTTTAAAAGAAGGATTAAGATAATGAGGATTTAACGAATTTTAAAATCTTGATATTGTGGACCAAATATTTATACTTTGAGCACATGATTTAAATTTTGAATATTGAAGGATGAATCATCGATTTAAATTTTGAGGATAAATATAGAATTTTAGACTTGAACAATTGGTTAATTAGATTTAAATTTTACAATTTGATGATTTGAATTAAAAGTTCAATTTTGATTGTTGGGTCACCTATTTGAAATATTGAGGATATAAATTGAGTTTAAATATTTGAATAGTACAAAATTCTTAAGTTAAGAATAGGAATAAGATTTGATTAGAATTGTTTATTGTTCAAAGTCTAGAGGAGATTATGATAGTTGGAAATTATGATATAAATTTTGATGTGGGATGTCATATAGACTTGAGTTAGATTTGGATGTTGATTATTTAAAAATCAAGAAGAGATTACGACAGGTTGAATTTTGATTTAAATAGTGGTTATCTTAATTTTGAAGTGATCGCGATAGATTTGAATAGATTTTGTTATTTAAATTTTTGGAAGAGATTGCGATTGACGTACCTTATGTACGAATGTGAAGGATTTAACAAATTATGCCTTATTTTAATTTCGAAGACAAAATTGTTTTAAGTTGGGTAGATTGTAAACTCCCTCACCCAAAATAGGTATTTGTGTATATTTTATATTATTATATTTATTATAGATGTTGAATTTATTTAGAGTATTATCTTAGTTAATTAGAAAATAATTTTTTAGTATATTTACTTATATAAATATTTATTTAGAATTATTTTTAGGCTATTTTAGATTATTGGGATTTTTCCATAATTTTTAGTTAAATAAAAACTAGTAACACTAATTTTTGAGGACTTTAAAGAATTTATTTTATGTTCAAACTTAAATTAAAATATCCCAAAATTTTATTTTATGTTCTAAATAATAAAATATATTTTCTAGAATTTTTTGGGAATTTTTCGATTATTTTTAGCATTTATTTCGAGTTAATTATGAAAAACTGAATTAAAAACTAATTTCTGAAAAAGAAAACCCAAAAAGTAATTAATTCTGCCCAGTCAGCAAACAGGACCCACCTGTCAGCCTCCAGCAGTGAACAGTGTCGGGCCCGCCTGTCAGTGACCGCTGAGTGGGTGCGAGCCGATCCGAGCAGACCTCGAACCGAGCCGAGACCGAGTTCGACTCGGACTCAGCTGAGCCGAGCCGCATCGAACTGCGACCGTTCGATCTGGGCGGGGCTGCACGGATGGCTGCCACGTGGCACGCTGTGAGCCGCGGCTGCACTTTCTCTCTCCTATATATATATATATATATATATATATATATATATATATATATATAATAGTTTAGATATTAATTTCTAGGGTTTTTCTTCAGCCGATTTTTGGAGAATTGTCATCTAGGGTTCCTTCATTTTCCAGAAGCCATTACACATAGCTCTGAACTCCAAACGAGGCCTAGTTTTTTTGTTAGAACGATAATGAGGTTAGCTTTCTGATTATATAAATTGTTTTTCTAAATTATTAGTATTAAATTCTGGAAAATTCGTAGAGCACAGTATGTCCAAAAATAGACGTATTTCGATGTTTTCGCAATTTCGGGAGAACCCAGAATCAGAATCACGAACCGTTTAAAGTTTCGGAAAGCTAATGTCAAGATCATCGACATATATTTTTCCCAGAATTTAATACGAAGTATTTATATACTGTTAATTCTGTAGAACTTCTAGGTTAGAATTTAACCATCGGTGCACAATACAAAATTTGTATGTGCCATAATTCCCAAACGAATTTGAATTCGAACGAGCCATAAATTCCAACATGTTTTTGACGCTGAAAATTGAGTTTGTGTCGGTTGACTTTTCGGTCAACAGATCGCCTCGATTTGCGTGCCATGAGTCTCGAGTTGATAAAATTCAGTTTCTTTGGACAAAATTTAGGAATTAACATAAAAATCAGAATAATAAGATTAAAATAGGATTTTAGAGTAATCATTCCAGAATTAAATAAATTAAAATAAATTATCTTTTGACCTGATAAATTTGTAATACATAGGCTATTTGGACTGTGACTTGGACTCTGATTCATACCAGCAGCAGGACCCCAAGCAAGATACCTTGCCAAATTATTTACAGTACTTTGCATGCTATTTATATTTCTTTTTATTTATTTCATTTCTGTATAGTTCTTGCATGTGTAGTTTTTCTCCAGTCATTACTATGTATTAGATATGTTGACACACACATGGCACCTAGTATCATGGAAGGACAATCATTAGGCGTATGGGCTTTTAACCACTCTGGTAAACCGTAGTATATAGTTCGCACTACGGGCGTGTGTCGCGCTGGTCGCTACCCCAGAGGTATGTCGATTTCTGTAGAGTTGCGCTGGTCGCTACCCCAGAGGTATGTCGATTTCTGATGTTCTAGACGTGTGTGTGAGTTGTGAGGCTTAGATCGAGTAGACTACCCTTGCCCATACATCAAAAAGTTGTCCTCATTTGCATTCATATAGATTGTCTTGTACAGCGTACTTATTTATTTTCAAATTATATGCATGTTTACTGTATTCAAGTTGGCTCGTATTTTCTGTATCTTGTTACGTCCCTCTGAGGACCTGGTCCGCTGCCAGGTGTATCTGTTCTTGAGTATTTGCAGGAGCACAGATTTGGATGGTTGTATATACTTAGTGGATGTCTTCTCTTCGAGCCGTGATCGATAGCTGGTATACTTATATTGGGTTTGATTGTGTTGTACTTATATTGTATTTACCTTTCCTATTCGAGTTGGTAGTGAATTTGTTTCCATCCAACTATCATCCTAGATACTTCTTATTGAGATCTAGTTTCATCGATACTGTTTAGTTATTTCTATATGATTTTGGTGGATGAGATTTAGATTTAACCCTGTGACTTGTATTACAGTTATACCACTTGTGGATTTGATATTCATATTACAGCGTACGTGTGGATTTGGTTTTCATATATTGGAGTTGCCATATCCATGCGGCTGGCATGCTTACGTGTCCTAGTCCTACGTATTTTTGGGACTGGGGCGTGACAAGGGATCTCTAGGAGGAGGGGTATATGGAGGTTCCACCAGGCGTTGCTAATTCGCAAGCAACGAGGAAGGAGCATGGTTTGGTAGATTCAGGCTTGCAGTCTGTGGTATGGTGTTTAGGCAGTGCAATAGAGATCATACTGTGTTTTACAGGCACTCCAAGACTCGTATCATCGTTCTTGCAGTCTATGTTGATGATATTGTAATTATTAGAAACGATACTGAGGAGATCCTACGGCTGAAGAAAAGACTTGGAGAGGAATTTGAAGTTAAGGATCTGGGGCAGTTGAAGTACTTCCTCGGAATTGAAATTGCAAAGTCACGAAAGGGTATAGTGCTTTCTCAGCGAAAGTATGCTCTGGACCTTCTTTTAGAGACAGGAATGCTCGGTTACAGGGTTGCTTCGACTCCTAATATCGAGCATTATCACAAGTTGTGTGCTGAGGGTGGTGATCTGGTGAGTAAGGAGCAATACCAAAGATTAGTTGGTTGGCTTATATATCTACGACATACGAGACCTGATATTACTTATGTCGTGAGTGTGATGAGTAGATATATGCATGATCCCAAATAGCAGTATATGGAGGCAGTTTCTTGAATTCTCAGGCAATTCACAGAATTCTTAGGTATATTAAAGAAAGTCTAGGAAAGGGGTTATCGTTCAGAAGTTCTGGACATCTAAGAGTTGATGGCTGCTGTAATGCCGATTGGGCGGGTTGTATGGACGATCGCAAGTCAACTACAGGTTACTATATTTTTTTTGGAGGTAATCTTGTATCTTGGCGCAGTAAGAAGCAAGATGTAGTGGTTAGGTCTATAGTTGAGGCCGAGTACAGGGCTATGGTAGTTAGCCTGTGTGAGATGATGTGGGTGAAGAGCTTGTTGGCTGAGATGCATTTATTTAGAGGAGACTCCCTGCAACTTTGGTGTGACACCAAATCGGCAATTGATATTGCAAACAATCTAATACAACATGATCGCACAAAACATGTGGAGATTGATCGATTCTTCATCAAGGAGCAACTGAATAGAAAAGTTTGACTTTGAGCTACGTGAAATCAGCAGAGCAGTTAGCTGATTGTTTAACTAAAGGTGTGGGTTCTAGTGAGTTTGACATCTTTTGTAACAAGATGGGGATGATTGATATCTATCGTCCATCTTGAGGGAGAGTGTTGAGTTATGAGAACTTATTTAGTCCCACATTGGATAGAAAGTAAGGAGGAGGCTAGACTCCTCTTATATATATATGTACCTCCTCTTTGAGAAATAAATCAATTAAGTTTTTCTATAGTTACTAATAAAAAATGCTAGTTACTTGTGTTAGTGATGGAGTACCGAATCTATACCAAATTGCTATTGTTCATCACTGCTAATTGATAAAATATATTCTAAGCATGCTTGCTTGGAAAGAAAGCTTATATTGGTGATTTGAATATGAATATATATTAACTGTCACGCCCCGATCCCGAAAGGGTCTTTCGTCCTCGCCGGATCCTTTACGGAACCGATTCGTCCCCGCTAGGGGCGTGATGCCGTGTGAACCTGGGGTTGCGCTCGCACAAGGCAAGAACTTGCAGTTTTAGGAACCCATTTTTGAAACACAAATTTTAAAACACATTCACAGAGATTTGAACACAAATGCGGAAGAAACATGCTTTTTTATTGAATATTCAGAGTAATTTACATAGAGTTTACATTGATGCGCCTTCTCGGCTATTGAATTACATTACAAAAGATAACTCAAAATGCAGGGCGCGCTCCGTCAGATAGTCCACGTCGTTTGCATATTACGCCCTTGTATAAATTGAAGTCTCTGCCTCCAAAATGAACTAACTTCAGCTATACTTCAAAATAGAGGTGCTCCTAACGCCTCCTCGCTAACGCACTAGCGTTGCACCGTCTGATTGCCTGAAATAGTTGCCCACAATGTGGGTTAGTACTCAACTTATACTGGTGAGCGGGATGAATCCCACTCGACTAAATCGACACTAGCTTGTTAGGGGCGAGCATGCATTAAGATAGCTTCTATAAGGAAGCAAATAAAATCAATTCATATCAGTTGCATATTTTGATAGGAATAAATATATAGCATTGAATCCAACCAGTGCACCGACTGCTTACTCAATCGATGCATGCCTTCCCTAAAACGAAACACAAGTATACTTACCATCTGCACAAGACAATAAGTTAGCATGCGTTCTATTCTATGCGGTCATTGGTGTGATCGACACCTTAAGGACATATTTCAAGCTTAGCGGCGCGCCCTATCAGCCCGGGTGGCAAGCCCTGCTGGAGGTCCCTCTATGCTCGTGACGAGCACGAATCAAATATTTCCCTCCGGATCGATACGGTTCCAGTGCCCCAGAAAGTTGTTTCGAGGAAATGCCAAACCCTATGCACAAGTTGTCCCAGACCATGCAAATGCATGAAATAATTCATATTATATACAATGCATCAAAATAAACAGAAGAAGTAAGCAGCAACATATATATATCTCATGCAATAGTTCATATTTTCTCGAGCGGTGTTCCGATTCAGTTATCCCATAAGTTCAACTCTATCCGAGGCACCAGGCCGCCACCAACAACCAACTCTTCCTTATAAACAAGCTCAAATTATAAGGTGTGTAAGCATATGATAAATTAGTCTACAAAATCCTATGTTCCTTTCTTAGTGGCTGGCATGCCTGTGGCTAAGGATTTCCAAGGCGTCCAACCGGGCATCATCGAGTGAACGATTGAAACTTAGAGATGTTGGCATGAAGAAGTAGGAAAGAAGGGACCAAATCACTCACTGGTTAAGGGAAAGAGGTTGAAACTAGGAATCTCGCTAGCGATGATCAAACGTCAGTTATGCGGACCTGAAACAGCACAAGCACCGAGTTAGAAATCTTGCCTATCCTTCCTTGCCGAACTCCCCAGAACCTCAAGTTCCAAACAATAAAACCAGCAGCAAAAACCAAGCAAATCGAAAGTAACAACAAATCCAAAACCTCAAAACGGCAATCAAGAAAACCAAGCAACCAAAATACGGAAACTATTGGACTCGTTTCAATAGAGGCCTTTCCATGAGTTGGAAAGGATCATCGCATTTTGTCCGTGGCAAAAAGATACCAAAATCTAAGTTATGACTCAGACGGACTAGCCACACGCCCAATTACATAGTGCTCATCCCAGTCGGATCAGGATTTGAGGCACTACATAATATACCACTAAGAAAAAGTTTTGACCCAAAACTTAAGAACAAGGCCTACCTCCGACTCAATGAACAACGAAGGATACTTCTCCTTCATCTCCGATTCGACTTCCCAGGTTGATTCTCCAACTGTATGGTTCCGCCACAGCACGCGAACCAAGGACATCGTACGGTTGCGAAGTACTTTTTTCTTACGATCCAGAATCTGCACCAGCTCCTCCGAGTATGACAAATCTATGCACAATTCTAGCTGTTCGAAGCTAACTACATGACTCGAGTCATGCACATACTTCCGGAGTTGAGAAACGTGGAATACGTCGTGCACTCCAGCCAAGGTGGGAGGTAGTGCAATTTGGTATGTCACAGTTGCCACCCGTTCTAGTATTTTGAAGGGGCCGACAAACCTGGGACTCAGCTTGCCCTTCACGCCGAAACGCATCACTCCACGCATCGGCATCACTTTCAAGAAGACATGATCCCCGACCATGAACTCCAAGGGCCTACGATGAGTATCGGCATAGCTTTTCTGTTGGCTCTGCTCAGTGCGGAGTCTTTCCCGAATCAAGCGAACTTTCTCGACTGCCTGCTCCACCAGCTCTGGCCCGAGTACCTGCCGCTCGCCGACTTCGTCCCAACAGATTGGAGATCGACACTTGCGCCCATAGAGTGCTTCGTACGGGGCCATCTGGATGCTCGATTGGTAGCTGCTGTTGTACGCAAACTTCGCCAACGAAAGGTGCGTGTCCCAACTAGTCTTTAAATCGATCGCACACAGCCGTAATATATCTTCAAGTATCTGATTTGTCCTCTCTGTTTGGCCATAAGTTTGGGGGTGGTATACAGTACTGAACTGTAGCTTGGTTCCCAAAGCAGACTGTAGGCTAGTCTAGAAATGAGATAAGAAATGTCCGTCACGGTCAGAGATGATAGAAGCGAGCACTCCGTGTAATCGAACAATCTCATCTATATAAATCTGTGCTAACCGATCGACGCTCTACGCAACTTTTATAGGCAGAAAGTGGGCTAATTTGGTCAAACGATCAACTATGACCCAAATCGCATCATGCCCCCGTGGCGTCTTCGGAAATCCCATAATGAAATCCATAGTGATGTTGTCCAATTTGCACTCGGGAATAGCGAGGTTTTGCATCTTCCCGCCGGGCCTCTGATGTTCATCTTTCACCTGTTGGTAGGCCATGCACTGTGACACAAAGGTCACCACATTCCGCTTCATACCTTGCCACCAGAAGGTACCGCGTAAGTCCTTGTACATCTTAGTGCTTCCCGGATGCAAAGAATACTTCGCGTAATGCGCTTCCGCCATAATTTCCCTTCGGAGTTTAGGGTCGCTCGGGACGCATAGCCTTCCTTTCATCTGTAAGGCCCCATCTTCGCCTGCCACAAAGTCAGACGTCTTCCCTACCGAGATCAATCCATGTACTTTCGCTAGGAACTGATCGCCCTCCTGAGCTGACTTGATTCTATACCGTAAACTCGGTTCAAGATGGAGTGGTGCCAGCTGCACGCCTTGATGTCGAACTCGAGCTCGATGCCCATCGCCTCAAGATCTCGAAGTAAACAGTTGTTTATAGATAACGAGCCCACGTGATTTCGACTCAGAGCATAAGCAACGATGTTTCCCTTGCCCGGAGTATACGCGATCGTTAGATCATAGTCCTTAATAAGTTCTAGCCAACGCCGCTGCCGGAGGTTCAATTCCCGTTGGGTGAAAAGATACTTGAGGCTCTTGTGATCTGTGAAGATTTTGCAAGCAACACCATAAAGATAATGCCTCCACAACTTCAATGCAAATACAATCGCCGCCAATTCCAAATCGTGTGTCGGGTAGTTTTTCTCGTGCGGCTTCAGTTGCCTGGAGGCGTACGATATTACCTTATCCCATTGCATGAGTACACATCCCAATCCGAGTCCTGAAGCGTCACAGTATATCTGAAACTCTTCTACCCCATCTGGGAGTGCGAGAATCGGAGCTGAAACAAGATGCCACTTCAGTTCACTAAAGCTGGCTTCGCATTCATCACTCCAGTTGTATACAATCCCTTTCTGAGTAAGGCGAGTCAAAGGAGAGACCAGTTTAGAGAAATCCTTCACGAACCTACGGTAGTATCCTGCTAGGCCGAGAAAGCTTCGAATTTCGCTGGCTGACGTAGGTTGTTTCCAGTCCACCACCGCCTCTATTTTCTTCGGGTCTACGACGATGCCTTCTGCCGAGACGACATGTCCAAGGAACGCCACGCTGTTCAACCAGAACTCGCACTTGCTGAGCTTAGCGAACAACTTATGTTCTCGTAATGTCTGCAACACGATCTTCAGGTGTTCCTTGTGTTCCGCCTCATTCTTGGAATATATCAGAATGTCGTCGATGAATACGACGACAAACTTGTCTACGTATTGCCGAAACACGCGGCTCATCAAATCAATGAAAGCTGCAGGGGCATTCGTTAAGCCGAACGACATCACGAGAAACTCATAGTGTCCGTAACGGGTTCTGAACGCAGATTTTTGAATATCTTCTGGTCTAATTTTCAACTGGTGATACCCTGACCTGAGATCAACTTTAGAGAAAACTGTTGCACCTTGTAGTTGATCAAATAAGTCATCTATCCTTGGCAAAGGGTACTGATTCCGAACGGTCGCCTTATTTAATTCTCGGTAGTCAATACACAGCTGCATGGATCCATCTTTCTTTTTCACAAACAGTACTGGAGCACCCACGGAGAAACGCTTGGACATATGTATCCTCGGTCCAACAGATCTTGTAACTGAACCTTAAGTTCTTTCAGCTCTGCTGGGGCCATACGATAAGGTGCCTTCGATATCGGTCGCGCATCCAGAAATGTGTTGATGCTGAATTCGATCTCACGATCAGGAGGCATTCCAAGCAGCTCGTCCGGGAACACGTCGAGGAAATCTGCTATAACATCAGCCTGAGCTGCATTTGCACTTTCCTGTCGGGTGTCTCGAACTGAAGCTAAGTACCCTTCATAACCCGAATGCAGCATACGCCTAGCCGAAATTGCTGATATCACCATTGCCGTCTTTGGTGCAGCGCTGCACGAATAGTAGAAGTCTGCCTCGCCGGGTAGACGGAATACGACTCGCTTCTCCGCGCACTCGATTGTTGCATGGCAAGCACCCAACCAGTCCATCCTGAGAATAATATCGTAATCCTTAATGTCTAGTACAATAACATCTAAGGAAAGCTTCCTCCCTCCGATGCAAATATAACCATCCCTACAGATTGCACGGGCGGGCATGTCGACTCCCGAAGGTGTGCTTTCGCAAAGATTCATAGTTAAGGGAGTAAAAGCTAATTTATGCTCAACAGTAAAATCAGCAGATATAAAACTATGCGTAGCACCTGAATCAAATAAGACTCTAGCGGGCAATTCTCTGTAAAGTAATGTACCTGTCACGACCGTTTCAGAGACAGATGTCTCATCCCGAGTCAAGGCATAGACTCGGCCTTGAGCACCCTGATATTGCGGGTTTACTGGCACAGCATTGGCATCACTTGCTGGAGGCCCTTTATTCTGATTTCCGTTGTTCTGATTCGGCTTACCCTCTCGACAGTTAAATTCTTTATGGCCTAGACGACCACATTTAAATTATCCAGTAACCCGACATTCGTTTATTCGATGCCCTACTTTGTCGCACCTGGTACAGTTCGGTGCCTGAGTCTGACCCCTGTTATCCGACGTGTGATGACGCTTATGTGCTCCAGACCCTCTCATTTCCTGAGGTCGTTTGTTGTTATTGGTACGGGGGTTTGCACTTCGGCCATTGGGGGACAACGCCCAAAGATCCGCTCGCCGCCCAGGGCTGCTTTGTAGCATTCCCTGTAGGTTTGATATTTCTGATTGATGACGTCCCTACGCAACTCATCATTCAAACCTTTTTGAAAGCGATAGCACCATGCCTACTGGTTAGGCAGGAAGTGCCCCGCAAACTTGGCCAGCTTAGCGAACACAGAATCATAATCGTCCACAGACAAACTTCCTTGGACCAGATTGTTGAAGTCGTCTTCCTTTTGTTGACGCACGGCCCTGGGAATGTATTGTTCAATGAAGGCTGATTTGAATATTTCCCAAGTTATTTTGCAGTTGGGATTGGCATCGTAAATTCCTTGCTTAATTCGTCGCCTCCCACCAATCATGCGCATGCAGTTCCAGCTGAACCAATGCACAGGCAACTCGCTTGGATCCCCGGATGCCAACCAGGTTGAAGAGTCCCTCCAGATTAGCAATCCATCCCAACACCACGTCCGGTTCCGCTCGTCCGGTGAACGTAGGTGGATGCATTTTTGTAAACTCTGCTGCTCGGCAGGTGTTTCTCTTCTGACTCATCTTCTACCGCCACGGCCGGCGGTGGGGAAGGAGTCTGTCACACCCAAGTCCCAAAATGCCGAGGGACTGGAGATGCGTGGCAATGGCCAGCAGCATGCACCGATGGATAACCCAATTTAATGGAACCATCAGGGCGTACTTAAGCTGTACAGAAGGTCTACTATAATAAATCATACTAATCTCATCTATAAAGATAAAGAAATAAACTGTATAATGAAATGGAAATAAGTAGCAACAACAAGTCAGTCGGAGAAACAATCCGACTTATGTCTGAATACACTGGCTCAATAGGCCAGGAACAAAAGAAATAAACATGAAATAAATACTGAGTACTGGAACAGGCACTCAGAAGAAGTCTTCGGCAGTCACCTCATCTTCAGGGTTTGGTTCTGCTCCAGTAATAGCTTCAGCTCCGGTCCCGTATACCTCAGGATACTGCTCCTCAGCTAAACCTGGGGATATAATCCATTCCAGGTCCTCAGGGGACATAGCAAGGTACAGAAAATACAAGCCAAATAAATAAGCAGTGCAAAAATAAGTAATTAAAACAGCAGGGTAAACTATGTAACCAACTATGTGATATACAAATGAGAGCAACACTAGTACTCAGGCTGAGACCGCTACAAGCTCTATGTCGGGGAGCCGGTAGCAGTAATAACACGTAAAGGGTCTAGCTCTGCTGGAGAGTCTACAACCTCAAAATAATAGTAGATATATATATAGAATAGCCTGTAGCCTGTGTGTCTCTCCCCACCCAATGTAATCACGCAAGCCATGACCATAACATCTCATGTCCATGTCAGCGGGATTATAACTAATACAACAAGTCATAATGTCTACAAATAAAATATCTCTGTCCAGTCCTGTATCATATACAGAATCACCACGAATATCTCAGGAAGATTATGTCCTTGATAGTGTCAAGTGTCCTGGGTTGTAGGGTACTTGATAGGTCAAGTACAAGAATAAAGGGTATCGTGAATCCATCTCTAAATGACGAACCCAACACCGCGTACGGTGTTGGCACCCGACTATGATCGGACACTAGGTACGTTATACGTTTCCTAGGTTAAGTAGTTTAAACAAGATTATATGAATTTACACAAGACATCCAGCAAAGTGTTATCACTAAAAATAAGAAGATAAAGACTGCAAGTTAGGCAAGGTGCACTTGCCTGATGTTTGGATTCCACTAAGGTCCTGGTTTCGGAAATTTCCATAGATGTCTCCGAAAGCTGAAATAAATAGTACCATCATGCTCAGAAGGTATAAAATAGCTAGAAACGTCTGTCCTTGGGTCCAATTTGGAGACAAGGGCAAAAACGACAATTTCGGGCCAGAACGGGGTCTACCGGTGGGCCTGCTTTGCACCGAAAAATGTGTCAGGGTCAACGGTCTCCAAATTTACCAAACTTAGTGTCAACAGGTCAGGAACGCTGATACGAACCCAACGGAACTTTCATATATGAATTCCGATGAGCCGATCACAAAATTGTCCGTCGAGCGGGGCTTGTGGGGCCCACGACACGCGATTTCGTCAACGTTCTCAGAATTGAACCAAACTTGACCCACAGGACCAGTGTATCGCTACGAGTCTGATGGCCCAAGTTTTGTCTCGATCCAACGTGTGTGCACGAAGTTAGGGTGAATTGCAGAAAGGGCGAATACGGGGCGATGTCCGCGGATACGCGTTGATTCCGGTGTGCACGCACACCCGAATCAGCTTCCGAGAAATCCCACACGTCCGTATTGACGGCGCGCACGCATCTGTGAAGACCGCACACGACCAAGTCGTCCCGTTTGACGGGGCGTACTCAGTTCCGGGGGGGAAACAGGGTCTGGTTTTTCCTGTTTTTGGATCGCGGTGTGCGATCACCACAGGACGCGATGCCCCGAGCGGTTTGTCCGGGCACCGAGAGGGTCATCCAGGCTTCGCGTAGCAATTCACAGAATCGAAATCGGAGATACAGGGTGCAAGATACGAGTACCTGAACGAGGCCCTTCGAAATAGGGGTTTCCTGTGTCCGACACGTATCCCGTGTCCTGTACGCTGTGTCCACGCCGTGCCCGTGTCTGGCTGTGCCTGTGTCCGGCCTAGGGTGCTGCTCGAGGACACGACGGAGGCTGCCAGTGACCGAGCTGGCCGGCGGTGGGTCGTCGGATCACCGGCGGAGGCGCTGGAGTCGGGGGAGGGGACGCTGGATGGCGGGGAGGTCGGCGTTGGGTCGGAGGAGAAGAGGGAAGGAGGGAGGAGGAGGAGGTGCTGGAGAGTGGTGGATGGCGGGCTCCGGTCGGCGAGGAGGAGGTCGGCGGCTAAGGCAGAGGGGTCTGGGCTCCGGGCGGAGGTCACCGGCGGAGGGACGGAGTCGGGCGGAGATAGGGTTTAGGGGAGTTGAAGTGAGGCGGAGGAAATAGAGTGGGGGGTTTTTATAGGGTGGCGCGGGGTCGTTCGTGGCGGAGGAGGCGGGCTGAGGGGAGGACGTGGCCTCCCCCGACGGAGGCTGCGCGGTTTCCGTCGGTGGCGCGGGAGAACCGGTCGCACAGCGGTCGTGGGGGCAGGGAAAGGGTGACGGGTCGGGTCGGGCGGCAGGCTCCGGGTTGGCGGACCCGCCCGACCCGCTAGGTTCGACTGGGGGCTGGGCTGAGTCACTGGGCTCGGCCCACTGGGCCGGGCCGGGCCCAAACAAAAAAAATAATAATAATAAAGATAATAATAATAATTACAGTAATTAATTAATTAATTAGTAAAAATAGTTTTTAGGCTTTTAAAAATAGGTCTGAGGCCCAATAAAATCCCAGAAAATTACCCTAAGTCCGGTTTTCTATTTTACACCACAAAATCATATTTTCATTACATTTTAATATTAGTTATTAGCAATTAAAAATCCTACAATCACCACAGCACATATTGTAAATTCCTGAAAATTGCAGAAAAATTCCCAAAATTAATTTTTTAAAAATCTAAAAATTTTAGGGTGTTTACAATCTACCCCCCTTAAGAGGATTGCGTCCTCGCAATCGAAGGGTAAACTATAAAGGCATGATTCTACAGAATTAAAGAATGCTTAGGTTCTACCTGATTCTGCGAATAAATGTGGATAACGCTGGCGCATAACATACTCTCGTTCCCAGGTCGATTCGCCAGGAGAGTGCTGTTTCCAAGCTACTCGAACCAGTCTGATTGTCTGCCCTCGTAGTGTTTTCTCACTGGTGTCGAGTATACCCACTGGCTGCTCTTCGTATCTCAGGCTAGGTCCCACCGCAATCTCAGAATGATCAACTATATGACTTGGGTCCGTCACGTATCGCCTCAGTTGTGAGACGTGGAATATATCATGCACTCCCTCTAAGGATTGAGGTAATGCAAGACGGTAAGCCACCTCACCAATGCGCTCCAAGATATCGAATGGCCCAATGTACCTTGGGCTTAACTTGCCTTTATTGCCAAATCTGATAGTACCTCTAGTGGGCGAGATCCTCAAAAATACATGCTCTCCTTCCTTGAACTCCAGGGGTCGTCTGTGTGCATCTGCCCAATGCTTCTGTCTATCCTGGGCTGCACGGAGATGGTTCTGAATCTGTTTTACTTTCTCCACTGTCTCTGTTACCAACTCTGGACCTAGTAATTGACGTTCGCCAACGTCGCTCCAGCATATTGGCGATCTGCACTTCCTTCTGTACAACGCCTTGAAAGGTGCCATCTGAATGCTTGCCTGATAGCTGTTGTTGTAGGAGAACTCCACTAAGTGCAGATGATCTTCCCAAGATCCTTCGAAGTCCAGTATACATGATCGCAGCATATCTTCCAAGATCTAAATTGTGCGCTCTGATTGGCCATCTGTCTGAGGATGATAGGCAGTACTGAATTTGAGCCTGGTGCCAAGACTCTCTTGCATGCTTCGCCAGAAGTGAGATGTAAATCTCGAGTCTCGATCTGATACAATACTAACCGGCACTCCATGTAATTTTATGATCTGTCGCATATACATGTCGGCTAGTATTTTCGTTGGTTGTCCGACTCTGAATGGCAAGAAGTGAGCCGACTTAGTGAGCCGATCCACGATGACCCATACTGCATCCTTTCTACTAGGGCTTCTGGGAAATCCAGTGACGAAGTCCATGGTAATATGCTCCCACTTCCATTCAGGAATGGCAAGTGGCTGTAATATACCTGCAGTCCTTTAGTGCTCGGCCTTCACCTGCTGGCAGACTAAGCATTTTGCCACAAATCGGACAATCTCCCTTTTCATTCCATGCCACCAGTAATATTGTCTTAAGTCCCTGTACATCTTGGTTCCTCCTGGATGAACCGATTATATGGAGCTATGTGCTTCTGTCATCAACTCCTGCCTTAATTCTCCATTTGGAATATATAGGCAATTTCCGCACCGTAATGTCCCGTCCTCGTGGATGTGAAGTCCCGTTTGCATGCCTGCTTCGGTTCTCTCTTTCAGCCTTCGGAATCTGGCATCATTAGGCAAAGCTTCTTTGATTCTCTCCACCAGCGATGACTTCACTTCGAGGTTTGCCAGCAACCCATTTTGTCCAGGTAGAACAACCTCTATCTGAAGATCTTGCAAGTCTTGTAATAGCTGAGGCTGCTCCGTTAAGAAATAAGCCGAGGGTTTTCTGCTGAGGGCGTCGGCTACAACATTTGCTTTCCCCGGGTGGTACTGCAGATCTATGTCAAAGTCCACCATCAACTCAAGCCAACGCCTTTGCCTCATGTTGAGCTCCTTCTGTGTATAAACATACTTCAAGCTCTTATGATCAGTGAATATTTTGACCTTCTCTCCATACAGATAATGTCTCCAGATCTTTAATGCAAAAATCACTACAGCTAGCTCTAGGACATGCGTTGGGTAGTTCTTCTCGTGGACCTTCAGCTGCCTCGATGCATAAGCGATAACCTTGCCATGTTGCATCAAGACACAACCTAGTCCACTACCGGACGCATCACTATAAACAACAAAACCTCCTGACCCTGAGGGAAGAGTCAAGACTGGTGCTGTTGTTAGACGCCTCTTCAATTCTTTAAAGGCATTCTGGCATTCTTCCGTCCATATGAACTCCTGATCCTTCCGTGTCAGCTTAGTCATAGGTTCTGCGATCCTTGAAAAAATTTCTACGAACCGCCGGTAATACCCAGCAAGTCCAAGAAAACTTCTCACTTCCGCAACCGAGGTAGGGGTAGGCCAGGTTTCTATAGCAGTGACCTTCTCTGGGTCCACAGACAGTCCTTCACCCGAGATAATATGTCCTAAGAATGGCACCTTGTCCATACAAGACTCGCATTTGCTGAGCTTGGCATACAGCTTCTCCCTTCTCAAGGTTTCTAGCACCATTCTGAGGTGTTCCTCGTGCTCTTCGTGGTTCTTGGAGTAGACTAGGATATCATCAATGAACACCACCATGAACTTATCCAAGTACTGATGGAAGACTCCGTTCATCAAACTCATAAATACGGTGGGTGCGTTGGTTAAACTAAACGGCATTACAAGGAACTCATAATGTCCATACTTAGTTCTGAAGGCCGTCTTTGGGATATCTTCCTTCTTCACCCTAATCTGGTGATAACCGGATCTAAGGTCAATCTTTGAGAATACCCTAGCACCACTCAATTGGTCAAACAAGTCATCAATGCGTGGTAAGGGGTACTGGTTCTTAATAGTTACAGCATTAAGGGCTCTGTAATCAATGCACAATCGCACAGTTCCATCCTTCTTGGGTACAAAAAGTATAGGTGCTCCCCATGGTGAAACACTGGGCCGGATAAATCCTTTCTCCAGAAGGTCGTCAACTTGTGCTTTCAACTCCACTAACTCCTTAGGTGCTAGCCGATATACAGATGAAGTGATAGGTTCGGCTCCTGGAGTTAGGTCTATTATGAATTCTATCTCCCGATCAGGTGGTAAACCTGGAAGATCGTCGGGAAATACATCCACAAATTCCGATATGACTCTTGGGTAACCTGAATCCTCTTCTACAGTTAATACCCTAAGAGTTGGCTGGACCCCTTGTTCTACAGCTCCTCGAAGAAATTCAAACTCAGGAAGGCTAGGGGGTCTAAATATCACTTTTCCAAGCCGACAATCCAGTGTCGCATGGTACTGACTTAACCAGTCCATACCAAGTACAATATCGTAATCAGGCATAAAAAAGATCAGGAATTGGGCTCGCATCTCTCGGCCACAGACTACTACCGAACATGATCTACAGGTATCACTAACCGGGATAATTCTACCTCCCGTTAGAATTCTCTTCATCTTCAAGAGAGGTGCGGTAGCTATTCTATGTGTGACTACGAAGCTAGCAGCAATAAATGAATGCGAGGCTCCAGAATCAAATAATGCTACAGCAGGAATTGAAGCTACTAATATGGTACCTGCTATCACTTCGCCTGCAGTAGCTTCTTCAGTGACTGCTAGTGCATAAGCCTGACCTCGTCCCTGAGCGGGACCCCTTTGTTGACGAGCTTGCTGGAACATTGCTGCCTGAGGTGGTAGAGGTGGCCTGGCTCCTCCAGGCCCTGTCTGTGTTGCTCCCCCAGCTGGAAGAGCTGCAGGTAGAGCTGGTCGATTCGGAACTCCCTCTCGACGTTCCGAGCAGTCCTTTGATAAGTGTTGTCCAGATCCGCAAACCATGCAGAGCCCCAGCTTGTGTCTACATTCTTTTTCAATATGTCCTACTTTGCCGCAGTAATGGCAAGTAGGCAGGTTCTTAGTTGCTGCTCTTGGAGGCGGGCTCTTCTGGGGCCGTTTAGCATATTCCTCTGGTGATGACTTGGACTATGTTGAGGAGAATGGACGTTTCAGGCTTGATTCCCTCCGAGTAACGTGCTCCAGCCGACGTGCTGTAGCTAGGATGTCGGAGTAAGATATGGGCGCGACCGATCTGATTAACTTCTGAAGCTCGAACCTGAGCCCATCAAAGAACTTCTCCGCCTTCTCCTCTTCGGTAGGAATTAGCGAAGGGGCAAAGCGGCTCAGGCGAATGAATTCGGCATTATATTCCTTCACTGTCATGTTGCCCTGGATCAGGCGGTTGAATCTGTCTCGGAGTTCTGACCGAGCCACAGCAGGGATGTACATTTCCTGGAAGAGTCTGGAGAATTCCTCCCAGGTAACCTGATCATGTCCGAGCCTTCTTTCTTCGGACAGCCACCAATGATGCGCGTTGTCCGTCAGTTGCATCCTGACGGCAGTCATCCATTTGTCCCTTGGTAGTTCAGCGGCCTCCAACTGATGCTGCATGTTCGTAAGCCATTCATGCACTTCAATTGGTCCTTCCTTGCCCGAGAAGGTACGGGGCTTGAGTTGACAGAAATATGTGATAGATCCCGTCGCTGGCCGCCTATTTGGTATATTTGTATGCTCCAATGCTGCGACTAGGCTGTTCCTTAGGTTCTCGGTCTCTCGGCGTTGGGCCTCCTGTTGGGTCTGCTGTTGGGCCTGCATCATTGCGTAGAACATCTGGAATATTTGCTAGCCGTCCATTGCCTGTCCTGGGGGAAAGACAGGCATCGTAGGAGGGAACTGGGGAGGAGGCGGGATGTTATCACGCCTGAACCTGGAACTTGGCTGGCCAGTTTGATTGCTCTGAGAGGATTGTCCTCTGGTATCTGGCGTCGTTCCAGCTTCACAGGTAACCACCGCTTCAGGCGGTGTACCCAAGGGGGTCTCGTCACCACTTCTGGGATCCATTACTCTGCATCAAAAAGAAACAATGAGAACGTACAGAGGAATCAAACAGGATACAATTCAAGCAATTAAATTGAATTCGACATAGAGTCCAAAAACGATTCAATCAATGGATGAGATCCTATAAATTATCCTATCTTATTGCAGGCATGTCCGGTCCCTAAGTTGAAACTGAACAATTTAGTTTAGGACCTGCATGGGCCACCACAAAAACCATGTCACGCCCCAGTCCCAAAATACCGAGGGACTGGAGATGCGTGGCAATGGCCAACAGCACGCACCGATGGATAACCCAATTTAATGGAACCATCAGGGCGTACTTAAGCTGTACAGAAGGTCTAATATAATAAATCACACTAGTCTCATCCATAAAGATAAAGAAATAAACTGCATAATGAAATGGAAATAAGTAGCAATAACAAGTCAGTCGGAGAAACAATCCGACTTATGTCTGAATACACTGGCTCAATAAGCCAGGAACAAAAGAAATAAATATGAAATAAATACTGAGTACTGGAACAGGCACTCAGGAGAAGTCTTCGGCAGTCACCTCGTCTTCAGGGTTCGGTTCTGCTCCAGCAATAGCTTCAGCTCCGGTCCCGTATACCTCGGGATACTGCTCCTCTGCTAAACCTGGGGATATAATCCATTCCAGGTCCTCAGGGGACATAGCAAGGTACAGAAAATACAAGCCAAATAAATAAGCAGTGCAGAAATAAGTAATTAAAATAGCAGGGTAAACTATGTAACCATCTATGTGATATGCAAATGAGAGCAACACTAGTACTCAGGCTGAGACCGCTACAAGCTCTGTGTCGGGGAGCCGGTAGCAGTAATAACACGTAAAGGGTCTAGCTCTGCTGGAGAGTCTACAACCTCACAATAATAGTAGATATATATATAGAATAGCCTGTAGCCTGTGTGTCTCTCCCCACCCAATGTAATCACGCAAGCCATGACCATAATGTCTCATGTCCATGTCAGCGGGATTTTAACTAATGCAACAAGTCATAATGTCTATAAATAAAATATCTCTATCCAGTCCTGTATCCTATACAGAATCACCACGAATATCTCAGGAAGATTCTGTCCTTGATAGTGTCAAGTGTCCTGGGTTGTAGGGTACTTGATAGGTCAAGTACAAGAATAAAGGGTATCGTGAATCCATCTCTAAATGACGAACCCAACACCGCGTACGGTGTTGGCACCCGACTATGATCGGACACTAGGTACGTCATACGTTTCCTAGGTTAAGCAGTTTAAACAAGATTATATGAATTTACATAAGACATCCAGCAAAGTGTTATCACTGAAAATAAGAAGATAAAGACTGCAAGTTTGGCAAGGTGCACTTGCCTGATATTTGGATTCCACTAAGGTCCTGGTTTCAGAAATTTCCAGAGATGTCTCCGTAAGCTGAAATAAACAGTACCATCAAGCTCAGAAGGTGTCAAATAGCTAGGAACGCCTGTCCTTGGGTCCAATTTAGAGACAAGGACAAAAACGGCAATTTTGGGCCAGAACGGGGTCCACCGATGGGCCCGCTTTGCAACAAAAAATGTGTCAGGGTCAACGTCTCCAAATTCACCAAACTTAGTGTCAATAGGTCAGGAACGCTGATACGAACCCAATGGAACTTTCAGATTTGAATTCCGATGAGCCGATCACAAAATCGCCCGTCGAGCGGGGCCTATGGGGCCCACGACACGCGATTTCGTCAACGTTCTCAGAATCGAACCAAACTTGACCCACAGGACCAGCATATCGCTACGAGTCCGATGGTGTAAGTTTCGTCTCGATCCGACGTGTGTGCACGAAGTTAGGATAAATTGCAGAAAGGGCAAATACGGGGCGATGTCCGCGGATACGCGTTAATTTCGGTGTGCATGCACACCCGAATCATCTTCCGTGAAATCTCACACGTCCGTATTGACGGCGCGCACGCATCTGTGAAGACCGCACGTGACCAAGTCGTCCCGTTTGGTGGGGCGTACTCAGTTCCGGGGGGAAACAGGGTCTGATTTTTTCTGTTTTTGGATCGCGGTGTGCGATCACCACAGGACGCGATGCCCCGAGCGGTTTGTCCGGGCACCGAGAGGGTCATCCAGGCTTCGTGTAGCAATTCACAGAATCAAAATCGGAGATATAGGGTGCAAGATACGAGTACCTGAACGAGGCCCTTCGAAATGGGGGTTTTTTGTGTCCGACACGTATCACGTGTCCTGTACGCTGTGTCCACGCCGTGCCCGTGTTCGGCTGTGCCCGTGTCCGGCCTAGGGTGCTGCTGGAGGACACGACAGAGGCTGCCAGTGACCGAGCTGGCCGACGGCGGGTCGTCGGATCACCGGCGGAGGCGCTGGAGTCGGGGGAGGGGACGCTGGACGGCTGGGAGGTCGGCGTTGGGTCGGAGGAGAAGAGGGAAGGAGGGAGGAGGAGGAGGTGCTGGAGAGTGGTGGATGGCGGGCTCCGGTCGGCGAGGAGGAGGTCGGCGGCTAGGGCAGAGGGGTCTGGGCTCCGGGCGGAGGTCACCGGCGGAGGGACGGAGTCGGGCAGAGATAGGGTTTAAGGGAGTTGAAATGAGGCGGAGGAAATGGAGTGGGGGATTTTTATAGGGTGGCGCGGGGTCGTTCGTGGCGGAGGAGGCGGGCTGAGGGAAGGATGTGGCCTCCCTCGGCGAAGGCGGCGCGGTTTCCGACGGTGGCGCGGGAGAACCGGTCGCACAGCGGCCGTGGGGGCAGGGAAAGGGTGACGGGTCGGGCGACGGGCTCCGGGTTGGCGGACCCGCCCGACCCGCTAGGTTCGGCTGGGGGCTGGGCTGAGTCACTGGGCCTGGCCGGGCCCAAACAAAAAAAATAATAATAATAAAGATAATAATAATAATAATAATAATAATTACAGTAATTAATTAATTAGTAAAAATATTTTTTAGGCTTTTAAAAATAGGTCTGAGGCCCAATAAAATCCCAGAAAATTATCCTAAGTCCAGTTTTCTATTTTACACCAAAAAATCATATTTTTATTACATTTTAATGTTAGTTATTAGCAATTAAAAATCCTACAATCACCACAACACATATTGTAAATTTCTGAAAATTGCAGAAAAATTCCCAAAATTGATTTTTAAAAAATCTGAAAATTTTAGGGTGTTTACAGAGTCATAGTGGCAGTCCCGTTGCTCGGTACCAAGGATGCAATCAGTTGCATCATGGTATCCATTTGCTTCTGCTGAGAAGCAAATTATGCCTGTTGCGTGACGGCTTGTTGTTGCTGCACCTCCATGAGATGCATAAGCCGTTCTGCCATACCGGTTGAACCCGCTCCTCCGTATTCTCCAGAACTTGTCGGATCGTTCTGGATAGGCTGAGCACTGCTTGCAGCGGTAGTGTTTTTCTTAGCCATAGCTACAAAAGAGAGTAGCTTGTTAACAATCCAAAATTGATAGATTTTATATCTACGGGCTCATTGTATAGGCGACTCATCTGATACAGCGGACGCTGAACGCAACTCAATTGAGAGGCGCATCAAACTCCTTTATATTCTTTTGAAATCCCAAGGAAGTACAGCCGTGCTCTGATACCAATATGTCACGCCCCGATCCCGAAAGGGTCTTTCGTCCTCGCCGGATCCTTTACGGAACTGATTCGTCCTTGCTAGGGGCGTGATGCCGTGCAAACCTGGGGTTGCGCTCGCACAAGGCAAGAACTTGCAGTTTTAGGAACCCATTTTTGAAACACAAATTTTAAAACACATTCACAGAGATTTGAACACAAATGCGGAAGAAACATGCTTTTTCATTGAATATTTAGAGTAATTTATATAGAGTTTACATTGATGCGCCTTCTCGGCTATTGAATTACATTACAAAAGATAACTCAAAATGCAGGGCGCGCTCCATTAGATAGTCCACGTCGTTTGTACATTACGCCCTTGTATAGATTGAAGTCTCTGCCTCCAAAATGAACTGACTCCAGCTATACTTCAAAATAGAGGTGCTCCTAATGCCTTCTCGCTAACGCACTAGCGTTGCACCGTCTGATTGCCTGAAATAGTTGCCCACAACGTGGGTCGGTACTCAACTGGTACTGGTGAGCGGGATGAATCCCACTCGACTAAATCGACACTAGCTTGTTAGGGGCGAGCATGCATTAAGATAGCTTCTATAAGGAAGCAAGTGAAATCAATTCATATCAGTTGCATGCTTTGATAGGAATGAATATATAGCATTGAATCCAACCAGTGCACTGACTGCTTACTCAATCAATGCACGCCTTCCCTGAAACGAAACACAAGTATAATTACCATCTGCACAAGATAATAAGTTAGCATGCATTCTATTCTATGCGGTCATTGGTGTGATCGACACCTTAGGGACATATTTCAAGCTTAGCGGCGCGCCCTATCAGCCCAGGTAGCAAGCCCTGCTGGAGGTCCCGCTATGCATCGTGATGAGCACGAATCAAATATTTTCCTCCGGATTGATACGGTTCCAGTGCCCCGAAAAGCCGTTTCGAGAAAATGCCAAACCCTGTGCACAAGTTGTCCCAGACCATGCAAATGCATGAAATAATTCATATTACATACAATGCATCGAAATAAACAGAAGAAGTAAGCAGCAACATATATATATCTCATGCAACAGTTCATATTTTCTCGAGCGGTGTTCTGATTCAGTTATCCCATAAGTCCAACTCTATCCGAGGCACCAGGCCGCCACCAACAACCAACTCTTCCTTATAAACAAGCTCAAATTATAAGGTGTGCAAGCATATGATAAATTAGTCTACAAAATCCCATATTCCTTTATTAGTGGCTGGCATGCCTGTGGCTAAGGATTTCCTAGGCGTCCATCCGGGCATCATCGAGTGAACGATTGAAACTTAGAGATGTTGGCATGAAGAAGTAGGAAAGAATGGACCAAACCACTCACTGGTTAAGGAAAAGAGGCTGAAACTAGGAATCCCGCTAGCGACGATCAAACGTCAGTTATGCGGACCTGAAACAGCACAAGCACCGAGTTAGAAATCTTGCCTATCCTTCCTTGCCGAACTCCCCAGAACCTCAAGTTCCAAACGATAATACTAGCAGCGAAAACCAAGCAAATTGAAAGCAACAACAAATCCAAAACCTCAAAACGACAATCAAGAAAACCAAGCAACCAAAATACGAAAACTATTGGACTCGTTTCAATAGAGGCCTTTCCATGAGTTGGAAAGGATCATCGCATTTTGTCCGTGGCAAGAAGATGCCGAGGTCTAAGTTATGACTCAGACGGACTAGCCACACGCCCAATTACATAGTGCTCGTCCCGGTCGGATCGGGATTTGAGGCACTACATTAACAATATGAGATTTATCGGTGTTGAGAGTTGCTCCACCGAAGGGGTCGATGAACCCAAGAATTCTACGAAGGGTTGCTCCGGGTTTTTTGTTATAGATTATGAAAATTTTGGGCTACAGATACAAAGGAGACTCTGTCATGACCCGCACCCGGAAATTCGGGCACGAGTGCGTGGGTACGTCCAGCCTACGCCGCAGAGTCGGCGGTAGTACGCTGTCTAGGTCAATTCCAGATTTACTAAACTAGCTCATTCACAATTAACATAGGCAAGATAATAATATGAACAGAAACTTAAGATTGCAACTGAAATAAATACGACAACAGATTCAAATGTTTTAGTACAGAAATTCAGAATGAAATCGGGGACAAACCCGATTACTAAGATAAGAAACAGAAATAAAAGATAGCTACTACTAGCTACTCTGCAGCAGGGGTTTCCTGGGTGGGATTTGGCTCCTCATAAGTATCATCAGAGTTAATGCTGTAAACAGGAATATGAGAAAACAGAAATAAATAAGACAGGAAGTGAACTACAACAGTCAGCAAGAAATATAACATGACCAAAAACTATCTGTGTGAACTTGTGTTTGTTTTTAGAATATATAGTTGGCATGTAGGGGTTTATAAGGCTAATTCGGCCGTCATAAACGGCTATTAAATAGGGGAAATCGAGATCCGGCTGAGGTACAGTCGTGTACCAACAGCTATTAAACATGACAAGGGGAAGGGTAAACTACATGCCTTCTAGTATTCTCCCACCCGACATGAAAAATAAGACATAAACTCCAATATTCAAGACATGAAATCCAGTATTTCTAACACTAGGTGTAATCATCCAGGGTACTAGTAAAGCAGGGAATTAATTATCACAATATAAAGATTTAACTTGAAGTGCAGGTACTTGCCTGTTGTTTGGATCTGATTAATTTGTTCTTTGGGAAATTTCCAGAGATGAGTCCAAAAGCTGAAATAGACATTACCATCACGCTCAGAAGATGACAAATAGCTAGAAACGCCTGTCCTTGGGTCCAATTTGGAGACAAGGGCAAAAACGGCAGTTTCGGGTCAAAACGGGGTCCGCCGGTGGGCCCGCTTTGCACCGAAAAATGCGTCCGGGTCAAAGGTCTCCAAATTCACCAAACTTAGTGTCAACAGGTCAGGAACGCTGATACGAACCCAACGAAACTTCCAGATTTGGATTCCGATAAGCCGAACACAAAATCGCCCGTCGAGCGGGACCTATGGGGCCCACGACACGCGATTTCGTAAACGTTCTCAGAATCGAACCAAACTTGACCCACAGGACCAGCGTATCGCTACGAGTCCGATGGCGCAAGTTTCGTCTTGATCTGACGAGTGTACAAGAAGTTAGGGCGAATTACAGAAAAGTCGGATACGGGGCGATGTCCGTGGATACGCGTTGATTCCGGTGTGCACGCACACCCGAATCAGCTTTCGCAAAATCTCACACGTCCGTATCGACGACGCGCACGTATATGTGAAGACCGCACGTGACCAAGTCGTCCCGTTTGGCGGGGCGCACTCAGTTCCGGGGTAAAATAGGGTCTGGTTTTTCCTGTTTTTGTATCGCGGTGTGCGATCACCACAGGACGCGATGCCCCGAACAGTTTGTCCGGGCACCGAGAGGGTCATACAGGCTTCACAATGCAATTTGCAGAATCAAAAACAGAGCTACGAACAGAAAGTTACACGCACCTGAAAGGGACCCGAAAATCAGGGTCGAGTCGTGTCCGACTCGTGTCGGACACAGGATCTGAATTAGGGCTAGGGTTAGGGTTTCGGCTTGCTGCGGCGGTGGCCGGTGGTCGGCACAGCAGCGGAGAGGCCGAGGGTGCTGGGGCGGAGGGCGGCGCAGCATTCGGGCGAAGGCGGCGGCGCGGGGGCGGCCCAGGGCGGCGCTGCGGCTGCTGCTGCTGGTTGCTGTTGCTGTCGGGGTCGACCGGAGGAAGAAGGAGGAGAGGGGAGGAGGTGCTGGCGGTGCAGGGCAGAGCTGGGCGGTCGGCGAGGCGGTCGGCGAGGAGAGGGACGACGGCGGCGAGGAGTTAGGGTTAGGGTTACGGTAAGGGAGGAGGAACAAGAAGAGGGGGGAAGAGTTTAAATAGGGGAGAAGGCGGTTGGGGGAGGCCGAGCACGGCGGAGGGTGAAGGAGACGTGGCCGCGGAGAGCGGCGCTGAGCGCGGAGGGCGGCGCTGCGCGCGAAGGGCGGCGGAGGAGTCGGGGTCGTGGGGGGGAACGGTTCGGGCGGGTTGGCGGGTTGGCGGGTTGGCGGGTCGGGTCTGACCAACCCGACCCGACCCGATAGGAGGGTTGGGCTGGGCTGCTGATGGGCCGGTCCACTGGGCCGGCCCAAGAAGAGAAAATAATAATAATAATAATATTTAATAATAATAATAATAATAATAATAATTAAATAAATAAATAGTTAATTATATAATTAATTAATAAAATGGTTTTTAGGCATTTTAAAAATAGTTCTGAAGCCCAGAAAAATTCAGAAAAATTTCCCTAAGTCCAGTTTTCCATTTTAAACCCAAAAATATTATTTTCATGACATTTTAATATTATTTATTAACAATTAAAAATCATTTGATAATTAAGAACCTTGATTTTAATTTCAGAAAATTCCCAGAAAATTCCAGAAAATTGGAAAAAATCCAAGATTTAATAATTTGAAAATTCACGGGGTTTACAACCTACCCAACTTACAAAAATTTTATCCTCGAAATTTAAGAATAACAAAGGCACGAAAGGAAAGGCCGAGAATTAAAATATACCTCAGGGTTCAAAAAGATAGGGGTATCGCTCTCTAATCTCGTCTTCTCGCTCCCAGGTGGATTCGCCGGGAGAATGGTGCTTCCAAGCTACGCAAACCAGGGAAATAACCTGGTTCCGTAGAACTTTCTCCGATCGATCCAGTATCTCCACGGGTTGCTCTTGGTAAGTCAAACTTGGGCCTACTTCGAGCTCTGAGTGATCCAAAATATGGCTGGGGTCTGACACGTACTTTCTTAGCTGCGACACGTGGAAGACGTTATGGACTCCATCCAGAGAGAGTGGCAATGCCAGTCGGTATGCCACTTCTCCGATTTTCTCCTTAATGCCAAAAGGTCCAATAAATCTCGGGCTGAGTTTTCCACTCCTTCCGAACCTAATGGTGCCACGTGTCGGGGAAATCTTTAAGAATACCAGCTCTCCAACCTTTAATAAAGTCATAATCAAGTCTTAGTTCCATAATCAAAATGTTTAAATTGACTTGAAATTTATAAATTTAATTACCTCAAATTCTAAGGGCCTTCGGTGGCTATTTGCCCAATGTCGTTGCCTGTCTTGAGCCACTCGAAGTCTGTCCCTTATTTGCTTTACCTTCTCAGTTGAATCGATCACCATCTCTGGTCCCAGCAGGGCTCTTTCTCCAACTTCGTCCCATGATAGCGGGGTACGACATCTTCGTCCATACAGAGCTTCAAATGGAGTCATCTTAATACTTGCTTGGTAACTGTTATTATAAGAGAACTCCACAAGATGTAGATAGTCTTCCCAGGATCCTCCAAAATCCAGAACACATGTACGGAGCATATCTTCAAGTGTCTGGATTGTACGTTCCGGTTGTCCATCGGTTTGGGGATGATAAGCTGTGCTGAATTTGAGTCGAGTCCCCAAGGTGGCTTGTAAGCTCTTCCAGAAGTGAGAGGTGAATCTTGAATCTCGGTCGGAGACAATACTTACTGGAACTCCATGCAGCCTAACAATATGTCTGATATATAAATCTGCCAGCTTCTCTATAGATAGCCCCACCTTGAAAGGTAGAAAATGTGCAGACTTGGTCAGTCTATCTACTATCATCCAAATTGCATCCTTTCCACTAGGTGTCCTTGGAAGTCTGGAAACAAAATTCATTGTGATATGTTCCCACTTCCACTCCGGAATGGGTAATGGTTGAAGCAATCCTCCAGGTCTTTGTCTTTCTGCCTTGACTTGCTGGCACACTAAACAACGAGATACGAACCTGGCTACTTCTCTTTTCATGCCATGCCACCAAACATGTGTCCTCAGGTCCTTGTACATCTTGTTGGCTCCTGGATGTATAGAGTATTGCGATCTGTGCGCCTCTTGCATAATTTCTTCTCTTATGTCTCCTTGAGGTACACATAATCTATCGCCATGCCTTAGTGATCCATCTTCATGAATTCTGAAATCTTCCACTAATCCATCTTGCACTTGACCTCGAAGGCTTCGCAGGCCTTCGTCTTAAAACTGAGTCTCCTTGATCTTGTCTATTAAAGTAGACTGAATCTGCAAGTTCATCATTTTGCCTTCTTTTCCTGGGATGATTACTTCAATACCTAAACTTTCCAAGTCCTCTAGCAGGTGTCTGTCCATAGTCAAGTACATCGCCATAGGATATCTTCTTAGAGCATCAGCAACTACATTTGCCTTCCCAGGATGATATTGAAGGGTGATATCAAAGTCTTTCATTAGTTCCAGCCACCTTCTTTGCCTCATGTTTAGCTCTTTCTGGGTGAAGATATATTTTAAACTTTTATGGTCTGTAAATATTTCCACCTTTTCTCCATAAAGATAATGCTTCCATAGCTTAAGAGCAAAAATGACAGCTGCCAATTCTAAATCATGAGTTGGATAATTCTTTTCATGAGGTCGAAGCTGTCTAGAGGCATATGCTATTACTTTCTTGTTCTGCTCCAATACACAACCTAGACCTTTTCCAGAAGCATCACTATAAATAGCGAAACCTCCGGTTCCAGAAGGTAAGGTCAGAATAGGGGCAGTAGTCAGCCTTTTCTTCAATTCCTCAAAAGCATGCTGACATTCATCAGTCCAGATGAACTCTTCATCCTTCCTTGTTAATTTTGTCATAGGCTCCGCAATTCTTGCAAAGTCCTTCACAAACTTCCGATAGTAGCAAGCTAGTCCCAGGAAGCTTCTAATCTCTGCTACCGAGTCTGGAGTGGGCCATGATTCTACTGCAGCTATCTTCTTAGGATCTACTGCTATTCCATCTCCAGTCACAACATGTCCCAAGAATTCTACTTTGTCTAGGAAGAAAGCACATTTAGATAATTTTCCATAAAGTTTTTCCTTCCTCAAAGTCTCCAATGCTAACCTCAAATGTTCTTCATGTTCTTCGGGGGTCTTGGAGTAGATCAAAATATCATCAATAAAGACCACTACAAATTTGTCTAGATATTTCTGAAATACTTTGTTCATCAAGTTCATAAAAACTACTGGTGCATTCGTCAACCCGAACGGCATTACTAAGAATTCGTAATGTCCGTTCCGGGTATTGAAAGCAGTTTTAGGGATGTCTTCCTTTCTCACCCTTACTTGGTGGTATCCAGACCTCAAATCAATCTTTAAAAATACCCGAGCTCCACTCAACTGATCAAATAGGTCATCTATCCTGGGCAGGGGATACTTATTCTTAATTGTTAAGGCATTCAAGGCCCTATAGTCAATACACATTCGGGATGTTTCGTCCTTCTTGGGCACAAATAATACTGGAGCTCCCCAGGGTGAGACACTAGACCTAATGAAGCATTTGTCTTCTAGTTCATTGATTTGCTCATTTAGTTCTATTATCTCCTTCTTGTTGATCCTGTAGGGATTTTGAGATACTGGTGCTGCTCCTGGCACTAAGTCAATAGAGAATTCAACTTCTCGGTCTGGGGGTAAGCCTGGGAGATCTTCAGGGAAGACATCAAGGTATTCAGGGATGATAGGTAGTGGCAATTCTTCTGTTACTAGGGCTCCACAAATTTTGTTATTACCTATTTCTCTAGAACCTCTAGCAAATTCAAATTCTGGCTTGTCAGGGGGCCTGAAGATTACACTACCTCTGTGGCAGTCTATAGTGGCATGATGTTGACTTAACCAATCTATACCCAGTATAATATCAAAACTGGGAACTGGCATTACAAGTAGCCTAGCATACAGTTCTCTTCCACACAATGTAATAGGACAATTGTTACAGGCATCACTAACCGGGATGATTCCTCCACCGGTAATGATCTTATAACAATTCCTAAGGGGTTTAGTGATTAAGCTATGCTTCATAAGGAAATCTACTGACATGAATGAATGTGAAGCTCCAGAGTCAAATAAAGTAATAGCTGGTATTGAATTTATATGCACAGAACCTGTGATCACGTCTGCTGTGGCTTCAGCTTCTTCCAGAGTCATTGCATAAGCACGGCCTTGCTGCGGTGCACCCTCTGTTTCTGCTGTTGGTGCTGAGCAAAGCGTTGTTGTTGTATTGAAAGCGGGGGTCCCCTCTGTTGTGCTGCTGGGGCCCTGGCCTGGGCTGGAGCCTTTGGTGCAGCGGTGCGTCCTTGAGCAGCTGGACAGTCCCTCATTTGGTGCGCTGCTGAGCCGCAGTAGAGGCAGGCACCTAGCCTCTTCCTGCAGACTTGCCAAGTATGACCTATTTTTTGGCAAAAGTTATAAGCAGCAGCTTGTTGGTTCTGCCCTTGAGCCTGGTGTTGGGGTGCTGGAGCTCGAGGGAGAGGACGCTGAGTTTGCTGCGGGGCCCTCTGCTGTTGTTGTTGTTGTTGAAAAGGGCGTTTGTTGGGTCCCGCATTTCCGATATCTCTCTCTCATTTCAGTTTATGCCCCATATCTCTCTCAACGCCTTGTGCCACGCTCAGGATTTCCTCATAGGTGCGAGCTCGGCTGGTGGTGACAGCAAGGCGAATATCCGGAGATAGCCCTTTCTTGAATCTACGGGCTCTGTCCTCCGGGGTACGAACCATGTACTCCACAAAATGGCTTAACCTGCTAAATTCAGCAGTATATTCATCAACAGACAGGGTACCTTGTTCCAGTCTCTCGAATTGGTTTTCGAGAGCTTCCCGAGCCACTTCTGGGTAGAATTTCTCCTTGAATAGTCTCTTGAAGTCCTCCCAGGTGATGTCAGGAGCAGATAGTTGGGGTTCATCTCTGAACCAGGTTCGAGTAATGTCGAACAGTTGCAGGCTTGCGGACTCCACTTTCAGGTCATTAGGGACCCGAGCAGTCTTCAAAAGTCTCTCAACATTCTCTATCCACTCATCGGCATAGAGAATGCCCTCAGTTCCGTAGAATTTTAGGGGTCTAAGATTTTTGAAGTCTTTGGCACTCCCTGGCCTCTTGAGTGGCGACTCCTGGGACCTAAGAGCTTCTGAGAGGCTGGTCCGCAGAAGTGCAGTCTATTCTTTCTGGGATTCCACCAATCCCTGGAATACTCCAAGTAGCTGTGCCCCATCTAGAGTAACTGCCGGAACAGATGGAGGCGGCGGGAGTGCAAGAGTCTCGGGCACATTCTGCTCAGCTGGTTCTGATGTGCCTCCTACTGTGTTCCTTGTCTGGACCATTCTGAAAGATTAAGGGATAGGAAGATCAGAATAGATTACTTGGAAATCAAAGACGATAGGAAAATTGAGCAGAAATGATATCAAGAATTGAAATAAGGACCCTATGCTGTGAATGAGCTTTTCCTAGAATCCTCAATCTTATTCCATACCCTGTCCTAGGGTATTACCCTATTTAAGGATAGGACCTGCATGGGCCACCATAAAAACGTGTCATGACCCACACCCGGAAATTCGGGCACGAGTGCGTGGGTACGTCTAGCCTACGCCGCAGAGTCGGCGGTAGTACGCTGTCTAGGTCAATTCCAGATTTACTAAACTAGCTCATTCACAATTAACATAGGCAAGATAATAATGTGAACAGAAACTTAAGATTGCAACTGAAATAAATACGACAACAGATTTAAATGTTTTAGTACAGAAATTCAGAATGAAATCGGGGACAAACCCGATTACTAAGATAAGAAACAGAAATAAAAGATAGCTACTGCTAGCTACTCTGCAGCAGGGGTTTTCTGGGTGGGATTTGGCTCCTCATAAGTATCATCAGAGTTAATGCTGTAAACAGGAATATGAGAAAACAGAAATAAATAAGACAGGAAGTGAACTACAACAGTCAGCAAGAAATATAACATGACCAGAAACTATCTGTGTGAACTTGTGTTTGTTTTTAGAATACATAGTTGGCATGTAGGGGTTTATAAGGCTAATCCGGCCGTCATAAACGGCTATTAAACAGAAGAAATCGAGATCTGGCTGAGGTACAATCGTGTACCAACAGCTATTTAACATGACAAGGGGAAGGGTAAACTACATGCCTTCTAGTATTCTCCCACCCGACATAAAAAACAAGACATGAACTCCAATATTCAAGACATGAAATCCAGTATTTCTAACACTAGGTGTAATCATCCAGGGTACTAGTAAAGCAGGGAATTAATTATCACAATATAAAGATTTAACTTGAAGTGTAGGTACTTGCCTGTTGTTTGGATCTGATTAATTTGTTCTTTGGGAAATTTCCAGAGATGAGTCCAAAAGCTAAAATAAACATTACCATCAAACTCAGAAGATGTCAAATAGCTAGAAACGCCTGTCCTTGGGTCTAATTTGGAGACAAGGGCAAAAACGGCAGTTTCGGGTCAAAACGGGGTCCGCTGGTGGGCCCGCTTTGCACCGAAAAACGTGTCCGGGTCAAAGGTCTCCAAATTCTCCAAACTTAGTGTTAACATGTCAGAAACCCTGATACGAACCCAACGGAACTTCCAGATTTGGATTCCGATGAGCCAAACACAAAATTGCCCGTCGAGCGGGGCCTGTGGGGCCCACGACACGCGATTTCGTCAACGTTCTCAGAATCGAACCAAACTTGACCCACAGGACCAGCGTATCGCTACGAGTTCGATGGCACAAGTTTCGTCTCGATCTGACGAGTGTACAAGAAGTTAGGGCGAATTGCAGAAAAGTCGGATACGGGACGATGTCCGCAGATACGCGTTGATTTCGGTGTGCACGCACACCCGAATCAGCTTCCGCGAAATTTCACATGTCCGTATCGACGACGCGCACGTATCTGTGAAGACCGCACGCGACCAAGTCGTCCCGTTTGGCGGGGCGCACTCAGTTCCGGGGTGAAACAGGGTCTAGTTTTTCCTGTTTTTGGATCGCGGTGTGCGATCACCACAGGACGCGATGCCCCGAACAGTTTGTCCGGGCACCGAGAGGGTCATACAGGCTTCACAACGCAATTTGCGGAATCGAAAACAGAGCTACGAATAGAAAGTTACACGCACCTGAAAGGGACCCGAAAATCAGGGTCGAGTCGTGTCCGACTCGTGTCGGACACAGGATCTGAATAAGGGCTAGGGTTAGGGTTTCGGCTTGCTGCGGCGGTGGCCGATGGTCGGCACGGCGGCGGAGAGGCCGAGGGTGCTGCGGCGGAGGGCGGCGCAGCGTTCGGACGGAGGCGGCGGCGCAGCATTCGGACGGAGGCGGCGGCGCGGGGACGGCCCAGGGCGGCGCTGCGGCTGCTGCTGCTGGTTGCTGTTGCTGTCGGGGTCGACCGGAGGAAGGAGGAGGAGAGGGAGGAGGTGCTGGCGGTGCAGGGCGGAGCTGGGCGGTCGGCGAGGCGGTCGGCGAGGAGAGGGACGGCGGCGGCGAGGAGTTAGGGTTAGGGTTACGGTGAGGGAGGAGGAAGAAGAAGAGGGGGGAAAGAGTTTAAATAGGGGAGAAGGCGATTGGGGGAGGCCGAGCACGGCGGAGGGTGAGGGAGACGTGGCCGTGGAGAGCGGCGCTGCGCGCGTAGGGCGGGGGAGGAGTCGGGGTCGTGGGGGGGAACGGTTCGGGCGGGTTGGCGGGTCGGGTCTGACCAACCCGACCCGACCCGATAGGAGGGTTGGGCTGGGCTGCTGATGGGCCGGTCCACTGGGCCGGCCCAAGAAGAAAAAATAATAATAAAAATAATATTTAATAATAATAATAATAATAATTAAGTAAATAAATAGTTAATTATATAATTAATTAATAAAATGGTTTTTAGGCATTTTTAAAATAGTTCTGAGGCCCAGAAAAATCCAGAAAAATTACCCTAAGTCCAGTTTTCCATTTTACACCCAAATATTATTTTCATGATATTTTAATATTATTTATTAACAATTAAAAATCATTTGATAATTAAGAACCTTGATTTTAATTTCAGAAAATTCCCAGAAAATTCCAGAAAATTGGGAAAAATCCAAGATTTAATAATTTGAAAATTCAGGGGGTTTACAGACTCTACCGAAAATTTTCAGAAATTCTTGAGATAACAATTTTTTGGAAAATCCGAGTAATTGGTTAGTCTTTATTTTAATCCATTTAGTAGCTAATTGATTTAGGAATCAAACTTTAAAAATCTTAGATTTTGAATTTATACTATAGGATGCATAAAACACACCTACACGTGTACGAAAGAGCGACAAAAGTTTCAATGTTTCATATTCTAAGGCAAGGTGTACCAATTTTTATATTTTCGGATTGGATCTGCTAAATAGAATGTTATTGTGTAAGCGTGATGCCATGAGCACACGAAACATATATATGATTAAATATTAAATGTTTCCATTAAGACAAAATATCTTGCCGAACAGTATCTTCGTAAAGCGTGTGGTGATTGACACACGAAATGAGATACGAATCGGACCTGTAATTCACCTTAAAATTTGTATGTTAGATAAGAATGTTTGTAAATTTGTAAAATTGTATTGGGTAGGAGAGAACATTTGGATCACACCGTCGAACTCTTACAATAAACACTTGTTTAAAACTGATCAGTAGTGTCGACATTCGCATGGCTATGCGATGGTTCGAGGTGAGGCTTATCTCACTACACGAGGGTTTTTGAGCATCGACTCAAGTAATCCGACACTTGATAGGATTTTTGAGCATCGAATCAAGTAATCCGACACTTGATAGGATTTTTGGGCATCGACTCAAGTAATCTGACACTTGTTAAATAATAGAAATTAAACTGGTGGGACTGGAATCTAAGCACCGCCAATCTAGAAAGTTACCTGATCCCGGGTATATATGATTATTGTCAAGACAATATGTGATATTGTGATCCAAAAGCGTTCTTTATATTGTATTTGCATATAGAAAAAATGTTTGTGATTGTGAATGTGATTGTGATTTGTGATTTAGACACTAATTTGAATATGGTTTGATAAGAGTTGTAATACCCTGTTTCAAGATTACGTTATAAAAGCCGAAACACCCTACTTCATGATTTACTTAAAATGGGTCCAAGGAATTTATTATTCCATTTCTTCATCAAGAATTTTCGAGAATCCAAATCATTTTCAAATTCTCATATTATTTCATTTATTTTCTCAATTTCAACACACACACTCACACAAAAAATCAGTTTGACTGTTGACCAATGGGTCAGAATCAATCATATAATGAGTCGGAACCTTGACCTGGTGGACATTTGATGACTGTTGTTTGGATCAGGGCTGACCCTAGCCCAAGGCAACCAGGACGACCTCCTAGGCCCTACGGACCAGGAGGGCCCAATTTTTTATAACCTACTATAGTGGCTTTGATTTTTTTTAAAATATTATATGGATGCTACTATTAATACTATTATAGTAGCTTTGAAAGAAGTATCATATGCATGTTGCTACTATACTATTATATTAGCCTTGGGAAAAAAACTATTAATACTATATGCATGTTGCTGCTATAGTAGCTTTAAAAATTAAAGGTTAAGCTACTATATACATGCTGCATTTTTCAAATCTAGCCTAATAATAAACGTCATGATCTTTGTTGTTTGTTGTCCATTAAGAATAATGCTATTTATCCTTCCAAATTATCCTCCAAACTATCACTCATTATCCGACAATTGACATGACAAATTTTAAAATTAAAATTAATACTAATACTAACATTAATACTAATATTAATATTACAAATATTTTGTGTAATTAATTTTTTGGGTTAAAATTTGTCATGTCAGTTACTAGGGGTGCAAACGAGCCAAGCCGAACCAAGCTTTCATAAGCTTGAGCTTGGCTTGATTAAAATTAACCGAGCTCGAGCTTGATATTTTTTTTTATTTTAGAGCTTGAGTTTGGCTCGAGCTCGTTTATATTAAGCTTGAGCTTGGCTTGGTTTGAGCTCGAGCTTGGCTTGATAAGCAAGCTTGATTCAAGCTTGATAAACAAGCTTGATTCAAGCTTGATAAGTTCAAACTCAAGCTCGTTAGGCTTGATTTTAAGATTGTTCAGTTTTATTTTAAACTCATTAAGCTTGATTTCGAGCTTAACGAACTTGATTTTAAACTAGTTAGGCTTGAATTCAAGTAACTATAATATTAACAATTTTTTATAAAAATTTAGTTTAAAAAGTTCCTTAATATCAATTATTAAGAACATATAATTATATATAATTCACACAACCATATTGTTATACAAACATGCATAAAATTAGAATTAAACAAAGAACAAATTAAAATTTAAATAAAAAAATAAATTTGTAGACTACCAGCAACGAGCTCCTAAACGAGCTTCTAAACGAGCCAACTTACGAGTCAGCTCGCAAGCTTCTAAACGAGTCAGCTTGCAAGCTCAAACGAGCCGAGTACTTCTAAGCTTGAGCTTGGCTCGTTTATTAAACGAGCTCGAAAATGAAGCTTGAGCTTGGCTTGTTTACTAAACGAACCGAGCTCAAACGAGCTTTTATCGAGCCGAGCTTCGAGCAGCTTGCGAACGGCTTGGCTCATTTGCAGCCCTATCAGTTACCATGTTATATGACACATAATGCTATTAAATATGTCACATCAGCAGTCACATAAGGAGAATTGTTTGGGGGTGACATTTTGGAGAGATGAATAGCATTAAATTCTAGGTAGGCGGATCTATTATATTCTTTCCATTTCATCAGTTTGTTTTTCCATCTTTCATGTAGTTTATGGCCAAACAATGCATATAATAATTCTACATGCGTAAATTGATGACACATTTTAGATTCTTGTTTTCGCCCTCCATATGTTTTTGGTCGGGCCTTGGGTTGGATATTGCTCGGCCCTAAATGCCACCTATATAGATCACAATCCGTGCCCAATGTCCATCCATTGCTTCGCCTTCCTGGTTTGATCTTTTTGGACTCTCTAGTCTCCATCCGTTATCCATCCAAATGGATAGCATACTCAATCCAAAGCCTGTGGTCACAATCCTTTCCCGAACTCCAACACCAAAAGAACAACTAACAAAACCAACACTGATGAAGAAAAGCTTCTCCCCCACTCCAAACGAAAATGTCAACTGCACCATCTCTTCCTGGCCTCTCTTCATCCTTCCTCCCTTCTTCTTCTTCTTCTTCTTCTTCTTCCTCCTCCTCCTCCTCCTCTTCCCACTCAAAACTCTCTTCACTCCCACCTCTTCTCAGGACCTCAAGAATCCAACGGCATACGCGCATTAGAGCCGAGTTAGACCAGAACACTGTATCTCTCTCTCTCTCTCTCTCTCTCTCTCTCTCTCTTGTGTATGTGTATATTATTTCCATCAACTTTAAGTTGTTTGTTGTAAGTAATGCTTCCATGTTTTCAGATCATTGCCATAACAGTTGGTGTCGCGAGCGTTGCGGTCGGCATTGGAATCCCCGTATTCTACGAGACACAGATCGATAGCGCCGTAAGTTTTTATCTACACTTGGGCTGTATGCGCCTTGTACAATTTTTTTACATGTAATTTGTTTGCTACCAGGAACTTGGCCTTGCACTTAAAACCACGGCATGTGACCAGATTTTTGACCTTTTTGTCTCTAAGAGGATTGTTTGGTTCGCGAATTTGAGTACAAAAATAATTAAATTTGAATTTTGGATCGCGTCACGTATTTGGATAGAAAATTTGTAGATAATTTACTATGATCTAAAATGAATAATAAATTTTGTCTGTCATGAAATCGATTTTTTTCCTAAGTGAAGTGCGTAACTGGGAAATGCCATTTCTAAAGACACATCAAAAGTTACTTCAGTACTGGCCAATTTTTAGGAATGTCAATTTTTTTTACCGTCCTTTCAATAAATAGAAAATGTCACTATTTTTATAATTTTTTAACTCATTTCAATAACCATCCAAACACCAAATTTTATAATTTTTTACTTCTAAGCTCCGCTTCTTCAGAATATCTTGGCTCTAATTCACTACAATGCCTACACGAAAATGTCATTATTTTTTTTTTAATATTTTACTTCGTGACACTTCCGGAACCAAACAGCCTCCAAAAACAAAAAAGAAGAAGGAAAGTGTAACAATGGCGTCTAGTAGCAAGCAAAAAAGAAAAGAAAAATTAAAGGTATCAAAGTCTACAGAAAAATAGTACAGGCATCAAACTGCAAAAGCGTAGACTTTGAAGGTTATTTAAGTTCGAATTAATTAGCTTAAAATGTGATTGTTCTTTGAAGATTTTGTGAAATGAGCGTATGCGGGGTTTGATGAATGATTAGTGTTTGGTTTGCAGGCTAAGAGGGAGAACACACAGGCTTGCTTCCCATGTAGTGGTTCCGGTGCTCGTAAGTATTTAGAGGATCTTCGGTTTATTTGTGATCACATTATGTTCCATGTTTTATTTGCATTTGATGCGTAACTTAGAATTTTGGTGTTTCTCATACTGTCTGATTGAAGGGGATGGAGTACATTGATAGTGTGGGTCTACATATGTTGTTGTTGGTGCTATTGATTCCTTGTATGAAAACACAAAATGCACTTATTAGGAGAGAGAATCTATACACACTTCATGTATTATTTAGCACATTTCAAGTGCTAAGTACACCCCATTTTAAATGAATAAAATTAACATAAATGCTAAGTATACCCCACCATATGACCAAAATACATTTTCTATTATAACCTAAAACCTATCATCATTTCTAAGTACACCCCACACCCTTACAACCGGTCCCCTCTCTACTCTCCTCTCTCCAAACCAACCGGTCTCCTCTCTACTCTCCTCTCTCCAAATTCAACCGGTCCCCTCTCTTCGAACATCATAATTAGTTCAAAATGAGTATTATTTTCGTTGATGATCACTGCTAGGGTTTCGAATCCCTTAAATTCTTGTTAAAACGAAACAAATTTCGAAATTTTTTTGGGTGTTTTTACGGTTCTGTTCGAACTTGATCTGTCGAGTGCACAGAATGGTGTTCGACCCACGACAGTCGAATATTGTTGTGCAGATTCTGTCACGCCCCTGTCCCAAAATACGTACGACTAGGAATACGTAACACGTCAGCCGTATGTATACGAACTCCAATATATGGAAACCATATACACACGTACGCTGTACATGAATATCCAATCCACAGTGGTAATATACTGTCACACAAGTCACACGCAATTCTATATCTTATCCACAGCACAAATAATAGATAACTGGAAATCAATAACTGAATATCAAAGAAGCAGTCTCAAATAAGAAATCTCAAAGTGTGATAGTCGGATGGAAACAAATTCACTACAAATCGACTATAATAAACTACTAAAGAGAGAAGAGAATAAACTCTAATATAAGAATAAATGTCTCGAAAAGAATAGCAACTAGAAACTCTAAACAGATGCAATGAATCACATATAATCAGAAGGTAAGATCGCCTCAGACTGATAGCTAGCGTCAGGTCCAGGTCCATACTCCTGCGGGTACTCCTGCTCATCTATATCTGGAAAGAGACCAGGTCCTCAAAGGGACGTAACAAGATACATATAAATATGCCAATAAAGTACTGAAATATAAACATCCATTGGGGGTCGCCTAACCGTCTAAGTGAATGCAATTAAGAACACCTTTCCCCACAAGTGAGCTATCTGGCTGAAAACTGAGATTTGGCATGGTTCTCTATTGGAGATCCAGGGACCTAAAAAGGCACGTCGACTTTCGAACGCCGGAGGCCCGTCTGATAATAATATAATATATAGTGGTCATCACCACCCGTATCTCCGGCGGAGAATCCGGGCGCACAATAGAAAAAGTGCAAAAGAGCTTAAATGCGGTACTTGTTGTTCTCCCCACCCAATGCTCTAAGCATGTCATGTCCATGACACGATAAACCTCTAATAACTGCCAGGTCTACTAGCATGCAAAATTTTTATTGGCAGTTATCCCTATCCGTCGCACGACCTATACGTACCAGTGGCCAACCGAGTACGCAAGTCCGTGTCCTACATGTGACTCACACTCGTGTAAGAATAGTGTCATGGCCAATGAAACATAAATGCCTCATGAAGATGGGGTATTCTCATAAAGTAGGTCCAATGCATATACATAAATAAAATTATAGTACGACGACACCGTCGTTGCACCCAAGTTTCCTTGGACGTGCAGTTTACATAGCAGTTAAAATAAATGAACTAAAATAAACATGCATGCCTCATATGGAATGTAAATACAGTACAATGGCAAGGTATACTTGCCCGGCAAGAAATCTGTAAAGTGTACGCGCCCAAATGTCAAGGATACTGAGCCTGGAACTAAGGCCTCCGAACAAACGTCTCCGGATGCTGAAATAAACATCACCAACGTTTCCGGAATGAGCAAAATAGCTAAAAAGTACTTCCCTTTCGTCCAATTTGGACACAGGAGCAAAACGGTAATTTCGGATAAAAGTGGGGTCCACGTGTGGCCTACTTTGCACCGAAAAGCGTGCCGAGGGTGACAGTCTCTAAATGGGATAAACTATAGGTCAAACAACTCTAAATGTCAATACGAACCCAACGGTATGTCCAAATGTGGATTCCGATGGACTGAACACAATTTTGTCCAAAAAGTCAACTGTGGGGCCCGCCAATTGGCGACTTGGTCAACCGTCTCAGAATTGCGTGTAAATTGGGTCACAGGACCAGCACGTTACCACGAGTCCAGTGGCGCAAGTTTCGTCGTAATCTGACGTGCGTGCAGAAAATGCGCACGACTTCCAAAAAAGTTGCGACATGGAATGTGTCCGCGGATACGGGCTGATTCCGGCGCGCACACGCGTCCGAATCAGTTTCCACGAATTTTTACGTGTCCGGTTACGCTGCATGCACCGTTCGGTATATTTGGTACACGGCGCGGCGGTCCCGTTTGGCTGGGCGCGTTCAGTTTCACAACTTTTAAAAATCTGAGAAAAGTGGGTTCGCGGAGTTTTGTTACGAATTTAATTTTGTCCAAAGCAGCTAATAATCTAGGATTATTTAACAGAAAATAAACTAGGTCAAGTGGTCTACGCATACAAAAAAGAATCATCGAATTCGGATCTCTGTGGTGGGAGATACGAACTTGGCAACATGGGTGGTCACCGCCGTTTTCTGCGATCCCAGAATTCGGTCTGCTTGCTCCAACTTGGGCGCTATTTTCGCCTAGGATTTCGTGTTGTTCGAGGTCTGCTAGCACACAGATATGGAAGAGGATTAAGGGGTGAGCATACCGGTGAAGACGGGACGGCGTTTGGTTGAGCAAGTCCACGGGAAGCAACTCCGGAACAAAGGTACCTCGTGTGGGAATCTGCAGTGCGCGGGGTCGCGGTCGTCGGGGTTGGATTGGACGGCCTGGCGGGGTTCTCTGGCTTTGGTGGCGGCTCTCTCTAGGTCTAGATGAGAAGAGGAGGGTCTGGATGATAGGTTTAGGGTTTTATGAAATAGAATATATATATATATATATATATGAAAGTGGGTTCGTAGGAAGGCGGGTGTTCCGCGGAAGGGGCTGTGATGTTGGAAATAAAAGGGGGCGCTGTAGCTTTGGAAAGGATATAGTTTGCTAAGTTTGTTGGAAAGGATTTTGCTACGTTTGCTTAAAGTTGGAATGGGAATTGCTAACGTTTGCTTTAAGAATGGGTGGGTTATTAGTTAATATATTTAATAGTTTATTATTAATTTCTTTTCTTTTCTTTTCTTTTCTTTTTAAATATATATATATATATATATATATATATATATATATATATATATATATATATATACTCATAAGAAAATTTATAGATTATATTAATGTACGCTATTAAGCTAGCAACTGCTCAAGGGGTCTCCTACATGGAATAAATTCCGAAATATTTTTAATAGTCCCATAAATCCTCTAAGTGCCCGAACACCTAAAATAAAAATTATTAAAAATCTATTTCTCTTATTTATCCACTAATTACTACAATTAAATTAATAATTAATAAATAAAAAGGGTATATACGATTTTTCTAGGATATGGGTTTTACATTCTACCCAACTTATAAAAATTTCGTCCTCGAAATTAAAATTAAGCCACGATAGAATGCAAGGATGGTATGAGATATAATTTAATAATGTAAATTCATACCTTGGTCTGCGAATAGATTCGGAAAACGCTTGCGCATGTCGTCCTCGCGCTCCCAAGTTGATTCTCCTGGTGCGTTATGCCTCCATGCTACGCGAACCAAGGGAATAGACTGGTTCCTCAACACTTTCTCTCGACGATCAAGGATTCCCACGGGTTGCTCTTGGTATGACAAGCTCGGCCCAATGGTGATCTCTGAATGGTCGAGAACATGACTGCTGTCTGCCACATATCGCCTGAGCTGCGATACATGGAATACGTCATGTACTCCCTCCAGTGAAGGTGGTAGCGCAAGTCGATATGCCACCTCTCCAACTCTCTCGAGCACGTCAAATGGTCCAATATAACTTGGACTCAACTTGTCGCGCCCTCCGAATCGGATGGTGCCTCTGGTCGGTGATATCCTCAAGAAGACATGATCGCCCTCTTTGAACTCCAAGGGACGACGATGAAGGTCTGCCCACTGCTTCTGTCTGTCTTCCGCTGCTCGCAAGTGTCCATGAATCTTCTTGACTGTCTCTACGGTGTTGACCACCAACTCGGGTCCCAGAATCTGACGTTCTCCCACGTCACTCCAACACACAGGAGACCTACATTTTCTTCCACACAATGCTTCAAACGGAGCCATCTGAATACTCGCTTGATAGCTATTGTTGTAAGAAAACTACACAAGATGTAGGTGGTCCTCCCATGATCCTCCGAAGTCTAACATGCAAGCCCTCAACATATCCTCCAACGTCTGAATAGTACGCTCCGACTGCCCATCTGTCTGCGGGTTGTAAGATGTACTGAACTTCAGACGAGTTCCAAGACTCTCTTGCATGCTCCTCCAAAAGTGCGATGTAAAGTGCGAATCTCTGTCCGATACAATGCTGACTGGTATCCCGTGCAATCTCACGATCTGCCTCATATATAAGTCAGCTAAAGCTTCTGTAGACTGGCCAACTCTAAAAGGTATGAAATGGGCTGACTTGGTGAGTCGGTCCACTATTACCCACACTGCATCCTTTCCACTTGGACTCTTGGGAAAACCCGTGACGAAGTCCATAGTGATGTGCTCATACTTCCACTCTGGAATCGGAAGTGGTTGCAATAATCCTACTGTCCTCTAGTGCTCCGCCTTCACTTGTTGACATACCAGACATTTAGCTACAAAGCGAGCTATTTCTCTCTTCATTTCATGCCACCAAAAGTGTTGTCGTAAGTCACGATACATCTTGGTGCCTCCAGGATGAATAGAATAAATCGAACTATGAGCTTCTGCCATCAGCTCCTATCGAATCTCTCCATTTGGAACATAAAGACGATCACCACATCGTAATGCCCCATCCTCATGAATGCGCAATCCGGTCTGCTCTCCGGCCTGTCCTTTCCTTCAGTCTCCTGAATCTGGCATCTGTAGGCAAAGCTGTCTTAATCCTCTCTACCAATGATGATTGTACTTGCAAGTTGGCTAGTGTCCCATCTGCTCCGGGTAATATCACTTCAATGCCAAGCTCTTGCAAGTCCTCCAATAGTTCCCTCTGTGCTGTCAAGAAGTAAGCTGCTGGCTTCCGGCTTAACGCGTCTGCTACCACGTTAGCCTTGACTGGATGATAATGTAGCTCTATTTCGAAATCTTTCATCAACTCGAGCCATCGACGTTGCCTCATATTTAACTCCTTCTGCGTGAAGACATACTTGAGGCTCTTGTGGTCTTTATAGATCTCCACTCGTTCCCCATATAAGTAATGTCTCCATAGCTTCAGAGCAAATACAACGACTGCAAGTTCCAAGTTATGAGTCGGATAATTCTTCTCATGCACCCGTAACTGCCTAGATGCATATGCAATCACCTTGCCATGCTGCATCAATACGCATCCCAAGCCTTTCTCTGATGCATCACTGTAGATCACATAACCTCCTGATCATGACGGAATAGTCAATACTGGTGTTGTAGTCAGTCGCTTCTTCAACTCTTCAAAGGCGGCTTGATACTCGTCGGTCCATATAAATTCTTGATCCTTACAAGTCAAACGAGTCATAGGTGCCGCTATCCTTGAAAAGTTTTCCACGAATCGTCGGTAATATCCCGCAAGTCCAAGGAAACTCCTTACCTCTGCTGCTGATTTAGGAACATGCCATGTCTCAACTGCTGAGATCTTCTCTGGATCAACAGAAATACCATCTCCTGTAACATGTCCAAGAAATGAAACTCTGTCCAAGAAGAACTCACATTTGCTGAGCTTTGCATATAACTTCTCTCTCCTCAAAGTCTCTAGAACAATCCGCAGATGCTTCTCGTGCTCCTCGTGGCTCTTCGAATAGACAAGTATATCATCTATGAAGACGACCACGAACTGGTCCAAGTACTGGTGGAAGACTCGATTCATCAAGTCCATGAAGATCGCTGGAGCATTGGTCAATCCAAATGGCATGATCAAAAACTTGTAGTGCCCATATCTTGTTCTGAATGCGGTCTTCGGAATGTCCTGCTTTCGTACCTTCACCTGGTGATATCCCGATCTCAAATCTATCTTCGAGAATACCTTGGCTCCACTGAGTTGGTCAAACAGGTCATCAATGCGTGGCAATGGATATTTGTTCTTCACTGTCACTGCATTCAAGGCTCTGTAGTCAATGCACATACGCACTGACCCATCCTTCTTGGGTACGAACAACACTGGTGCTCCCCAGGGTGATGCACTCGGTCGAATGAAACCTTTATCTTCTAGTTCTTTTAACTGTGCCTTCAGCTCGTCCATCTCCTTCTTTGCCAGTTTGTAAACATGCGATGCTATAGGTGCTGCTCCGCGTGCTAGTTCAATTGAAAACTCTACGTCTCTGTCTGGGGGTAGTCCTGGCAACTCCTCTGGAAAGACGTCTAGAAATTCTGAAATAATAGGATGGTAGACAACATCGTCCATTGCGAGCTGCATACCATCAAGGATTTCTGTGGATCCTCGGGCAAACTCAAGTTCAGGCTGGCCTGGTACCTTAAAAAGAATGCTTCCTCCAAAGCAATCGAAGAAAGCGTGGTACTTGCTTAGCCAGTTCATTCCAAGCACAATATCAAAAGATGGCATAGGAAGGACTAAGAGTTGGGCATTCATCTCTCTGCCACGTATCACTTTAGGACCCGATCTACAAATTCGACTAACTGGTACAACAACTACTCCGGTAAGAATTCTAACACAACTAGATAAAGGTGTAGAAGCAATGTTGTGTTTGGCAATAAAACTAGATGATATGAATGAGTGGGTGGTTCCCGTATCAAATAATGTCACAGCAGGAAAAGTAAAAGCAAGGGTAATACCTGCTATGACATCCACCTCATGATCCATGTCATCTACCTCCAATGCAAAAGCTCGCCGGTTCCTCTGCGGCTGTCCATGTCCGGTCCTTATATACTGCTCCTCCTGGGTAGGTAGCAGTGGTCCTCTCTGAAATCCTCCTGCTGGCGGGGGTCGAGGTGCTCCCGGTCCAGTCATCTGCTGGGTTGGCTTCGGTGCTGGAAGCGCTAATCTCTGAACTGGCGGTGGAAGTGTCTGCTGCATTTGGCAGTCTCTCGCCAGGTGTTGTCCAGAGCCACATCTCATACACTGACCCAAGCGAGTCCGACAATCTCTCGAAATATGTCCGTTCCTCCTACAATAACTGCAATAGGGCTTCCCCAGATTCTGGTACGGTGCTGCTCGGTGTTGCTGATGCTGCTGTGCCAAGGGACGTCTGATAGGTCCTCCCTGTTGTGTCCTGGCTGGTCCCTGCTGTGTCCTTGTTGATCCTTGTTGTGTCCTCAGCTGACCTCCTTTTCCTCTGCTAATGGTTTCTTGCAACCTGGCTTATGTCAGTAGTTCAGCATAAGAGACTCGGGACTGCGAGCTTGTATAATGTTGTAGCTCCTGGGTCAGTCCTCGATGAAACCTCTTAGCCTTAGCTAAGTCATCTGGTATCAAAGCAGCATCATATTTGCTGAGTCAACTAAACTCGGCATCATACTCGTCCACTGTTCGGTTCCCCTGCTCCAAGTGAAGAAACTGATCATACAAGGTGTCTCTGACAGTGTCCGGAAAGTACTTTCCCTCAAAGCATTCCAAGAACTGCTCCCAAGTCTGGTAAGTACCCAACTGGCGCTCCATGGATTCCCACCAGTGATGAGCATTACCCTCTAGAAGCGTCCGTACACCCGTCATCCATAGGTTCTTAGGTAACTGTGATGCCTCCAGTAGCTTCTGCGTGTGAGTGATCCAGTTGGTAGTCTCCTCCGGGCTCTCAGTGCCCTTGTACTGCCTTGGACCCATCTGAATAAAATCCTTTACTGATCCAACCCTAGCTCGAGGTACTGGAGCTAGTGCTTGGGCTGGTACAGTAGCCTGTGTCTCCAGTGCTGCCAAAAATTCTTGCCTCTGCTCGAATGCCTGCTGCTTCTGTTCCTGTATCATCATCTGAAAGAATTGGAACATCTGCGCTTGGCCATCTTGCGGTACTGGGAAAGCTGGAAGGTTCCCAATAGGTGAAGCGGGAAGATCAGATGGAACTGGAGTGTGAGTCTGTCCATCTGGCCCCGGAATCCTAGGAATCGTTAGGGTCCCTCCTTGAGTCTGACCATTGACTCCAGAAGTTGTGTCGCCATTGGCGGCAGTACATCCATTTTGCAAATCCATCTCTCTGCAGGTGATGTATGAAACGATTAGAAAAAGTACATGAATCAAACAGGATGCAAGTATTAAGTAGGAAGGATGAATTTCAGTCAAGCGTGGATGAGATCCTTATACTCTATTCCTATACGCAGGCTTGTTCGGTACAGTTACGAAATCGAGACAATATATTCTTACCTGCATGGGCCACCACTAAAATTATGTCACGCCCCAGTCCCAAAATACGTAGGACTAGGAATACGTAACACGCCAGCCGTATGTATACGAACTCCAATATATAGAAACCATATACACACGTACGCTGTACATGAATATCCAATCCACAGTGGTAATATACTGTCACACAAGTCACACACAATTCTATATCTCATCCACAGCACAAATAATAAATAACTGGAAATCAATAACTAAATATCAAAGAAGCAGTCTCAAATAAGAAATCTCAAAGTGTGATAGTCGGATGGAAACAAATCCACTGCAAATTGACTATAATAAACTACTAAAGAGAGAAGAGAATAAACTCTAATATAAGAATAAATGTCTCGAAAAGAATAGCAACTAGAAACTCTAAACAGCTGCAATGAATCACATATATTCAGAAGGTAAGATCACCTCAGACTGATAGCTAGCGTCAGGTCCAGGTCCATACTCCTGCGGGTACTCCTGCTCATCTATATCTGGAAAGGGACCAGGTCCTCAGAGGGACGTAACAAGATACATATAAACATGCCAATAAAATACTGAAATATAAACATCCATTAGGGGTCGCCTAACCGTCTAAGTGAATGCAGTTAAGAACATCTTTCCCCACAAGTGAGCTATCTGGCTGAAAACTGGGATTTGGCATGGTTCTCTATTGGAGATCCAGGGGCCTAAAATGGCACGTCAACTTTCGAACGCTGGAGGCCCGCCTGATAATAATATAATATATAGTGGTCATCACCACCCGTATCTCCGGTGGAGAATCCGGACGCACAATAGAAAATGTGCAAAGGAGATCAAATGCGGTACTTGTTGTTCTTTCCACCCAATGCTCTAAGCATGTCATGTCCATGACACGATAAACCTCTAATAACTGCCAGGTCTACTAGCATGCAAAGTTTCTATTGGCAGTTATCCCTATCCGTCGCACGACCTATACATACCAGTGGCCAGCCGAGTACGCAAGTCCGTGTTCTACATGTGACTCACACTCGTGTAAGAATAGTGTCATGGCCAATGAAACATGAATGCCTCATGAAGATGGGGTAGTCTCATAAAGTAGGTCCAATGCATATACATAAATAAAAACATAGTACGACGACACCGTCGTTGCACCCAAGTTTCTTTGGACGCGCAGTTTATATAGCAGTTAAAATAAATGAACTAAAATAAACATGCATGCCTCATATGGAATGTAAATACAGTACAATGGCAAGGTATAATTGTCTGGCAAGAAATCTGTAAAGTGTACGCGCCCAAATGTCAAGGACACAGAACCTGGAACTAAGGCCTCCGAACAAACGTCTCCTGATGCTGAAATAAACATCACCAACGTTTCCGGAATGAGCAAAATAGCTAAAAAGCACTTCCCTTTCGTCCAATTTGGACACAGGGGCAAAACGGTAATTTCGGATAAAAGTGGGGTCCACGTGTGGCCCACTTTGCACCGAAAAGCGTGCCGAGGGTAATAGTCTCTAAATGGGACAAACTATAGGTCAAACAACTCTAAATATCAATACGAACCCAACGGTATGTCCAAATGTGGATTCCGATGGGCCGAACACAATTTTGTCCAAAAAGTCAACTGTGGGGCCCGCCAATTGGTGACTTGGTCAACCGTCTCAGAATTGCGTGAAAATTGGGTCACAGGACCAGCATGTTACCACGAGTCCAGTGGCACAAGTTTTGTCGTAATCTGACGTGCGTGAAGAAAATGCGTGCGACTTCCACAAAAGTTGCGACACGGGATGTGTCCGCAGATACGGGCTGATTCCGGCTCGCACACGCGTCCGAATCATTTTCACAATTTTTTACGTGTCATATTACGCTGCATGCACCGTTCGGTACACTTGGTACATGGCGGGGCGGTCCCGTTTGGCGGGGCGCGCTTCGTTTCACAACTTTTGGAAATATGAGAAAAGTGGGTTCGCGGAGTTTTGTGACAAATTTAATTCTATCCACAGCAGCTAATAATCTAGGGTTATTTAACAGAAAATAAACTAGGTCAAGTAGTATACGCATACAAAAAATAATCACCGAATTCGGATCTCTGTGGTGGGAGATATGAACTCGGCAACATGGGTGGTCATCGCAGTTTTCTGCGATCCCAGAATTCGGTCTGCTTGCGCCAACTTGGGCGCTGTTTTCGCCTAGGGTTTCGTGTTGTTCGAGGTCTGCTAGCACACAGATATGGAAGAGGGTTAAGGGATGAGCATACCGGTGAAGACGGGACGGCGTTTGGTTGAGCTAGTCCACGGGAAGCAACTCCGGAACAAAGGTACCTCGTGTGAGAATTTGCAGTGGACGGGGTCACGGTCGTCGGGGTTGGATTGGACGGCCTGGCGGGGTTCTCTGGCTGCGGTGGCGGCTCTCTCTAGGTCTAGATGAGAAGAGGAGGGTCTGGATGATAGGTTTAGGGTTTTATGAAATAAAATATATATATATATATATATATATATATATATATATATATATATATATATATGAAAGTGGGTTCGTAGGAAGGCGGGTGTTCCGCGGAAGGGGCTGTGATGTTGGAAATAAAAGGGGGCGCTGTAGCTTTGGAAAGGATATAGTTTGCTAAGTTTATTGGAAAGGATTTTGCTACGTTTGCTTAAAGTTGGAATGCAAATTGCTAACGTTTGCTTTAAGAATGGGTGGGTTATTAGTTAATATATTTAATAGTTTATTAGTTTATTATTATTAGTCGTTTATTATTAAATTTTTTTCTTTTCTTTTCTTTTCCTTTTTCTTTTTAAATATATATATACATATATATATATATATATATATATATATATACTCATAAGAAAATTTATAGATTATATTAATGCACACTATTAAGCTAGCAACTGCTCAAGGGGTCTCCTACATGGAATAAATTTCGAAAAATTCCTAATGGTCCCATAAATCCTCTAAGTGTCCGAACACCTAAAATAAAAATTATTAAAAATCTATTTCTCCTATTTAGCCACTAATTACTACAATTAAATTAATAATTAATAAATAAAAAGGCTATATACGATTTTTCTAGGATAGGGGTTTTACAAATTCGACCATAGTGTGTTGAACGGAAGATCACATGTTCGATCCTTCTTATGTTCGACAAATACAAAATACAGGTCGGACACTAACCGGCATGTTCGACAATCATTCTACCTCTGCCAGTCGAACTGTTACTGAAATGTTCGGCCAACACAGGTAGAACAGTCAGTGGTTCGTTCTACCAGTATTGGTCGTGCTCATCGCCGATTTTTTTTTTTGGTCCAATACTTCTCATACACTACAAATCGAGAAATTACGTAAAAAAATATTGTGTCTTTGAATGGACTTTCTTCCTCCATGATGCCTTCTTCATAATTTCAATATAGGATTTTAGGGAATGTGGAAATTAAACAAGGAAGAAAAAGATGACTAGTGTGTAGGAGGGAGGCTGGTGGGGTGTGCTTAGTAGGTCATGTGGGTATATGGATCTTTTAACATGAATATATTTTCCAACTTAAGTTATACGGGATGTGCTTAGTAGGTCATGGGGTGTGGATAGCGGGGCCCTTATTAGTGGGTTAGCTTAAGCAATTAAATCAACTAGTAGCCAGAAACTAAACACTGACCAGTATGCAAGCAAATGGATGAACTCAATCATCCTCCTCTGCTGATCCTGACTCATCCACATATGGCTTCAACCTAAACTTTGCATTACATCGATTATATTGACTGGCCTTTCACCATCTGCGCTCGTTGGTCACCTATACTAAGCAATGTTGCAATGCCTTTATGTTCTCCAGATCCTCATTACTGATTTGGTGAATAGATTTTCTGTCAAATGCCACTGTGGCTCCTAAGTTTGAATTATCCAACCCATACCGAGTTATGTCGATATATCGGCCAGTTTGGACTGGAGAGAGAGAGAGTCGATATAGGCCTTGACCTATTTTTTCTTTATCATGTCGGTTGTTGGGAATCAGACACCAAAGTCAGATGTTCTGATACCAAACATTGGGATCAAACACCTACTACAAGCGCTCTGATACCGTGTCTGAAACTGATCGCATAAAAAACTTAGGCCAATCCACCTGAGATAACCAACCTCCGTCTAACGAACACCAAGCACAGATAAAAACAATGTATATGACGTGATTACGTCACATGGACAAATTCTAATCTATATATCTCAGCTGAAATTACAAGATTGACAAAAACCAATATTTAACCCTTTGTCCTAATAGGTTCAACCTCCTACCACACTCAAGAAAAAAGACAGAGATTATAATGAAATCACTCACCCTACCCGTAGAGATCTTCCTGAACGAAGCTGACGACTCCTCGGTCAGATATCTTCTTCCTTCTGTCTTGGATGGCAAGCCCTAAGAGCAAAGTATGGACTTTCTCATCTCCTGTGGACAAGCATCCTGAAGCTTCACTTTTTTGCTATTTTTGTGCCTCCACCCTCAACCCATATAAATATGATGAGAAATCTAGTTTTATGGTTTAGGAAACCCTAAAAGTAGCCATCCATCAGATATGTCCGTCCACCAGCATCCAACGGTGTAAATTAAAACCCAAAACATATCAGCCTTGTCGACATAGAAGTCGAGACGAGTTCGACTAGAAGGTTCTGGAACAAATGCACCGACTTCGGGCCAAACTCTGTCCCTGCCCTCCAGACTGGACTCTAACATAAGTCCCCCTTTGATAAAGGGTATGATTGATATCAAGATCAAAGCTTAATAGTAGTAACTACTACATAATTGTTCCCTTTCAATATGAAGAACACCCTGAAGTACGATGGACGTCATCTGTGTATCGAAGAAGCTCGCGAACTCGAAGACGACGAATATGAGTTCATTTGGAGTCGTTGCAGGGAGTATCAAAACAATATAAGCGGCAAAGACATGTCGCCGATATGCAGTCGTATACTTATAAATACCAAAAATGTCCAGCAAATTTCTGTGTGGGAAACATTGTTCCAATATTATACCGCTGACGTGTCGGCGATATACTTTTGGGAATGTATTGAGCATATTTTCGATTATTACCTTGACAGTTGGATTGTTTTGGACATCCATGATTGTTTCGGAATTAGAGTGAGTTAAAAATGAGTTTTCCTAACCTAATCACAAGAGTCATAACATCAAGGAAGAGGATTTTCTCAAGGGTTTAACTTTCAAGGAGAACGAGACAAATTTTGAGGAGAGTTTTGGTTTGATTAGAAGGGGATTGTTCGAGGAGTTTCTCATCGATCCATTGTTGTGATGTTGCCTTTGGTAAACCTATTTTTCAATTGAAATTCATTCCTTAATTTTTACTAGTTGTAGTGATCTTATTGGATCGGTAGGAGAAGTTGATGGGGAGTCGTCTATCCTTTATCCACTAGTGAAGTTTTTTCAAATTAACTGATCATCCCGTGGTTTTTACCATAAAGATTTTTTTATGTAAAAGTTGATTATATTTGCGTTGTAATTTTTAAGCGTAGATATTAAGCTCATGTGCAGGTGTATCTTTATTTCAGTCCTCAGACAGTTTCTTCTGCTTGGGGAAGGATGTTTATTCCACTGGTTTCGTGTTCATTTCCATCAGAGTGGTATCAAAGTTATTGATTGAAGTATGAGAAGTTTAACAGATAGACCAGGTAGAAGAGAGAGAGACATGAAAAATGTATGCATGGTTAACCTGATCGTCACGAATTATCACTAATAGCGAAGTAAGATCAAATATCTCTTATTCATTAAGTTCGTATTTACGTCAGAGGCCAGTGATAAATTCGATGAGAATTGTATAAATGTATATGGACATATCACACAGTTCATAAATGAGAACGTGTACAATTACATCATGAACATTGAGCACGCGAAGGCGTTGTGGAAAAAGTTTGACTCTTTGTATGCCAAGAAGACCATAGTCAATAAGTTGTTTTTTATTCTACAGATGATGGATTTGAGACACAAAGACGGTACGTCAATTACAGATCACTTGAATAAGTCGCAGGACATAGTCATTCAATTTTTGGTTGTAAGAGTTAAATTCGACGACGAAGTGCAAGTGATTTGGTTGTTTACATTGTCGAACTCATAGGAAATTATACAAGTACCTACTATCACTTCTGCTTCTGAAGGTGTTGTGAGTTTGGAGTTCACCAAAAGAGAGATATTGAATAAAGAGATACTGAAAATATCGTTGAGCACCTCTTCTTTATCACATTCTGAAGCATTAGTCTCAAAGAGTCATGGGAGGAGAAAAAGTAGGGGTCCATGCGACAAGGAAAAGAGTAGAGGGAAGTCCAAGGATTAATACTAGAAGGCGGAGTGTTATCATTGTGGTAAGAATGGCCACATTAAATTAAATTATTTTGCTTGAGAAGGAGAGAAGGATGACAAAAGGATGTAGAGCGAAAATACAACAACAACGGCTTCTGTGTGTAATTATTATGGGTGATAAGGTTATTATGAATCTCGTCTGCGATCAAATAGTTGGATGGTGGACTCAGGGGATTCAACACATGTATCTCACAACATAGCACTATTTTCTACCTAGAAAACAAGTGGCCATGGAGTAAAAATGGACAACATGGTAGTTTTAAAAGCTATTGCTATTGAAGAGGTACATTTAATGTCAAATACATGAGGCATTCTAGTACTGAAGGATGTTAAACATGTCGTTTCAGTTATAAAGTTGGATAATGTCTTTGGTGAAAGCTTTCTAAGGGTCGACGGTTGCTGCCAGAGGAAGAAAAATGTTCAGTCTCTATATATGTAAAGTTCCGCAAATGGGACTCACGAGGTGAATGCAGTCAATGATGCGTCTATCGAGTTGTGGCACAAGCGGATCGGTTATAACAACGAGAAGAGAATGATTTACTTAACGAACTAGAAGATGTCCATGCTTGAAGCTTACAAAATTGGAGAATGCACTCATTATATGACCGAAAAATAGAACATAATGATCTTTCAAAGTCACCCATCTTCGAGGAAGCTAGGTGTTATCTTAAGTTAATTCACTCGGACGTCTGTGGTCAGTTGAAGGAAAATAATATTGTTGGTGCTTTATATTTAATAACTTTTATTGATGATTGTTCTAGGAAGATTTGGGGTCTATGCTATAAAGATCAAGAATTATGTGCTACCAACTTTCAAGGAGTTTCATGTCTTCGTTGAAAGAGAGACAAGCTTAAAAGTGAAGTATGTTTGCTTTGATAATGAAGGCAGGTACATAGGTCCCTTAGATGCATATTACAGAGAGCAAGTGATACAACACCATAAGACTATGTCAAAGTCGTCTCAGCTCAATGGCGTGGCTGAACGGATGAATTTAACACTAGTGGAGAGTGTATGATGCTTTCTAGCAGAAGAAAAGTTGCAGGATAGTTACTAGGGTGAGGCCTTATATACTGCAATTATTAATCTATCTTCTAGTGCTCCTTTGTAGGGAGATGTGCGTGACAAAGTATGGTACACCAAGGAGTTATCATACAGTCACCTGCGAGTGTTTCGATGTAAGCCTTTCGTTCATATACTGAACGATGTGAGGTATAAACTTCAGTCGAAGACGAGTCAATGTGTCTTTGTCGACTATGGGTGGGAAGTGTTTTGATATAGCCTTTGTAATCCAGTTGGAAAGAAGCTCTACAAAAGCTAAAATATGATATTTGTCGTCGACGATATGGGAGCGACCAACATTCAGGAATTCAAGATACATTTTGAGACCGGGGGTTTGCTTGAGTTTTAGTCACTCTTGTTTAAGCCAGTTCGAGAAATCATTGTTGATGTCCTAGATCATGGGAGCCAATACGTGAAGTTGCTCCCAACCTTTTACAAAGTTTTTCATGTAAACGTTAATTGTTTATGCGTTGTAATTTTTGTACGTGGATATTGTGCTCGTGAGTAGGTGTACATCTTTATTTCAGTCCTCAACAATGTCTTCCGGTTTGAGAAAGGTGTTTATTCCGCTAGCTAGTTACGTGTCTGTTCCGTCAATAATCTCCTAAAGTCCTGTTTTACATGGACCCCATGGTAACAAGAGTTGCATTTGGAGTTGCAAGTATGAAGAATCTGAACTATGATAGTAAAAGGTTGCATTATATGAGTTTAGTATCTAAGGTAGGTTTTATATCTCATGGCTACAAAATGCACAGGAAATCATGTTGAATAGAAAATTTGATTTTCCAGAGCAATGCAGATTTTGCGCGGGGACAGGTAATGTAACGGTGGTGCTTGGTGAGGGAGAAAATGAGGTCTCAAAATGCATCAACTGTGACGGTGCTGGATCGTTGACATGCACCACATGCCAAGGAAGTGGGATTCAGCCACGCTATCTTGACCGCAGGTAATACATATGTTATCTTTAGTAGCACCTGCCACATATTATAGGGAAAAAGAAACAAAGATTGGAGTACTCAGGAGTAAACTTAAGAACAACATTGACTGCATAGGCAAGACAACATTCTTATTTCCATCCATAGAAGGCAAGACCATCTAAGGTGATTTTCACCGCAACACTATTTAGCAAAGCCTTTTGACTTGAAGTATATTTGAGATGTGCTGCACGGATACAGGAAAATAGTGTCCCTATTCAAGCAACACAGGTGGTGTCACTATGGTAACTATCTGAAATGTCCGTATCTGCTATCCATATCCATATTCATGTGGCATATATTTTGAGATGAACTTGATTAAGATAAGCTGGTAGTTTCTTAATGACAGAAGGAAAGCCCTTCATTCAGGTAAGCAGAGAAAATCGATTCACGTGGCTAGCCTTTAAGATATGGGGATGAATGCTGTTCTTCTTCTTAAATGCATCTATGAAAAACGAAGATGATTTACCTCATGTTTCCCAGTTCATTATCGGCAAAATTGAGTGAGTAAATATGACCAAGGAGGACACTTTACTATGCAGAAATTGGTCAGTTGCAACTTAATTATTTAGGTTGACATCAAAAGATTATATCAATTGCCAAATGAGAGGCTTAAGAAAAATGTCTCCCATGGTGTAGTAGACGATAACTGGTAAAAATGTTCCCATGACAAACCCCAAGTTACTATACGAGGAGAAAGACCGACTTAACAAAAGTGCAAGATAGTATGCTTTTTTTTCCAAGCTCCCATGTCCAATCAAATACAAGAGGACCATCTCTTGACTGATTTTATTCCATGTTAAAAATCATCCTGGACATAATAGTTTTAGTTATGTTTGCAACTGTATAATAATTGATAAATGTGCGGACAGCAGAAAATAGGCGTAGGGTTTCAAATTCTTACGATAGTTTAAACTAAGATACTTAGCCTAGCTCGTTCATTTGTTTGATTATTGAACTTTTGTTTCTTTATTTTGTTCAACAATAAACAGGGAGTTCAAGGACGACGACTGAATTCCTGAAGACGCTGTGATTGGGAGACGAGGAGGTTGATAACAAATATTTGGTGAGCATCAAGATTGGAATTAAAACCCAAGAGAGCCACATCTTGTGCTACTGTTCCCATTTGAATTTTGTATCGTGTACGCAATGTGTTGATTCATTATCTACTATATATATGTTTCTGTAATCATTGTTTTCACTACATTTTTCTTCAACTATCTTCAAAACATAACCATCACATTAAGCTTCTCAAATCAATTTTATGAATCAAATATGTTTTCCCAAATATTTGTGGCATCTAATCGATGAACAAGATGCCTTCGCTTATTTGCTTTCTTTTCTACCTACTATAACATGTTTTCATTTACCGTATTGTATCTTGACTACCCATGGATGCAACAACGTTCGAAAGGTTAGCATATTCGGTAATTTCTGAATCTATGCTTATTTTCAACTTTTCGAACCATTTTGTCACTTGTTAAGCCCTTCTTCGTGTTGTTGTTGGGTGGCATTCCCAACCTATGTGGAGAACACCCTGGAGTGCGAGATCCTCATCCATGTGTCGGAGAAGCTCGAAAAGTCGAATGCGACATATGTGGCTCGATTTAAGCCAATATCAGAGGCTATTAGAAAATTGCATGTTCAGTATCAGCGGTATACCACCAGTATATCACGGTATACCGCTGCCAGTGTACCGCGATATATTGGTTTGATAGTAGTTTGTTTCAGAATAGGTTCTGATTCGAAGATAACATTTTTTTGTATTTCGTCAGTATAACGCTACCGATATACTGATATCGGAATTGAATCAATATCAAAGGTCCAGATACTTGCGGGATTAGGGGACTTTAAATAGGTCTTTTCTAATCCTAGTCCACAATCATCTACCAGAGAGGTAAAAAGGAAGAGTTTCTCAAGAGATGCAATTTTCTAAGAGAGGAAGAAAGAGATTCGGAGATTTCGAGATTGTTTTGGCGAGAGATCGTTTCAAGAAGATCACCAATTAGTTCTTCATCGTCTTCTCATTTTTAGTAATCTTTTTATAGTCTTGTAACCTATTTCCATCCGTGAAGTGTTGCGGTGATCCGTGTGGATAGTGGAGCAGTTTGTAAAGGAGTGGGTGTATTTTCTTTCTTCTACTAGTGGAGATTTTTTTCCGATTGGACTCCAATCATCCCATTATTTTTTCTGTTAGGATTTTCCATGTAAATATTTTGGTGTTTGCGTTTAGATTTTTATTTATGATTTTAGCATATTGGTAGTGCATTTTTCTTCGATTCTAAAAAGTTCTCTTAGTTTGGGAAATGTTACTGCATTTCTTTCCCAATAGAGTGTTATCATAGCCAAGTTTCAGAGCAGTATCAGTAGTTTTCAGGTGCCAGGAGTTGACAGACAAACTGAATAGAAGAGATGGATGTGAAGCCGGTGCATATGATAAATCTAAATGGTTCCAATTATCACTATTGTCGGAGCAAGATAAAAGATTTGTTGTTTGTCAAGAAGATGCATCTTCCAGTATTTGCTTCCATGAAGTCTAATGATAAATCTAATGAGGACTAGAATTTTGAGCATAAACATGTATGTAGGTATATTATGCAATTCATAAATGAGAACGTATATAATCACATCGTCAATATTGAGCACAAAAATATATTATGGGAGAAGCTAGAATCCTTGTATGCCCAGAAGACCGGGTAAATAATTTTTCCTGATCTGACAGATGCTGGATCTTAGATACAATGATAGTTCATCCTTTACGGATCACTTAAGTGAGTTACAAGTCATGGTTCACCAGTTATCTTCCATGGGAGTAAAATCCGACAACAAAATATAAGGAATTTGGTTGACGTGTATATTACCAGACTCGTGGAAGATCGTACGAGTGTCCATAATCGCTTCTACTTTAGAAGACATGGTTTGTCTAGAATTTGCCAAAATTAGGGTATTAAATGAAAAAATGTGGAGAAGATCTTAAGGTAGTTCATTCACATCTCATTCAGATGTGCTTGTTTCAGCGAACCGAGGTAGGAGTAAAAGTAAGGATTTGGACAGTATTAGAGATAAGAGAATAGGCAAGAAGAATAGTCATATTATAAGGATTCCGAGTGTTACCATTGTGGCAAGAAGGACCAAATCAAGCAAAATTGTTTTGCTTGAAAGAGAGAGAAGTGAAAGCAACTCTAGAGGGGGGGGGGGGGGTGAATAGAGTGTGTGTGTCGATATTACCTAATATAAACTAAGGCTAATTACCAACCAATAATATAACAAATAATATATAGCAAGTATATGGAAAATAAAGTGAGTTCAGAAGTCACAAACGCTAACACCATAATGTATACTAGTTTTCCTTGTGGAGGACTAATCCAGTCCCGAGAACTCTTGTTCGGAGTTAAATCCACTACTATCATAAATAGCGTACAACACAAGCTTTGATATGAAGTTCTTGTCGACTTCTTACAACCACAAGCTTTGATCCGAAGAGTTTGCCGACTTCAAACATTGGAATAAAAAGTAACTTGAAAATCAAGATTTACAACTCGATCAGACTTCTAAATCGGAATCGTGTTGGCACTAGAAGGCGAGGAGTTGAACCTGGAGATGGAAAGTTTGTAGAGTTCAGCTAGATAGGCAAATAATGATTGAGTGAATGAGTGAATAACAATGGAGGGTTCAATGCCTATTTAGATTTTTTTGGGGACCGAATTCGGTATCTAATGTTCATAAATCTGAACGTTGGATTCCTGGTCTTCATGAAGAGCGTTGGAAGTGAACATTGCAAACTGGGTCAAGATAGACCAAATTTGGCCCGAATTTGCCATAAGTTAGGTTGCATGCTGCCAGAACTCTTTAAGGCTTGGGTGTAGTTTTGTTTGGTGAACTAGGATTTTGTTTGGTATGGGTTTGAGTTTTCTAGTGCCAATACTACCATATGTACATTTTTTCCTATAAAAAAAATACACAACAAAGAAAAAATTACAGCGACCATATTGCTGTAAACTGAGACAAAAATATCGAGCTTTGTGATCAAACTTCAAATGTCTTCATTGTGTTGTTGTCATGTGCTATGTTCCATCAAGTTGTATCAAGACTTGGTTTAGTCAGACATCAAAATCAGGTTGGTCATTGACTTATTGTGCCAACAATCTCCCCCATATTTATATTTGACAAACCATGACCGATACGCAAGATAGACAACTGGTGTGATGCTCCCCGGAATATGTGAGCATCATTTGGAATGGTTGTTGAATGGTTGTTGTCTTATCTTTCTTCTCCTCCTTTGTCAAAGTAGAAATAATGTTACGGCTCCCCCATAACAAGGTACTCATGAAAACATAAGAGTGAGAGAAAACACAGTATATGTTAGACTTGTCTCCCTATTTTTCTACCATTTTTTCTGATTTTCTGATCCACTTTTGGAGCTTTTACATGAATAATTGCTTATAGATATTTACATGAATAGAGTTTCATGTATGCTTTGGACCGTTGGTCCCTTGGTTTTCTTTTATACGGCTGAGATGGACCCGAGAGTGGCATGGATCCCAATCCAACAATCACTATTGTGCGCCATTGGCTATATAAGCCAACCCCTATTTTCCTTTACTTTTCTTTTCTTTTCTTTTCTTTCTCTTTCCTTCTTCACTACCTTCATCAGCCAAGAGGAGTAGCCGAGCTTGGCCTTGGCCGTGGGTGACTTTGGTAGTGTTGTGTTAGGCTTAGAAACTTGACCGCAGGCAAGTACACTTGCCAACCGAGTAAATCCATGCATGGGTATCTTTGATAACTTAGTTTCATATACTGTCAATTGATAACTTAGTCTTGAATTTTGATATACTTTCTTAGCTTAGAACTACTTGTAGCTTTACTTTTGTTGTATTTTATTTGGATTTAACTGGAGAAGTTGAAAAAAATAAAGTCGGAGAAACAAAGTGCCGACCTGGAAAGAGAATGAGCTAGTTACGAAAAGTGCGCATGAGACCGTTGGCGCATAACATTGACACTTGAACTTGAGCGCATTGTATGCTGTCTCATATATGCTTGCTTTCAGCACAACATTCAAACCTCTACAAAGTGTGCCAGAAGCTTTATAAATAACTATAGGCACACTTTTCTCCTCATGCATAAGTTTTGGGCAAATGCTTTTCCGTCAATTCCTTGCAAAAGTGCACCAAGGCCGGTTCAGGAGCCTCGGCACTTTTTTGAAGGAAAAACTCTGTGGCGCTCTCGTGTGCACCCAGTCTCGACATCAAGATCGTGCGCCAAGCCTCTATTGGTGCACAATTCCTCCCTTATTATTTTCTTGATGGACGAGTCTTGACTTTGGCGTCGTCTCGACTGTCGTGTCTCTTTTTAGTAGACCTTCCTACTCTTGATTATGCTCTATAGTTATGTGAGCATGCCTTAGTATAAAAGTGCACCATCCTTTGTCGGCGTGCTTTTGTATCAAAGTGTAACGCCCCAGTCCTAAAATACGTAGGACTAGGAATACGTAACATGCCAGCTACGCATTCGATCAGACTCTGGTCCGACCCGAAACGTATAAGCTGTATAATAAGGGTAACTATCTAAGAATACTGAAAATATCTATATCATAATCCACATAAAGAAAAAATATTAAGAATGAACTACATGTGCTAAAGTTGGCCGCCCAGTAACACAAAAGCTCGAATAGACTCGAGAAAGAAATATGAGTCTATAAAAACTAAGCCACATCAACAGATAAATAAGCAATATGAATAAATAATCATAACTCCAGTATAAATGATATAATTACCTGGTACCAATGCCCGTATGACAAGCAACACACATCAACAACTCCAAAGGTTCCATAATTGTCTATGCTGCAAAAACTGGCAGGGGACCAGGTCTTTAGAGGGACGTAACAAGGTACAAGAAAATAACAAGCCAAAAGTAAATAGTGTAATAAAACAAAAATCCAGAGTAAACTACTGTAACCAACTATGTGACATGCAAATGAGAGTATAATCTCGTACCCGGGTTGGTACTCACGGAAGATCTCAAGGGACACTTCCGTAATCTAATAGTACACTCAAGGCTCCGTGTGGGAGAACTATGAGGAAGCTACATATATATATATATATATATATATATATATATATATATATATATATATATATATATATATATATATATATAATACCTTAGATTCCGCAGAGGGAATCTAAAGCCTAATACACAATAAATAGTAATAAGTAAAATATGTCCAGAGCACGATGAAGACTCTCCCTACCCAATGTAACCTCACGTCTCAATCAAGACACGCAAGCTCACGACCTCTAACTATCAGCACAAGTCTTAGTCACTATGTATCACTATAATCATTTCTATATCATGCATCCAGTAGTCCTATCCAGAGTCCAAGTACCTTGAACAAGTCGAGAAAGACTCTGCCACATGAATATCGTGTCCAGTGTCCTATGGGTGGATGTGCAAATAATGTGTGCACCAACATGGGTTTGTAAATATGACCCTCTGACTACGCTACTCGACTCCGCAGAGGATGTCGGTACCCGAATCTTGTTCGGACACAAAGTATCGTATGACGGCCCTAGGCTCCACAAGTACATCAACCAAGCCATACAAATATAATGTCCAATGCATAAATAATATCAAATAAATAATTTAGAACTGTAAACATCTTGGCAAGGTACACTTTGTCTGGTTCTGCAGTATGTAGTTGCAAAGTTGGTCCCGCGTCCACTCCTCCGAAATTCAATTGACCTAAACACTAATTAAATGCTTAAGGGTCTAATCACGAATTCTTGTAATTATAACTTAATTATATAATTTATTCCATGCTTTGCATAACCAAGCCAGTTATTATTTCTAACAACTTTGCTTATTTTTACAGGGTATCGTGACCTAGTTTCTTGGTTTTCCAAAATTTGAATTTAAGTCCCCAATTAAATGAGATAAACATAAATCATAATAAATCATATAATTTACATTCATTTTAAAAATTAATTACCAGATTTGATAAAATAATATATTTCAAGATTATGGCTACTTTAGGTTGACTAGTTTTGTCCGAAACTTGTTCTGGACATTGCTAGTCCAATAGTATTGTTTATATTTATGAAAAATTATTTTATATTATATTATATTCTGATTTAATCTTAAAAAATATTTACCTCTTTATTCCATCCAAAATATCCTCTATTTACTAGCAAAATAATGTCACAAAATCACCCAAAAACCTAGGCTAGTGGCCCTTAATTTTAGGGTACATATTTGACATTAAAATAAAAAAAAGTAATTTTAAAATACTTAATTTCCAGCAAATAAACACCTATTAATTCAGTTTTAAAAAATAATAACTATTTCCACAAGTAATCGCATTAAAAGTCTCAAAACTAGTCCTACCGACAAACGAATTATCACCAACCTATCATGTTAAATCCATATATTCTAATATGAGAACACGATGGCAAAATATGGGTTCTAAATCAATAAGTTTACATAACGTAAAAGGATCATGCCATGGGATTTGAGAAAGAAAGATTTAAGATTTACCGAAAACTTTGGAGGATTGGATTATAGTACTTCTTCTTGTCCAAGAAACTCTCCTCCTTGCTTGTGTTTGGCTTGTTACTCCTTTATTGATGGATTGTTGATGATAAAAATGGGTTCTTGATATATTTATGGGAAAGATGGGGTTCTTCTTGGAGGTTTAATGGTGTTTGGACAGAGAGATGGTGGAAGGATGATGAAATGTAGAGCTTTTGGAAGAGAGGAGGGGGTTTTTGGTGAAGGAGATGATGTTGTGAGGGAGAGATGGTAAAGGGGGGATGCTCTTACACATTGGATAGAGGGGAGGGGTCGGCCTCCAGAGGGGAAAGGGATTTGTTTTTGTTAGGGTTAGAGTTTTGTGATAAAGTTGATATATATGAGTTTTTTAAATAGATTTAAATATATGAGGGAATTTCCTAGTGCTAATAGGGTTCTGCCACAAGGGGGTCTTCTCTTGACCTAATATGAGAGGGGGTGTTGATTTTTATGGTTGGGATTGGATAAGATTTGGTTATTGGGCTGGTTAAAAAATTGGTTAGGTAGTTATTTGCCAACTAGGATGACACCTAAGATTCTTTCTATCAATAGAACTTCTATAAATGGAAACAATTTAATTTTTATATATATATATATATATATATAATATTTACATGGGGATATTTGGGTGTACTATATGCCTACATGTGTTTGGGTTCGGTTTGGGTCAAGTTCTAGACAAAAGGAGAAAATTTTACGGTAACCGTAATTCTAGATGTTCGTTAATATTTTTGGAGTGTGGGGGGGGGGGACCAAATAATTGCAACGTCTATGTTCTAACTATATTAGACTCAATCGAGATTAATATTATAAATTTTGTTAGAAGAAAAAAGGTCGTGCATTGCTCAAAATATCAAAGCCATGGCAAAGTGTCATATATATTAAAATAGATTTTAAAAATTAATTCTTTAAATCTATCTAATTAAAAAATAATAAAATAATTATAAACTACTAAATTATCCGTATTCCAAAATGAGGGGACTTACAATCTACCCACCTTAAAAGAATTTTGTCCTCGAAATTTAAGATCTTCAATAACATATATATATATATATATATATATATATATATATATATATATATATATATATTCTCTATTAAAATTTAAGTAATATAATTATGAAGTCAAATCGCTTTTGTTATTTAACAAATTCCTCAAACTTTACTTCATCCTCACAACTTAAAATTTTAAAGTAAATCTTTGAAAATCGAATTTATCTTCAAAATTTTAAAATCCAATAAAATTTTCTTTTTAAATCAGATTCTCATGTCGTAACTCTTAATTACAATCTAACATTATTTCCTCAAAATTTAAATCTTATTTATAATAGCCTTCAAAATTTTAATAATTCAATCATTCAAATTTAATTCCATATCCAAACATAAAAATCAAATCCAATATTAATTTTAAAAAAAAATGTAATTCCATCCTTGAATTTTTTTTATCTCATTTTGTAGTCATTTCTCAAAATTTTCTAATAATTTGATTTGTCCTTATAGCCATAATGTGTCTTGTCCTAGCTGTCATTACGTATAAACAAATTTTTGGTATTTAAATTATTGGTTATCCTCAGACATTAATTAAAGAGTCAATCCTAAAAATTTAAAAGTTAAAAGTAATTCCTCAATATAATTCCTACAAATGCATATCTCATGAATAAGTTTAAATATTCAAAGTATTATCATCAAAATTTGAATTCGAAATATACTCCATCAATCGTGTCTCTCAAAAAAAAAATCTTTAAATTTTGAATTCAAATTAAGTCCTTAAAAGTCAATTATATAAGTGATAAAATTAATCTTTATATTGTTATTCCTTTAGTTTAATCCAACCCATAAATCAATACTCAATATTATATTGAAATCCTAACACTCAAAATCCTCAACATTATCCTTGAATTCCTTGAATTATATCTCAAAATTTTAATTTATTTTTAAAATTAAATCTTCAAAATTTAACCACATCAAGAATTAACTCCTCAAATTTAAATTAAACTCAATTCTCACCTATAAAAATTATCATTATTCTGCTCATTCAAATTTCTTTAAAATCCTCAAAATTAAATCCATAAGATCCCAATTCCTCAAATTCTTAAATTTAAATTTAATTCAAATGATAAAAAATATAATTTGAATCCACATCTTGTAGTCCACTATCTATAATGTTAATCTTCTTAAAATTTAAATTTAATAACCCAATACTCAAAAATTTAAATCCAATCTACAAAATTCTATTCTCCAAATTTAAATTCTAAAATTTAAACTTTGCTAGATTTAAGCCCTTCAAATTTAAAGAGAAATCAAATCCAGTATATCATGGAATTTGCAGAATTTAAAATTCAATCTTAACATATAATACATTTAAATTTTATCCTCAAAGTTTGTCTCATTTTACCATTTTAAAATCTAATTCTCAAATAGTTTTCTCCTCAATTTCTGAATTTTTTTAATAAATTTTTTTTTCTCAAAATTATAATACCAGTAACTTAATCAATTTTACCCTCTATAACATCATCAAACCTAACAATCATAAAGCTACCCAATAAAATAATTCATATATGGTATATCTAATTTAGCCAACCTTCTAAGATCAAATCAAATCCCCAAAATTTACAATCTTTAATACAATATATCTTTATCTCATCAAATCTCAAAACTTAATTTAATTTCATATATTCTTAAAATTTAAATACAATCACAAGGCTTAAAATAATCTTATCTAAAATTTCGAATTTCAAAAATTGTTCCATCAAATTTTACTCCTCTATATTTTTTTCTTTATATAATCAACCACATTTTTTTCACCATAATTTCTACTTACCTTCAATTCAATAATTATCGCAAAACTTTCTCAAATTCACCAAATATTAATTAACCTCTAAATTTTTTTCAAGGAAATATAAATCTATTTTATCAAACTCTTCTCCAAGTTTTAAAATTTTAAATTCTACCATTTAAATTTTTAATTGAAATCTAATTCCTCAAAACTTCATTTTATGACTCAATCTCAATAATTCAAGTTTAAATCCAATCTTCTATTTTAAATCCAACCATTGCATATTCTCTTGAATATATTTTAATTCAAATTCTCATCCTCAAAATTTAAATTTGGAACTATTCTCTCCATCCTTTTCCTTTATATTTTTATTTTCCATACAATACTCAAACAATAAAATAATTATGAAATCTTCAAATTGAGATTCACCAATGTTCCGCCTCATCATATCCTAAAATTCTCAAATTTAGATTTCAAGTCAAATCTTATCAAAATCTTCAAATTTAAACTCCACAAAATTTAATGCTTCAAGATACTTCAAATCTAAATTTAAATCCATCCGCATAATCTCCTTTAAATTTAAACACAAATCCAATCATATCATAATCTTCAAAAACTTATGGTTTAACAAAATCGTCAATGTTGCCATATCAAATTCTCAACTCTTTATTTAAACTAATATTTATTCTTGAAATCTAAACTCCACAATATTTAAATTCGTCCAAAATATTTTAATTTAAAATTTAAAATTTATTACATCATAATCGTCTTAAAAGTTTAAATTCTATAAATTTCTAGCTCCTTATCTCATCATTTTTTTTCCATCAAATTTAAATCAAAAATACCTTTTTTCAAATCACATAGAAGTTTAAGTCTCGAAGCACCAAATTGTTAAATCTTATCTTTATCAATTGATTAACCTCAAACCAATTTGCTAGTCGAGAAGCCTACCCACCTTAGGTAAAACCCTCTTATCAAAACACAATATTATATCCTAAAATAAAATCACTCACATACATCTAAAATGTTTACCTAATAGTAACCCATCACTTCTAATCTAGGCAATTGATAGAGTCCATCTTATTTTAGGTTCCTACTGGTAATGTCTTAATCTATTCTCACTCTAATATCTAGAAATTATCTACCATAATCTTCACTACTCAGGTAACTATCTACTTAAAAATAATCTATCAAATATGTCTTCTTCGTCTTGACGAAAATCTTCTACTGGAGAGATCATCGTGCACGAGTGTTCGTCTCTCTATGTTAGATAAAAATGAGAATCAAAGAATAAGAGTTCAAAGAAAGTATAGATGATTACAATTTCGTGGTTCAAGGACGATATTAGAAATCAAAAGAAGTTCCAATAGCAATTGTGGATTGAGATCCTAACAACCTTATCCTAACTGCAGGCTCGCTCGACACAATAACGTAAACGAAACGATATTCTCAGACCAGCATGGGCCACCACAAAATATGTAATATCCCAGTCCCAAAATACTTAAGACTAGAAATATGTAACATGCCAGCTACGCATTCGACCAGACTCTGGTCTGACCCAAAATGTATAAGCTGTATAATAATGGTAAATATCTATGTCAAAATCCACATAAAGAACAAATATCAAGAATAAACTACATGTGCTAAAGTCGGCCGCCCAGTAACACATAAGCTCGAATAGACTCGAGAAAGAAATATGAGTCTACAAAACTAGGCCACATCAGTAGATGAATAAGTAATATGAATAAATAACCATAACTCCGGTATAAATGATATAAGTACCTGGTACCAATGCCCGCATGACAAGCAACACACATCAATAACTCCAAAGGCTCCATAATCGTCTATGCTGCAAAAACTGGCAGGGGATCAGGTCCTCAGAGGGACATAACAAAGTACGAGAAAATAACAAGCCAGAAGTAAACAGTGTAATAAACCATAATCCAGGGTAAACTACTGTAACCAACTATGTGACATACAAATGAAAGTATAGACTCGTACCCCGGGCTAGTACTCACGGAAGTTCACAATGGATACTTCTGTAATCTAATAGTACACTCAAGGCTCCATGTGGGGGAAACCAGGAGAAAGCATATATATATATATATATATATATAATACCTTAGATTCCACAGAGGGAACCTAAGGCCTAATACACAATAAATAGTAATAAGTAAAATATGTCCAGAGTAAGATTAAGACTCTCCCCACCCAATGTAACCTCATGTCTCAATCAAGACACGCAAGCTCATAACCTCTAACTATCAGCACAAGTCTTAGTCATTATGTATCACTATAATCATCCCTATATCATGCATCATATAGTCCTATCCAGAGTCCAAGTACCTCGAACAAGTCAAGAAGGACTCTTCCACATGAATATCGTGTCCAGTGTCCTATGGGTGGATGTGCAAATAATGTGTGCACCAACATGGGTTCATAAATATGACTCTTTGACTATGCTACTCGACTCCGCAGAGGATGTCGGTACCCGAATCTTGTTCAGACACAAAGTATCCTATGATGGCCCTAGGCTCAATAAGTACATCAACCAAGCTACACAAATATAATGTCTAATACATAAATAATATCAAATAAATAATTTAGAACTGTAAATATCTTGGCAAGGTACACTTGATTGGTTCCGCAATATATAGTTGCAAAGTTGGTCACGCGTCCACTCCTCTAAAATTTAATTGACCGAAACACCAATTAAATGCTTAAGGGTCTAATCATGAATACTTGTAATTATAACTTAATTATATAATTTATTTGATGTTCTGCATAACTAAGCCCGTTATTATTTTTAACAACTTTGCTTACTTTTATAGGGTATCGGGACCTAGTTTCTTGGTTTTGACTTCCAAAATTTATGTTTAAGACACCAATTAAATGACATGAACATAAATCATAATAAATTATACAATATTGATTTAAATATAATTTATATTTATTTTAACAATTAATTATTAGATTTGACAAAATAACATATTTTAAGATTATGGCTACTTTATGTTGACTAGTTTTGTCCGAAACTTGTTCTGGACATTGCTAGTCCAATAGTACGGTTTATATTTATAAAAAAATATTTTATATCATATTATATTCTGATTTTTTCTCAAAAAAATTAACCTCTTTATTCCATCCAAAATATCCTCTATTTACTAGCAAAATAATGCCACAAAATCACCTGAAAACCTAGGCTAGTGGCCCTTAATTATAGGGTTCATATTTGACATTAAAATACCAAAAAATAATTTTAAAATACTTAATTTACAGCAAATAAATACTTATTAATTAAGTTTTAAAAATTAATAATGATTCCCACAAGTAATCGCATTAAAAGTCTCAAAACTAATCCTACTGACAAGCGAACACAAACCTATCATGATGTGTCACGACCCGCACCCGGTTTAGGGGCACGAGTGCGTGGGTACGTCCAGCCTATGCCGCAACATCGGCGGTAGAACGCTGTCTAGGTCATGTAACTATCTAATCAATCTCACGTGAATACCCAACTCCATAAGGAGACGGGGATATCATAAAATAATGCTAGAAATACTCAATCACAAAAACTAAAGCACGATGAGATATCAAGGCAAGTAAGAAATACAAGACATTTCTAACGACAAAATAATCATACCTGCAATCATTAACTTCCAATCCTCAAGTGTGTCAGAAACCAGTCTACTAAGGTCACAGTCTGGAAAAATATTTTCCAGTCAGGAAGGAGCAAAGTACATCTCTAAATAGCAGTTCTATATTAATGATATAAACTATGTAGCAGTTCTAGATGGAAATATACCAGAAGCATGTATAGGTACGAGAAATAAAAGAAATACTGGAAATACTGTAAGTAAATGCAGGAGAAGAAACAATATGTCCATGAGCAAGAACCTATGACTAAGTGTATGAGTACTAGCTTTAACATATGATCAGCTTGGGAACTTGATCAGGCTGGTTATATGTGATTAGCTATGATTCATGTAAGGTCAGGCTAACCGTTGGTTAGCTATGATGCATGTAGAGGTCAGGCTAATCACACGTAACAGCTATGAAGCATGGAGATGGTCAGGCCGCACCCGACGTGAGATGTGGGGTGAGCTATGATGCATGAAAAGTTAGGTATGATCACATATCTACACTAAAATACTCCCCACCCCTGATTGGTATAGTGGATCCAATCATGGTACGCTATGGCACGGGATTCCCTAGGGAGGTAGCAAGTCTCCCCGGGAATCAGTGTCTGTACATGCACAAGATAACAAGGAAACGAGTCTTGTACAAGCTACACCATGAATAAGGAATAATATCTCATGACGAGATCCGTGTATACCAATCCGTGTAACCAGCGTGTCAAGAGCATGGATATTTACACTAGATACAGCGAACATAGGAGATATCATAAATTAGAAACTAATCAGAGAATGTACTCGCCTTGGGTCCTTAGCTGGTAATTATTGATGTCCTGTTCCAGAGTATCCCCTGGGTAAACCAACAGTCCTATAACATATCACAAGCAAAACCACATTTGCATCAGATGCTACACTAACACAGTCTAAAAATACTGAGTTCGGGACTTCTCTAGGTATGATACCGGTCACCTAGGATCACCTAGTAGGGATACGTAAAACACATTACACTTATTAATACTTACAATATTTATACATGCAACAATTTAAATGTATTTACAATATATATATATATATATATGCCTTTTAAATACATATATGATTTATACTAGTTGAACATTATATATGTATACTCATACATATGTTAACAATATATTTTTAAAAATATATATATATTGTCAATGTTATTATTAAAATATATATTAATACTAGTACGTCGCATTAATTACAAATACAATACATTAATTGTATGTACAAGATATATATATATATATATATACATTTATACTAATTATACATATTTGAAAATATATTAAGTACATATATATATACAAAATATATACATATACTAAACATTATATATTTTTATACCAAAATACCTACATATATATATTAAGAGAAATACACATATACATATTATACTATACCAATTGAACAATAAGGAGATATATATATATATATATATATATATATATATATATATATATATATATATATATATATATATATATATATATATATATATTAAAATAGTACGTATACTATTACATTTTATATACCAAAATACGTATTTGCATATATATATCAATCAACCTTATATATATATATAACTAATCAAAGAATGTGTATAATGCCACCCTCCTCAAGGTGATCCCAAATGAAATAGCAGTTAGTTCCAATGGGTCCGGAGCAGTCCAAATAGCTAGAATCTATATAAAGAAGTCCAAGATCGGAGTTTGGCACGAAAACCGAGATAAGGATTCCAGGCTAATAAGAGAAGGTCGTTGTTCGTTATTAAGGTAACATCTTAATTGAATGAAAATCATTTCGAAATTATTTTGAACAATAATTACAATTTAAAAGTTTATTTATTACAGATTTAGAATTTACGTAAAAGCCAATATATTTATATATCTCTAGTAATAATTTGGCTACCAGTCCAATTAAACAATTTTGAACTTATTTTTATTATTGGAACTAATAATATAACCCAAAAATTATTATAGTTTTTCACATAATCAAATCCTTATATTTATTACTAAACTAAATAAAAACTAAACTATTTAAATATAAATTAACTAATTATATTAACTACTAATTAAATAAACTAACTACTGGTTATAATTTAAATTACTGATTAACAAATTAATTACTGATTAACGAATTAATTAACTAATTAAGAAATAATTAACTACTCTAATTATAAATTAAACTAATTATATGAAATTACTAAACTAATTAATTAATAATTAACTACTAATCTAATTAACTAACTAATCTATTATATTAACTAACTGATTAATATATAATTAATTACGTTTAACTCACTATTACTTCACAGAAGAAAAGGGGAAAAGAAAAGAGGGCTCACATTTGGGGAGGGGTCTCCGTCGTCGTCGGGGTTCGCCGGGGTCACGCGGGCACGGCGTCGGCGCGGTGGGGTCTCGCCGGGGTCGGGCCGGCAAGGCGTCGGCGGAGCTCAGTCTGCTGTGGCGGGTGCTCGGCTCGCGGCGGCGGCCGTTCTGGGTTCGACGGGTTTGAGGCGGATCCAAGGCGGCGGTCGACTCGGCAAGGGTGAGGAGGTCCGAGGCTGGACACGATGGGTTCGGTGTACTGTGGTGGAGGTGGATGTGTTCGGGTGTTGGACACAGGGTTGGGTGTACTGTGGTGGAGGTGGATGTGTCCGGGTGTGTCGGACACGAAAAAAATCTGATTGTACTGTTGTAAATCTGGACACAGAAAATAAATGGATACGGTGGGACACCCGGGGTCGGACCCGAGGCTAACACGGCTGACACGGTAATGCTGGACACACGGACACGAGCACACAAAATGGTGGTGGTTTGTTGGCTTGTGGGAATTTGTGAGGGCTAACTAGGGTTTCTTGGAAATGGTGATGAGGGACTTAAATAGGGAGAGAGGGTGTGGGATGAAGGGTGAGGTTTGGCCCAATAATGGATGGCCCAGATCATATATATCCAAGGCTAACTGATTCTGAATAGCGACTAATTAATGCATATTGCAAAAATCTCCGAAAGTATGTAATTTATTTATTTACTATCCCAAATGAATTTTAAAAAAATTTATTATGAAGAAAACAACTAGTCCTTTAAATAATTTTTTTTATCAAATAAATAATTTTATGATTTCAAGCCAAAAAATATTTGTAACTAGAGAAATATATATATTTTATTATTTATTTATTTATTTTATAATACATCGACATTTAGGAAAAATATTTTTTTATAAAAGATTTTAAATTACTTTCTAAAATCGACCATTTTTCAAAAATCAAATACAAGATTTCAAGGAGAAATTATTTTATAAATTGGTATTTAAAATAACTTAAAAATCTAATTATTTTGGAAATTGGAAATCGGAGGTTACAAGTCTACCCACCTTAGAAAAATTTCGTCCTCGAAATTTAGGATCCTCAATAATTGTCTTTACTCATCATATTATTTCTATCAAATTTAAATTCAACCAAATAATCATGAAGTAATTCCATATCGTTATTTCACAACCTTTCAAAATTCTGTACATCATATTCTTGAAAATCTTCGATTTTTAAAAATCAAATCCCTTTTTTTTTTTCTCCTCCAAAAATTTTAAGTTCGTATCTAAATACCCCAGGATTTTAAGATCCAATCCTCCAATTGAAATCCAATCCATGCATATTTATAAAAATCGAATCCCAAAATTAAATTTTTACCCACTAATCCATCATCATCTTACTCCTCTAACTCAAATTCAATTGATGCTTATTCAAATCTAAGTTCTCCTCCCGAGAATTGAATTCGACACCATTTCATTAACGATTTTATTTCCTGATTTCCTTTTTCCTTAAAATACTCAACAATGCGATATTTTCAGAATCTTCAATGCAACATTCATAATATAAAATATAAAATTTCTATCTTGCAATCAATTAGATAGAATGATAATTTCCCAAATTTTCTCAAATTTTTAATAACCAATTCAATCATATCAAGACCTTTCCTAAAATTAATAAATCCTCAAATTTTGCCCTGTGAATTTCTTAATTCTCCATTTAAGTTAATGTTTATCCTCGAATTTCAATCATACCTCGATTTTCGAAAAATCAATGATCCATCAACTCTGTTATAACAACCCCTAAATTCTTTATTTAAATTAATGCTCATCCACAATTTAATCATCTTGTCCCTTTTTGTCAGTCATAACCTTGTCATAGATCTTTGCTATGGTCAAAACCCTAATGATCATGGGTTAAGAAAACTCTACCTACAGCCATGCAATTTAAGAAAAATATATAGGTCATGTATCTTTTGTCATGGTATTTCAGTCTCTGTTAAAGTGTACTACTAGTTTTATTCTAACAAGAAATCATGCATACGAACTACAGTATTAGGAAAATCAACCAATCGAAAAACGGAAAAGGAACATTAGGAGGGAAGGAAGAACCTGCTAACATATTACTTGCGGTATCTGCTATCTCTAACAAACTCTTAACTCTAACACATTCACTAACTAATTCCTATTCCTGTATACTGGTATCCATCTCAACTAATCATTAATCCACAAGATCCATGAATATATCCGTATTGCACACACCTGTCTATTGATGCCAAAATCTGATGCCAAGAATCTCTAATATAACCATGATTCAATAATGCATCCAAGTTGATACCTCTATCTCTTTAGTACCATACCCTCTGTCAGTTCCCGTTCCTACTACAATTGTTCATACTAGTCATTCTTATCACTCAAATATACGTCAAGTGCAACACCATACTAAATACTGCTCTTTCCAATACAACTTTAGATGGACACCCAAGTCAGTCTGCGGTGCCATCTCAATCATGCTCAAATCACCAGATCCTTACACATGTATATCATCTACTCATATATTAATATTCATATCTCTCATCTACCATAAAATTAATCCTCAAAATAATCGTCAAGGTTTAACTTCTCGATCAACTTAAAAATAAATTGCATATACCTCCTTAAAATCAGATACTCAAATATCGAAAAAAGTAATCACTTTTAAAATCCTTATAGCTTTGATTATGTTTATTAAATTGAATTCGAATACTCAAAATTTTAATAACATAAAATCTTAACTCCTCTAAATTCTTAAAAATTAAAATTCATTTCCACTCTTCAATTTATAACTTTAAATCCTCAAGTATACAGATAGATACTCCCAGTCTCTAATACTCAAGGTCCACACAAATACACCAATCTAATTATCATCGCACGAAGGACTTACTGTTATTAGCACCTTGCTCAACAAATATTTGATATAGGATCACTAGCACTATTGGTATGGTAACACTAGCTGCATCATTAGATTATCTCATCAAACTTATTACAAATCACGATCACTTGCACTTTCCATAATACACATGCTTTACTTCAATCTCAAGGGTAGGCATATGGTTCCATATCTCGATTGAGGTATAAGCATATCTCTTAAACCTTTTACAGCCTGTTAAACTATTCTGTGATATATTTCACAACTTTCATTACCAATATTGATATTTCTCCACTCATGGCATCTCATTAAAACCCTTTATGTATATACATTTCTTTACTCTTGATCCACCCAATATCAATCATCAAATTGAACATCATGCTCCATTAATCTTTAACGCAATTCCTTGATACTTAATTGTTTACATAGATCATCCAATTACATAATTTATTGACTATCCGGGACGGGTATGCCGGCTCTGATACTAACTCTTGAACTATCACTGATACTTTATTCTCTCCTTCTACTCACAGTCTCTAATGACACTTATCCTAGAACCATTTGTACAAGGTACAATGCTAAGGGCTAACTCTAGTTTAAAGCCTACTGCTCACATGTCCAACTAAGAAACACCTATAACTCACTAACAACACTAAACCAATACTAATACTCAAGACACAGCCATAATTATAAGTCATTAATTATCACACTAACAAGGATCCTTAAAGAAATAAGGCTCAAAAGAACTGGATCAAGGACGGAAGGTATCTTTACTGCTAGTAAAGAAAAGAAGCGATGGAACAAAGTCCTGGAATGACATAAATAGATAAGTCTTGAGATGATACTTTAAGAACCAATTTAAGATACAACCTGATAATCATACACGTCTGTCTGAAATCATGACACTCAGAATCCTCGCCACGCCAGTAAGCATAGATGCGATAAACGATAGGTTTCGTAACTAAGGTATGCAACTCTATAATCATGTCGTCTAGAATCTTCACCACGCCAACCGGTATGGCTGCGAGAGACTCTAAGTTTCATAACTATAGTATGTACATCCAAGTCAGGTTCCTACGTTCTCGTCACCACAGCTAATATGGCTGCGATAAACTCTAAGGTCCATAACCAAAGTAGACGTTTTACCTTTCTCACTGTTCTCATCAAGATATGTCATCAGATGATACCGTAAATTTTAGCCCGTAAAATTTATCTCGATAGGAAATTAACTCAACAACGATACCAAGAATTAAATTTAACAACTGGTCAACAAGAATCAAACTCAACAATGATACCAAGATTTTAATTTAATAACTGATCAATAAGGATCAAGTTCAATAACAACAAGTGAGAGCAGACGGGAACAAGGGGGAAGGATTTAAATTGGAAAATTTATAATGAGACTCTCAAGGGTCGTCCCAGGAATCTCTCAATTAATTTAGTGATTGAGTATCCTCTCTCATCCTAGTATCCTATGTCCTATATTCTATAGCAGGTACGCAATAGTACAACTAAGACGTCGCACTACTACGACATCACACAACTAGCGAAGTCTGACCTGCATGGGCCACCACTAAAACGTGTCACGACCCGCACCCGGTTTAGGGGCACGAGTGCGTGGGTACGTCCAGCCTACGCCGCAGGATCGGCGGTAGAACGCTGTCTAGGTCATGTAACTATCTAATCAATCTCACGTGAATACCCAACTCCATAAGGAGACGGGGATATCATAAAATAATGCTAGAAATACTCAATCACAAAAACTAAAGCACGATGAGATATCAAGACAAGCAAAAAATACTAGATATTTCTAACGACAAAATAATCATACCTGCAATCATTAACTTCCAATCCTCAAGTGTGTCAGAAACCAGTCTACTAAGGTCACAGTCTGGAAAAATATTTTTCAGTCAGGAAGGAGCAAAGTACATCTCTAAATAGCAGTTCTATATTAATGATATAAACTATGTAGCAGTTCTAGATGGAAATATACCAGAAGCATGTATAGGTACAAGAAATAAAAGAAATACTGGAAATACTGTAAGTAAATGCAGGAGAAGAAACAATATGTCCATGAGCAAGAACCTATGACTAAGTGTATGAGTACTAGCTTTAACATGTGATCGGTTTGGGAACTTGATCAGGCTGGTTACATGTGATTAGCTATGATTTATGTAAGGTCAGGCTAACCGTTGGTTAGCTATGATGCATGTAGAGGTCAGGCTAATCACACGTAACAGCTATGAAGCATGGAGATGGTCAGGCCGCACCCGACGTGAGATGTGGGGTGAGCTATGATGCATGAAAAGTTGGGTATGATCACATATCTACACTAAAATACTCCCCACCCCTGACTGGTATAGTGGATCCAATCATGGTACGCTATGGCACGGGATTCCCTGGGGAGGTAGCAAGTCTCCCCGGGAATCAGTGTCTGTACATGCACAAGATAACAAGGAAACGAGTCTTGTACAAGCTACACCATGAATAAGGAATAACATCTCATGACGAGATCCGTGTATACCAATCCGTGTAACCAGCGTGTCAAGAGCATGGATATTTATACTAGATACAGTGAACATAGGAGATATCATAAATTAGAAATAAATCAGAGAATGTACTCGCCTTGGGTCCTTAGCTGGTAATTATTGATGTCCTGTTCCAGAGTATCCCCTGGGTAAACCAACAGTCCTATAACATATCACAAGCAAAACCACATTTGCATCAGATGCTACACTAACACAGTCTAAAAATACTGAGTTCGGGACTTCTCTAGGTATGATACCGGTCACCTAGGATCACCTAGTAGGGATACATAAAATACATTACACTTATTAATACTTACAATATTTATACATGCAACAATTTAAATGTATTTACAATATATATATATATATATATATATATATATATATATATATATATATATATATATATATATATATATATATATATATATGCCTTTTAAATACATATCTGATTTATACTAGTTGAACATTATATATGTATACTCATACATATGTTAACAATATATTTTTAAAAATATATATATATTGTCAATGTTATAATTAAAATATATATTAATACTAGTACATCACATTAATTACAAATACAATACATTAATTGTATGTACAAGATATATATATATATATACATTTATACTAATTATATATATTTGAAAATATATTAAGTACATATATATATACAAAATATATACATATACTAAACATTATATATTTTTATACCAAAATACCTACATATATATATTAAGGGAAATACACATATACATATTATACTATACCAATTGAACAATAAGGAGATATATATATATATATATATATATATATATATATATATATATATCAAAATAGTACGTATACTATTATATTTTATATACCAAAATACGTATTTGCATATATATATCAATCAACATTATATATATATAACTAATCAAAGAATGTGTATAATGCCACCCTCCTCAAGGTAATCCCAAATAAAATAGCAGTTAGTTCCAATGGGTCCGGAGCAGTCCAAATAGCTAGAATCTATATAAAGAAGTCCAAGATCGGAGTTCGGCACGAAAATTGAGATAAGGATTCCAGGCTAATAAGAGAAGGTCGTTGTTCGTTATTAAGGTAACATCTTAATTGAATAAAAATCATTTCGAAATTATTTTGAACAATAATTACAATTTAAAAGTTTATTTATACAGATTTAGAATTTACGTAAAAGCCAATATATTTATATATCTCTAGTAATAATTTGGCTACCAGTCCAATTAAACAATTTTGAACTTATTTTTATTATTGGAACTAATAATATAACCCAAAAATTATTATAGTTTTTCACATAATCAAATCCTTATATTTATTACTAAACTAAATAAAAACTAAACTATTTAAATATAAATTAACTAATTATATTAACTACTGATTAAATAAACTAACTACTGGTTATAATTTAAATTACTGATTAACAAATTAATTACTGATTAACGAATTAATTAACTAATTAAGAAATAATTAACTACTCTAATTATAAATTAAACTAATTATATGAAATTACTAAACTAATTAATTAATAATTAACTACTAATCTAATTAACAAACTAATCTATTATATTAACTAACTGATTAATATATTATTAATTACGTTTAACTCACTATTACTTCACAGAAGAAAAGGGTAAAAGAAAAGAGGGCTCACATTTGGGGAGGGGTCTCCGTCGTCGTCGGGGTTCGCCGGGGTCACGCGGGCACGGCGTCGGCGCGGTGGGGTCTCGCCGGGGTCGGGCCGGCAAGGCGTCGGCGGAGCTCAGTCTGCTGTGGCGGGTGCTCGGCTCACGGCGGCGGCGGTTCTGGGTTCGACGGGTTTGAGGCGGATCCAAGGCTGCGGTCGACTCGACGAGGGTGAGGAGGTCCGAGGCTGGACACGATAGGTTCGGTGTACTGTGGTGGAGGTGGATGTGTCCGGGTGTTGGACACAGGGTTGGGTGTTCTGTGGTGGAGGTGGATGTGTCCGGGTGTGTCGGACACGAAAAAAAATCTGATTGTACTATTGTAAATTTGGACACAGAAAATGAATGGATACGGTGGGACACCCGGGGTCGGACCCGAGGCCAACACGGCTGACACGGTAATGCTGGACACACGGACACGAGCACACAAAATGGTGGTGGTTTGTTGGCTTGTGGGGATTTGTGAGGGCTAACTAGGGTTTCTTGGGAATGGTGATGAGGGACTTAAATAGGGAGAGAGGGTGTGGGATGAAGGGTGAGGTTTGGCCCAATAATGGATGGCCCAGATCATATATATCCAAGGCTAACTGATTCTGAATAGCGACTAATTAATGCATATTGCAAAAATCTCCGAAAGTATGTAATTTATTTAATTACTATCCCAAATGAATTTTAAAAAAATTTATTATGAAGAAAACAACTAGTCCTTTAAATAATTTTTTTTTATCAAATAAATAATTTTATGATTTCAAGCCAAAAAATATTTGTAACTAGAGAAATATATATATTTTATTATTTATTTATTTATTTTATAATACATCGACATTTAGGAAAAATGATTTTTTATAAAAGATTTTAAATTACTTTCTAAAATCGACCATTGTTCAAAAATCAAATACAAGATTTCAAGAAGAAATTATTTTATAAACTTGGTATTTAAAATAACTTAAAAATCTAATTATTTCGGAAATTGGAAATCAGAGGTTACATGATGAATCCATATATTCTAATATGAGAACAAGATAAAAAAATATGGGTTCTAAATCAATAATTTTATATAACGTAAAAGGATCATGCCATGAAATTTGAGAAAGAAAGATTTAAGATTTACCAAAAACTTTGGAGGATTGGATGATGGTACTTCTTTTTGTCCAAGAAATACTCCTCCTTGCTTGTGTATGGCTTGCTACTCCTTTTTTGATGGGTTGTTGATGATGACAATGGGTCCTTGATATATTTATGGTGAAGATGGGTTTCTTCTTAGAGGTTTAATAGTGTTTGATGGAGAGATGGTAGAAGGATGCTAAAAAGTTGAGCTTTTGGAAGAGAGGAGGAGTTTTTTTGGTGAAGGAGATGATGTTGTGAGGGAGAGATGGTAAAGGGGGCTTCTCTTACACATTGGAGAGAGGAGAGGGGTCGGCCACAAAAGGGGAAAAGATATTTGTTATTGTTAGGGTTTTGTGATAAGTTGATATATAAATGAGCTTTTTAAATAGATTTAAATATAGGAGGGGGTTTCCTAGTGCTAATAGGGTTCGGTCACAAGGGGGGCTGCTCTTGGCCGAATATAAGAGGGGGTGTTGTCACGCCCCAATCTCCCGCAAGCCCGATAGTCCCCGCTGAACGTGAATCACCACGTTTCAGCTCTACCGCGGGACGATCGTTCTCATCGGGACGTGATGCCGTGCAAGCCTAAAGTGCGCTTGCACAAGGCCAAAGCTTTGATACAAGGGCAAGTAAGCCATTCGATACTGAAGCAGCGGCACATAACATTGCAGAAAAGTGAAGAACTCATTGGAATATGAAAACAGGCTCTTTTATTGATAATTGAAAGTGTTACAAGCGGCACATGGCCGAGATTACAATTCGCTCAAGCACTCTTCTCTCGATTACAATAACACCGTTCCATACATTATGTCCCTCTATATAAAAGTAGCTCAAAGCAGGCACAAACTCGATGCGGCTCCAGGCATCGACTCTAGATTTCTGGCTCCTTGGGATGAGGCACGGCTATCGCTTCCTCAGACGAACGAGCACCTGAGAACAAGCAAACTGTTGGTGGGTCAGCACTTTATGCAAGTACTGGTGAGATAAAACAACTGAACAGAAGCTACACCCCCTGAAACCCACACTAAGTAATCATGTGGCAAAATATTGCATTACTAGTGATCTTGCTACTTTTACTTAGGTTCGTTTCATGCAGTTCTAGCAGAGTCATATTACATTGTTTGGAAACATTCTTTGAAAATATAATCAAACAACCAATCAATCGAGGCAACCAATTCAAGCACGAGGAATCCTGTTCTGGTGTGCGCAGCGTGTTCGGTGAACTATATGCAAGGATTTTAGGGACAGGCAGCATTTAGGGACCATCAATCAAGCACACAAGTTAACTATCAATCAGAGGTCGGTCCCCGAGTAACTCAGGATCGGTAGCGGTAATACAGCTAACCAATGACTCACATTCTGATCCTATTAGCAGCTGTGACTCATGGTTGCACATTACTGCCGAAGCAGCCGTAACCAAGGTTCAGCTCTGCACTAATAGTCATTGTCCGACCGATGCAATGCATGAAGCGCTAACAGGAGGTCTCTACGATGCAGACAAAATGAATAAGGAGGCATAAGCATAAACTTATATTTCTTACCCCACGGCCGAACAGTTATCCCTGCAGCAGACATACAAGTTAGAAACATATATGTTTACCGTTTTTTAGTTTCCTGTCCGTCTCTACATTAAACAGTTAGGTATGCACGAAGGCTAGCATAGCATGCTCCCTAACGACCTGAATGCAGCTTAGCTCCATACACTTCTCTAGTGCAGACTCAACTCTTCTCTACAGAAGCACCGCCTCCCTCTAATAGCCACGCCCCCCAAGATCCCGAAGGACCGGACCTCAGGGCGCACTATTAGTCTTACCCCATCGCATCTCCATCCTCCCTTCCAATATCCACGCCCCGAGCTCAGGGCGCATTATCAGTCTCCCACATATCGTTTGTCCCCCATCCACCGCAAGCACCCACATATCACTAGCACATCTCTTTCACAATAGCACACAACATGACAAAGTCATAATCAAACCATCTTCTCATATTCCTAATAGCCACACCCCCAAGATCCCGTAGGACCGGATGTCAGGCGGGCTACTAGTCTAGCACACACAAGACAAGCATTCAAGACAATCCATATGAACACGACGACGAGCAAACATATGAACGATCTTTCAGTTGAGACTAGCATGGCACGGGTCTATTATCACATCAAGTAAAATATGTAGTTTCATCTTCTTAGCATAGCAATGGTTCTAGCTCATTTCGGACAAGCATACATATTCTCTTAGTTAGGCAGCGGATTTGTTTCAGTGACAAGCTATGTGAGTTCTCTTATTAGCATGCTGAGTCGATTCTATCATTCTTCTTATGAAAACTTTCTTCTTAATCAAACAAGCATTTAAAACTCAGATTCATTATTAATTCGTGCAAGAATCAGAGAATGCAGTTCTGCCCACTCACCTTGATTAATCGGTCAGGAACTCTCCGAGAAGACTTCCGTTCGAGCAAGCAAGTCGATCCCACTTGTACATAGCGCCGACGCAGAGTGGGGCACTACATACTTACCCACCAATAAAGAGTTTCGTCCTCGAAACTCAAGGAGAAACCCACGAAAACACAAAGCAGCGATAGTCCTCATCCCTCGCCATCCGAAATCAAAACTCTAGCAATCTCGAAATCACAAATCACATCTCAAGCAATGAAAACCAAATCCAGAAAAACTTTTGCCGGCACTTTTGAGAATATTTACGGACTCATTGTATGGAACGTTCATTGCATCTCATATCAGGCACATCTCAGAGTTGAAGGCAACGGAATGGGCAAAGAATCGAGTCGCTCTGATACCATTATGTCACGCCCCAATCTCCCGCAAGCCCGATAGTCCCCGCTGAACGTGAATCACCACGTTTCAGCTCTCCCGCGGGACGATCATTCTCATTGGGATGTGATGTCGTGCAAGCCTAAAGTGCGCTTGCACAAGGCCAAAGCTTTGATACAAGGGCAAGTAAGCCATTCGATACTGAAGCAGCGGCACATAACATTGCAGAAAAGTGAAGAACTCATTGGCATATGAAAACAGGCTCTTTTATTGATAATCGAAAGTGTTACAAGCGGCACATGGCCGAGATTACAATTCGCTCAAGCACTCTTCTTTCGATTATAATAACACCGTTCCATACATTATGTCCCTCTATATAAAAGCAGCTCAAAGCAGGCACAAACTCTATGCGGCTCCAGGCATCGACTCTAGATTTTCGGCTCCTTGGGATGAGGCACGGCTATCGCTTCTTCAGACGAACGAGCACCTGAGAACAAGCAAACTGTTGGTGGGTCAGCACTTTATGCAAGTACTGGTGAGATAAAACAACTGAACAGAAGCTACACCCCTTGAAACCCACACTAAGTAATCATGTGGCAAAATATTGCATTACTAGTGATCTTGCTACTTTTACTTAGGTTCGTTTCATGCAGTTCTAGCAGAGTCATATTACATTGTTTGGAAACATTCTTTGAAAATATAATCAAACAACCAATCAATCGAGGCAACCAATTCAAGCACGAGGAATCCTGTTCTGGTGTGCGCAGCGTGTTCGGTGAACTATATGCAAGGATTCTAGGGACAGGCAGCATTTAGGGACCATCAATCAAGCACACAAGTTAACTATCAATCAGAGGTCGGTCTCCGAGTAACTCAGGATCGGTAGCGGTAATCCAGCTAACTAATGACTCACATTCTGAACCTATTAGCAGCTGTGACTCATGGTTGCACATTACTGCCGAAGCAGCCGTAGCCAAGGTTCAGCTCTGCACTAATAGTCATTGTCCGACCGATGCAATACATGAAGCGCTAAAAGGAGGTCTCTACGATGCAGACAAAATAAATAAGGAGGCATAAGCATAAACTTATATTTCTTACCCCACGGCCGAACGGTTATCCCTGCAGCAGACATACAAGTTAGAAACATATATGTTTACCGTTCTCTAGTTTCCTGTCCGTCTCTGCATCAAACAGTTAGGTATGCACGAAGGCTAGCCTAGCATGCTCCCTAACGACCTGAATGCAGCTTAGCTCCATACACTTCTCTAGTGCAGACTCAACTCTTCTCTACAGAAGCACCGCCTCCCTCTAATAGCCACGCTGTCACAACCACTTTTCCAAATAAGGGCATTTGTATAATTTCACTATTCTGAATATATATGTATGTAATTAATCTGCTGAGTTTTATAAAGTAATTATATGTTGTTAATAATATTTGGTTTTAGGTCAAACCTTAGAACTCATTAGGACAAACCCTAATGAGTTAACCCTAATTTGAAGACCAATTCTAGAGAAACCCTAGAATTCAAACTTTAGGTTGGACCTCAAACCCTGGACTGACCAAACCTTAGTAACTAGGTTCTACATGACTTAACATAAAGGTTTAACCTAAAACTAAGCTTGGAAACCCTAACCTAGTTGTTTATATAAAAGGGAGCCACCATTCTTCATGTAGTAGAAGAAACCCTAGCCTCCTTCTTAAAACCATTCCCCACCTCTAGAATTCAGAATCAACCCTAGGATTCCGTTTTTCCTCTTTCAAAGCAAAGAGAAGCAAGGAGTTTGGGTCAAGAAGCATTAGAGAAGAAGAACCTCCATTGAAGAAGCCATCTCCCTAGGTAAAACCCTATTTTTTTCAATTATATTCTGTTTTTGTTTATTATTGCCATTAGGAAACCCTCTTGTTGTATGGATCTCGATTTCTAGGGATCCTACATGAAGCCCTAGGAGAAATTAGAGTTTAAGTGTCCCAACATTTGGTTTCCCCAATTTTTCGTGAACCCTAACCCTAGGTATTTGTATGTAGACTAATTTTATCTCATACGTATAGATTTGATTATGATTTTAGGGTTTAGGTTTGGGTTTTTGGAGTTCTTGATGTGGGATCCGATTCTGCACTACATGTGTTTGACGAAATGATTGTTAGGGTTTGCCTATCCCTGTGTTTTAATCCCTGTATTTTGATATACCAATCTATATGTATATATATAATGGCATTGTGGACAGGTTATGTAGATTTGGGGGGGTTTTTCTACTGTGTAGTCGGGTATTTTTTGTATCACTGTATATTTGGGAATTCTGTGCACAGTCAGGATTAGAGGTGTGTGTGGCTGTGTATTTGGAAGAAATACATGTACATGTGTTTGTGTGTGTCTCAATATCAGCATCAGATTTTCTGTGGAGGAGTGCGTGCACTGTGTTAGGTGTTAAATGTATAGCTGTGTGTTATGTATCAGTGTTGATGTGTGTACTAGTGAGTGAGAATTCAGTGTATTCTAGAATCGAGTACCCTTGTGTACATCTGTGTGTGACTGTTTAAGTGTCCCAGAATCTGTCCATGTGTGTGTGTGTGTGTTCAGTGAGTAATATTGTGTGTGTTTGAGTATAAATTCTGAGAAGGATACTGTGTATCAGTTAGTACTTAGTGTAGATAGCGTGGCAGTGAGGGTGTTCCAGAAATCAGGGAGCTATGTGTGGACTGTATGTAGTGTGAGTGTAGTAAGTGTGTATCAGGACACTGTGTCATTGTGTGTTTGCAGTGAGTTCCTGTCAGTGTGTATATTTCCTGTATGTGTGTGTGTGTGATCCTGAGAGTGAGGGACCAGTGAGGGAGGAAATTCTGTGATAGATAAATAGGAGTGTATCAGTTCAGTTGTGTGTGTATGTACCTATCTATGTGTGTGGGTTCTGTGCAGTATAGGAAACTAAATTTCAGTGTGTATCAGCAAACTAGATGTGTATCAGTTAGCCATTGTAGAGTTGTCCCTATTTTAGTAGAGTGTGCTGTGTGTGTAGAGTTGTCCCAGGATCAACAGATTCTGTGTGTGTGCCATAGAGCCTAATAACTAGTGTGTATTTCAGGACTTAGATGTGTATCAGTGTCCAGATCTGTGCATTTCTTCCTGAGGTGAATGTGCAGGTCAGTGTAAATACCTGTGTAGCCAGTGTGTGAGTTAGGAATGAACATCTAGGGTGTAAAATGATTGTTCCAGGTTGATGACTACCTGTGTCAGTAACTTGTGTGTGTGGTGATTAGTGTAACTGTATGTATCTGTGTGTATAGCTTATGTGTAGGTGTGTTACAATCTCAAGTAGATGGTTAAGTGAGAAAATCATATATTACTTGGTAGTTGTTTCTATATGTATTGTCTTATGTACACATATAAGTGTTTTAGTGAGGTGTTTGTACTGAGGTATCAGGAATTATGGGTAGAATTTATAAGGAATCAAGGGATACCAAGTATCAAATGAGATATGTACCAGTGGAAGGAATGTAGGGTGTTCTATAGTGTATTATATACACTGATGCAAGTATCAGTGTTTAGAGAAAAATAATGTAACTGAGTTGGAAATTGAAGGAGAAAACTTTAATTTAGATACTGCAATGTAGGTGCAGTATCCTATTAGAGGGATGTAACAGGTGTGGGTTATATGTATGTGTAATATTAAACATAACCTAGATGCCAAGGTTGGTTAATACTAATTAAGGTGGAGTACTAGCAAGATAACTAATATAAGTTACTTATATACTAACTAGGCTCTAGGATATAGTTATAACCTAATACCTTATAGATCCTTAACACTGAGGTTTTGTATAGCTAAGTAAGGACTAGTTTAGATAGGTCGGGTACAGTATACACTTCCATGATTTAAAAACTGACTAGTGGACCTAGTATTGACCAGTAAACCTCAGAAATGACCTAGAAACCTCGTATTTAATTTGTTAAACATGTTATTCTTTTGATTTAATATCTGACATTAATATTCCATAAATAGGTCATTGTGATCCCACTTTGGACATCGATCCTCACACCTTGCTCAGGACCACAAGCGAGTACATTCTCTGACAGTTTTCATTGTTGATTACTTCTATAAATTGTAGTGTATTACATACTTGATTCCGACACTATGGATACACGGGTTAGCACCCTAGATCCCCATCATGAGGAGTCGTGATTAGAATCCATCGTGCTAGCTGGGTGATGGGGAACTATTAGTAGATTATGTGATCATATCCAAATCCTTTACATGCATCATAGCTCACCCCACTTCTCATGTTGGGTGCGGCCTGACCATCTTACATGCATCATAGCTGTTATATATGATTAACCTGACCACTACACGCATCATAGATAACCATATGGTTAGCCTGACCTACAAGAATCATAGTTAATCATATATAACCAGCCTGATCAAGTCCCAAGCCGATCACATAATAAACTAATATTTCAAACACTTAGCTAGATGTCTATTTTATTCAGATTCACCTGTTCCAGCATTCACTACTTATTGTCTAGCATTCACTATTTATTGTTCATTGCTAGATGCTTTATTGCCTATTTCTATTTTTCTCCAGTATTTATATTTCTAGCACTTATTTCCATCTTGTATTTCTTACACTGTTTATAGATTTTATCAATTTAATAAAACTGCTGTTAGTGCTTGTGCTTCGCTCCAATCCTGACTGGATAATATTTTTCAGAGGACTTGGAGGATCTTTGCCCCACTCATTACGGCCCAGGATTAGAGGGTGATTTCACTCCAGAAACCCCAGAGGAGTTGCCTAGCCTAGAGGAGAATTTACCTGGCTGTTCTTAGATTACTTTTTTCTGCATTTATTGTTTTAGACTGAGACTGAGATGTATTTATTATTTTGTGACTTGGTGAGGTCATTTAGACCCAGGATTTGAGTTGGATTATTGTGGTTGGTTTTTATTAGAACTCTTTTCTATTCTCATCGTGCTATGATTTCTATTAGCTTGTGATTGAGTATATCATAGAACCGTGGATTATTATCATTGTCCTCCGTACGGAGTTGAGATTATTGACAGGATATATTATGTTTAGACCTAGACAGCGTTCTACCGCCGATGCTGCGGCGTAGGCTGGACGTACCCACGACTCATGCCCAATTTTTGGGTGCGGGTCGTGACACGTTTTTAGTGGTGTCCCATGCAGGTCTAGTCCTAGGTTCGCATTAGAGCGATATCGTAAGTGGTGCTCGCTTAGAGTATTACTACGAGCCTGTTTTAGGAAATAGGAATTAGGCCGAGGATATGCTCAATCACAATTAGGGAATTCTGAATTCTTATGATACTATTCTTAATGATTTTTTTCTTTAGAAATTTTTCTGTCTTTCCTTGATGATATCGTGTCTATTGCCTTAATTGAATCTTTCGATCTGTCTTCAGGATGCCGCCGAGGAGGTCCCAGAGACTCGGAGCAGCAGATTCAGAGAGGTCTGCCACCTCTCGCCCTGCCGGACAGACATCCGCAGCACCTCCTACATCTCCAGTACATGTGGGAGTGTCTGCAGCATTCGGGGGTCCTCCACCACCTGTTCAGAGGGTCCCCATAGCTACGACGGCACCACCAGCTACGACGGCACCACCACCTCCACCACCACCAGTTCAGCATCCAGGAGGTGTGCCCGTCGATGGGGCACAGATGTTCTCCTTGATTCAGGGCATGGTCGATATCCAGAGGACGTCGGCAGAGGCCCAGAGAGTGCAGGCTGAGGCACATCAGGCCCAGACAGAGATGATGAGGGTGAACATGGAGAATGCTCATCAAGTGGCTCTCCAGGCTGTGGAGAGAGTCACTCAGCAACAGCAGCGTCCTGATCAGCACCACCAGAGGCAGGGCACCATTGTGGATTTCAAGAGGATGATGCCTCGGGAATTCAAGGGGACAGAAGGGATACTCTACGCCGATGATTGGCTAGAGGACATCGAGAGAAACTTGCGCTTGGCGCAGCTTCCAGAGGCCCTCCAGATCGAGGTCGCAGGCAGCCAGATGTTCGACATTGCCTTGACATGGTTTCGCACGGAGCCGAGACTCTTGCGCAGGGGACTCACTTGGGAAGCTTTCAAGGAGCTCTTCAAAGAAAAGTTCTTTCCTGATGTCGCCCTGGGAGCTTTGGAGAGTCAGTTCCATGACTTAGCCCAGGGGAGCTCGTCCGTCGACGAGTATGCCGCTGAGTTTTCCCGCCTGAGCCGCTTCGCGCCATCGATGATTAGAGATCTGGGGGACAGGGCCCGGAAGTTCAGAAAGGGGCTGACAAGGGAGATCAAGTCTCGCACGTCGGGACGTCGCACAGCTACCTACGAGGGTATATTGATGGATGCCCAAGTAGCCGAGGACGACTTGGGCCTCAGGCCCAAGAGGGGACGCGATAGTTCCGGAGGAGCATACAGTAGTACGGGACCGGGCAAGCGTCCACACTTTCAGCAGCAACAGCAGAGACCCTTTCAGCAGCAGCACCAGGCACCAGCCCGAGGGCAGGTCCAGCAGCAGCAACAGAGACAGACTCAGCCCGCCATCCAGTGTGCGTACTGCGGGAAGATGGGACATACTAGAGATATCTGCAGGAAGAGATTGGGCTCATGTCTGTCTTGCGGATCGACGACACACCAGCTAAAGGATTGTCCTACCTTTCGTCCAGGTCAGGGTGGAGCAGCCTCCCAGAGAGGATCAGATAGGGTACCTACCGTACCAGGAGGCCAACAGCAGAGGGGACCACTTCCACCACAACATCAGAAGTTTGCCCAGCATCAGCAGCAGAGAGGTGCACCCCAGGGGCGAGCATACGCCATGGCAGTCGAGGAGATCGAGCCAGCGGGAGATTTGATCACAGGTTCGGTTCTTCTCGATTGTATTCCTGCATTTACCTTATTCGACTCTGGCGCTTCCCATAGTTTTGTGTCTGTATCATATGCACTTTGACATCATTTAGACACAGAACCATTGGCTAGGACTTGCAAGATCATGACTGGGGGAGGTATTATCCTAGTCCGTGATCACTGCAAGGACCGGAGAGTGTCAGTAGGAGGCCGAGAGTTGAGCGTGAGCTTACTCGTCATGCCACTTCTGGGGTACGATATCGTGCTCGGAATGGACTGGTTGAGTAGGCATCATGCTACTATAGATTATTATAGAGGCAGAGTATTATTTAGAACACCAGGAGAACCGGAGTTTGAGGTCGTCAGAGGAGCAGCAGAACAGAGCAGGAGCACATTTTGCGGAGCCAGGGCAGAAGAAGAGGAGTTGCCACATCCTCTGATAGCGGAGTTCCTGGATGTATTTCCAGAAGAATTGCCAGGCTTGCCGCCAGACAGAGATGTTGAATTCTCTATAGACTTGGTTCCAGGAGCGGAGCCCATTTCACAACATGTCTATAGAGTCAACAACAGCGAGCTGGCAGAACTGAAGAAGCAAGTTGAGGAGCTGCAGGACAAAGGCTTCATCAAATCCAGTTCATCACCATGGGGAGCTCCGGTATTATTCGTACCGAAGAAGGACGGCACGGTGCACATGTGCATTGATTATAGAGCTTTGAACAATATCACTATCAAGAACAAGTACCCGCTGCCGAGGATAGATGATCTTTTCGATCAGTTGAGCGGGGCGAGGGTGTTTTCAAAGATAGATTTGAGGTCAGGCTATCACCAGGTGAAGGTGAAGAAAGAAGACACGCCGAAGACAGCCTTTCGGACCAGATACGGCCAGTTTGAGTTCCTGGTAATGCCATTTGGTTTAACCAATGCACCGGCAGTATTCATGAACCTGATGAACAAGGTGTTCCATCAGTACCTTGACAAGTTCGTGGTGGTATTCATTGACGATATTCTTGTGTATTCCAAGACCCCAGAGGAGCACGAAGAGCACCTGAGGTTGGTCTTAAAGACTCTCAGGAGGGAGAAGCTGTACGAAAAACTCTCTAAGTGTGAATTCTTCCTTGACAAGGTCGAATTTCTTGGGCATGTGGTATCGGGTGACGGAATCTCGATTAACCCGCAGAAGATCGAGGCAGTAGAGTCGTGGGCTACCCCCAGTTCGGTAGCTGAGATCAGGAGTTTTCTCGGGCTAGCAGGATACTACAGGAGGTTTGTACAAGACTTCTCCAAGATTGCAGCGCCGATGACCAGACTGACTAGGAAGGATGTGGATTTTGTCTGGACAGAGGAGTGCCAGGCCGTATTTGATGAGCTGAAGAAGAGGTTGACGACAGCTCCAATTTTGACGTTGCCAGCAGGGACAGATGGTTTCACCATCTACAGTGATGCTTCAGGGAAAGGGCTGGGATGTGTTCTTCAGCAACACGGGAAGGTAATTGCCTATGCTTCCAGGTAGTTACGCCCTCATGAAAAGAATTACCCCACCCACGATTTGGAGTTGGCAGCAGTTATCTTCGCTCTAAAGCTGTGGAAACATTACCTGTACGGAGAGCGCGTGGAGATCTTCACAGACCACAAGAGCTTGAAGTACGTATTCACACAGAAGGAGCTGAACATGAGGCAGAGGAGGTGGTTAGAGTTGGTGAAGGACTTTGATATCTCATTGCAGTACCATCCAGGGAAGGCCAACGTAGTCGCCGATGCCTTGAGCAGGTATCCGATGGCTATGCACTTGACGACAGATAGATATTTGTTGGCGGATTTGGAGAGCTTGGAGATTGAAGTGTTAGTTCCCGGTTCTGAGATTCAGATGTGGGGATTGCAGATACAGTCCAAGCTGATGGACAGGATCAGAGCAGCGCAATATGATGATGAGGCCTTGAGGAGTATCAGGGCACAGGTTCAGATAGGGTTGTCGGACGATTTTACTATCGCAGATGATGGTTCCTTACGGTACGGCACGAGGATGTGTGTGTCGAGCGGGGAGCTGCGCGAGGAGGTTTTGCAGGAGGCACACCGCTCTCAGTACTCGATGCATCCCGGTGCCAACAAGATGTATCAAGACTTGAGGGAGCACGTATGGTGGTATGGAATGAAGCGCGAGGTAGCACGCTTCGTATCCCGGTGTCTAGTGTGCCAACAGGTAAAGGCAGACCGGCAGAGGCCAGGTGGTTTGCTTCAACCTTTACCGATCCTAGAGTGGAAATGGGAGCACGTGACCATGGATTTTGTTTCAGGGCTTCCACGTTCTCCAGGAGGGAAGGACACGATTTGGGTCATCGTGGACAGGTTGACCAAATCAGCCCATTTCTTACCTTTCAAAGTGGGCACATCGACAGAGAGGCTAGCAGAGATGTACGTGCGACATAATGTTAGACTTCATGGAGTTCCTGTGAGCATCGTCTCGGATCGGGATAGTCGTTTCACTTCCCACTTCTGGAGGAGTCTGCAGGCTAGCTTGGGCACTCAGCTCAAGTTCAGTTCCGCATATCACCCCCAGACAGACGGGCAGTCTGAACGGACTATTCAGACTCTCGAGGATATGCTACGCACTTGCGTTCTAGATCTCGGAGGTTCTTGGGAGGATCATCTGCACCTGGTAGAGTTCGCTTACAACAACAGCTACCAGGCCAGCATCGATATGTCACCATTTGAGGCTCTTTATGGACGGAGGTGTCGTACACCGTTATCTTGGGACGACGTTGGAGAGAGAGCCTTGCTAGGACCAGAAATGGTCGTGGATGCAGCAGAAAAGGTGAAACTCATCAGAGATAGACTGCGAGTGGCGCAGGACAGACAGCGGCATTGGGCCGACAGCCACCGTAGACCCCTTGAGTTTCAGGTATAGATTATTATTTTCTGGTTTGTGTTGTTGTTTAGACTGCGTGTTGAGACTGTTTTGTTTTAGGTTGGCGATCTAGTATTCCTATGGATTTCTCCGACGCGTGGCACGATTCGTTTTGGTAGAAGCGGGAAGCTTAGCCCACGCTACATCGGACCCTTTGGCATTCTTGCGAGGGTAGGTGCAGTGGCGTATAGACTGGACTTGCCGCCTGCATTGGGGGTAGTGCATGATGTGTTCCACGTGTCGCAGCTGAGACGGTACGTGGCAGACCCTAGTCACGTACTTGACCACTCGGAGATTGAGGTTGGTCCGACGCTCAGCTACCCCGAGCAGCCCGTAGAGATCTTGGACCGCAGAGAGAAGGTGTTGCGGAACCAAACCATTCCTTTGGTTCGTGTTGCATGGAGACATCACTCTCCAGGGGAGTCGACCTGGGAGAGAGAGGACGAAATGCACGAGCAATACCCGTATCTCTTCTAGACTTGAGGTATTTCCTTTTCTGATTTCATTCTTGTACTAGTTAAGTCTAATTTTGAGGACGAAATTTCTTTTAGGAGGGTAGACTTGTCACTACCACTTTTCCAAATAAGGGCATTTGTGTAATTTCACTATTCTGAATATATATGTATGTAATTAATCTGCTGAGTTTTATAAAATAATTATATGTTGTTAATAATATTTGGTTTTAGGTCAAACCCTAGAACTCATTAGGACAAACCCTAATGAGTTAACCCTAATTTGAAGACCAATTCTAGAGAAACCCTAGAATTCAAACTTTAGGTTGGACCTCAAACCCTGGACTGACCAAACCTTAGTAACTAGGTTCTACATGACTTAACATAAAGGTTTAACCTAAAACTAAGCTTGGAAACCCTAACCTAGTTGTTTATATAAAAGGGAGCCACCATTCTTCATGTAGTAGAAGAAACCCTAGCCTCCTTCTTAAAACCATTCCCCACCTCCAGAATTCAGAATCAACCCTAGGATTCCGTTTTTCCTCTTTCAAAGCAAAGAGAAGCAAGGAGTTTGGGTCAAGAAGCATTGGAGAAGAAGAACCTCCATTGAAGAAGCCATCTCCCTAGGTAAAACCCTATTTTTTTCAATTATATTCTGTTTTTGTTGATTATTGCCATTAGGAAACCCTCTTGTTGTATGGATCTCGATTTCTAGGGATCCTACATGAAGCCCTAGGAGAAATTAGAGTTTAAGTGTCCCAATATTTGGTTTCCCCAATTTTTCGTGAACCCTAACCCTAGGTATTTGTATGTAGATTGATTTTATCTCATACGTATAGATTTGATTATGATTTTAGGGTTTAGGTTTGGGTTTTTGGAGTTCTTGATGTGGGATCCGATTCTGCACTACATGTGTTTGATGAAATGATTGTTAGGGTTTGCCTATCCCTGTATTTTAATCCCTGTATTTTGATATACCAATCTATATGTATATATATAATGGCATTGTGGACAGGTTATGTAGATTTGGGGGGGTTTTTCTACTGTGTAGTCGGGTATTTTTTGTATCACTGTATATTTGGGAATTCTGTGCACAGTCAGGATTAGAGGTGTGTGTGGCTGTGTGTTTGGGAGAAATACATGTACATGTGTTTGTGTGTGTCTCAATATCAGCATCAGATTTTCTGTGGAGGAGTGCGTGCACTATGTTAGGTGTTAAATGTATAGCTGTGTGTTATGTATCAGTGTTGATGTGTGTACTAGTGAGTGAGAATTCAGTGTATTCTAGAACCCAGTACCCTTGTGTACATCTGTGTGTGACTGTTTAAGTGTCCCAGAATCTGTCCATGTGTGTGTGTGTGTGTTCAGTGAGTAATGTTGTGTGTGTTTGAGTGTAAATTCTGAGAAGGATACTGTGTATCAGTTAGTACTTAGTGTAGATAGCGTGGCAGTGAGGGTGTTCCAGAAATCAGGGAGCTATGTGTGGACTGTATGTAGTGTGAGTGTAGTAAGTGTGTATCAGGACACTGTGTCATTGTGTGTTTGCAGTGAGTTCCTGTCAGTGTGTATATTTCCTGTATGTGTGTGTGTGTGATCCTGAGAGTGAGGGACCAGTGAGGGAGGAAATTCTGTGATAGATAAATAGGAGTGTATCAGTTCAGTTGTGTGTGTATGTACCTATCTATGTGTGTGGGTTCTGTGCAGTATAGGAAACTGAATTTCAGTGTGTATCAGCAAACTAGATGTGTATCAGTTAGCCATTGTAGAGTTGTCCCTGTTTTAGTAGAGTGTGCTGTGTGTGTAGAGTTGTCCCAGGATCAACAGATTCCGTGTGTGTGCCATAGAGCCTAATAACTAGTGTGTATTTCAGGACTTAGATGTGTATCAGTGTCCAGATCTGTGCATTTCTTCCTGAGGTGAATGTGCAGGTCAGTGTAAATACCTGTGTAGCCAGTGTGTGAGTTAGGAATGAACATCTAGGGTGTAGAATGATTGTTCCAGGTTGATGACTACCTGTGTCAGTAACTTGTGTGTGTGGTGATTAGTGTAACTGTATGTATCTGTGTGTATAGCTTATGTGTAGGTGTGTTACAATCTCAAGTAGATGGTTAAGTGAGAAAATCATATATTACTTGGTAGTTGTTTCTATATGTATTGTCTTATGTACACATATAAGTGTTTTAGTGAGGTGTTTGTACTGAGGTATCAGGAATTATGGGTAGAATTTGTGAGGAATCAAGGGATACCAAGTATCAAATGAGATATGTACCAGTGGAAGGAATGTAGGGTGTTCTATAGTGTATTATATACACTGATGCAAGTATCAGTGTTTAGAGAAAAATAATATAACTGAGTTGGAAATTGAAGGAGAAAATTTTAATTTAGATACTGCAATATAGTTGCAGTATCCTGTTAGAGGGATGTAACAGGTGTGGGTTATATGTATGTGTAATATTAAACATAACCTAGATGCCAAGGTTGGTTAATACTAATTAAGGTGGAGTACTAGCAAGATAACTAATATAAGTTACTTATATACTAACTAGGCTCTAGGATATAGTTATAACCAAATACCTTGTAGATCCTTAACACTGAGGTTTTGTATAGCTAAGTAAGGACTAGTTTAGATAGGTCGGGTACAGTATACACTTCCATGATTTAAAAACTGACTAGTGGACCTAGTATTGACCAGTAAACCTCAAAAATGACTTAGAAACCTCGTATTTAATTTGTTAAACATGTTATTCTTTTGATTTAATATCTGACATTAATATTCTATAAATAGGTCATTGTGATCCCACTTTGGACATCGATCCTCACACCTTGCTCAGGACCACAGGCGAGTACATTCTCTGACAGTTTTCATTGTTGATTACTTCTATAAATTGTAGTGTATTACATACTTGATTCCGACACTATGGATACACGGGTTAGCACCCTAGATCCCCATCATGAGGAGTCATGATTGGAATCCATCGTGCTAGCTGGGGGATGGGGAACTATTAGTAGATTATGTGATCATATCCAAATCCTTTACATGCATCATAGCTCACCCCACTTCTCACGTTGGGTGTGGCCTGACCATCTTACATGCATCATAGCTGTTATATATGATTAACCTGACCACTACACGCATCATAGCTAACCATATGGTTAGCCTGACCTACAAGAATCATAGTTAATCATATATAACCAGCCTGATCAAGTCCCAAGCCGATCACATAATAAACTAATATTTCAAACACTTAGCTAGATGTCTATTTTATTCAGATTCACCTGTTCCAGCATTCACTACTTATTGTCTAGCATTCACTATTTATTGTTCATTGCTAGATGCTCTATTGCCTATTTCTATTTTTCTCCAGTATTTACATTTCCAGCACTTATTTTCATCTTGTATTTCTTACACTGTTTATAGATTTTGTCAATTTAATGAAACTGGTGTTAGTGCTTGTGCTTCGTTCCAATCCTGACTGGATAACATTTTTCAGAGGACTTGGAGGATCTTTGCCCCACTCATTACGGCCCAGGATTAGAGGGTGATTTTACTCCAGAAATCCCAGAGGAGTTGCCTAGCCTAGAGAAGAATTTACCTGGCTGTTCTTAGATTACTTTTTTCTGCATTTATTGTTTTAGACTGAGACTGAGATGTATTTATTATTTTATGACTTGGTGAGGTCATTTAGACCCAGGATTTGAGTTGGATTATTGTAGTTGGTTTTTATTAGAACTCTTTTCTATTCTTATCGTGCTATGATTTCTATTAGCTTGTGATTGAGTATATCATAGAACTGTGGATTATTATCATTGTCCTCCGTACTGAGTTGAGATTATTGACAGGATATATTATGTTTAGACCTAGACAGCGTTCTACCGCCGATGCTGGGCGTAGGCTGGACGTACCCACGACTCATGCCCAATTTTCGGGAGCGGGTCGTGATACACGCCCCCCAAGATCCCGAAGGACCGGACCTCAGGGCGCACTATTAGTCTTACCCCATCGCATCTCCATCCTCCCTTCCAATATCCATGCCCCGAGCTCAGGGCGCGTTATCAGTCTCCCACATATCGTTTGTCCCCCATCCACCGCAAGCACCCACATATCACTAGCACATCTCTTTCACAATAGCACACAACATGACAAAGTGATAATCGAACCATCTTCTTATATTCCTAATAGCCACACCCCCAAGATCCCGTAGGACCGGATGTCAGGCGGGCTACTAGTCTAGCACACACAAGACAAGCATTCAAGATAATCCATATGAATACGATAACGAGCAAATATATGAACGATCTTTCAGTTGAGACTAGCATGGCACAGGTCTATTATCACATCAAGTAAAACATGTAGTTCCATCTTCTTAGCATAGCAATGGTTCTAGCTCATTTTGGACAAGCATACATATTCTCTTAGTTAGGCAGCGGATTCGTTTCAGTGACAAGCTATGTGAGTTCTCTTATTAGCATGCTGAGTCGATTCTATCATTCTTCTTATGAAAACTTTCTTCTTAAGCAAACAAGCATTTAAAACTCAGATTCATTATTAATTCGTGCAAGAATCAGAGAATGCAGTTCTACCCACTCACCTTGATTAATCGGTCAGGAACTCTCCGAGAAGACTTCCGTTCGAGCAAGCAAGTCGATCCCACTTGTACATAGCACCGACGCGGAGCGGGGCACTACATACTTACCCACCAATAAAGAGTTTCGTCCTCGAAACTCAAGGAGAAACCCACGAAAACACAAAGCAGCGATAGTCCTCATCCCTCGCCATCCCAAATCAAAACTCTAGCAATCTCGAAATCATAAATCACATCTCAAGCAATGAAAACCAAATCCAGAAAAACTTTTGCCGGCACTTTTGAGAATATTTACGGACTCATTGTATGGAACGTTCATTGCATCTCACATCAGGCACATCTCAGAGTTGAAGGCAACGGAATGGGCAAAGAATCGAGTCACTCTGATACCATTATGTCACGCCCCAATCTCCCGCAAGCCCGATAGTCCCCGCTGAACGTGAATCACCACGTTTCAGCTCTCCCGCGGGATGATCGTTCTCATTGGGACGTAATGTCGTGCAAGCCTAAAGTGCGCTTGCACAAGGCCAAAGCTTTGATACAAGGGCAAGTAAGCCATTCGATACTGAAGCAGCGGCACATAACATTGCAGAAAAGTGAAGAACTCATTGGCATATGAAAACAGGCTCTTTTATTGATAATCGAAAGTGTTACAAGCGGCACATGGCCGAGATTATAATTCGCTCAAGCACTCTTCTCTCGATTACAATAACACCGTTCCATACATTATGTTCCTCTATATAAAAGTAGCTCAAAGCAGGCACAAACTCGATGCGGCTCCAGGCATCGACTCTAGATTTCCAGCTCCTTGGGATGAGGCACGGCTATCGCTTCCTTAGACGAACGAGCACCTGAGAACAAGCAAACTGTTGGTGGGTCAGCACTTTATGCAAGTACTGGTGAGATAAAATAACTGAACAGAAGCTACACCCCCTGAAACCCACACTAAGTAATCATGTGGCAAAATATTGCATTACTAGTGATCTTGCTACTTTTACTTAGGTTCGTTTCATGCAGTTCTAGCAGAGTCATATTACATTATTTGGAAACATTCTTTAAAAATATAATTAAACAACCAATCAATCGAGGCAACCAATTCAAGCACGAGGAATCCTGTTCTGGTGTGCGCAGCATGTTCGGTGAACTATATGCAAGGATTCTAGGAACAAGCAGCATTTAGGGACCATCAATCAAGCACACAAGTTAACTATCAATCAGAGGTCGGTCCCAGAGTAACTCAGGATCGGTAGCGGTAATCCAGCTAACCAATGACTCACATTCTGATCCTATTAGCAGCTGTGACTCATGGTTGCACATTACTGCCGAAGCAGCCGTAACCAAGGTTCAGCTCTGCACTAATAGTCATTGTCCGACCGATGCAATGCATGAAGCGCTAACAGGAGGTCTCTACGATGCAGACAAAATGAATAAGGAGGCATAAGCATAAACTAATATTTCTTACCCCACGGCCGAACGGTTATCCCTGCAGCAGACATACAAGTTAGAAATATATATGTTTACCGTTCTCTAGTTTCCTATCCGTCTCTGCATCAAACAGTTAGGTATGCACGAAGGCTAGCCTAGCATGCTCCCTAACGACCTGAATGCAGCTTAGCTCCATACACTTCTCTAGTGCAGACTCAACTCTTCTCTACAGAAGCACCGCCTCCCTCTAATAGCCACGCCCCCCAAGATCCCGAAGGATCGGACCTCAGGGCGCACTATTAGTCTTACCCCATCGCATCTCCATCCTCCCTTCCAATATCCACGCCCCGAGCTCAGGGTGCGTTATCAGTCTCCCACATATCGTTTGTCCCCCATCCACCGTAAGCACCCACATATCACTAGCACATCTCTTTCACAATAGCACACAACATGACAAAGTCATAATCGAACCATCTTCTCATATTCCTAATAGCCACACCCCCAAGATCCCGTAGGACCGGACGTCAGGCGGGCTACTAGTCTAGCACACACAAGACAAGCATTCAAGATAATCCATATGAACACGATAACGAGCAAACATATGAACGATCTTTCAGTTGAGACTAGCATGGCACGGGTCTATTATCACATCAAGTAAAACATGTAGTTCCATCTTCTTAGCATAGCAATGGTTCTAGCTCATTTCGGACAAGCATACATATTCTCTTAGTTAGGCAGCGGATTCGTTTCAGTGACAAGCTATATGAGTTCTCTTATTAGCATGCTGAGTCGATTCTATCATTCTTCTTATGAAAACTTTCTTCTTAAGCAAACAAGCATTTAAAACTCAGATTTATTATTAATTCGTGCAAGAATCAGAGAATGCAGTTCTGCCCACTCACCTTGATTAATCGGTCAGGAACTCTCCGAGAAGACTTCCGTTCGAGCAAGCAAGTCAATCCCACTTGTACATAGCGCCGACGCAGAGCGGGGCACTACAGGTGTTGGTTGTTATGGTTGAGATTGGATAAGGTTTGGTTGTTGGATTGGTTAAGAAATTGGTTAGGTAGTTATTTGCCAATTAGGATGACACCTAAGATTCATTCTATCAATAAAACTTCTATAAATGGAAACAATTTAATTTATATATATATATATATATATATATATATATATATATATATATATAATATTTACATGGGAATATTTGGGTGCACTTACATGCCTACATGTGTTTGGGTCAAAATAAGAAAATTTTATGTAACCTTAATTCTAGACGTTCGTCAATATTTTTGGAGCATGGGGGAGATTAAATAAATACAACATCAATGTTTCAACTATATTAGACTCAATCAAGATTAATATTATAAATTTTGTTGAAAGAAAAAAGATCGTGCATTGCTCAAAATATCAAAGCTATGGCAAATTGTCATATATATTAAAAGATTTTAGAAATTAATTCTTTAAATCTATCCAATTAAAACAATAATTATAAATTATCAAATTTCCTCTATTCCAAAATGAGGGGGCTTACACAAAGTGTATCACTACTCTATTTTTGGCACTAACATGCTTTCTGCCTGATTGTGCAGCAACTCTATTTTGATTGTTTTATGTGCCTAATGTTATTTTACTTGGCCGTGATAATTTCTTCTGCTTACCTCATCATATTATTTACATAACCACGGTTACTTCCTGCTATAACGCACTTAAAATTAATCTTGAATTCCTGACAGGACTTAATAATTTCTCATTATTCAAGCATGAACTCCAATATTCCTGATATCCCGTATCTTGATATTGTACTGTATTGATAATCCTGATAGTGGCTCGACGTAACATACTCATGACTCAAGATTTCCTGTACTATCCTGATCAAGGCTATTACTAGCACCTGTCTTGCCTGACCTGTTATTCCCGTAGTTGATTTCCTGATTATGCTTGTCAAGATATTATCCAGTCTTGCATCATGCCTAAGATAAATTCCTGAGCACCACGGTCAAATTTTTTGAATAAAAATGACTAGAATAATAAACTAGATTGATACCTTAAATTATTTAAAGAATTTTTTTGGCTATATGTAATCCTGATATCCCGGTCACACCTGTGGATTTGGATCTTTCCGTCGTGAGGGGCACACTTCTAGAACACCGTCGAGTGTTGCATTACAAGTAAAAATATCTATATATGATAATTATATTATGTAATCCTTTCGGCTGGATAATCAGGATAAACTACAGGGCATGTAGCTATATAAAATTTTTAATTGCATGTGATAGTAATCATGATTGTGATAACCCTAGTTAGTTAATGTTTAACAAGCCGTTAGACATGCTTGACCGTAATTAATTGATTGTGAGTCATATCCTATTCATGTATATTCCCGTTTATTAATCTGGTACCATATCCTGCAAGGTTTCACCTTCTCACTCTTTACTATTTTATTTCAGTTTATTTATTTCATGATTTGTTTGTATGCTGGTTATTAGTTCATACGTTTGGCTTCCTTGTGGTATTTGCTGTTTGGGGTCTAACTTCACTGGTTTTGTATGGCCAAAATTTGGATCAGAACTACAGTATCTCCCGTACCTTCTTCCAGATAGTGAACACTAGGAGCACCAGAGGACTTGAGTCAATTTTTTTTCCATTCATCGACTTATTATGCATATTATTCTTTGGAGGCGTTTAGCCACCTAGCATATTTTTTATTCGTATTTTGGGCCATTGATATATAGCCTATGGGCATAGTATAATTGGCACATTCTAGACTATAGCTAGAGTTGATCATATATAACTTTACTCCCTGTTAGTTCTCATCTTTTGTACAACTAGTTTTATGGTCATCTGTGTATGTATAATTTGGGACGCCTTACTATTATATGTGAGGTGATGATAAATCTTATAACATGTTTCTTGCTTATGATTGAGATACCTCAGATTTCTTGACCTGAGATTGACTAAAGGATTGCAGAGTAAAACCACACATGTCTTAGACAGCCATGACTATATTCTCGGGGCATGGTGTACCCTTGTATACATAGCTGGCTTTTTCTTCCACTACTCTCCAGTATTCTGGTTATATGGCATGACATGGTTTAAGTGGTAGCCCATGCAGGTCTAATTTTTCAGAATATGGAGGTTTACCAAATGTCTAGAGGTCTCAATCATGTCACTCCTTGATCTTGTTTTCCTGCTACTCTATATCCCTGAATCTTGACCTTTTATCTGCTTTCATCCTTGATCTCTTATGTCTTTCCGATTTGATCCTTGTGTCCTCTATCTTTCATGGACATTGTTTTTGGTCCTTTCGATCAGCTAGCTAGGGTTCCGCCGGTAGCAGGACAACCACCAATAAACCAACAACTTCCTAAGGTTCAACCTCAGCATTCGGGAGCAAAGTCCAAGATGGAACAAAATATGGAACCCCAGATTCAGTTAGAGCCTCATGTTATACCAGCAATGTCTTGCACCAGTCCCAAACTATCGAGGGACTAGACACGTGTCAATGGCCAGCAACACGCACCGATGGACAGACCCAATTTAATGGATCCATCAGGGCATACTTAAGCTGTAATATAAGGTCTAAAACAACAAGTAAAAACTAATCTTATCCACACACAAGATAATAAGATCAATAGCAAATAAGGAAAGTACATCAACATCCAGGCTCAGCAAAGTATTTCGGGGAACAACCCGATAATAGTCTAAAATACTGGTTCAACAGACCAGAACAAAGGAGTCCAAAATAAATTATCTGATGAGTACAAATAACATATACTCAAGAAAAGTCTTCAGCCATCACCTCTTCTTCTGGGATTGATTTAGCTCCAGCAACAGGTTCTGGTACAGCTTCTGCTCCTATTCCGTAAACCTCAGGATAATGCTCTTCTGCTAAACCTGGGGACATCATCCGGATCCAGGTCCTCAGGGGACATAGCAAGGTACAAATAATACAAGCCAAAATAAATGCAGTGAAATAGTAAATGGAACAAGTAGGGTAACTACATAACCATCTATGTGAAAATGCAACTGAGAGCATCACTAGTACTCAGGCTGAGACCGCTACAAGCTCTGTGTCGGGGAGCCGGTAGCAGTAATAACAAGTAATGGGTCTAGCTCTGCTCGAGAGTCTACAACCTCACAATAGTAGTAGATATATATAGAATAGCCTGTAGCCTGTGTGTCTCTCCCCACCCAATGTAACCACACGTCTCATGTCCATAACGTCTCATGTCCATGTCACGTGAGATCATAGCTAATGCAACAAGTCATAATCTCTAAAAATATAATGTCTATGTCAATCCTGTATCCTACACAGAATCACCATAAATATCTCAGGAAAATTTTGTCATATGTATGGTGTCAAGTGTCCTGAGGTATAATGTACTTGGTAAAACAAGTACGAGAATGTAAAGGGTCACGAATGTCCATCTCTAAATGACATACACAACTCCGCGTACGGGGTTGGCACCCGACTATTAATAGGACGCTAAGTATGTCACACGGTCCTAGGTTTAAGCATGTACAATCAATGTAAATAAGCAAGGAAATAAATAACAATACTACATAATTTGGCAAGGTACACTTGCCTGGGGTTGGAATACCAGTAGCGGTCCCTGTATCCGTGGGTTCCGTAAATACTCCTCCAAAAGCTGAAATGAACATTACCAACAGTCTCAGAAAATATGAGATAGCTAGAAACGCCTGTCCTTAAGTCCAGTTTGGACACAAGGGCAAAAATGACATTTCCTAGTCAAAGCGGGGTCCACATGTGGGCCGCTTTGCACCGAAAACTGGGTCAGGGTCAAAGGTCTCCAAATTCATCCAACTTAGTGTCAACAAGTCAGGAACGATGATACGAACCCAACGGAACTTCCAGAATTGGATTTCGATAAGCCGTTCTCAAAATCGCCCGTCAAGTGGAGCCTGTGGGGCCCACGATACGTGATTTTGTCAACGTTCTTAGAATCGAACCAAACTTGGCTCACAGGACCAGCGTATTGCTACGAGTCCAATGGCGTAAGTTTTATCTCGATCCGACGTGTGTATACTAATTTACAGTAAAATTCAGAAAGGTCGAATATGGGACTTTATCCGCGGATACGCGTTGATTCCGGTGTGCACGCACATCCGAATCAGCTTCTGCAAAATCTCGCACGTCCGTATCAACGACGCGCACGTATCGTTGAAGACCGCACACGACCAAGTTGTCCCGTTTGGCGGGACATACTCAGTTCCGGGGTGAAACAGGGTGTTGGTTTTCCTGTTTTTGGATCGCGGTTCGCGATCACCACAGGTCGCGATGCACCGAGCAGTTTGCACGACACCGAGGGTATCACACAGCCTACGTGTCATAACTGACGGAATAGAAATTGGGGCAGCGAGGATAAAGTTATGAGTACCTGAATAGGGCTCAAAAAGTCTGATTCACGCGTGTCCGAGTCGAGTATTCTGCGTCCTGGACGTGTCCGGCCGTGTCATGGCTAGGCACGGTTCTGTGTCGTGTCCGAGTCCGTCAGAGACTTGTTGGACATCCGAGGGGTCGCTGGAGCCGTTTGGGGAGGTCGGCGACTGGTCTGGGCGGTCGGATCGGTGCCGGAGGCGGCGAAAAGCACCGGAGTCGGTGTCGGGTTCGTCTGACGCTCGGGTCGGGGTTATGGGGTGCGGCAGAGGGCTGCTGGAGGTACGACGGAGGGTTCCGGAGGGCTGAGCGATGGCGCCGGGTGGTCGAATGCTGGAGGGGGATGGCCGGAGTTACAGAGCTCGTTGGAGAAGAATGGTTTGGAAGGGGGTTTTCCGGCGGAAGGCTCGGTTTAAATATAGGGGGTCGAAGGGAAAGGGAACGCCGGGGGTTATGGCCGGAATAGGTAGGGGAAGAGGCGGCAGGTCAGGGAAGGTGAAGTGGGGGGTCCGCCGGCGGCCACGGCGGCGGAAACGGCCGCCGGCAGGCGAAGGGTCGTGTCATTCTGAATTTGGGGGTTAGGGTTAGTCCGGGTCGGGCGGGTTCTGGTGGGTCGGGTCTGACCCGGATCTGACCCGTTAAGGATTTGGGCCGGTTTGGGCAGACCGGCCGGTCCGGTTCGGTTTTAAAATTGGGTTTAGGTAAACCGGGTTTTATTTATTAGGTTAAATAATTTAGTAGTTTTTAAGGCTTTAAAAATACATCCGGGGTCCAATAAATTTCCAAAAAATTACCCTATGTCCGATTTTTAATTCTACACTAGAAAATATAATTTTCATCACATTTTAATATTAATTAATATCTTTTAAAAATCATTTAAAATCTGACCACCTTAGTTAATTTGTTTAAAATTTTTAGAAAAATGCTAATTAAATTCAGAAAATTAAGTTTTAAAATTCTAAAATTTTCAGGTGATTACAATCTACCCCCCTTAAGAAGATTGTGTCCTCGCAATCAAAGAATAAGCTACTAAAGAACAGAACTATGGGATTTACAAGAATTACTTAGGATATACCTGCATCCTCGAATAAGTGGGGATAGCGCTGGCGCATGATATCCTCCCGCTCCTAGGTAGATTCACCAGGAGAGTGTTGCTTCCAAGCCACACGAACCAGTTTAATTGTATGTCCTCTCAGTGTCTTCTCACTGGTGCCAAGTATACCCACTGGTTGTTCTTCATATCTCAGGCTTGGGCCTACTGCAATCTCAGAATGATCAACTACATGACTTGGGTCAGTCACGTACCTTCTCAGCTGTGAGACATGGAATATATTATGCACTCCCTCTAAGGATGGAGGTAATGCAAGACGATAGGCCACCTCACCAATGCGTTCTAGAATATCAAAGGGCCTAATGTACCTTGGACTCAACTTGCCTCTGCTCCCAAATCGAATGGTACCTCCGGTAGGTGAAATCCTTAAGAATATATGCTCTCCTTCCTTGAACTCCAGGGGACATCGGTGTGTATTAGCCCAATGCTTCTATCTGTCCTGAGCTACACGAAGATGATTCTGGATTTGTTTCACCTTCTCCACTGTTTACATTACCAACTCTGGACCCAATATTTGACGCTCTCCAACGTTACTCCAGCATATCAGCGATCTGTATTTCCTACCGTACAATGCCTCAAAAGGTGCCATCTGGATGCTTGCTTGATAACTGTTGTATGAGAACTCCACCAATTGTAAATGATCTTCCCAAGACCCTCTAAAGTCTAACATACATGATCGCAGCATATCCTCCAAGATCTGGATTGTACGTTCTGATTGGCCATCTGTCTATGGATGATAGGCAGTGCTGAATTTGAGTCTGGTGCCAAGACTCTCTTGCATGCTTCGCCAGAAATGAGATGTAAATATTGAGTCTCGATCCGATATAATACTAACCGGCACTCCATGTAATCTTACGATTTATCGCATATACATGTCGGCTAGTACCTCTGTGGACTGTCCAACTCTAAACGGCAAGAAATATGCTGATTTAGTGAGTCGATCCACGATAACCCATTCCGCATCTCTTCCACTGGGGCTCCTTGGGAATCCTGTGACGAAATCAATGGTGATATGTTTCCACTTCCATTCTGGTATGGGAAGCGGCTGCAACATACCTGCAGTCCTCTGATGCTCGGCTTTTACTTGTTGGCAGACTAAACATTTAGCCACAAATCTTGCAATCTCTCTCTTCATTCTATGCCACCAATAATACTGCCTTAGATCTCGGTACATCTTTGTTCCTCCTGGATGAACAGAGTACATAGAGCTATATGCTTCAGTCATTAACTCCTGTCTCAATTCTCCATTTGGAATATATAGGCGATCTCCGTACCTTAACTCATGTATGCGAAGTCCTGTTTGTATGCCTGCTTTTGTCTTCTCTTTAAGTCTTCGAAATCTAGCATCGGTAGGCAAAGCTTCTTTAATCCTCTCCATAAGCGATGACTTAACTTCCAGATTAGCCAGCATGCCACTCTGTCTTGGTAAAATAATCTCTATCTGGAGCTCCTGTAGATCTCTCAATAGCTCATGCTGCATCGTCAAGAAATAAGCCGTAGGCTTCCTGCTGAGTGCGTCCGCTACTATATTTGCCTTCCCCGGGTGGTACTGCAGATTTATATCAAAGTCCACCATCAACTCAAGCCAGCGTCTTTGTCTCATGTTGAGCTCCTTCTGAGTATATACATACTTCAGACTCTTGTGATCTGTGAAGATTTCCACCTTCTCTCCATAAAGATAGTGCCTCCAAATCTTCAGTGCAAATATTACTGCAGCTAGTTCCAGATCATGCGTTGGGTAGTTCTTCTCATGGACCTTCAACTGTCTCGATGCATAAGCGATAACTTTGCCATGTTGCATCAAAATACATCCTAGTCCACTACCTGACGCATCGCTATATACAACAAAACCTCCTAACCCTGAAGGAAGAGTCAAGACTGGTGCTGTTGTTAGACGCCTCTTCAATTCTTCAAAGGCCTTCTGACATTCTTCTGTCCATGCAAACTCCTGATCCTTACGTGTCAACTTCGTCATCGGCTCCGCAATCCTTGAGAAATTTTCTACGAACCTTCTGTAATATCCAACAAGTCCTAGGAAACTTCTCACTTCAGCAACTGATGTTGGTGTAGGCCAAGTCTCAATGGCAGCAACCTTCTCTGGATCAACTGAAAGTCCTTCTCCTGAGATAATATGTCCCAAGAAAGGCACCTTATCTATACAAAACTCACATTTACTGAGCTTAGCATATAGCTTCTCCTGCCTCAACGTCTTTAGCACGATTCTGAGATGCTCCTCGTGCTCTTCGTGGCTTTTGGAATATACCAGAATATCATCAATAAACATAACCATAAATTTGTCCAAGTACTGATGGAAAACTCTATTCATCAAACTCATAAACACAGCAGGCGCGTTGGTTAAACCAAACGACATTACTAAGAACTCATAGTGTCCATACTTGGTCCTGAAGGCTGTCTTCGGTATATCTTCCTTCCTCACTCTAATCTGGTGATAACCGGATCTAAGGTCAATCTTCAAGAATACCCTAGCTCCACTCAATTGATCAAATAAGTCATCAATGCGTGGCAAGGGATACCGGTTCTTAATGGTCACAGCGTTTAACGCCCTGTAATCAATACACAGGCGAACTATTCCATCCTTCTTCGGTACAAAAAATATGGGTGCTCCCCAAGGTGAAACACTGGGCCGGATGAAACCTTTCTCCAGAAGATCATCAACTTGATTCTTCAACTCCACTAACTCCTTAGGTGCTAGCCGATATACTGATGAAGTGATAGGCTCTGCTCCTGGAGTTAAGTCTATTGTGAATTCTATTTCCCGATCAGGTGGTAAACCTGGAAGATCATCAGGAAATACATCCACAAACTCAGATATGACTCTTGGGTAACCTGACTCCCCTTCTACAGATAATACCCTAAGAGTTGGCTGAACACCTTGCTCTACAGCTGTCACTACCACGTTCCAAAAACAGGGGTATTTTCGACTTTTTACAATATTTAATATTATGGTATTTACAATTTAGTAATTGCGTGATAGGTATATTAATTTAAATAAATATGTGAGGTGTGTAATTAAATAATAGTATTATGTACAGTGTTCATTTGTGTTTGTGATGGTAGACTTGACCTAGAAGCCAGTAGATGAGCACCTGTCGGAATTATAGAATTTTGAGGTTAATTATTTTATCTAGAATTTAATTCTTGGAGTTTATAATTAATTACCGTATTTTTATTAATTATTGCGCATTGCCTTTGCTTCGATATTTGGAGCACTATCCAGACTTTTGTCTTCCAACAAATTTCACAATCTTGCCCTAGACATGCCCGCCTTCCATTCTACTATTTTTGCAACTCATAATTATGCTCTTTGTACATTATTTCTAGCCGCACAAAAATCGTCACGGACGTTTATTTTAAAATTCCTATTTTGTATCGTTGTGCGTTCCAATCGAAAATTGGAGGCCATCTTGACCTATTTTTCGTGCGGCCCAAATTAGGGAAATATTTTGTTCTGAGTCTTCTTCATTTTTGGTATTGATGACCTGACCTGATTTTGGCCCCATGTACTCCTAATTAATTGTTGAACACAACTTGTATTTATTTCTATTTAAATTGAGGATACTATTTTATCTGATTTTGAAATTCCATATTAATTCCAGTGCCCTGTAAATTGAGCCCATACCGATCATATAGCGCCCCTGACCCTACAAAACATCGGACCCCGAATCGTCCGCCAAATTTTTGTCATTTCATGTGTTTGTGCAATTTCCCAAATTTAAGGGGGCTAAATTATAAATTTGCATTTTGTGGCCTCACCCAATTATTTTAACCAATGAGGAATCCTTAATATTTTAATTAAACCTCACCCTTATTTCCCACATGAATTAATTCCCCTCATGTCCAATCTGGACCACCCAATTAATGGACCAATCCCAACCCTTCATTCCAACACCCTCATCCCTATATAATGTCTACATCAAACCCTAATCCCTAGGCAACCTAGAAAACACCACCCTCCTCAAGCCTCTATCTCCCCTCAACCCAACGTTGGAAAACTTCTTCTCTTCTCCTTCTTCCTTTCTCCTTCTCTTTCCTTCTTTCTCTTCTTCTTCTTTTTCTTCTTCTTCTTTTATTTGTTTTTTGAATTCAAATTCAACTAAAAGGGGGAGGGGGACACTGTTCCCTGTGCACGGTGGCCGACTCCCCTGCTCCGACTAAACATCCCCGGCCACTGCTCCCCTCTCGATCCCCCGGCGACCGCAGTTGACTCCAGCCCGACGAGCGGCCTGCTCCTCCCCACAACCCCTTGTCCTCTGCTCTCACCACCACCACCACCTTCACCATTCACTCCCTCCGGTCGAGACCCCGACTCCCCGTAGCTGTTCCCGGCGACTCTCCTCCCCACAGTTCCTCCGGCGGCCCTCTCCCCGGCGGCTGCTCCTCTGCCCCGCCCGAGCCTGCACACCGACCCCTGGCTGTGCTCCCCTCGCCGCGGCTATACTCCCCATCCTCAACGCGCCCGGCCAGGTCCCCGACTGTTCTCCGGTCTGCATCGACAGCTCCTCCCATCCTCTTCCTCCTCCCTGTCGTGATCCCGCTGCCTGCTCCACGGCGGCACCCATCTGAAATCCGGCGCCGAAGTCCAGCCCTTTCCTCTGCTGCAACTTCTCCCTGCACCGACCGACTGAGCCGCGCCCGGCGGCGCTGCCAACTCCGGCCACCACTGTAAGGCTCCCTTCTTCTTCTCCCTCCTTCTTTATATATATATATATATGTATATATGTATGTATATAACTTGTAAAATATATTAGTGTATATATATAACTATGTATAGGTATTTGTGTATATATTAACTATTGTGTATAGTATATAAATACAAGGGTAATGTATAAATGTGAATGTATATTGTCTATTTAATTTAATGATGGTAAATATATACATATATTTGTATAAGTAATTAGTATATGTATTTGATTTAATTGTATATATATAATTAATGTAAAGTATTTATATATTTAATTAATGTGAAATTAGCATATGTATATTATTTATTTTATTAATATTTAATTGTATGAGTATAGTATGTATTTAAATAAATTCTATAATTAAGTTGGCATATAAATATATATATTTTGTATATATATATATATACTTGATATAATTTCAAATATATATTTTTTGTACATGTATATTATTCATAAATAAAATGTTTAAATACATGTATTAGCATAGTATATATATTTTAGTATAATTAGTATAAATGTATAAATGTATATATATTTTGCGTATACGTATTAAATAATAAATATTAATATGTAAATTGGTATGTATGTATATCGGTATTTCAGTATATGTTGGTAATTGTAATTTAGTATATATATAATTAGTATGCATATATATATTCTTTTGTATATATATATATATAACTTTGGTAGTTGTACATATAAATGTATATGTGTTATGAATATTTTTACCTATGTATATATAATACATCTTCTGTTATGAGTATACACTTATACATATTTTGTATAGAATTTGGTATAACCCTATATATATGTATTATATTTGATTACTAATAATACTACGGTTAATTGGTGAATGTACTAGATGACCCTAGTGGACTAGTGCCCTGCCTGGCATAGCCCTGAGGCCAGTATATTTCTTCTGTGTGTTAGGATAGCATCTGATACAAGTGTTGTAATTGTGATGTGTTTATAGGACTGTTGGTTTACCCAGGGGATACTCTGGAACAGGACATCCATAAATACCAGCTAAGGACCCAAGGCAAGTACATTCTCTGATAATTTCCAATTCTTTGATAATTTCTATAAGTTCAACAATCATGAAATGTTACAACTGAATCTTTGACACTGTGCTACACGGACTAGTATATAGCCTGGATCTGCAGTCATGAGATGTTACCTTGATTATCGTATTGACATTGTACACGACATGTATATTAGACATCGTACATGATAGACTTGACTTGCTCGTGTATCGTGATGTGTCATGGTTGGATCCACAGTACTAGTTGGGGGCGGGGAAGTAGTTAGTAAGAAATGTGATCATAACCTCTTATTGTAGTATAGAAAATTGTAAGTGTTAATCATGCTCTTCACCCATGATTAGCCAGGCCCTATAGCTCTCGTACATGTTCCCAAGCCGATCACATTTCAAAACTACTATTTCAAACACTTAGAATAGATTACAGTTCCCTATTTTAAATCATATACTACATCACCCGTATATGATACTGTTCCTTGTTCTTTTCATTTTTATACATGTACTGACTGTATCATACTACCTATTGCCTGTCTCTTACATTGCCTGTCTCTCTTAAATTGCCATTGCATTTATTTTACTGTCTTCTCAGTAGCTAGCATGACATGTTTTATTGTATTATAGACATTATCAATTAATGGAACTGTTATTTGAGAGTGTTGCTTTGCTCCTTCCTGACTGGAAATATTTTTCCAGACTATGCCTTAGATGATCGGTATCCGACACTTGTGGACCATATGGTGAGTAGCTGCAGACTTGGTAGTTAGTTGTGATTCTGGAAGGTCTAGCCGGAATTATTTTTATTGTTAGTTCTTTAAGTAGACTATTTGGTACCGGATTTGTCTCCGGCATTTTGATGAGATTTGGATATTGTTGAGTTAGAATATTACTTGTTGACTTGTGTTGTGTTTAATTTTAATTTCTGTTTCAAAATCTTATCGTGCTGTAATCCTGTGATTGAGTATATGTTCATCTTATTTGTGTCATCCGTGCCTCCTAATGGAGATTGGATGCTTGCGTGCCATTAGTTAGATAGTATCAAGACCTTGACAGCGTTCTACCGCCGATGCTGCGGCGTAGGCTGGACGTACCCACGCACTCGTGCCCCTAAAACCGGGTGCGGGTCATGACAACAGCTTCTCGAAGAAACTCAAACTCTGAATGTCCAGGTGGTCTAAATATAACCTTTCCAAGCCGACAATCAAGAGTCGCATGATACTGACTTAACCAGTCCATACCAAGTACAACATCATAATCCGGCATAAAAAAGATCAGAAATTGGGCTCGCATCTCTCTTCCACAAACTACTACCGAACATGATCTACAGATATCACTAATCGCTATAATTCTACCTCTCGTAAGAATTCTCTTAGTCTTCAGCAGGGGTGCAGTAGCTACTCTATGGGTAGCTACGAAGCTAGCAGCTATGAATGAATGCGATGCTCCAGAATCAAATAAAGCTACAGCAGGTAATGAAGCTACTAAAATAGTACCTGCTATAACTTTTCTAGCAGTAGCTTCCTCCTGAACAGCCAATGCAAAGGCCTGACCTCGTCCCTGAGCTGGACCCCTCTACTGACGAGCCTGCTCGAATAGTGCTGCCTGTGGTGGCAATGGTTGTCTCTGCTGATATCCTCCTGGAGCTGGTGGTCTGACTCCTCCAACTCCCGTCTGCTGTGCTCCCCCTGCTGGATGATCTGGCCTTGGTGCAGGCAAAGCTAGTCTTGGTGCTCCCTCTCTGCGTTCAGAGCAGTCCCTGGATAGATGATGGTTGGATCCACAAACCAGGCATAGTCCTAACTTGCGTCTACACTCTTTTTCAATGTGACCTAACTTGCCGCAGAAATGACAAGTAGGTAGTATTCTTGGTGCTGCTCTCTGAGGTAGATTCTTCTGGAGTCGCTTTGCAGAATCCCCCTGTGATGCCCTGGATAGTACTGAGGTAAATGGCCGCTTCAGACTTGACTCCCTCCTGGTGACGCGCTCCATATGACGTGCTGCAGCAAGGACGTCGGTATACGATGTGGGTGCAACAGATCTGATCAACCTCAGAAGCTCGAACCTGAGTCCGTCAAAGAACTTCTCCGCCTTCTCTTCTTCGGTAGGAATTAGAGAAGGGGCAAAATGACTCAGGTGAATAAATTCGGCATTGTACTCTTCCACCGACATATTGCCTTGAATTAGGCGGTTGAACTTGTCTCGGAGTTCTGACCGAGCAACAACTGGGATATACATCTCTTGGAAGAGTCTGGAGAACTCCTTTCAAGTGACTCGGTCATGTTCGAGCCTCCTCTCTTCGGCTAGCCACCAATGGTGCGTATTGTCCGTCAGTTATATTCTGACAGCAGTCATCTATTTTTCTCGCGAAAGTTTAGCTGCTTCCAACTGATGTTGTGTGTTCGTGAGCCACTCGTGCACTTCAGTTGGTCCTTACTTGCCCGAAAAGGTACGGGGCTTGAGTTGACGGAAATCAATGATAGATCCCGTCGCTGGTCGCCTAGCTTGTGGGTTCGCCTACTCCAATGCGTTTACTAGGCTGGTTCTCAGATACTCTGCCTCATGACGCTGCGCCTCCTGTTGAACTTGCTGTTGGGCTTGCATTATGGCATAAAACATCTGGAATATCTGCTGCCCGTCCATTGCTTACCCTGGTAGAAAGACAGGCATCTATGGAGTGAACTGTGGTGGAGGTGGAATGTCGTCGTGCCTGAACCTTGAGTTATGCTGTTCAGCTTGACCACTTTGAGAGGATTGCCCTCTTTTCTCTGGTGTAACTCCATCTCCATAGGTAACCACAGCATCTTGTGGTATATTCAAAGGATTTTCATCTCCAATTCTTGGATCCATTATTCTGCATCCAAAATAAACTTTATGAGAACGTTCAGTAGAATCAAAGCAGGATGCAAATCAAGTACTTAATTCGAATTCGAGATAGAGATCAAAAACGATTCAACCAATGGATGAGATCCTATAACCTATCATATCCTTTTACAGGCTTGTTCGGTCCTAAGTTGAAACCAAACAATTTTGTCGTAGACCTGCATGGGCCACCACAAAAACCATGCCACACCTAGTCCCAAAATATCGAGGGACTAGACACGTGTCAATGGCCAGCAGCACACACCGATGGACAGACCCAATTTAATGGATCCATCGGGGCATACTTAAGCTGTAATATAAGGTCTACAACAACAAGTAAAAACTAATCTCATCCACACACAAGATAATAAGATCAATAACAAATAAGGAAAGTACATCAACATCCAGTCTCAGCAAAGTATTTCGGGGAATAACCCGATAATAGTCTAAAATACTGGTTCAACAGACCAAAACAAAGGAGTCCAAAATAAATTATCTGATGAGTACAAATAATATATACTCAAGAAAAGTCTTCAGCCATCACCTCTTCTTCTGGGATTGATTCAGCTCCAGCAACAGGTTCTGGTACAGCTTCTGCTCCTATTCCGTAAACCTCAGGATAATGCTCTTCTGCTAAACCTGGGGACATCATCCGGATCCAGGTCCTCAGGGGACATAGCAAGGTATAAATAATTGTTTCGACCCGCACCCGGTGTAAGGGTACTAGTCGGAAACAACGCCCAGCCTACGCCGCAGAATCGGCGGTAGAACGCTGTCTAGATAAACTATCTAACAATATAATGAACCACCAATAATGATAGTATACTCAATCACAGAACTAAGGTGGAAATAAGCACGAATCAGATAAAGAATAGAATAGTCACAATACAACTCATGAGTCTAAAATAATACATCAATGAGTCTGAAGAAAATTACAGAAATATGCTGGAGACAAATCCAGTACAAAGAATACTACAAAACTATAAAGCTACAACTCCAGGGTCAACTGTCTCAGTTGGGATAAGTCCCTCTTGAGCCAGGGTCTCAGAATCTAAATCCACAACATCCTGGGGTCCATAATAGGTAGGGTACTCCTCAGTGTCATCTGGAAAAATATATCCAGTCAGGAAAGGAGCAGAGTACAACCCTAACAGCAGTTCTCAAATAATGATAAAAACTATGTAACAGTAAATAGTTGTGGATAAACAAGATGCATAGATAGATACAAGAATGTATAGACAATAAGGAAATACTGGAAAGAAATATAATAATGAACAATATGCTGATGGAACAAGAATACTAATGACTAAGTGTGTGAGTACTAGCTTTAACATGTGATCGGCTTGGGAACTTGCACAAGAGTATGATGGCCTGGCTGATTATACGTGCGGTGTATGATCAACACTCACAAGGAACAAGACATGCACAAGGAGGGTATGATCACATATCTACACTAAAATACTCCCCACCCCGACTGGTATAATAGATCCAACCACGGTACGTTATGGCACTAGATTCCCCAAGAAGATAGCTAGTCTCCCCGAGAATCGGTGTCTGTACATGTACAAGATAACCAATGAAACAATACTTGCACCATATACACCATATACCAAGGAATAACATCTCATGACGAGATCCGGATATACCAATCCGTGTAACCATAGTGTCAAGAGAACATGTATATCTACACTAGATACAACGAACATAGAGGATATCATAAATAAGAAACTATCAGAGAATGTACTCGCCTGAAGTCCAATGAACAGTCTCACAAATGTCTGACTCGGTGCCTCGAAGACCTAGACATGGAATACCATATTAATACAAGGTCCCGGAAAGAGAACAAGTCAAACTAGGCAACTTCTAGGTCAATAAGTCAATTCTAAGGTAAAAGTCAACTATGGTCAACTCTAAAGTCCACTAAAGTCAAACATGGTCAAACCCAAAGTCAACCTCACAAGACATCTATAAAATAATATAGAGATAAACTACAATAATTTAGGAATCCAATTAGATTCAAAAAGAACTCACACAAAGTATACTAATAATACAATTAATATATACCCTAAAATAATATATACAACCCAACATTTATATAAATAACATAATATATTATTACAATTATTATTCCTCACAAAACACATATATATATACATATATATATACAATTATAATATATAATATATACATTAAATCTGTCAAAGCGTCATTGAAAAACAGTGAATAAAATAGGATTAAATCAAAACAGTTTAAATAGTGACAGTCGGGACTGTCACCGAAGGACTGTCACCGAAACCCAAATAATAAACTGCCACTGCTTTGGTTTTCGCTGACAGTTAAACTGTCGCGGAAAAGCGTCGCAGAAAAGCTGCTGTTTCCCGCTGCTGCAATTAATGACAGGTTTGTCATTAATTGCCCGAAGGCTACAGCGGCTGCTATTAGTCGGCTAATTAATGACAGTTTTTACTGTCATTAATTCACTGTCACTAAAACATGTTATATATATAATTATATATATATAAATAGAATATATAAAACAATATATATATATATATATAAACAGAATATATAAAATAGTATATATATATATATATATATATATAAACCATTAATACAAAAATGTACATATATATATTAATATACACATAAACTTATACCTTCAAATATTTAACAAAGAACATATAATTTACATGGCTAGAAGCACACCTAAAATATTTACATTAATATCCAAATAATTATATAATAATTATAAATAATATAATTACACAATTAAACATACAAATATATTTTATAAAACATTTTATGTATAAATTATATTATTTAACAAGTAGTAACATATATATTTGCATGCAAGAAAGCTACATATTATATTGTACATTATATTAGCACACCCAAAATATAGATCTATGCTACAATAATTACTATAATAAATACACAAAATAAATATTTAATATCCATATATATATATACTAATTATAAATTAAAAATTGAACCATAATTAATTAGATCTATACAAAAATACACACAATTGGAGAGTATCTCACCGTATCCCACTAGATCTAGGATACGCATGCGACACGAGTCCAACACACAACTAAATGCACCCCGAAGGACACAAACAGATCACAAATAATATTTATGAATAAATCAAAGCGTCAAAAGTAGATCTATGTGTCCGTGTCAAAATACGACATGTTCAAAGCCCCGTGTCGGAGGAAAACCCCCAAATAACACGTATCACCAAATAGTTGGGATACGAACCACAAGTATCCCAATATGGACACGACACTAGCCTCAAACACAAATCTCATGTCCAATTTGATCTATAGGATCAATTGACACACACAAAAAATGTAAATTCGGAATTCCAACAAAATTGACACAAAAAGCACCATAACTTTCTCCATGGGTCTCCTATGAACACAAAACAAAGTCCTATGGGTAGTACATACATATAGGTTGATTTTACATGATTAAATCTCAGATTTAGAAACTATTTAAATGGGAAAATCTGAATTATACCTATTGGGAGATGGATTCCCAATGAAACCTCCAATTGAGATGAACTTGCTTCCAAATTGTAGATTCTTGCTCCTCTTTGTAGATCCTTGCTTCCTTCTTCTAGATTCTTGCTTCCTCCTTCTCTAATGGTGAATTGGAAAGAATTTGGAATGAATTTGGTAGGGAATTGGATTGGGAATGGAGGGAATTTGGTAGTGGGAGAATTCTAGATCTAGATTTGGAATGAGATGAGAGGAGAGAGAAATTTTCCCCCCTCTTTAATAGGCCGGCCATAGCCCCTCCCCCAAGCAATTGTAAAATATCCAATGTACCCCTTGGGGCCTCTCATGAAGAAATAATTAAGGAAGGAAGCTTCTAGTCTAATCATTTAATTAATTTAATCCATCTTCTTAACCATGGGCTTTCTAAATGGGCCAAGTCTAACTAATTAATTCATGTTGGTCCATGGGTCCAACTAAACTAGTTGGGTCCACTAAAATAAGTCCAAAATAATTAAATAATATCTAACAATAATTAAATAATACAACAAAAATTATTTACCATGCACAATATTTATTTAAATAGGAAATTACTAAAATACCCTTTTTCTAAAATGTGGTAGTGACAAGTCTACCCTCCTTAAAATAATTTCGTCCTCGAAATTCAAAGACGAAAACTACCCCCAGAAAATCACAGAACAGAACTAAAAAATCACAACTAACTAATGAACAGAACATAACAATGAACAGAACATAACGAGAAATAACATACCTCAAGGTACAAACAAATATGGATAACGCTCTCGTATTTCATCCTCTCTCTCCCAGGTAGACTCTCCCGGAGAGTGATGCCTCCATGCGACGCGCACCAAAGGAATAGTCTAGTTCCTCAGCACCTTCTCTCTCCGATCCAGAATCCCAACTGGCTGCTCTGGATAGCTAAGAGTAGGGCCCACCTCTATCTCTGAGTGATCCAATACATGACTAGGATCTGCCACGTATCGTCTCAACTGCGACACATGAAACACGTTGTGCACTCCCTCCAATGCAGGTGGCAAGTCTAGTCTATAAGCAACTGCACCGACCCTCTCTAGAATAGTGAAAGGTCCAATGAATCGCGGACTAAGCTTTCTGCCTCCACCGAAGCGAATCGTGCCTCGTGTCGGAGAAATCCTCAGAAACACCAAACCACCCACCTAGAATAAAACACCACCTTAAGAACTTATCTATAACAAACAACCAAGAACAAGCACACAAAATAAAATCTAAACTATACCTCAAACTCCAAGGGTCTCCGATGGCTATCGGCCCAATGTCGTTGTCTGTCCTGCGCCACTCGAAGTCTGTCTCTGATCAACTGAACCTTCTCTGCTGCATCCACAACCATCTCTGGCCCAAGCAAAACTCTCTCTCCAATATCGTCCCAAGACAAAGGAGTACGACACCTCCGACCATATAGAGCTTCAAAAGGTGACATCTCTATACTGGCCTGGTAACTGTTGTTGTAAGCAAACTCTACCAAATAGAGATGGTCCTCCCAAGAACCCCCGAAATCTAGTACACAAGTGCGCAACATATCCTCGAGAGTCTGAATAGTCCTCTCTGACTGCCCATCTGTCTGGGGATGATATGCAGTACTGAATTTGAGCTGAGTGCCCAAACTCTCCTGCAAACTCCTCCAGAAATGAGAATTGAAACGACTATCTCGATCTGAGACTATGCTGACGGGAACTCCATGTATCCTAACGATCTGCCTCACATACATCTCTGCCAGCTTCTCCGTAGACAAACCCACCTTGAAAGGCAAAAAATGGGCCGACTTGGTCAATCTATCAACAATGACCCAAATCGCGTCTTTCCCTCCTGGAGATCGTGGTAGTCCGGACACAAAATCTATAGTAATGTGTTCCCACTTCCACTCTGGAATGGGTAATGGCTGAAGTAAACCTCCTGGCCTCTGCCTCTCGGCTTTCACCTGCTGGCACACTAAGCATCTGGATACAAACTGTGCCACTTCCCTCTTCATGCCATACCACCACACACTCTCTCGTATATCCCGATACATCTTGTTAGCACCTGGATGTATGAAATACTGAGAGCGATGCGCTTCCTGCAATACCTCCTCTCGCACTCCCCACTAGGCACACACAATCTAACTCCATGCCTCAAAGATCCATCCTTTGCAATAGTGAAATCATCCTCCAATCCTGCTCTCACCTGAGCTCTGATACTCCTCAAAGATACGTCATCATACTGTGCTGCCTTGATCCTATCCATCAAATCTGAATGTATCTGCAATCCCCACATCTGTATAGCACACCTAGGAACAATCACCTCAATGCCCAAGCTCTCCAAGTCCTCCAACAGATATCGATCCTGCGTTAAGAACATAGCTACCGGATACCTGCTCAAAGTATCGGCAACTACATTGGCTTTCCCAGGATGATATTGCAAAGAGATATCAAAATCCTTCATCAATTCCAACCACCGACGCTGCCTCATGTTCAACTCCTTCTGCGTGAAAACGTACTTCAAGCTTTTGTGGTCTGTGAAGATCTCCACATGCTCTCCGTACAAATAATGTTTCCACAACTTCAGGGCGAATATGACAGCTGCCAACTCCAAATCATGGGTAGGATAGTTCTTTTCATGAGGACGCAATTGCCTGGATGCATAGGCAATCACTTTCCCATGCTGCTGAAGAACACAACCTAAACCCTTTCCCGATGCATCACTATAAATAGTGAAACCTCCGGACCCTGATGGCAATGTCAAAATAGGAGCAGACGTCAACCTCTTCTTCAACTCCTCAAAAGCAGCCTGGCAATCTTCCGTCCAAACAAACTTCACATCCTTCCTTGTGAGTCTGGTCATCGGCTCGGCAATCCTCGAAAAATCTTGCACAAACTTTCTGTAGTAGCCTGCCAATCCCAAGAAACTCCTGATCTCTGCTACCGAACTCGGAGTCTTCCAAGATTCCACTGCTGAAATCTTCTTCGGATCCACTGAAATACCATCACCAGTCACAACATGCCCCAAGAATTCCACCTTGTCCAAGAAAAACTCACATTTGGACAACTTCCCATACAGCTTCTCCTTCCTCAGCACATCCAACACAATCCTCAAATGCTCCTCATGCTCCTCCGGTGTCCTCGAGTATATGAGTATGTCGTCGATGAACACCACCACGAACTTGTCAAGGTACTGGTGGAACACCTTGTTCATCAAGGTCATAAATACCGCCGGTGCATTAGTCAAACCAAACGGCATCACCATAAACTCGTACTGACCATACCGAGTTCTAAAAGCAGTCTTCGGTATGTCCCCCGGCTTCACCTTCACCTGATGGTAGCCTGATCTCAAATCTATCTTAGAAAATATCTTGGCACCACTCAACTGATCAAACAGATCATCAATCCGTGGCAAAGGATACTTATTCTTGATAGTGAGATTATTCAAAGCCCTGTAATCAATGCACATGCGCACCGATCCATCCTTCTTCGGTACAAACAATACCGGGGCTCCCCATGGTGAAGAACTCGATCTGATAAACCCCTTATCCTGCAATTCGTCCACCTGCTTCTTCAACTCGACCAGCTCGCTGTTGTTTACTCTATAGACATGCTGCAAATCGGTTCTGCACCTGGCACCAAGTCTATAGAAAATTCAACATCTCGATCTGGCGGCAATCCTGGCAATTTTTCAGGAAACACATCCAAAAATTCTGCTATCAACGGATGTGGCAACTCCTTGTCATCCACCATAGCTCCACAAATAATGCCTTCTTCCTGCTCCGCAGTTCCTCTAGCAAACTCGAACTCTGGCTCTCCTGGCGGACCAAACAAAACTCTACCTCCTCTACAATCTATGCTAGCACGGTGCCTACTCAACCAATCCATCCCGAGTATAATGTCGTAGCTCGGAAGTGGCATTACAAGTAGACACGCACTCAACTCCCGGCCTCCCAGAGTAACTCTCCGATCCTTGCAAATATCCTTAACCAGGATAATGCCTCCCCCGGTCATGATCTTGCAAGTCCTAAGCAAAGACTCAGCTACCAAACCATGCTTTAGAGCAAAAGAAACAGATACAAAACTATGGGAAGCACCACTATCAAACAAAGCTAAAGCTGGAATGGAATCAAGAAGAATAGAACCTGCGATGACATCTCCTGTGGGTTCCTCCTCTTCGACTGTCATAGCAAATGCTCGTCCCTGTCGAGCACCTCCCTGCTGCTGATGCTGGACAAAACGCTGCTGCTGTGTCGGAAGCGGTCCCCTCGATTGTGCTGCAGGTGGTCTTATCTGTGCCCTCGGAGCTGGAGCTGCTCCCTGAACTGCACGACGAGGACACTCCTGCAATTGATGCCCTTCAGTACCACAATACAAACAAACTCCTAGCCTCTTTCTGCAAACTTCCCAGATGTGGCCGGGCTTCTTGCAGAAGTTGCATAGAGCTTGCTGTAACTGCCTCTGCTGCTGAGGTGCCTGGTGAAAAGGCGCTCTAGCTGGAGTCTGGTTCTGCTGTGGCTGCTGGAAAGGTCTGGACTGGAAATGAGGACGTTTGGCAGATACTGCACTGCCGTTGGCCCCCAGAAAAGAATCACGGTCTCTCTTGGTCTTCAAACCCAGATCCCGCTCAACCTTGCGTGCCTCCGCAAGTATCTCCGAGTATGTCTCATAAAAAGACGGAATGAGAATCTTCACCTCCCAGTTTAGACCCTCTCGGAAACGAATAGCTCGAACCTCCGGCTCCCTCACCAGATACTCTGCAAATCGGCTCAGCCTACCGAACTCCGCAGCGTATTCCTCCACAGACATGCTTCCCTGAATGAGACTCTCAAATTGTCTCCCCAAGTCAAGCCTGTCTATCCGGGCAAAAAACTTCTTCTTAAAAAGGTCCCTGAATACCTCCCAAGATTGTCCTGCGTCAACTAGAACCGGCTTATTCCTGAACCAAGTATGAGCGACGTCGAACAGTTGAAGTCCTACCGCCTCAACCTTCAGATCTTCAGAAAGACAGGACACCCTCATAAGACGCTCAATGTCCTCGAGCCAATCATCATTATAGACGATGCCCTCCGTCCCTTTGAAAACCCTAGGCTCCAGTTTCTTGAAGTCCTGAATGTTGCCTGGCCGAAGCTGAGCAACCTGAGGAACAACCTGCTGCTGGACCGGAACTCCTCTCTCAACTACAGCACGAGCAAGCTGATGAGCACTCTTGATGCCCTGCCGTAGAACGTCAGTTTGCCTCTGATGTGCCTCTCACTGAGCCCTCTGTGCCTCGAGCATCTCACAAAACAGAGTAAACATCTGTGATGCCTCTGCTGGCACAGGAGGTGGAGGTGGAAGCCCCTCAGATACAGCTGGCACAGTCCTCTGAGTGGGTGGTGGACCTCCGAAAGCAGCTGACACTCCAAACACCGGAGAAGTGACTGGTACAGGCCCTCGGGATGTCGCAGACCTCTCAGAAGCTGCTCTTCCCTGCTGTGATCTAGTTTTAGGCGGCATCCTGAGACAAAGCGAAAGAAAGAATCAATATGGCACAAGATGTAAGATATTCAAGGAAAGGACAAGTTTAAGGGATCAAGTATCAATATCAAAGGAGAATAGTTGAATCAAAAGAATTTTCCTAGATGTGATTGAGTATCTCAGCCTATATCCTATATCCTATCGCAGGCTCGCAATAGTACAACTAAGTTGTCGCACTACCACGACATCACATACTTGTGAAGCTAGACCTGTATGGGCCACCACCAAAAACGTGTCACGACCCGCACCCGGTGTAAGGGTACTAGTCGGAAACAACGCCCAGCCTACGCCGCAGAATCGGCGGTAGAACGCTGTCTAGATAAACTATCTAACAATATAATGAACCACCAATAATGATAGTATACTCAATCACAGAACTAAGGTGGAAATGAGCACGAATCAGATAAAGAATAGAATAGTCACAATACAACTCATGAGTCTAAAATAATACATCAATGAGTCTGAAGAAAATTACAGAAATATGCTGGAGACAAATCCAGTACAAAGAATACTACAAAACTATAAAGCTACAACTCCAGGGTCAACTATCTCAGTTGGGATAAGTCCCTCTTGAGCCAGGGTCTCAGAATCTAAACCCACAACATCCTGGGGTCCATAATAGGTAGGGTACTCCTCAGTGTCATCTGGAAAAATATATCCAGTCAGGAAAGGAGCAGAGTACAACCCTAACAGCAGTTCTCAAATAATGATAAAAACTATGTAACAGTAAATAGTTGTGGATAAACAAGATGCATAGATAGATACAAGAATGTATAGACAATAAGGAAATACTGGAAAGAAATACAATAATGAACAATATGCTGATGGAACAAGAATACTAATGACTAATTGTGTGAGTACTAGCTTTAACATGTGATCGGCTTGGGAACTTGCACAAGAGTATGATGGCCTGGCTGATTATACGTGCGGTGTATGATCAACACTCACAAGGAACAAGACATGCACAAGGAGGGTATGATCACATATCTACACTAAAATACTCCCTACCCCGACTGGTATAATAGATCCAACCACGGTACGTTATGGCACTAGATTCCCCAAGAAGATAGCTAGTCTCCCCGAGAATCGGTGTCTGTACATGTACAAGATAACCAATGAAACAATACTTGCACCATATACACCATATACCAAGGAATAACATCTCATGACGAGATCCGGATATACCAATCCGTGTAACCATAGTGTCAAGAGAACATGTATATCTACACTAGATACAACGAACATAGAGGATATCATAAATGAGAAACTATCAGAGAATATACTCGCCTGAAGTCCAATGAACAGTCTCATAAATGTCTGACTCGGTGCCTCGAAGACCTAGACATGGAATACCACATTAATACAAGGTCCCGGAAAGAGAACAAGTCAAACTAGGCAACTTCTAGGTCAATAAGTCAATTCTAAGGTAAAAGTCAACTATGGTCAACTCTAAAGTCCACTAAAGTCAAACATGGTCAAACCCAAAGTCAACCTCACAAGACATCTATAAAATAATATAGAGATAAACTACAATAATTTAGGAATCCAATTAGATTCAAAAAGAACTCACACAAAGTATACTAATAATACAATTAATATATACCCTAAAATAATATATACAACCCAACATTTATATAAATAACATAATATATTATTACAATTATTATTCCTCACAAAACACATATATATATACATATATATATATACAATTATAATATATAATATGTACATTAAATCTGTCAAAGCGTCATTGAAAAATAGTGAATAAAATAGGATTAAATCAAAACAGTTTAAATAGTGACAGTCGGGACTGTCACCGAAGGACTGTCACCGAAACCCAAATAATAAACTGCCACTGCTTTGGTTTTCGCTGACAGTTAAACTGTCGCGGAAAAGCGTCGCAAAAAAGCTGCTGTTTCCCGCTGCTGCAATTAATGACAGGTTTGTCATTAATTGCCCGAAGGCTACAGCGGCTGCTATTAGTCGGCTAATTAATGACAGTTTTTACTGTCATTAATTTACTGTCACTAAAACAAGTTATATATATATAATTATATATATAAAAACAGAATATATAAAACAATATATATATATGTATATATAAACAGAATATATAAAACAGTATATATATATATATATATATATATATATATATATATATATATATAAACCATTAATACAAAAATGTACATATATATATTAATATACACATAAACTTATACCTTCAAATATTTAACAAAGAACATATAATTTACATGGCTAGAAGCACACCTAAAATATTTACATTAATATCCAAATAATTACATAATAATTATAAATAATATAATTACACAATTAAACATACAAATATATTTTATAAAACATTTTATGTATAAATTATATTATTTAACAAGTAGTAACATATATATTTGCATGCAAGAAAGCTACATATTATATTGTACATTATATTAGCACACTCAAAATATAGATCTATGCTACAATAATTACTATAATAAATACACAAAATAAATATTTAATATCCATATATATATATACTAATTATAAATGAAAAATTGAACCACAATTAATTAGATCCATACAAAAATACACACAATTGGAGAGTATCTCACCGTATCCCACTAGATCTAGGATACGCATGCGACACGAGTCTAACACACAACTAAATACACCCCGAAGGACACAAACAGATCACAAATAATATTTATGAACAAATCAAAGCGTCAAAAGTAGATCTATGTGTCCGTGTCAAAATACGATATGTTCAAAGCCCCGTGTCGGAGGAAAACCCCCAAATGACACGTATCACCAAATAGTTGGGATACGAACCACAAGTATCCCAATATGGACACGACACTAGCCTCAAACACAAATCTCATGTCCAATTTGATCTATAGGATCAATTGACACACACAAAAAATGTAAATTCGGAATTCCAACAAAATTGACACAAAAAGCACCATAACTTTCTCCATGGGTCTCCTATGAACACAAAACAAAGTCCTATGGGTAGTACATACATATAGGTTGATTTTACATGATTAAATCTCAGATTTAGAAGCTATTTAAATGGGAAAATCTGAATTATATCTATTGGGAGATGGATTCCCAATGAAACCTCCAATTGAGATGAACTTGCTTCCAAATTGTATATCCTTGCTCCTCTTTGTAGATCCTTGCTTCCTTCTTCTAGATCCTTGCTTCCTCCTTCTCTAATGGTGAATTGGAAAGAATTTGGAATGAATTTGGTAGGGAATTGGATTGGGAATGGAGGGAATTTGGTAGTGGGAGAATTCTAGATCTAGATTTGGAATGAGATGAGAGGAGAGAGAAATTCCCCCCCCCCTCTTTAATAGGCCGGCCATAGCCCCTCCCCCAAGCAATTGTAAAATGTCCAATGTATCCCTTGGGGCCTCTCATGAAGAAATAATTAAGGAAGTAAGCTTCTAGTCTAATCATTTAATTAATTTAATCCATCTTCTTAACCATGGGCTTTCTAAATGGGCCAAGTCTAACTAATTAATTCATGTTGGTCCATGGGTCTAAACTAAACTAGTTGGGTCCACTAAAATAAGTCCAACATAATTAAATAATATCTATCAACAATTAAATAATACAACAAAAATTATTTACCATGCACAATATTTATTTAAATAGGAAATTACTAAAATACCCTTTTTCTAAAATGTGGTAGTGACAATAATACAAGCCAAAATAAATGCAGTGAAATAGTAAATGGAACAAGTAGGGTAACTACATAACCATCTATGTGAAAATACAACTGAGAGCATCACTAGTACTCAGGCTGAGACCGCTACAAGCTCTGTGTCGGGGAGCCGGTAGCAGTAATAACAAGTAATGGGTCTAGCTCTGCTCGAGAGTCTACAACCTCACAATAGTAGTAGATATATATAGAACAGCCTGTAGCCTGTGTGTCTCTCTCCACCCAATGTAACCACATGTCTCATGTCCATAACGTCTCATGTCCATGTCACGTGAGATCATAGCTAATGCAACAAGTCATAATCTCTAAGAATATAATATCTATGTCAATCCTGTATCCTACACAGAATCACCATGAATATCTCAGGAAGATTCTGTCATATGTATGGTGTCAAGTGTCCTGAGGTATAATGTACTTGGTAAAACAAGTACGAGAATGTAAAGGGTCACGAATGTCCATCTCTAAATGACATACACAACTTCGCGTACGGGGTTGGCACCCGACTATTAATCGGACGCTAAGTATGTCACACGGTCCTAGGTTTAAGCATGTACAATCAATGTAAATAAGCAAGAAAATAAATAACAATACTACATAATTTGGCAAGGTACACTTACCTGGGGTTGGAATACCAGTAGCGGTCCCTGTATCCGTGGGTTCCGTAAATACTCCTCCAAAAGCTAAAATGAACATTACCAACAGTCTCAGAAAATATGAGATAGCTAGAAACGCCTGTCCTTAAGTCCAGTTTGGACAAAAGGGCAAAAATAACATTTTTTAGTCAAAGCGGGGTCCATACGTGGGCCGCTTTGCACCGAAAACTGAGTCAGGGTCAAAGGTCTCCAAATTTATCCAACTTAGTGTCAACAAGTCAGGAACGATAATACGAACCCAATGAAACTTCTAGAATTGGATTTCGATGAGCCGTTCTCAAAATCGCCCGTCAATTGGAGCCTATAGGGCCTACGATACGCGTTTTTGTCAACGTTCTTATAATCGAATCAAACTTGGCTCACAGGACCAGCGTATTGCTACGAGTCCAATGGCGTAAGTTTTATCTCGATCCGACGTGTGTACACTAAGTTACAGTGAAATTCAGAAAGGTCAGATACGAGGCGTTGTCCGCGGATACGCGTTGATTCCGGTGTGCACGCACATCCGAATCAGCTTATGCAAAATCCCGCACGTCCATATCAATGATGCGCACGTATCGGTGAAGACCGCATGTGACCAAGTCATCCCGTTTGGCGGGACGTACTCAGTTCCGGGGTGAAACCGGGCGTTAGTTTTCCTGTTTTTGGATCACGGTTCGCGATCACCACAGGTCGCGATACACCGAGCGGTTTGTACGGGCACCGAGGGTATCACACAGCCTACGCGTCACAATTGACGAAATAGAAATCGGGGCAGCGAGGAGAAATTTTTAAAAATTGGGTTTAGGTAAACCGGGTTTTATTTATTATGTTAAATAATTCAGTAGTTTTTAAGGCTTTAAAAATACATCCGGGGTCCAATAAATTTCCGAAAAATTATCCTATGTCCGATTTTTAATTCTACACTAGAAAATATAATTTTCATCACATTTTAATATTAATTAATATCTTTTAAAAATCATTTAAAGTCAGACTTCCTTAGTTAAATTTGTTTAAATTTTTTGGAAAAATGCTAAATAAATTCAGAAAATTTAGTTTTAAAATTCTAAAATTTTTAAGTGATTACAAGCAACAGTACTCCCGCCAGTGCTACAAAATACAAAAGGTGGTACTCAGGACCTGATAGGGATCATCAGACAATTGTTAGTATCTCAAGAACTACGGGGAGACGCTCTCACTCAGTCAGTACATGAGTCTTTGGAAAGAGGCGATCATCATGCCAATAATTCAGCGAGCAATTTCAAGCACCTTCAACCATCATAATTTTATGGCACCGAAGATGCAATTGCCTCTGTTGCATGGCTTTAGGACACTGAAGCTATACTTGAGGAAGCAGGAGTTCCAGATAGAGAACAAGTGGCAGTAGTATGACTTCAGTTACTAGACTTAGCCCGAGACTGGTTGGAAGCTTAAGAAGTTTCCTTGGCAATGCCTGCCTTATGGGTAGTGTTCAACGAGAGGTTCCAGACGAGGTACTTTGACGCAGTATTGGGTTATGATATGCAACAAAGATTCAACAACTAGAAGCAGATGGGCAGGACTGTCGACGGCTATGCGGCAGAGTTCTTTAGGTTGAGTCGGTTTGCTCCCACTTTGGTAGCGACCGAATTAGATAGAGGAAGGAGGTCCAAGCATGAACTTTATCGAGAGGTTATTTTGGTCATGGAAAAACATGAGTTTCAGACATTTGATGCCTTAATATGATCGATGAGGAGGCACGAGTATACCTACCAAAGGATAGTAACTAGGGTTGGGGATCGAAAGAGGCCTCATGTTTCAGGAGGTTCTTATACTTAATATTCAGCACCAGCTCCAGCAGTGCAAGCTTTGACGATTGGATCCACGAGAAGGGCAGCTTCGGTAGCATTATTTCAGCGACCAGCTCCGACGCGTCCTCAGCAGCAAAAATTATCTTCTTTCGTAGGGTATTCTCATTGTGGGAAACCAGGGCACATTTTATCAGAGTAACATAGAGCACAAAGGTTGTTCATGGTCTGCGAAGCTTCAAACTATAGAGTGGGATCTTGCCCATGTAGAGCCAGTTCTTTATCGTCTTCTCCTGCAGGTCCGTAGTGTAGGTCACCAACGTCGGTTCAGTAGTACCAGGGCTGAGGCCTTTGCCAACCTAATCTCAAGTATTACAGCAGTAGAGGCTGCAGTAGTATGTGCAAGGCCAAGTTCAGACCAGGACAGGAGGTCCGTATCAGAGGGGACCGATACTGAGAGGATGATGCCAATTGGCTATGGTACTCACCGTTGAGGAGGAGTTAGCCTTAGGTAAGTTAGTAGCAGGTACCATTCTCGTTAACTCTTATTTATCTACAATACTGTTTGATTCTGGTGCTTTCTATTCATTTATGTTTGTACAATTTACGATACGAGTGGGTTTGGAGGTCGAGTCATTATCAGTAAGACTTAATATACTTACTGGTAACGGTCATGTAGGAGTAGATTGAGTTTCTGCCTCGTGTTGAGTCGTTGTGTGCGAGAAAATTTTCCTACTAGGCTGATAGATTTTTCGATGGACGATTATGATATCGTCTTAGGAATGGATTGGTTGAGTGCTCGACATGCATCGATAGATTTCTATGCCGGCAAGGTTATCTTTCATGTCCTTGGTGAGGAGGAGTTCTCATTTTCTCGAGGTGACGTAAAATCTTCATCCGTTATCCTGAGATTGGCAGTAGCAGAAGAAGTAAAATTCTCCAGAGTTGTCAGTGAATTTGTTGACGTGTTTCCAGAAGAGCTTCCAGGTATACCTCCAGAAAGAGAGTTCGAGTTCTCCATTAACTTGATTCCCAGAACAACACCAATGTTAGAGCGAGTATATAAAATGGCACCATCAGAATTGGAAGTTTTTTATCGGATGATTCAGGAGTTGAGAACCAAGGGATTCATTCGTGCTAGTAGATCACCTTGGGGAGCCCCGATACTTCTTCTTAAGAAGAAGAATGGAACATTACGTTTATGTGTTGACTATCATACCCTAAATGCGGTGACATCAAGAACAAGTGTCCATTATCTCGGATAGAAAACTTGTTCGACCAGCTCAGTGGGGCAACAATTTTTTTAAATAATAATTTACGGTCCGGGTACCATCAAATCAGAGTCAGAGAGCAAGATATACCCAAGACGTCGTTTAGATCACGATATGGCCATTAAGACTTTATAGTGATGCCTTTTGGAGCAACCACCCACAGTATTCATGGATCTCATGAATCGTATTTTTATGTCATACTTGTAGAAGTTTATGAAAGTATTCATCGAGGACATCTTGATCTGTAAACCCCCTGATTTTTCAGAAATTTTTAAAAAATCAAATTTCACAAATTTCTAGAATTTTTTGTAATTTTTAACTAATTAAAAACAAGGTAATTTAGAGTTAAACAAATTTTAATTGATGTTAATCAATATTAAAATATTATGAAAATAATATTTTTAGGTTAAAATAAAATATTTAGACATAGGGTAATTTTTCTGGAATTTATTGGACCCCGAAAATATTTTTAAAGAACTAAAAACTAATTACTTATTAAACCTAAATAAATCAAAATAAACCCGGTTTATTTCTGACCCAGACCAACCCGAACCGGACCCGGTCTAGCTGAACCGGGCCCAACCCTAGCGGGTCGGATCCGGACCCGTTAGCAGACCCGACCCTCTGACCCGACCCGAACCCGTTTCCTATCGGATCGGGTCGGATCTGATTTTTAAACTGACCCGACCCGCCTACCCTACCCGCTGCTACAGTGTACCCTAAACCGACCCCGACCCTGTCGCTTCGGCTCCCCGGCGCCGGCCGACCCGCCGCCTTCTCCGTTTCTCCACTGGTCGCAGCCTGCCGCTTTTCCTTCGCAACCGCCGCTGCCAGCTCCTCCTCTTCCCACCGCTCAAACCGCCGACCGCCGATCTCCTCCCTCTCTGCCTATAAAACCTACTGCCACCGCCTCTCTCCCTGACCCGCAGCCACCTTCGTCCCCGACCAACCCCTCTCAGCCCGGCCACCTTCTCCGCCCGAGACCCCCTTCTCCGCCTTCACCGCCCTCTTCTTTCTCCGCCTCGGCCTCCCCCGCAAAATCCCTCGCCCTCGCCCTCGCCCGCTTCCACCAGTCCCCGCCTCCACTGCCTCCGCCCCTTCTTCTCCGGCCGTCTCCAGCTGCAGAAGCAGCAGCAGCGGCCGCCTCGGCCCCCCAGCGAGCTCCGCCCGCTGTGCCCTAGCCGTAACCCTCGAATCCGCCAGAGCTCCGGCCGCCTCTGCCAGCACGCCGCCGCTCTCCCCAGCGCCGCCCCCGTCGACCTCGACCCAGCGCCGCCTCCGCAGAGCACCTTCGGCCACCGCAAAACCCTAACCCTAGCTGTGTTGTGTCGCGCCGCTTCGCGGACACGAGTATTTTCAGCCCTCTTTGGAGCCCTGTTCAGGTAGCCTTTTCTCTCTCCTCGCTACCCCATTTCTCGTTTCGTCTATTGTGACACGAACCCTGCATAACCCTCTCGATACCCGTGTAACCCGCTCGGTGTGTCGCATCCTGTGGCGATCGCAAACTGCGATCCAAAATCAGAAAAATATTCGCCCTATTTTTCCCCAGAACTGAGTGCGCCCCGCCAAACGGGATGACTTGGTCGTGTGCGGACTTCACCGAAAGGTGCGTGTCATTAATACGGACGTATAGGATTTCACGGAAGTTGATTTGGATGTGCGTGCATACCGAAATTAACGCGTATCCGTCGAGAACGTCCCGTATCGACCATGTTCTGGAACTTGTTGTCACTTCGTGTACACATGTCGTATCGAAATAAAACTTATGTGATCAGACTCGTAGCAATACGCTGGTCCTGTGACCCAAGTTTGGTTCAATTCTGAGAACGTTGACAAAATCACGTATCGTGGGCCCCGTAGCTCCACTTGACGAGCGATTTTGTGATCGGCTCATCGGAATCCAGTTCTAGACATTCCGTTGGGTTCATATCATCGTTCTGGAATTGTTGACACTAAGTTTGATAAATTTGGAGAATATTATTTCTGACACATTTTTCGGTACGAAGCGGACCACATGTGGACCTTGCTTTGACCAGAAACTGTCACTTTTGCCCCTGTGTCCAAATTGGACTCAAGGACAGGCAATTCTAGCTAATTGCTATCTTTTGAACCTGATGATAACGTTTATTTTAGCAACCGGAGGACTACTTGTAAATCCTGCGGATACTGGAGCAGAAGTTGGATACCAAACCCCAGGCAAGTGTACCTTGCCAAAACTTGCAGTACCTGCTTCATATTGTTGTCTTAATTTATTCATATGTTGTATATAATTAACCTAGGACTGTGTGACATTACTTAGCGTCCAAATAATATTCAGGTGTCAATACTGTACGCAGAGTTGTGTAATGTCACCTAGACATGGACATCGAGACCCTATACATTCTCGTGCTTGAATTATCAAGTACGTCATACCACAGGACACCTGATACTATTCATGAGACAAAAACTTTCTGAGATATTCATGGTGATTCTGTATAGGATACAGGTTTATGACATATACTTTATACCTGCTTAGCTATCATTATGACTTATTACATCAGTTAGAGGTCATGATCCTGCGTGACATGGACATGAGATGTCGTGTACATGAGACGTATGATTACATTGGGTGGGGAGAGTATTACCATATCAAAGGCTGATTATATTATATATATATTGTTATCTGGAGGTGCTTTGGCACATATACTGGAGTCGTAATACTACTTGCTTTGGCATATATACTGGAGTCGTAATACTAATGCTGCTATGGGTTTCCTCGACACAGAGCCTATAGTAGTCTCAGCCTAAGTATGATTAAAACTCTCACTTGCATGTCACTTAGCTGGTTATATAGTTTATCATATTGATTCATTTATTGCTGCACTGTATTTATTTTGGCATGAGTTATTTTGTACCTTGCTATGTCCACTAAGGACCTGGATCCGGATTATGTCCCTAGGATTAGCAGACGAGATCTATCCCGAGGTATACGGGACATAAGCATTAGCAGGAGCAGAAGCAGGAGCAGAAGCAGGAACAGTAGCAGGCACTAGAGAAGTACCAGATCCAGAAGACGAGGTGATCGCCGAGAATTTCTTCTGAGTATATGTCTTATCCATACTCAGTATATGTCGTTGTTATCTTATTTCTTGACTATTGTACCAGACTCATTATCGGGTTGTTCCCCAAGTTTATATTTTATTGAGATTGATCTTGCATTATGATTCTGATCTTGTTGTATTCATTTTTGTGGATAAGATTAGTATATTAGACCCTCATTGTTGTATTACAGCTTAAGTACACCCTGATGGGTCCATTAAATTGGGTTTGCCCATCGGTGTTTGCTGCTGGACATTGCCACATGTCTAGTCCCTCGATATTTTGGGACTGGGCGTGACATGATCTACAGTCGGAGTGAAGCAGAACATGAGCAGCATCTTCGTACAGTTCTTCAAGTACTCAAAGAACATCTGTTATATGCTAACTATAGCAAGTGCGAATTGTTCATGGATCGCATTTCCTACTTAGCTCATATCATTGATAGAGGAGGAGTCGAGGTGGATCCCAAGAAGATAGAAGCTATCGAGACATGGCCGATTCCTAGTACCATTTCAGAGGTCCTAGTTTTTTGGGTTTGTGGCAGATTTTGCTAGAATTTTAGCACCTTTGACGCAGTTGACATGTAAGGTTGTGCACTTTAATGGACCAATGACTGCCAAACTTCTTTTGAGAAACTCAAACAAAAATTAGTCACAACTCCTATTTTGATGCTTCCAGATGGATCGGGTGGATTCACAGTTTATTGTGATGCGTCAGGTAAATGATTGGGATGTGTCCTTATGTAGCATGGTAAGATTATACCTTATGTGTCTCGATATCTTTGAGACTATGAGAAGAATTATTCTACACATAATTTGGTGTTAGCAGCAGTTGTATTTGCTCTCAAGCTTTGGAGGCATTACCTGTACGGCGAGCGAGTAGAGATTTTTACGGACCACAAGAGCCTGAAGTATGTGTTTACTCAGAATGATCTTAACATGCGGCAGAGGAGATGGCTAGAACTGTTGGTGGATTATGACCTTAACCTTAAGTATCATCCAAGGAAGGCTAACGTCATAGACGATACTTTGAGCAAGAGAGCAGGAGCTTACTTCTTAACGACGCAATAATTTTTTTAGAAGATCTTCAAGAGATAGACATAGAGATAGTACTTCCTTGCAATGCAGCATTACTGACTGGTTTGCAAGTTTGGACTAGTATTATGGAGAGGATCAGATCAGCTCAGTTAACGGATATAAGGCTTTTGTGACTTAGAGTAGAGTGTGAGGCAGGACGTAGAGCAGAGTTGAACATTCATGAGGATGTGACTCTCCGATTTGGTAGACACCTTTGTGTACCAAGCGAAGATATTCAATGTAAGATTATGTTAGAAGCCCATAGTTCATAGTATTCAGTCCATCTAGGAGGAACGAAGATGTACAGAGATGTCGGTCAATATTTTTGGTAAAATTGTATGAAGAGGGAGATAGCCTGATTTGTCTCTCAAAATTTGGTTTGCCAGCAAGTCAAGGTTGAGCATCAGAGACCGGCTGGACTACTTCAACCTTTACCTATTGTTTGATAATAAACGAAAGAAATGAAACTAGGTTCATACGAAACCCTTTCTTTGGTTTACAAACAAGAAAAAAAAAGTACAATTGATCCTATACGAGGATACTAAGTACAAAAATTTGATTCTGGGAAAATATTGCTTTAGGAGTCTGATCTGCGGTCGATCACTTTGTCTCTTGGACCACACGATGGCGAAAAAGTGCTATAGAAGAAGGAGAAGCTTCAAAGATCGCAAGAGGGATTGGATGCTCGATGCCAAAGTCGTCAATCACTACTCTTTGTCTGTGCTATGGACTCTTCTCTCTCAAAAATTGATTTTCGACCCTGGACCTCCGTGGCTGGAGGTCTCTATTTATAGGGTTTAGTCACTATTGGCATAAAAACCGAACAACGGAGAAAACTGCATCTTTTATGCGACGGTTTATAATAACTGCCACCCAAGTATAAATGATCCCCTCACTCTGCGTGTGACGCATGTCCCATTATGAGGTAATGCGTATAACTGCTACGAAGATCACGGCATGAAGCCACATAGGTAACTTTCTATCGCGTAGAGATGATTGGCGTAGAAGCCAAATAACTGTATCGTTGGCGTAGAAGCCAGATAGCTCTTCTGATGGCGTAAGAGCCGAGTAGCTGTCATGGTGGCATAGAAGCCAAGTAGGCATAGAAGCCAAGTAGGCATAGAAGCCTGATGCTTTGCAAATATAGCCTGAGTTGGCGTATTCCGAGGAGATAACATACGGCCTACTCCTATAGTTGAAAATAGCCAGGTCGGCGTAATTCAAGGAGATAGCGTACATCGTGCTCCTATAGCTAAAAATAACCTGATGGCGTAATATGCAGAGGTAGTGATGTGAACGTATTAGCCCTAATTATGGCTCACCCAGTCGGTAAAAGTAGAACCAAATCTCGTGCATTAAATGCAGAGATCTACCCCCATCACGCGCATTAACTGCAGAGACGTGCCTCGAGTTTTGTACGAAGAGCAGCTTTTGACGTGGCAGTTCATTTCGTCTCTTCCTGAGCGTAAAAGCTCATGCTTGCCTGTATAAAGTAGGTAGCGTATTTCCTTGAATGCGTAAAAGCAATTTGTATAAAGGAAATGTCACTAAACGATGGTTTGGGTCTCTGTGCAGAATAATTATTACAACCGTCCTTTCGATCGTCGTACGGTACTTTCTGTCAGAGATCAGGTTCATTGTACTGTCTGACAGATTCATTCGAGGAATACGAAGAGTTCCTCGTACAACTCCACGCTGCATTAATAAGCAGGCGTATTTTATGATATAAAGGGGGGGGGGGTAGCCACCTTTTACGCCACAATATAGCCTTGAAAGTGACGCTTTATGTGAATTATTCTTTGAGCTCTATATTGTATGCTAAATAGCGTTAAAGCTCTGTTGTATGCCTATGGCTCTGAAGTCATACTTTACGTTGTACACCACTGAAACTCTGTTTTACGCGGTTTCCTGCATGTTGAGGGTTTTACGCATATAATTCCTAAGCGTATTTTTCATGCTTCTACAAGACCCCCTTTAAAGTTTTCAAATTCCTTGTAATTTGAAATACTTTGAATGAAGCATGAAACGGTCAAGTTTGACTCATTCTGCGAGGCTGATTTCTCGGCAAAAATTTAGGAATTTGTTGGGATTTGGTGTGATCTCCTCTGCCTATATAAAGGTCACTGAGTTAACCTATTTTTTTTATACTTCCTTCACCACACAGAGATGGTTGCCGAGCTTCGTCGGGTCGACTTGAGGAAGAAGAAAATCATGTTCTTCCAGCATGTAAAGAGCCATAAAAAGAGGCATCTTCGAGCAAATATCATCTGCAACGATGGATCATGGAAGGATATCATAGCTTCCTTTGCTCGGGATAATCAGCAATTTCATATAGCAATTTGTCCAGGAGAGAGAAAGGGTCATATTGGACCACACAGCTTGCAAGCTGTATTCTCTCCCATCATGGCGCTGGACGAAGGCAGACAGCTTGGCCCTGTCTTCCAGTATTGAGTTGGGTGTGAACCCCCAACACAATCTGCCATGGCGTATGGAGGGTGGGCTTGAATAATTTATACAGGTCCAGTTGTGTATCCTTCCGCCATTCACCATTTTCTTGTTCATCGACTACAGAAGTCGATGAAGTATCGTAGAAGACGGAAAAAGATATCTGCCAATATGATAACCCGACAGAACAGATTCTTGGCGTGATCTTAAATGAGAAACCCTTTATAGAAAAAGGATTTCCATCATATGTAATCATGAAGATGAAGAACCTTTTGTAGACTGGATTTCCATCATATGTAATCATGATTAAATAAAATTGTCTTCTTTTACGCATCTGATAATTTGCCATATTTGCTGTGATAAAGTCTGAATATGTGCAGCTTCAGCACGTCTGAATAAACTTTACGCCGACTTGTCCTGCTATTTTGAACGAGGAGTCGTATAGAATTTTTGAGCTTTCACTTCTCTGATACGAAGAATTCTTGTTCAGACTATTATTTTCAAGAAATTATTTCCTGAAAATTCCTTGAAATGGGCGAGAAATGGCCGTCAAACAGGCCATACTTAAACTTTTGAGAGAGAATTTTGACTGGACTTCGAATGAGCTTCCAATCGACCCAAGAAGAAGAGTCATCCTCAATGTTGAACTCTGTATGTTTTGGGCACTTGGAATATTTTTGTAGCCAAAAAGGAGCATATGTGCGTATTCTGGCATGCATATTTTAAGATATGCAGAAAGTCATAGATCCGTAGTATCTGTATCTTCTGAGTGTAGAATCGTAGATTTGTAGCCCCTGAGCGTAAAAACTTTCGAGCGTGAAATTATAGATTTATAGCCTCTTTGCGTGAAGTCGTAGGTTTATAGCCTCTCGAGCCTAAAATCTACTGAGCATAAAAGCATCCGGGCGTAAAACTATAGACTTATAGCCTCTGAGCGTAAAACCGTAGATTTGTAGCCTCTCGAGCATAAAAGCACATGAGCGTAAAATCATAGATTTGCTATATGCGTAAATTCTAGATCCACTAACTGTCCGTCTTCTAATGATATGCTGACGTTCTGTCAAATGATAACCGAATATTAAATATCAGATTTGGTTAGGGATTCGAAGAGTTATCTGAACTCTATAAATACCTCAAGGCTTTGAAAGAAGAAACCCTTCATCTGTCTTTTGCAAAAAAAAAAACCTTCGTTTCTTTGAGAACTCTTCTTCGTTTTTTTTTCTGAGCACTCTAAGTTTTAACCATGGCACCGAAACAAATTTCCACCACTAAGGGAAAGAAATTTGCCTCTTCTTCTCGCTCCTCTACTCAAGTTTTTTTTTTGTAACTTGCTCTTTCCGGAGATAATAAAGATATTTTATCTGACTTTGGTGGACCCATCATTTTTTAACATAAATGATAGACTAGGGTGAAAGTGATATCAGAGGTAATATGGACGTCATATACTTTCGGTATGCTTCAGCTGGATACATCTATTCAGAGGTTATATGGACATGATAGAATATGATCCAACTAAATTTGTATACAAAACACTATCAGAGGTAATATAGACGTGATAGGTTTTGAAGTTCCAAATTAGTTAAATATCTCTATTCAGAGGTTATATGGACATGATAGAATATGCTCCAACTAGTCTTTGTACGTAGTATCGTCAGAATAAGATCTTCACCATTCTCCGTTTAAGCAAGAAAGGTTAAGCGTAGTACTTCTTCAAGAATTTGCCATTGATAGGAGCCATTAATAAGTCTCCATTAGGCTTGGCTAATCTGTAAGCGCCATTTGAAAATGTTGTCTCGATCATATAAGGGCCCTCCCATTTGGGCTAGAATTTATCCTTACTCTTGTGAGTAATGTTCATTGGCCTCTTCACAGCTAAAACTAGCTCGCCAAATTTGAACACTCTTTCCTTCACTTTTGGATTAAAAGCTTTGGAAATGCGTGCCTGGTAGAACGCAATACGTTGTTGAGCTTGAAGGTCTTTCTCGTCTAATCCTTCTAGCTCTTGAAGCTGTAGTAGATCATTCTTTTCCTGTGTCAACTCATTAGCCACTGCTATTCTGAGTGAAGGAATTTGAACTTCAATGGGGAGAACTGCTTCACTCCCGTAAACCAATGAGAATGGGGTACACCCTGTCGGTGTTCGTACAGTTGTGCGATATGCCCAGAGGCATTCTTCTAGTTTCTCATTCCAATCTCTTTTGTTCGAAGAAACGAACTTCTTCAAGAGTTTAATGATGGTTTTGTTGAAGGCTTCCACCAAACCATTAGCAGCTGGATTATATGCCGTAGAGACCATATTTTGTATCCGATTCTTATCGCAAAATCGGTAAAATGCTTGGCTGATGAATTGAGGCCCGTTGTCATGGATTATCCTTCGGGGTATCCCAAAGAGATAAATGACATGATGCTTGATAAAGCTGTTCACGTTGGATGTCTTTACCTCAGTAAGAGGGATCGCCTATGCCCATTTAGAGAAGTAGTCCGTGATAGCCAATATGAACCGATGTCCTCTAGAAGATGATGGGTGAATATGACCAATGATATCCATTCTCCATGCTTCAAAAGGCCATGATGCAATGGTCGGATGTAGATACTCAGAAGACTGATGTATAAAATCCGCATGAACCTGACAAGCTTTGTATTATTTTGCATATTTTACTGCATCTGCGATCATAGTAGGCCAGTGTAGCCCATCCTCCTGATACGATCCTGTAGCTTAGGACCGGATTGATGCGCTCCACATACACCGTCATGAGCTTCTCGGATAACCTGTTTTGCATCATCGTTAGAGAGATATCGTAACAATAGTCCATCATAAGTTCGACGATATAGACTTTGGGAAGAAGCATCAAAATAGAAGCATAGTGATCGTCTTTTAACCGATACTGCTTCTTTGGGATCTTCTGGTAAGATTCCATGTGCCACGAAGTCTATAAAGGGATTTCTCCAGTCTCTCTTAGGAGGCACCATGTTTATAGTATAGTTGCGTTCTATGTGAAAGTTATTTTTTACACAGAATAGATCTCTGTTGAGAAGAATTACCGAATTTTGTCTTCTTATAGGAATAGCTATATCTGCAGCTAGACTGGCCAGGGCATCAGTTTCTAAATTTTGAGATCTAGGCACGTGCTCTAGGAAGAATCCTTTGAAAGACATTGCAATCTCGATCGTTGCTTGGTGATAAGAAATGAGGTCTGGATTGCGGACTTCATATATTCCTCTGACCTGATTGACGATCAGCAGAGAATCACCGAAAGCTTCCAAATATTCGACGTCCAATTCTTTAGCTACTTGGAGCCCGATGAGTGGGGCATTATACTCTACCACATTATAAGAGCAGAGTTCGCTAAGAGAATATGCTCGATAGATGACGAGTTTATCAGGAGTGACCAGGACAATTCCTTCTCCTGAAACCATGTTTCCCCTGGGACCAGTCCTGGAGGCACCCTCGAAGAATAGCTGCCATGTATCACTTTCTATTACGAAATTACATTCTGCAACTTCGCCGGGAATGTCCTCGTATAGTCTGGAGGTTTTCGGAATCGGATGAGCAGCTAGGAAATCAGCCAAGGCTTGCCTTTGATGGACTTCTGAGGGACGTACACCATATCATATGGTGTTAATAACATTGCCCAAGTCGCGAGTCAGGAATTGAGAACACTCGGCTTGTTCATCAATACCCGAAGAGGATTGATCCTGGAGATTATATGAATAGTTTGGCCTGTGACGTAATATCGCGTCTTCTGAATAGCAAACATTAGGGCCAAGCATTCTTTTTCTACTGGATTGTATCGGTGTTCAGCTCCGACCATCATCCTGCTTAAATAGTAGATAGCCTGTTCATGACCTTCCTCGTTCTTCTGTGCGAGGAGAGCTCCCAAAGAATGATCCATTGCTCGAACATACAGCAAAAATGGTCTTCCTATGACAGGAGGCACCAGAACTGGAGGATTAGTGAGGTAGCATTTGATATTATTAAACGCTTGCTGATAGGCTACGTCCCATATGAAGGACACACCTTTCTTCATGACGCGAGAAAAAGGTTGACATCTTCCAGAGAGGTTGGATATGAATCTCCTGATATAAGCCCGACGACCTTGAAATCCCCTGAGTTCCCTCAGATTATGGGGTGGCCGCATTTCTAAGATAGCCTTCACTTTATCATTGTCCACTTGAATGCCTTTGGCGGTAATGACAAATCCGAGGAATTTTCCACTGGATACACCAAGAAAGGACTTTGTAGGATTCATTTTTAGATGATGTTGGTGCATCAACTCGAACACTGTCTTTAAGTCTTGGATGTGATTATCCTTGAGACGGCTTTTGACAGCAATATCGTCTACATAACATTCTACTGTTTTGCATAAATGCTCATGGAATATATTACTCATAGCTCGCTGATATGTAGTCCCGGCATTCTTCAATCCGAAGGGCATGACTGTGTAGCAATATACCCCCAGAGGTGTCCATAAGGCAGTATGCTTCTCGTCTTCAGGATGCATCTTGATCTGGTTGTATCATGAGAATCCGTCCATGAAGGACATGCGTTCAAAACCGCATGTATTATCGATCATGACGTCTGTGATGGAAAGAGGGAACTCATCCTTAGGGCATGCCGCATTGAGTTCTCTGAAGTCGATACAAATGTGAACTTTCCCACTTTTTTTTATGACCGGGACAACATTGACGACCCAATCGGGATATTGTTCTTCCCTGATGAACCCGCAGGCTATCAACTTCTTGATTTTAGCTTCGGTGGCATCCATCATATCCGGGCGGAACCGGTGTTGGTGCTGCTTTACAGGTTTTGAATTGGGCAGTATGTTGAGCTTATGAGTAGCCACTTTTGGATCAAGACCTGGCATATCCTCGTAATTCCATACAAATACGTCGATATATTCTTTTATCAGCTGGGTCATTTCTTTCTTTTCTTCTTTGGAAAGATTGTTACTGATGAATATCGACTTTGGTAAAAGTTTATCCCCAACATCGATTTGGATAACTTTATCTTCAGTGGACTGTTCTCTCTGCTCGAACCGGAGTTCCCATTGTGTATCCATTTGCTGTGCCCAGGAGTCATTTTTAAACGGTTCAGATTCCTGTGCTTCTGCTTCGAGAGAATCTGTCAATACCGTATTTGCTGACAATACTCGTTCGAGATCAACATATGAGTCGGAGGACGATGGGTCATCTTGAGAAGAGAAAAATATATCCTCACTTGACTCAGAATTTGCAAGGGAGGTGGTATACCCTAACCCAAAATGAGTTCGTTGACTGTAGGGATCACCATGCAACGACATTCGCCTACCTTTCCCATAGTTAAGGCCTGGTTCTGACTTCAGATCATAACCCATAATTTGTATAATCTTTAAAGCTTGGGGACTATATCTGTGAACCTGTATTTTACCAGCATCTGATTCTTGAGAATCTTCTTTTACAACCGGTCTGTTGCGCATGCGACCGAAGATTATCGGATGCTGATTGCTGCGAGTAGGCAGGATAATAAAGATAGAATCTTCATGTGGCCCATATGTCATGACGACATTAGATGTTGATGCAACTTTCCACACATACGGACGATAGGAGTCTAAAGCTTCCAAGAAGTTTTGTGCTATAGGCTCTATATCATTATGGAGGAAGGATTCCTGTAAACCCACTAAATTTTCAAATTATTAAATCTTGGATTTTTCCCAATTTTCTGGAATTTTCTGGGAATTTTCTGTAATTAAAATCAAGCTTTTCAATTAATAAATGATTTTTAATTCGCAATAAATAATATTAATATATCATAAAAATAATATTTTTGGGTGTAAAATGAAAAATTGGACTTAGAGTAATTTTTCTGGATTTTTCTGGGCCTCAGACATATTTTTAGATGCCTGAAAACTAATTTATTAATTATTTAAATTAATTATCTATTTATTTATTTATTATTTTATTTTATTTTATTTTTCTGCAGGCCGCCCAGGTCCATTGGGCCGCGGCCCGGCCCGCTAGCCCAGCCCAGCCCCCTTTCGGGTCGGGTTGGGTTCAGCCGAGCCCGACCCGCCGCAGCCCGACCCGCCCGCGCGCTCGGCCCCCCCACGTCCCGCGTCCCACGCCGACCGCCGCGCGCAGCGCCGCGCGTCCCGCGCCCCGCCGCCGCGCTCTCCGCGCCCACGTCGCCCTCGCCCCCGCCGTGCTCGGCCTTCCCCAACCGCCACCGCCCTATTTAAACCCTTCCCTCTCTTCCTCCTCCGCCTCACACCCTAACTCCGGCCTCCCCTCTCCGCCAAGCTCCGCCCTGCTACGCCGCCAGCGCCACCCGCCGCCCGCCGCAGCTCCTTCCCCCTCTCTCCTCCCTCGGCGCCGCCGCCGTCGACAGAAACCGCAGCAGCAGCACAGCACAGCAGCAGCCGCAGCCGCCGCTGCCGGCCGCCCCGAGCCGCCGCCGACCCGCCGTCAGTCGGCCTCGCTCCGGCGAACAACCCCCGCCCTCGCCGGCCGTCCAGCCGCCTCCCTCCGCCGCGTGCCGCCATCAGCTCGAAACCCTAACCCTAATCTCTGTTCCTGTGTCGGACACGGGACACAGTGTCCGACACGACTCGGACACGATTTCGACCCTGTTTTCGGGTCCCCTTCAGGTACGCGTAACTTTCGCCTCGTAGCTCCGTTTTCAATTCCGCAAATTGCGTTGTGAAGCCTGTATGACCCTCTCAGTGTCCGGACAAACTATTCGGGACACCGCGTCATGTGGTGATCGCACACCGCGATCCAAAAACAGGAAAAACGAGACCCTGTTTCATCCCGGAACCGAGTACGTCCCGCCAAACGGGACGACTTGGTCGCATGCGGTCTTCACAGATACGTGCGCATTATCGATACGGACGTGTGAGTCTTCGTGGAAGCTGATTCGGGTGTGCGTGCACACCGGAATCAACGCGTATCCGCGGACATCGCCCCGTATCCGCCTTTTTGGCAATTCACCCTAACTTCGTGCACACTCGTCAGATCGAGACGAAACTTGCGCCATCAGACTCGTAGCGATACGCTGGTCATGTGGGTCAAGTTTGGTTCGATTCTGAGAACGTTGACAAAATCGCGTGTCGTGGGCCCCACAGGCCCCGCTCGATGGGCGATTTTGTGTTCGGCTCATCGGAATCCAAATCTGGAAGTTCCGTTGGGTTCGTATCAGCGTTCCTGACCTGTTGACACTAAGTTTGGTGAATTTGAAGACTTTTGACCCGGACACGTTTTTCGGTGCAAAGCGGGCCCAACGGCGGACCCCGTTTTGACCCGAAACTGCCGTTTTTGCCCTTGTCTCCAAATTGGACCCAAGGATAGGCGTTTCTAGCTATTTGACATCTTCTGAGAGTGATGGTAATGTCTGTTTCAGCTTTTGGACTCATCTCTGGACTTTTCCCCTAAGAACCAAATTAATCAGATCCAAACAACAGGCAAGTACCTGCACTTCAAGTTAATCTTTATATATTATGATAATTAATTCCCTGCCATACATGTACCCTTGATGTTTACACCTAGTGTTAGAAATATTGAATTTCATGTCTTGAATATTGGAGTTCATGTCTTGTTTTTCATGTCGGGTGGGAGAATACTGAAAGGCATGTAGTTTACCCTTCCCCTTGCCGTGAATAATAGCTGTTGGTACACGACTGTCCATCAGCCAGATCTCGATTATTCGTGACTAATAGCCGTTCATGACGGCCGGATTAGCCTTATAAACCCCTACATGCCAACTAAGTATTCTAAAAACAAACACAAGTTTCATACAGATAACTTCTGGTCATGTTATATTTCTTGCTGGCTGTGTAGTTTTTTTCCTGCTCGTTTACTTCTGTTTTCTCATATTCCTGTTCATAGTTTTGACTCTAAGATATTAACATTCTTTTATGCAATTTCCTTAACATGATATTTAATGTTTAATTGTCATAAATATTTAGTTTAACATTGTTGTGCACTGTGTACTTTGCTCCTTTCCTGACTGGATCTGTTGATTTAGGCGATGATGAGGATCTTGCCCCTACTTATTATGGTCCTTATGAGGGTACCGATGATACCTATGAGGAGCCAGAACCCACTCAGGAGACCCCTGCTGCAGAATAGCTAGTAGTAGATATCTTTTATTCTGTTTCTTATCTTATTTAATCGGGTTTGTCCCCGATTTCATTTGGAATTCCTGTATTAAACATTTGAATCTGTTGTCACATTTATTTTCAGTTGCAAATCTTAAGCTTCATTTCTCATTATTATCTTGCCTATGTTGTTGTGAATGAGCTAGTTAGTAATTATGGATTGACCTAGACAGCGTACTACCGCCGACTCTGCGGCGTAGGCTGGACGTACCCACGCACTCGTGTCCGAACTTCCGGGTGCGGGTCGTGACACGTTTTTATGGTGGCCCATGCAGGTCCTATCCTAAAATAGGGTAATACCCTAGGACAGAGTATGGAATAAAATTGAGGATTCTAGGAAAAGCTCATTCACAGTATAGCGTCCTTATTTCATTTCTTGATATCATTGCTGCTCAATTTTTTCCTATCGCCTTTGATTTCCAAGTATTCTATTCTGATCTTCCTATCCCTTAATCTTTCAGAATGGTCCAGACCAGGAACACAGTAGGAGGCACATCAGAACCAGCTGAACAGAATGTACCCGAGACTCTTGCACTCCCGCCGCCTTCATCTGTTCCGGCAGTTAGTCTTGATGGGGCACAACTACTTGGAGTGTTCCAGGGATTGGTGGAATCCCAGAAAGAACAGACTGCACTTCTGCGGACCAGCCTTTCAGAAGCTATTAAGTCCCAGGAGTCGCCACTCAAGAGGCCAGGAAGTGCCAAAGACTTCAAGAACCTTAGGCCTCTGGAATTCTACGGAACTGAGGGCATTCTCTACGCTGATGAGTGGATAGAGAATGTCGAGAGACTCCTGAAGACTGCTCGGGTTCCCGATGATCTCAAAGTGGAGTCCGCAAGCCTGCAACTGTTCGACATTGCTCGAACCTGGTTCAGAGATGAACCCCAACTATCTGCTCCCGACATCACCTGGGAGGACTTCAAGAGGCTATTCAAGGAGAAATTCTACCCCGAAGTGGCTCGGGAAGCTCTCGAAAGCCAATTCGAGAGACTGGAACAAGGTAACATGACTGTTGATGAATATACTGCTGAATTTAGCAGGTTAAGCCACTTTGCGGAGTACATGGTTCGTACCCCGAAGGACAGAGCCCGTAGATTCAAGAAGGGGCTGTCTCCGGATATTCGCCTTGCTGTAACCACCAGCCGAGCTCGTACCTATGAAGAAATCCTGAGCGTGGCACAAGGCGTAGAGAGAGATATGGGGCACAAACTGAAGCGAGAAAGAGATACCGGAAATGCGGGACCCAACAAACGCCCTTTTCAACAACAGCAACAACAAAACAGAGGGTCCCGCAGCAAACTCATCGTCCTCTCCCTCGAGCTCCAGCACCCCAACACCAGGCTCAAGGTCAGAACCAGCGAGCTCCCCCTTGCAACTATTGCCAAAAACAAGGCCACACTTGGCAAGACTGTAGAAAGAGGCTAGGTGCCTGCCTCTATTGTGGCTCCCCAGCACATCAATTGAGGGACTGTCCTGCTGCTCAAGGACGCCCAGCTGCACCAAAGGCTCCAGTCCAGGCCAGGCCCCCAGCAGCACAACAGAGGGGACCCCCGCTTCCCACTCAACAACAACGCTTTGCTCAGCACCAACAGCAGCAACAGAGGGGTGCACCGCAGCAAGGCCGTGCTTATACAATGACTCTGGAAGAAGCAGAAGCCGCAGCAGACGTGATCACAGGTTCTGTGCTTATAAATTCAATACCAGCTATTACTTTATTTGACTCTGGAGCTTCTCATTCATTCATGTCAGTAGATTTCCTTATGAAGCATAGTTTAACCACTAAACCCCTTAGGAATTGTTATAAGATCATTACCGGTGGAGGAATCATCCCGGTTAGTGATGCCTGTAACAATTGTCCTATTACATTATGTGGAAGAGAACTGTATGCTAGACTACTTGTAATGCCAGTGTCCAGTTTTGACATTATACTGGGTATGGATTGGTTAAGTCAACATCATGCCACAATAGACTGCCACAGAGGCAGTGTAATCTTCAGACCCCCTGGCAAGCCAGAATTTGAATTTGCTAGAGGTTCTAGAGAAATGGGTAATAACATAATTTGTGGAGCCCTAGTAACGGAGGAATTGCCACCTATCATCTCTGAATACCTTGATGTCTTCCCTGAGGATCTCCCAGGCTTACCCCCAGACCGAGAAGTTGAATTCTCCATTGACTTAGTGCCAGGAGCAGCACCAGTGTCCCAAAATCTCTACAGAATCAACAAGAAGGAGATAATAGAACTAAATGAGCAAATCAAAGAACTAGAAGACAAATGCTTCATTAGGTCTAGTGTCTCACCCTGGGGAGCTCCAGTATTATTTGTGCCCAAGAAGGACAGAACATCCCGAATGTGTATTGACTATAGGGCCTTGAATGCCTTAACAATTAAGAATAAGTATCCCCTGCCCAGGATAGATGACTTATTTGATCAGTTGAGTGGAGCTTGGGTATTTTCAAAGATTGATTTAAGGTCTGGTTACCACCAAGTAAGGGTGAGAAAGGAAGACATCCCTAAAACTGCTTTCAATACCCGGAACGGACACTACGAATTCTTAGTAATGCCGTTCGGGTTGACGAATGCTCCAGCAGTTTTTATGAACCTAATGAACAGAGTTTTCCAGCCATACCTAGACAAATTTGTAGTGGTCTTCATTGATGATATTTTGATTTACTCCAAGACCCCCGAAGAACATGAAGAACATTTGAGGTTAGCCTTGGAGACTTTGAGGAAGGAAAAACTTTATGGAAAATTATCTAAATATGATTTCTTCCTAGACAAAGTAGAATTCTTGGGACATGTTGTGACTGGGGATGGAATAGCAGTAGATCCTAAGAAGATAGCTGCAGTAGAATCCTGGCCCACTCCAGACTCTGTAGCCGAGATTAGAAGCTTCCTGGGACTAGCTGGATACTATCGGAAGTTTGTGAAGGACTTTGCAAGAATTGCGGAACCCATGACAAAATTAACAAGGAAGGATGAAGAGTTCACCTGGACTGATGAATGTCAGCATGCTTTTGAGGAATTGAAGAAAAGACTGACTTCTGCCCCTATTCTGACCTTACCTTCCGGAACCGGAGGTTTCGCTATTTATAGTGATGCTTCTGGAAAAGGTCTAGGTTGTGTACTGGAACAGAACAAGAAGGTAATAGCCTATGCCTCTAGACAGCTTCGACCCCATGAAAAGAATTATCCAACTCATGATTTAGAATTGGCAGCTGTCATTTTTGCTCTTAAACTTTGGAAGCATTATCTTTATGGAGAAAGGGTGGAAATATTTACAGACCATAAAAGTCTAAAATATATTTTCACTCAGAAAGAGCTAAACATGAGGCAAAGAAGGTGGCTGGAACTAATGAAAGACTTTGATATCACTCTTCAATATCACCCTGGGAAGGCAAATGTAGTTGCTGATGCTCTAAGCAGGTATCCTATGGCGATGTACTTGACTATGGACAGACACCTGCTGGAGGACTTGGAAAGTTTAGGTATTGAAGTAATTATCCCAGAAAAAGAAGGCCAAATGATGAACTTGTAGATTCAGTCTACTCTAATGGACAAGATCAAGGAGACGCAGTTTCAGGACGAAGGCCTGCGAAGCCTTCGAGGTCAAGTGCAAGCTGGACTAGTAGAAGAATTCAGAATTCATGAAGATGGATCGCTGAGGCATGGCGATAGATTATGTGTACCTCAAGGAGACATAAGAGAAGAAATTATGCAAGAGGCGCACAGATCGCAGTACTCTATACATCCAGGAGCCAACAAGATGTACAAGGACCTGAGGACGCATGTTTGGTGGCATGGCATGAAAAGAGAAGTAGCCAGGTTCGTATCTCGTTGTTTAGTGTGCCAGCAAGTCAAGGCAGAAAGACAAAGACCTGGAGGACTGCTTCAACCCCTACCCATCCCGGAGTGGAAGTGGGAACATATCACAATGGATTTTGTTTTCGGACTTCCAAGGACACCTAGTGGTAAGGATGCAATCTGGGTGATAGTAGATAGACTGACCAAGTCTGCACATTTTCTACCTTTCAAAGTAGGGCTATCTACAGAGAAGCTGGCAGATTTATATATCAGACACATTGTCAGACTGCATGGAGTCCCAGTAAGTATTGTCTCCGACCGAGATTCAAGGTTCACCTCTCACTTCTGGAAGAGCTTGCAAGCCAGCTTGGGGACTCAACTCAAATTCAGCACAGCTTATCATCCCCAAACCGATGGGCAATCGGAACGTACAATCCAGACCCTTGAAGATATGCTCCGTACATGTGTTCTGGATTTTGGAGGATCCTGGGAAGACTACCTACATCTGGTGGAGTTCTTTTATAATAACAGTTACCAAGCCAGCATCGAGATGACTACATTTGAAGCTCTGTATGGACGAAGATGTCGTACCCCGCTATCATGGGACGACGTTGGAGAAAGAGCCCTGCTGGGACCAGAGATGGTGATCGATTCAGCTGAGAAGGTAAAGCAAATAAGGGACAGACTTCGAGTGGCTCAAGACAGGCAACGACATTGGGCAAATAGCCACCGAAGGCCCTTAGAATTTGAGGTAATTAAATTTATAAAATTCAAGTCAATTTAAACATTTTGATTATGGAACTAAGACTTGATTATGACTCTATTTTAAGGTTGGAGAGCTGGTGTTCTTAAAGATTTCCCCGACACGTGGCACCATTAGGTTCGGAAGGAGTGGAAAACTCAGCCCAAGATTCATTGGACCTTTTGGCATACAGGAGAAAATCGGAGAAGTGGCATACCGACTGGCATTGCCACCCTCTCTGGATGGAGTACATAACGTCTTCCACGTGTCGCAGCTGAGGAAGTATGTGTCAGACCCCAGTCACATTTTGGATCACTCAGAGCTCGAAGTAGGCCCAAGTCTGACTTACCAGGAGCAACCCGTGGAGATACTGGATCGCTCGAAGAAAGTTCTACGGAACCAGGTTGTCTTCCTGGTTCGCGTAGCTTGGAAGCACCATTCTTCCGGCGAATCCACCTGGGAGCGAGAAGACGAGATTAGAGAGCGATACTCCTATCTTTTTGAACCCTGAGGTGTATTTTATTTCTCGGCCTTTCTTTTCGTGCCCTGTTATTCTTAAATTTCGAGGACGAAATTTTTGTAAGTTGGGTAGGTTGTAAACCCCCTAAATTTTCAAATTATTAAATCTTGGATTTTTCCCAATTTTCTGGAATTTTCTGGGAATTTTCTGTAATTAAAATCAAGCTTTTCAATTAATAAATGATTTTTAATTAGCAATAAATAATATTAATATATCATAAAAATAATATTTTTGGGTGTAAAATGAAAAATTGGACTTAGGGTAATTTTTCTGGATTTTTCTGGGCCTCAGACATATTTTTGAATGCCTGAAAACTAATTTATTAATTATTTAAATTAATTATCTATTTATTTATTTATTTATTTATTATTTTATTTTATTTTATTTTTCTGCGGGCCGCCCAGGCCCATTGGGCCGCGGCCCGGCCCGCTAGCCCAGCCCAGCCCCCTTTCGGGTCGGGTCGGGTTCAGCCGAACCCGACCCGCCGCAGCCCGACCCGCCCGCGCGCTCGGCCCCCCCCCCACGTCCCGCGTCCCACGCCGACCGCCGCGCGCAGCGCCGCGCGTCCCGCGCCCCGCCCCCGCGCTCCCCGCACCCACGTCGCCCTCGCCCCCGCCGTGCTCGGCCTTCCCCAACCGCCACCGCCCTATTTAAACCCTTCCCTCTCTTCCTCCTCCGCCTCACACCCTAACTCCGGCCTCCCCTCTCCGCCAAGCTCCGCCCTGCTACGCCGCCAGCGCCACCCGCCGCCCACCGCAGCTCCTTCCCCCTCTCTCCTCCCTCGGCGCCGCCGCCGTCGACAGAAACCGCAGCAGCAGCACAGCACAGCAGCAGCCGCAGCCGCCGCTGCCGGCCGCCCCGAGCCGCCGCCGACCCGCCGTCAGTCGGCCTCGCTCCGGCGAACAACCCCCGCCCTCGCCGGCCGTCCAGCCGCCTCCCTCCGCCGCGTGCCGCCATCAGCTCGAAACCCTAACCCTAATCTCTGTTCCTGTGTCGGACACGGGACACAGTGTCCGACACGACTCGGACACGATTTCGACCCTGTTTTCGGGTCCCCTTCAGGTACGCGTAACTTTCGCCTCGTAGCTCCGTTTTCAATTCTGCAAATTGCGTTGTGAAGCCTGTATGACCCTCTCGGTGTCCGGACAAACTATTCGGGACACCGCGTCCTGTGGTGATCGCACACCGCGATCCAAAAACAGGAAAAACCAGACCCTGTTTCACCCCTGAACCGAGTACGTCCCACCAAACGGGACGACTTGGTCGCGTGCGGTCTTCACAGATACGTGCGCATCATCGATACGGACGTGTGAGTCTTCGTGGATGCTGATTCGGGTGTGCGTGCACACCGGAATCAACGCGTATCCGCGGACATCGCCCCGTATCCGCCTTTTCGGCAATTCACCCTAACTTCGTGCATACTTGTCAGATCGAGACGAAACTTGCGCCATCGGACTCGTAGTGATACGCTGGTCCTGTGGGTCAAGTTTGGTTCGATTCTGAGAACGTTGACGAAATCGCGTGTTGTGGGCCCTACAGGCCCCGCTCGACGGGCGATTTTGTGTTCGGCTCATCGGAATCCAAATCTGGAAGTTCTGTTGGGTTCGTATCAGCGTTCCTGACCTGTTGACACTAAGTTTGGTGAATTTGGAGACTTTTGACCCGGACACGTTTTTCGGTGCAAAGCGGGCCCAACGGCGGACCCCGTTTTGACCCGAAACTGCCGTTTTTGCCCTTGTCTCCAAATTGGACCCAAGGACAGGCGTTTCTAGCTATTTGACATCTTCTGAGAGTGATGGTAATGTCTGTTTTAGCTTTTGGACTCATCTCTGGACTTTTCCCCCAAGAACCAAATTAATCAGATCCAAACAACAGGCAAGTACCTGCACTTCAAGTTAATCTTTATATATTATGATAATTAATTCCCTGCCATACATGTACCCTTGATGTTTACACCTAGTGTTAGAAATATTGAATTTCATGTCTTGAATATTGGAGTTCATGTCTTGTTTTTCATGTCGGGTGGGAGAATACTGAAAGGCATGTAGTTTACCCTTCCCCTTGCCGTGAATAATAGCTGTTGGTACACGACTGTCCATCAGCCGGATCTCGATTATTCGTGACTAATAGCCGTTCATGACGGCCGGATTAGCCTTATAAACCCCTACATGCCAACTAAGTATTCTAAAAACAAACACAAGTTTCATACAGATAACTTCTGGTCATGTTATATTTCTTGCTGGCTGTGTAGTTTTTTTTCTGCTCGTTTACTTCTGTTTTCTCATATTCCTGTTCATAGTTTTGACTCTGAGATATTAACATTCTTTTATGCAATTTCCTTAACATGATATTCAATGTTTAATTATCATAAATATTTAGTTTAACATTGTTGTGCACTGTGTACTTTGCTCCTTTCCTGACTGGATCTGTTGATTTAGGCGATGATGAGGATCTTGTCTCTACTTATTATGGTCCTTATGAGGGTACCGATGATACCTATGAGGAGCCAGAACCCACTCAGGAGACCCCTGCTGCAGAATAGCTAGTAGTAGCTATCTTTTATTCTGTTTCTTATCTTATTTAATCGGGTTTGTCCCCGATTTCATTTGGAATTCCTGTATTAAACATTTGAATCTGTTGTCACATTTATTTTCAGTTGCAAATCTTAAGCTTCATTTCTCATTATTATCTTGCCTATGTTGTTGTGAATGAGCTAGTTAGTAATTATGGATTGACCTAGACAGCGTACTACTGCCGACTCTGCGGCGTAGGCTGGACGTACCCACGCACTCGTGCCCGAACTTTCGGGTGCAGGTCGTGACAATTCCTGATTTGGAAATTGAGCGTCAATATACTGGAAAAGAGAATATTTATTATCGTCAGAAACCACGTTTCCGGTTGTATATACATCAGTTCGCTGCTTGTTGCGCCTGAGGTTGATGACCAAAGGTGGAGGCTTCTGGTTTAAAGTGATCACTAGAGGATCGCTTTCTTCTCCTGATTTGGTTTTGTTCAAGTGAATAGCCATGGGTTCTATGCCTTTCGGACGGGTAGTCCGTCCTTTCACTGGATTGCAGAGGTTGCTCAACAGACGGTTCTCCTGGCTCCCGGTGGGATTCCTCTTTCGTCTTGCCTGACAACTCTTTCATTTAGTCTTGGGTGTACAACATGGCATCGAAATAGTAGGACTCTACTCCCTTGAACGGGTTAAGGTCAGCAAACTCCATTTTTACTGTTTCTTGGGCATCTACATATTTGAAGCATTGATGTAGAGTCGAAGGAAGAATGTTATGATCGTGGATCCATGGTCTGCCTAACAGAATATTGTAGGATACCTCTGAATAAATGACATATTATGTAGCCATTGATCTAAGATCTCCTATCTGGATCCTTAGCCGAATCTTCCCCAACGACTTACTTTTCCTGGCGTTGAAGCCCACTATTGTAGTGGTGGTGTAAGCCAGTTCGCTTGTAGGAATCCTCAGCGGTCTGAGCAGACTATGAGGGATAATGCTGATCGACGATCCCGGATCTATGTGAATCCGGTCTACCTCCATGGAACCGACGTATCCGGTATAATATAGGGGTCTGTCATGCCGGTTATGTTTCAACAACATGTCATCTTGAGTGAAAGTGATGTTGGGGACCACTTCCATCACACCATGGCATTGAGGACATGCCACAGGTTCTTTATCGGGGGACTTGAGCTGAGTCAAGCATACATTCGCCTGCATTAATGCTTCACTCAAGGCTTGCCGAGTATCTTTGGACAGCCTTAGGAGCTCAAAAATGGACAATCTGGCTGGTGTATTAGATAACTGGGCTAGGATATCGAAGTTATATGGCTTCTCCAAACCTTTGTTTTGAATATTCTTCAAAGGTTTATCAAAACGCACTTCTTTTTGCTTGCCCTTGTCCGTCGAAGTTGGTCTAGAAGGACCTGCCTCTGGTATGACAGATTCAGGCTCTGGAAGTTTGGCAGCTGAAGTGTCTGCCGTTGCATCTTCCTGATTTCTGCCATAGTCCTTGAGGTAGGCTCTCCCTGAACGGGTTCCGGTAGCCAAAGCCTCTTCTTTTGATGTCGGGGATATTGCAACCATATGGCATGGTTTGCCCTTGAGTTCTTTCGGGACTTAGTCTTAGCAGATTGAGTCTCTTCCTCAATCTCAGACACCAGATCAGGATGAACCCAGATAATCTCACCACGCTGGGTAGTTAGGGGTACCAAGTCATGATTTTGACCCCTGGCCGGAGGGAGATTAACAATGTTCATCATTGTCCGGGAAATAGGTATTAAACCATCCAGAATTTCTTGAGGAGGCAGATTGCCGAATTGGAGAGAGATCATATTGACAGTGACCGTCTTCTCACTATTGTGCAGAGTGATAGCCTTGGCGTCGATTAGCTCCTGGATCTTCCTTTTTAGTATATAACACGCTTTGGTAGGGTGATGTATATACCTATGGAAAATGCAGTACTTAGGATTATTGGTACTGCCGACTTCATTAGGCCATTTTACCTCGGGGAGGGTAAGCTTGCCACTTTTGACTAGACATTCGAATATGCTCGGAATATAGTCGTCATCAAAAGAATATGCTTCAATGGGCCTGGAAGTCCCAGGTTTTGTCTGTGTGGTTGCCGGAGTGTTTTGCCTGGACGTATTGATCGCCAGAGCTTCTTTTCCTTTGGAACCACGAGGATGGTCGCTATTGGAGGATGACCTCTTCCCTCTATCAGAGGTAGAGATCATGATTCCATTATCACGCGCCTTCCGACTGTTGTCTTCAACGGCTACCGCTGAGATGATAAATGAGGGCCAATCATAGAACCAATATGGTCCTATGAGCATCGAGATTAGTGGAAGAAGGTTCTTACAACAAATATCCACCAAAGCTGAATCCGGAACTCCTGGAGGCATTTGCAAAGTGGCATGACGAAAATGTTCAATGAAAGTACGAACGCTCTCTTTCTCCTTCTGCTTTACTTCGATGAGTGAGGACATAGACATGTCCATCCCTCCTTCATAGAATTATGCGAAGAACAGAGTCTTGAAATCTGTAAAGGAAGTAATGCAGTTGTCCGCAAGACTACGGTACCACTGATAGGCCACTCCAGACAGACATCCTTTAAACACTCGAGTGAGAAGGGCATCATTCCCTTGCAACAATACCGTCATCATGCTAAAGTAGTTCATGTACTGGCTCGGTGATGTCTTTCCCTTAAATAAAGCCATAGCCTGTGGTTTGTATTTTGGAGGGAAAGGGATCTTATCCCAGATAACTGGGTAAGGTTGGTTGATTCCCAACTTCTTGAGATGATCCGTATGCTTCAAGGCATCAAATTGGGCTTTCAATTCCAGCACTGCCTGCATCGGGTCTTCAGCTGGTAAAGGGACCACAGAGTGGTGAGAGATCGGTTGTATTGTAACTCCAACATGAGGCAATACATTCTCCAAGTTAGGAAGTGGAGGAGCTGCTGACTCATGATTTAGAACAGGCTCCTGGTTCGCATTGGATGGTGGTAGGTCCACCCCCACACGTATTTGAGTTGGAGGAACCGATGCTGGAGCTATAGCAGCTGTATGTTGAGTCACCAACATTTGGTGCATACTCTGCATCATGGTATACATCTCTTTGAGTGATGCTTCCAAAATAGCGACGCATTGTTCCGTACTTCCTGATGGGGAAGCCTCTTCATGTTTATCTCCTATGGTATAGACTCTCATTTCTTTGGATGCTATTGAAGGATTAGTATAGATCTCCGTAGAGATTGCGTCTATACTTTCAGCATCCGATTCGGGAAACTGGCGACCCCTAGTGTCAGAATCAGAAGAATATGAAGTCGGTTGCCATGACCTCGAACGGGTATTTTAAAACATACCTGCTTCAATGTTCTCAAGGAGTCTGTCGAATCTTCTTTGGCTCGAAGTTCTAGAGGGATGACGTCTTGAACTTAACCTTCCTCTAGGAATATGCGATGCCATGTTTACCGATGCGAATGTCAATTTTTTTTCCTATAGGGACAAAGAGTAGTTCAACCAGTCAAAAACTGACCATTTTGCCTTAGAACAACAATAATTAACTACAACTTTATGAATATTACAGTAGTTCTCCCTAGGGGGTGTAATAGACATATCCGAAGATCCCTTGTCTTTGCGTTTCTGGATAAAGAAATCACGCAAATCAGGGGGATTAACAGAAGAGGAAGAAGAAGAAGGCTTATTTTGCCTTTTTACATTAGTCAGAATACGGATATTGGAAATCATAACTCTCTCCCTACCATATGAATACAGCAGTTCAGCCATGTGAGTAGCACATTATCCACAAACTCGGCCTTCTTTACGTCGAGGGACTTCTCCTGGCGTAATCTGGATTTTTGCTCAGGTTGGCGTAAAACTGAGGAAGTCTTCAAACGGCTATCAATATTTCGCGTAATCTGAAGAGCAGGCAACTTCTTCTCTTGATGGCGTAAAAGCTGAGAGGTCGAGAAATTCGCCACTTGTTTTCCCTTGCGGAGTTTGCAGGGATCATCTGCCCCTTTATAGGCGGGAGATATATTTTTATGCGCAGAGCACATTTAAAATTTCTGACTTGGCGCTGAGGCCTTGTCAGAAACTTTGTCTGCCCCATCAGCGACGGGAGACGAGTTTTTACGCGTAGGGCGCGTTTAAAATTTCTGACTTGGCGCTAAGGCCTTGCCAGAAGCTTTATCTGCTACGTCACAGACGGGAGACGGGAGACGGGTTTTTACGCACAGAGCGTATAATATACTTCTGGATTGGCACTTAGACATTGCCAAAAGCTCTATCTGCCACATCACAGACGGGAGACGGGTTTTTACGCACAGAGCGTATAGGTTGGGATGTCACAACCTTGTTGATCGGAGAGAGAGAGAGCCTGCAGGAAGGGTAGAGGATGTCCGGGGCATCCATACTTTACGCAACTTCCTGCTATCCTGAACAGATAGGGAATGAGAGCTACCCCCTGCGCGAAGCATGTCTTCATAAGAAGATTGGTCGAATTAGACGACCAAAGTCTTCTTTGTTGATCCGACGGATACAACATCGTGTTGAGCAATGGCTTTCTCATCAGATGAGAAAGTAGTCCCCAGCAGAGTCGCCATCTTGTGTTTGATAATAAACGAAAGAAATGAAACTAGGTTTATACGAAACCCTTTTTTTGGTTTACAAACAAGAAAAAGAAAGTACAATTGATCCTATACAAGGATACTAAGTACAAAAATTTGATTCTGGGGAAATATTGCTAAAGGAGTCAGATCTGCGGTCGATCACTTTGTCCCTTGGACCACACGATGACGAAGAAGTGCTGTAGAAGAAGGAGAAGCTTCAAAGATCGCAAGAGGGATTGGATGCTCGATGCCAAAGTCGTCAATCACTACTCTCTGTCTGTGCTCTGGACTCTTCTCTCTCAAAAATCGATTTCTGACCCGGGACCTCCGTGGCTGGAGGTCTCTATTTATAGGGTTTAGTCACTGTTGGCGTAAAAACTGAACAGCGGAGAAAACTGCATCTTTTATGCGACGGTTTATAATAACTGCCACCCACGTATAAATGATCCCCTGACTCTGCGTGTGACGCGTGTCCCATTAGGAGGTAACGCGTATAACTACTGCGAAGATCATGGCATAGAAGCCACGTAGGTAACTGCTTATCGCGTAGAGATGATTGGCGTAGAAGCCAAATAACTGTATCCTTGGCGTAGAAGCCAGATAGTTGTTCTGATGGCGTAAGAGCCGAGTAGCTGTCATGGTGGCATAGAAGCCAAGTAGGCGTAGAAGCCAAGTAGGCATAGAAGCCAAGTAGGCGTAGAAGCCTGATACTTTGCAAATATAGCCTGAGTTGGCGTATTCCGAGGAGATAGCATACGGCATACTCCTATAGTTGAAAATAGCCAGGTCGGCGTAATTCAAGGAGATAGCGTACATTGTGCTCCTATAGCTGAAAATAACCTGATGACGTAATATGCAGAGGTGGTGATGTGAACGTATTAGCCCTAATTATGGCTTACCCAGTCGTTAAAAGTAGAACCAAATCTCGTGCATTAAATGCAGAGATCTGCCCCCATCACGCGAATTAACTGCAGAGACATGCCTCGAGTTCTGTACAAAGAGCAGCTTTTGACGTGGCGGTTCATTTCGTCTCTTCCTGAGCGTAAAAGCTCATGCTTGCCTGTGTAAAGTAGGCATCGTATTTCCTTGAATGCGTAAAAGCAATTTGTATAAAGGAAATGTCACTAAACGACGGTCTTGGTCTCGGTACAGAATCATTATTACAGCCGTTCTCTCGATCATCGTGCGGTACTTTCTGTCAAAGATCAGGTTCATGGTACTGTCTGACAGGTTCATTCGAGGAATACGAAGAGTACCTCGTACAACTCCATGCTGCATTAATAAGCAGGCGTATTTTATGCTGTAAAGGGGGGGGGGTAGCCACCTTTTATGCCACAAAATGGCCTTGAAAGTGACACTTTACGCGGATTATTATTTGAGCTCTATATTGTATGCTAAATAGCGTTAAAGCTCTGCTGTACGTCTATGGCTCTGAAGTCATACTTTAAGCTACACAGCACTGAAACTCCGTTTTACGCTATTTTCTGCATGTTGAGGGTTTTACGCGTATAATTTCTAAGCGTATTTTTAATGCTTCTACACCTATTCCAAAATGGAAGTGGGAACACATTACCATGGACTTCGTGATTGGCCTTCCCAAATCCCCAACTAGCAGAGATGTTATTTGGGTGATAGTGGATCGGCTCACGAAGGTTGCTAATGTTCTTTCTTTTAAAGTAGGCCAGTCTACATAAAAATTAGCTCGAATATACATGGGGAAGATTATTAGATTATATGGAGTGTCAGTCAGTATCGTATCAGATAGAGATTCCAGATTTGTATCTTATTTTTGGTAGAGTCTTCAGCAGAGTTTAGGTACACGTTTGAATTTTAGTACAACATATCACCTGTAGACAGATGGTCAATCTGAACATACAATACAGACCCTTGAAGATATGCTTTAATCATGTAACCTTGACTTTAGTGGTTAATAAGAAGATCACTTGCACTTGGTAGAGTTCTCCTGCAACAAAAGCTTCCAAGCAAGTATCCAGATGACACACTTTGTCACCCTTTGAGGCATTGTATGGAAGGAGATGGAAATCGCTGTTAGCTTGGGATAATATGGGAGAAAGGCAATTGCTTGCTCCAGAAATGATAGCTCAGACTATTGAGGTAGTTAGGCAGATCAAAGAGCATCTTAGAGTGAATCAAGATCGTCAGCATCATTGGGCCGACTCTCATTAGCGACCTCTTGTGTTTTCTGTCGGCGATTATGTATTCCTTTAAATTTTGCCTACTCGAGGAGTTATTAGATTTGGGTACGGGGAAAGCTTAGTCCAAGATATATAGGTCCGTTCAATATTCTCGAGTGAGTGGAAGATATTTTATATCGTCTCGCTCTTCTGCCATTACTTTGTGAGATACATAAAGTATTCCATATATCCCAGTTACTACGATATATACCAGATTCAACCCATGTCCTGGATTATTCAAAATTGGTCGTTGGTACCAACCTTTCGTATGGGGATAGGCATGTATCTATCTTGGACCGGAGAGAGAAGGTTCTCAAGAACCGGGCTATTCGTTTAGTCCGTGTTGCTTAGTGGCATCACTCATTGGGCAAGTCGAATTGGGAACGCTAGAATAAAATTTGATCTCCTTACCCATACTCGTTTGACTTATGAGGTATACTTAATCGTATATCTCATATCATGTTCCTGTCTTGTGATTGGTTATCTTGTTAAGGGTAGTTTTTAGATTGTGAGTGAATATTTTCTTGTCCTTATTGATTTCTTATGCCTAATTGAAATTTTGAGGACACATTTTTTTAAGCGGATGAGAGTTGTGTGACTCGTCTCCCTGTTTTCATATTCGTATCACTAATACATATATTTTAATATAATTTATTTCCTATAATTTTTCTTGATTTTCTAATTCATTTTGGAGCTTTTACATAAATAATTGCTTATAGATATTTACATTTTAAGATATTTACATGAATAGGATTTTATGCCTGCTTTGGACAATTGGTCCCTTGCTTTTCTTTTGTGTGGCTGAGATGTATCAGAGAGTGTGGCATGGATCCCAATCCAACGGTCACTATTGTGCACCATTGGCCGTATAAGCCAACCCATGTCATGCCCTGGTTCCATAGATAAGGAACCGAGTCACGTGGCAATGGCCAGCAGTGCACTTCAGCGGGCATCCCAATCTAATGGGCCCGTCTGAGTGCACCTAAGCTGTAAAGTACAATGAATAACCCATCACAAAACACATAAATAGTCAATCTAAATCTCATCCAGGCAACAAATATAAGAGCACATAGAGGTAATCACAACAACTAATGTGCAGAAAGGAAATGTCCAAGATAAAGTATCAAGTACAAATACTAGAGTAGTCACACGGGAACAAACCCGCTAGTACAAATACTGGAATGAAAGTAAGCAATAAGATAACTTAGAACGGCATCAGGTAACTAGATAGTAATGCCGTCCCAAGGAAAGAGTCACTACCAGTGATCTGGCAAAGTCCTCTGGAATAACCTCGTCCTCGGCAGTGGGTCCTGCTGCTGGATACGTACCCGGGCCGTACTCGTCCGGGTAATCATCGTCGCCTAACCTGGAAGGGAACCAGGTCCTCAGAGGGACGTAACAAGGTACAAAAATACAACATGCCAAGTAAACAGAAATACAAGTGCAACGAAGGGGTAATCTATCATAAACAAACAAGTGTGACACAGTTTAAAGACAATATTCGACGCGTGGGCTGTCCAAATAAAACTGTAGCTCCGGACACGAAAACACACGAGACGTACTACAGCTCCGGGCAAAGAGTCATACAGGTGGTACCACTACACTGGATACAGGATCACTACATAAATACTACATAAATATATAAGCGCGTGAAGAGGAGCCCAAACGTCTAGTAACTGTCTTCCCCTACCCAAGCGGTCAACGATTGTGCGCTGAACCTGAACCTCTATCTAACAGTCTCGACACATAGAAATAATTCAACAGACGCGACCCTAAGGTCGTCCCAGTCTCTGGTCATGATGTCAGTATCAGGATACAGGAGTCTGGTATGATCACAGTGTATGAGTGTGTCCTGGGGTGTCGATATACTCAAGTACGTACATCGAGGTGTTACGAAACATCTAACAATTATTCTAAGATGTTACGATGAACGTCTGTACCCGGTTGTGATTCGGACGCGAAGTATCAAACATCAACATAAATACGTACATAATGTACATAATGAAACAATAAATATCTGTAAACTAAAATACAGGGTGGCAAGGTACACTTGCCTGCGTGCGGCTGCTGATAACGGGGATCCGGTACCACATCCAAGTCCTCTGGTCCCGTAGTACCTAGAGATGAGATACAAACCAAAATCAATAATCTATTCCACGTCAAACAGGGATGCGACACACATCTATACCTAAGCTCAGTCTCAGCTACGACTCACAGGGACAAGACGCTAGGGGGGTTGACCACAGTTGATTATCGGTACGATATATCAAATCATCTAGTCATCAATACCACATCATCAAAACATCCTCAAAACACAGTTAACGATTATTAATCCTTCGTTTCATATCGTTGTTACCAATCACAAAGTACTACTCTAAATTAACCACCTTTAATTTCCAGTCCCCAAATTACCAATTAGGGGTTTTACACTACATACTAGTCCTCAATCAATCACGTGCTCCTCGATGTTCATCAACGTTCAAATAAATTAGAATCTTATTTCTCCTCAATTTAATCCTTATTAAATTAATTAGCCTTTTACCACCATTTAATATATCCCGAACATTTATTTAAAGATCAAAACCTAAATCTTCATGAAAAATACTTTAAATAAATTATTTTAATTCATGTAGAAGACAAACCCTAACCTACATTCACCCTATCATATTAAACCTATCACATTAAACCTCTTCAACATACAACAAGTCATTTTCCTATGTCCTTTATCATACCCTACATCATCATCAATATGCTCTAAGAATAAAACCCTAATAATATACTCACATGAATATACCTTAAGGAAACCCTAATAAACAATAACACATTGAATGAAATCAAGAGAGGGGGAGAGGTATACCTAGGCGAGGAGGCGTCGACCGGGGTTGGCCGGAGGACAGCGGGTGGAGGTGGCTGCGGGGGTACAATGGTGGTGGTGGAGGTGATGCAAATGTCAGCAGGCCGGAGAACAAGTCGTGGAGGTCGGAGCAAAGCTGGAGAAGTGCTGGTCAGGGTGGCAATGCCGGAGCCGCGGGGTGCGGGGTCATCTGGCCGGAGGGGATCCCAGCCGGGGGTCTCGTTGCGGGTGCAACAGGCCGGAGTCGCGAGGACTCGGGGATGGAGAACAGCAGTTTGGTCGGAGTGCAGTGGGTTGCAGCGGCGCCGGAGTTGAGCTGCGAGAGGCTCGCCATGGCTGGGTCGGAGAGCAGTGAAGTCGGGGTGTCTCGGGTGGACTGATTCTTCGGAGTGCGGGTTCGTCGCTGGAACAGTGGGCTATGGCGGGTTGCAGCGGGCGGTCAGTGGCCTGAGCTACGGGGGTGCGGCGCTGCACTGTCGACTTGAGAGGCTGCCGGAGAACAGCGGTCAGTTGGCCGGAGGCTCCCCATGAAGAAGAAGAAAGGAAGAAGAAGAAGGAAGAATAAATGAATAAGTAGGGGCTCAGTTTTCTAGGTGGAGGAGGGAGAAGAGAGAGAGAGGAGAGGGTGGTTTCCAATGCCTAGGGATTAGGGCCTGCATTGGGGAGAGGGGGAAAGGATATTTATAGGGGGTTGTGTGGAGGATGGATGGTTGTGATGCTCCCAATTCAAATGGAGGGTGGGGATTTTACATGAAGGGATTATGTTTTCTTCATGCAAAGGAAGGGGGAGAGGGTTGACTATGGTCAAAGAAGGGGTAGCCTCTCCATTTGGCCTTGGCCAATGAGGTGAGGACACCTAATTCAATAATTACAACTAAGCCCCTTAAATTTGGGTAATTGCACAAACACATAAAATGATGCAAAAATTGTGGGGGAATTGGTGTTTGGTATTTTGTGTGGTGAGGGGGTATTGTGTGTTAGGCATGGGTTTAATTAAATGAGCATTGGGATTAATTGGGGATAAAAATAGGATTAGTCAAAAAATGGTATCCCTGATTTAATTAGAATAAAAGTGACCCTCGCTTTTAAATTAAATGGGGGCACTTGGGGTCAAAATTTGAAAATGACACAAAGGTCAAAAATGGTGGGGGCTTGGAGTCAGTCTTGGACACTTTAGTTGGTCCGGCTCAACGGGTTAAGTTGGTATCTCAAAATTGAGGGTAACGACACAGGAGTCCGACACAGAATTAAATTATGGGATTTAGGATACGAAAAATTGTGCAATTAATTTAAGGCACAACGAATTTGATTTTTTGTGACGAAAAAGTCCAGTGCCTAAATTGGTGAGTCAAGTCAGAAGTACAATAGTTCGATGAAATTTATGGGCTGATATTGGGCTCCGAATAAAACAATAATGGTAGGGCGCGCCAAGAGTTTAATTTATAAATAACAGACATAAGAAACCCTACTCTAAACCTCAAACATCTGTTGCTAAACCAAAATTTTCCAATCCATACATGACTACCTATAGAATTAATTGAGGGAGTTTACAACACCTCTCTTTCCTTCACTTTTCTTTCCTTTCCTTTCCTTTCTCTTTCCTTCTTTACTTCCTTCATCAGCCGAGAGGAGTAACCCAGCTTCGCCTTGGCCGTGGGTGACTTTGGTAGTGTTGTGTTAGGCTTAGAAACTTGACCGTAGGCAAGTATAACTTGCCAACCGAGTGAACCCATGTTTGGGAATGCTTTGATAACTTAGTTTCATATACTTTCAATTGATAACTTAGGCTTGAATTTTGATATACTTTTTTAGCTTAGAAGTACTTGTAGCTTTAGTTTTGTTGCATTTGATTTTGAGTTAACTGGAGAATTTGAGCTAGTTATGAAAAGTGAGAACAACAAAGTCGGAGCAACAAAGTGCCGGCCTGGGAAGAGAATGAGCTAGTTACGAAAAGTGCACATAAGACCCTTGGCCCATAACGTTGACACTTGAACTTGAGCGCACTGTGTGCTATCTCATATATGCTTCCTTTCAGCACAATATTCAAACTCCTGCAAAGTGCACCAGAAGCTTTATAAATGACTCTGGGCGCACTTTTCTCCTCATGCGTATGTTTTGTACAAATGCTTTCCCGTTAATTCCTTGCAGAAGTGCGCCAAGGCCGGTTCATGTGCTTGGGTGCACTTTTGAAGGAAAAACTCAGTGGCGCACTCGTGTGCACCCAGTCTGGACATCAAGATAGTGCGCCAAGCCTATGTTGGGACACAATTCCTCCCACATTGCTTTATTGATGGGCGAGCCTTGACTTTGGCGTCATCTCGACTGTCGTATTCTATTCTCGACTATCGTGTCTTGACTTTCGTGCCAAACTTGGAGATTGTATTTTGTCTTTTAGTATACCTTCCTACTCTTGATTATACACCATATTTATGTGAGCATGCCATAGTATAAAAGTGCACCATCCTTTGTCGGTGTGCTTTTGTATCAAAGTGCGCCACTACTCTATATTTGTGCTATTGTACGCCAATAACATGCTTTCTGCTTGATTGCCAACTCTAGTTTGATTGTTTTATGCACCTAATATTATTTTACTTAACCGTGATAATTCTCCTGCTTACCCTCATCATGTTGTTTACTTAACCATGGTTACAGCCTGCTATGACGTACTTAAAATTGATCTTGAATTCTTGACATGACTTAATGATTTCTCACTATATAAAGCATGAACTCCTGTATTCCTGATATCTCATATCCTGATATTGTACTATATTGATAATCCTGATAGTGGCTGGATGTAACTCACATATGACTCAAGATTTCCTGTACTATCCTGATTAAGGCTATTACTAGCACCTATCTTGCCTGACCTGTTATTCTCGTAATTGATTTTTTGATTGTGCTTGTTAAGCTATTGTCTAGTCATGCATCATGTCTAAGACAAATTCCTGAGCACCACGGTCGAGAATTTTGAATAAAAATGATTGGACTAATGAACTAGATTGTTACCTTGAATAATTTAGGGAAATTTCCTGGCTACATGCAATCCCGATAACCCGGCCACACCTGTGGATTTAGAGTTCTCCATCATCAGGAGCACACTTTCAGCACACCTTCAAGTATTTCATTATAAGTAAAAATATCTATATATGTTAATTATATTATATAATTCTTTCGCTTGGACAATCCGGATAGACTGTAGGGCATGTGGCTGTATAGAATTTTTAATTACATGTGATAGTAATCAAGATTGTGATAACCCTAGTTAGTTAGTTTAGCAAGCCGTAAGACAAGATTGGACGTAATTGATTGATTGTGAGTTATCTTGTTAATGTATATTCCAGTTTATTATTCTGGTACAATATCTTGCAAGGTTTCACCTTCTCACTTTTTACTGTTGTATTTCAGTTTATTTATTTCATACTTTGTTTGATATGCTGGTTTTTAGTTCATAAGTTTGGATTCCTTGTGGTACTTGTTGTTTGGGGTCTGACCCCACTAGTTTTGTATAGCCAAATTTTATAGCAGAATCGTAGGATCTCCCGTACCTTCTTTCAGATAGTGAATGTCATACCCCGATCTAGAAGGACTGAAAGTCACCACTGGGTATGATGTCATGTAAGCCTAAGTTGAGCTTGCACAAGTACAAGACTTGTACAATAACAAAATAAGCTATTCAGATTTAGAAGCAGCGGTAAAATATTACAGAAAATGAATGAACACAATGGTATAAGGAACAATCTCTTTATTAATATCCTTGAAATGATTAAAGGATGCCTTTACATTTCCAATTGGCTTACATATCACTTTCTATACAGAAATACAATGACATTGTTTCATACATTACATCCCTTTATACATAAAATATCTCCAAGTAATATCTCGAATGCATCTTGAGAATGAGGATCTGCTATTGCTTTTGGACAATCCTATATGACACCCAGCACCTACGGATAAACTAGTAGAGGGTCAACACTTTGGGAAAAGAATTGGTGAGGAACAAAAATAACACCGTCTGAAACCAACACTAAGTAATCATGTGAGAAAATATTATATTTTTAGTGATCTTGCTACTTTTATCCATGTTCATTTCATGTTGTACAAGAATCGGGGTCATGTTACACTTCTTTGAAAATATCATTGAAAAGCCATAATTTATATTCAATTCATTTGAGCATACAGTAAGGACAGTTCATGCAGGATATTGTAACCATTCTCTTAGGGACAATAGTAGCATTCATTATTCAGGTTCTCTTTATGAGCATGATACTATAATTTTTTATGAGGCAACTTCTTTATGCACTAGTACGCATGAATATTAGGAGGTGTGACTCAAGTTCATCTCTACCCCAACATACACGAATACCAGCAACATTTTATGTGAACAAGAAGATAACATTTCATATAATTAGGGACTTTTCTTAGGAGCAACATGTAATAGTAAACATAATATAATTATTATCACTTAGCCAATGATTATTACCCTTCGTCGAACGGTTATCCCTGCAACAAACAATGTTAGAATAACTCGGCATAAATATATGTATGGTTTTCCTGTCCGTCTCTGCATCAAGCGTTAGATATGCAAGAAGGCTAACCTAGCAAGTGCACTAACTACATGATGGACCATGAGTCTACTTCCTCATGATTAGCTATTTGGACATACAATCCCATCTCACTAATACCAACACCCCACTTGATCCCGTAGACCGTACCTATGGGTGTTTGATTATATCTGCAAGGCTAAATTATTCCCAGTACCCTAAGAACTGCTCGAGAGACCAGATAATTTGTGCACAAGTTGTCGGACCAATGCATGAATCTACTTTTATCAGATAAATCTCTATTATGCACATAATCATGAACATGCAGACTTTTCAATGTTTCCACATCTTTTTAATCAAGCGATAAAGCTAATAGATATTAAATTCTCTTATTTTCAATCGATATGGTCAATAGTTATTTCTCTTCTAACAATCACTCCCCACTAGATCACAAGGACCGTATGTCAGGTTGCACTATTAGTCTCTTTTCTTTTATTTTTAGTACAATACAAGCATTCCATATAGTTCCACCTTTATAACAGCGATAACGAAGGAATGTAAGCAATCTCATTTAAAGCAAGCATGGCAAAAATTCTTCTATCTCTTTTGACTAAGCATATAATTCTACTCTTTCTTTAGCATACGATAAGGGACATTTTCAAGCATACTTTTACTCTTCTTTATTAGTAATACGATAGGGACATGCATACATTCTTTTACTCTTGTTCATTAGCATGGCAATGGTTTGTTCAGCAGCAGTGACAGTGAAACTTAGCATGTAATATTCTTTTCTTGATTTAGCATAGAAATTCATTGACAAGAATAAAAATTCTCTTATTTAGCATATAGAGTCATGTTTTATCATTCTTCTTTATGAATATTAGTCTTCTTACCAACAAGCGATTATAAATCTAGATTCTTTATTAGGCATGAAAGAATTAGAGAATGATGTTTTACCCACTCACCAAGATCTATCGTCTTCTACTTCAGCAAGTAGATTTTCGTGAAGTCTTCTTCTCGAGCCAGCAAATCGATATCTCTTGTTACATAGTACCAACGCGGAGTGGGGCACTATGTAATTATATGTATGGTTCCCCTTTGCGTCTCTGCATCAAGCATTATGTATGTAAGAAGGCTAACCTAGCATGCGCCCTAACTACATAATGACTCATGAGTCTACTTTCTCATGATTAGTAGTTGGGACATACAAGCCAATCTCACTAATGATACTATATGACTATTAGAAATTGGGACGTACAAGCCCATCTCACTAATACCCATACCCCACTTGATCCCGTAGATCGTACCACAGGGTATTCGATTATATCTCCTAGGCCGAACGAATCCAAGTGTCCCATGATCCGTTCGAGAGACCAGATATCTTGTGCACAAGTTGTCAGACCAATACATGAATGCACTTCTATAAGATAAAACTCTATTATGAACATAATCATGAACAAGCAGACTTTTTAATCTTTTTACATCTTTTCGATCAAGCGATAGAACCAATAGCTCTTCAATTATCTTCTTTTCAATTAATAGGGTCAATAGTTCTTTCTCTTCTAATATCCACACCCCACTAGATCACAAGGACCATATATCAGGGTGCACTATTAGTCTCTTCTTTTTTTAGTATAACATAAGCATTCCATACAGTTCCATCTTTATTATAGCGATAACGAAGGCATGTAAGCAATCTAATTTAAAGGAAGCATGATAATAATTCTTCTATCTTTTTTGACTAAGTATTTAATTCTACTATTTCTTTAGCATACGATAATGGACATGTTTAAGCATACTTTTACTTTTCTTTATAAGCAATACGGTAGGGACATGCATACATTTTTTACTCTTGTTCATTAGCATGGCAATGATTTGTTCAACGACAGTGACAATAAAACTTAGTATGCAATATTCTTTTCTTGACTTAGCATAACAAGGGTTCTTTCATTGAAAAGCATACAAATTCTCTTATTTAGGATAAAGAGTCATGTTCTATTTTTTTTATGAACATTAGTCTTCTTAGCAATAAGCGATTATAAAGCCAAATTTTTTATTAGGCATGAAAGAATCAAAGGATAATGTTCTGCCCACTCACCAAGATCAATCGTCTTCTATTTCAATAAGGAGAACTTCGTGAAGTCTTCTTCTTGAGCCAGTAAATCGGTATCTCTTGTTACATAGTGCCAAAGCAGAGCGGGGCACTACAATGAACACCAGGAGCTCCGTAGGTTGCTCCGTGGGTTGCCCAGCTTCGGCCGGATAATATTCAGGACTTTAAGAAGCTGGAACCTCGGGTCTTCAAGGGGACTGAGGGCAACGTCTACGCTGATGATTGGCTCGAGGATATTGAGCATCTCATGCGGGTATCTCATCTTGCTGAGGATATGAAGGTTGAGGTAGTAGGACTTTAGCTGTTCGACATCGCCCGCACTTGGTTCAAGAATGAGCCACTTCTTGCTGATGCAGGGCAGCCTTAGGAGGTATTCAAGGACCTCTTCAAGAGGAAGTTGTTTGCTTGGGTGGACATATTGGACTTGGGGAGGCAGTTTGAGGGCCTTACTCAAAGGTTCATGTCCGTGGAGGAGTACGTCGCAGAGTTCGGTAGGCTGAGCCGATTTGCGGAGTATTTGGTGAAGGAGCAAAAGGTTTGGGCTATCTGCTTCTACGAGGGTCTGAACTGGAAAGTGAAGATCCTTATTCCGTCTTTCTATGAGACATATTCAGAGATACTTGTGGAGGCATGAAAGGTTGAGCGGGAGTTGGGCTTGAAACCCAAGATAGATCGTAATTATTTTCTGTAGGCTAATAGCAGCATAGTGACTGCTAAGCGTCCTCATTTTCAGTCCAGGCCTTTTCAGTAGCTACAGCAGCACCAGGTTCCAGGTAGGGCACCATTTTACTAGGCACCACAGCAGCAGTAGAGACAGTCACGGTAAGCTTCCTTCCACTACTGCAAGAAGCCCGACCATATCTGAGAAGTTTACAGGAAGAGGTTGGGAGTTTGTCTGTCTTGTGGTGCCAGGGGCATCAGCTCAGGGAGAAGCTCCAGCTCCGAGGATACATGCGAGGCTACCTGCAGTACAGCCGAAGGGACCGTCGCTTCCGACCCAGCAACATCGTTATGCCCAGTACCAACATCAGAGAGCTGCACGTCAGGGACGAGCATTCGTTATGATGGTCGAGGAGGCCGAGCCCACCAGAGATGTCATCGTAGGTTCTGTTCTTTTTGATTCTATTCCAGCTTTATCTTTATTTGATAGTGGTGTTTCCCATAGTTTTGTATCAGTTTCTTTTCCTCTGAAGCATCTCTTGGTAGCTGAGTCTTTGCTTAGGACTTTCAAGATCATGACCGGGGGAGGCATTTTCCTGGTTAGTGATATTTGCAAGGATTGGAGAGTTACTCTGGGAGGCGGGAGCTGAGTGCTTGTCTACTTGTAATGCCACTTCTGAACTATGATATTATATTCGGGTGGATTGGTTGAGTAGGCACCATGCTAGTATAGATTACAGATGAGGTAGAGTTTTGTTTAGCCAGCCAAGTGAGCCAGAGTTTGAGTTTACTAGAGGAGATGCAAAGCAGAGAGAAGGCATTATCTGTGGAGCTATGGTGGAAGACAAGGAGTTGCCGCATCCTTTTATCACATAATTCTTGGATGTGTTTCCTGAGGAATTGCAAAGATTGATGCCAAATTGAGATATTGAATTCTCTATAGACTTGGTACCAGGAGTAGAACCAATTTCACAGCATGTCTATAGAGTGAACAACAGCGAGCTGGTCAAGCTAAAGAAGCAAGTGGATGAATTACAGGATAAGAGATTTATCTGATCCAGTTCTTCACCATGGGGAGCCCCGGTATTATTTGCACCGAAGAAGGATGGATCGGTGCGCATGTGCATCGATTACAAGGAATTGAATAATCTTACTATCAAGAATAAATACCCGTTGCCACAGATTAATGACCTATTCGACCAGTTGAGTGGCTCCAAGGTGTTTTCCAAGATAGACTTGAGATCAGGCTAGCACCAGGTAAAAGTGAAGCCGGAGGACATTCCGAAGACTGCTTTTAGGACTCAGTATGGCTAGTATGAGTTTATGGTGATGCCGTTTGGGTTGACTAATGCCCCGACGATATTTATGAATTTGATGAACAAGGTGTTCCACTAGTATCTTGACAAGTTCGTGGTGGTATTCATCGATGACATACTCATATACTCGAAGACACCGGAGGAGCACGAGGATCATTTGCGAATAATGTTGGATGTGCTGAGAAAGGAGAAGCTGTATGAAAAGTTGTCCAAGTGTGAGTTCTTCCTGGACAAGGTGGAGTTCTTAGGATATGTTATGACTGGTAATAAAATTTCAGTAGATCTGAAGAAGATCACTGTAGTGGAATCATGGAAGACCTCGAGTTCAGTGGCTGAGATTAGAAGTTTCTTGGGTCTAGAAGGCTACTACATGAATTTTGTGCAAGATTTTTCAAGGATTGCCAAGCCGATGACTAGACTTACTAGGAAGGACGCAGAGTTTGTTTGGACAGAGGAGTGCCAGGTTGCTTTTGAGAAATTAAAGATGAGGTTGACATCTGCTCCTATTTTGACATTGCCATCAGGGTTTGGAAGTTTCACTATTTATAGTGATTCATCGGAGATAGGGCTGGGTTGTGTTCTTCAGCAGAATAGAAAAGTGATTGCCTATGCATCCAGGTAATTATGTCCTCATAAGAAGAACTATCCTACACACGATTTGGAGTTGGCAGCAATAATCTTTTTCTTGAAGTTGTGAAAATACTATTTGTATGGAGAGCGTGTGGAGATCTTCACAGACCACAAGAGCTTGAAGTACATTTTTACTTAGAAGAAGTTGAATATGAGGCAACATCGGTGGCTGGAACTGATGAAGGATTTTGACATATCTTTGCAGTATCATCCTGGGAAAGCCAATATAATTGTCGATGCCTTGAGCAAGTATCTAGTAGCTATGTTGTTGACACATGATCGGTATTTGTTGGATGACTTGGAGAGATTGGGCATTGAGATGATATTCCTTGGTTTTGCCATGCAGATGTGGGGGTTGTAGATACACTCAGAGTTGATGGACAAGATCAAGGAAGCCCAGTATGAGGATATATCTTTGAGGAGCATCAGATCTCAGGTGAGAGCAGGTTTGGAGGATGATTTCACCATTGTTGAGGATGGTTCTTTGCGACATGGTATTAGATTATGTGTGCCAAGTGGGGAGCTGCGTGAGGAGGTATTGCAAGAAGCATATTGCTCTCAATATTCTATGCATCCATGTGCCAACAAGATTTATCGGGATATGCGAGAGAGTGTGTGGTGGTATGGCATGAAGAGGGAAGTGGCACAGTTGTATCTAGATGCTTAGTATACCAGCAGGTGAAAGTCGAGAGAAAGAGGCCAGGTAATTTACTTCAGCCATTACCCATTCCAGAGTTGAAGTGGAAGCACATTACTATAGATTTTGTGTCCGGACTTCCACGATCTCCAGGAGGGAAAGACGCAATTTGGGTCATCGTTGACAGGTTGACCAAGTCGGCCCACTTTTTGCCTTTCAAGGTGGGTTTGTCTACGGAGAAGCTGACAGAGATGTATGTGAGACAGATCGTCAGGATACATGGGATTCCTATCAGCATAGTCTCAGATCGGGATAGTCATTTCATTTCTTATTTCTGGAGGAGCTTGCAGGCGTGTTTGGGCACCCAGTTTAAGTTTAGTACTGCATATTACCCCCAGACGGATGGATAGTCAGAGAGGACCATTCAGACTCTCGAGAATATATTGTGCACCTGTGTACTAGATTTTGGGAGATCTTGGGAGGACCATCTCCATTTGGTAGAGTTTTCTTACAATAACAGCTACCAGGCTAGTATAGAGATGTCACCATTTGAGGCTCTATACGGTCGGAGATGTCGTGCTCCCTAGTCATGGGACGATATTGGAGAAAGAGATTTGCAAGGGCTAGAGATTGTTGTGGATGCAGCGGAGAAGGTTAAGATGATCAGAGACAGACTTCGAGTGGCGCAAGACAGACATCGGCACTGGGCCGATAGCCACCTGAGGCCTTTGGCGTTTGAGGTATAGTTTTAGATTTTGTTTTGTGCTTGATGTTGGTTGTTTGTTATAGATTAAGTTCTTAAGGTTGTGTTTTATTCTAGGTTGGTGGTCTGGTGTTTCTGAGGATTTCTCCGACATGAGGCACGATTTGTTTCGGTGGATGCGGGAAGCTTAGTCCGCGATTTATCGAAACTTTTAGTATTCTCGAGAGGGTCGGTGCAGTTGTTTACAGATTAGACTTGCCACCTGCATTGGAGGGAGTATACAACGTGTTTCACGTGTCGCAGTTGAGATGGTACATGGCGGATCCTAGTCACGTGTTGGATCACTCGGAGATAGAGGTGGGCCCTACTCTTAGCTATCCATAGCAGCCAGTTGAGATTCTGGATCGGACAAATAAGGTGCTGAGAAACTAGACCATTCCCATGGTACGCGTCGCATGGAGGCATCACTCTCCGGGTGAGTCTACCTAGGAGAGAGAGAGGATTAAATGCGAGAGCGTTACCCATATTTGTTTGTGCCTTGAGGTATGTTCTTTCCTGATTCTGTTCTGTGTTTATTTTTTGGGGGTAGTTTCATCTTTGAATTTCAAGCACAAAATTATTTTAAGGGAGGTAGACTTGTCACTACCATATTTTATAGGAAAGAGTATTTTGGTTATTTCGTAATTAATTAAATATTGTGCATGTTGTATATTATTTTATTGTATTATTTAGTTATTGTTAGATGTTAGTATTTTATTTTGAACTTGTGTTAGTGGACCTAATTAGTTTGGATTAGATCCATAGACCAACATTTAATTCTAGTTAGAATTGAGCCAAATAGTAAGCCCATTCATTAGGAGGATGAATTAATTAATTAAACCAATTAGACTAGAACCTTCCCTCCTTAATTAATTCCTTCATGACAAGCCCCAAGGGAGTATTGTTGATATTTCATAGTAGCTTGGAGGAAGGTTAGTGGCCGGCCTAGTAGATGGAGGAGAGAGACTCCCTCTCTTTATTTTTCATTCCAAATCTAGATTTAGAATTTTCCTCTTCCAAATTCCTTCATCCCTTCACCAATTTCTACCCAAATTTCTTTCCAATTCCTTCTCTATTCATCATTGAAGGATATTAAAACAAGGAGGAAGCAATGATCTACAAGGAGGAAGTAAGGATCTACAAGAAAAGACAAATACATGAGAAACTCTTGTGGTCAAAGTTATTCGTCATGTTCCTGATATCCGTTTCAATCTAATGCCAGTTGAAAATGTTGGATTATTCAATCTTTTTGGGAACTATCAGTGGAAGCTTTCCAGGATTTCTTTGGTAATTTCCAGAGGAAGCAAGAAATACGGTCTCTACTATATGGAAGAAAGCACATAGGGGGCACAGTAGATGAACGCAGTTAGTGATACGTCTATCGAGTTGCGGCACAGACGACATAGACTTATCAGTAAGAAAGAAATGAGCTACCTGTCGAACAAGAATGTAATTTTGGGGCTAAAGTCTACAAAATTTGAGAGATTTTACGCATTACATGGCCAGAAAGTAAAATATGGTGTCTTTTCAAAGTCAATCATCTTTAAGAAATCTGGCATTGCCTTAGTTGGTTCACTCAGACGTCTGTGGTCTAATGAAGTTAAAATGAATTGGTGTTGCTTCTTATTTTGTAACTTCTATAGATAATTTTTCTAGGAAAGTTTGGATCTATGCTATACGGACCAAGGATTAGGTGTTGCTGCCTACTTTTAAGGAGTTTTAGGCCTCCTTTGAAATGGAGACGAACAAGAACTCGACATGTGTTGGATCCGATAATGATGGCGAATACATTGGTCTATTTGATTGATATTACAAAAAACAAGGGATACGGCACCAGAAGTTCCGTCAAAGACTCCTCAGCTCAATGGTGTATCGAAGCGTATGAACATGACACTGATAGGGAGAGCACGGTGTTTGCTCTCAGAGACAAACTTATCGGACAATTGTTAGGGTTATGCTCTTAATATTGTTGTTTATGTTAATAATTTGTCTCATAATGTTCTTTTGCAGGATGATGTGTCTGATAAAATATATGGTAAAACAAAAACTTGTCACACAAACGACTAACACTAAAAGCAACATAGTGCCACCGCTGGAAGTAGGACATTACAGTAGGCCCTTAAGATAGCTGATTTGAAGAAAATGATTCAAACGATCGACGGACGAAATTTGGGATGAAAACTTTATTGTTGTTGTATGTTCCTTGACATTATCTGCTGATTTGTGTTGGCTTTGACAGTCTTATGATCTGTTACTCCATCATGATAGATCGAATTATTTGTTAGTCCATGGTTGATATGCATAAGAATCTAAATTTGTTGGTTTTATTCTTATCTCCTTAACAATGATCAGATGTTTGTTGCTGGTTCAATGAAAGAGTTACTCGATGTTGACTTCGGTGCGCCTCTTCACTGCCTAGAAGGACAGACTCATCCTATGGAGCAAGAGATGGTGGAATTCACTACCATTCAGTGGATGGACTTCCATCTCTTCAGAACACTCGGCTGGCCGCCCAAGACTAGCTTTCTAGAGACAATTCCATCATCATCATCCTTCGACCTAGACATGCAATGCACTTTAAGATGGAAAGAGATGTTACAACTGGAGCTGATTGTGCCAATTAGGATATAATAGCATTGTTCTAAGAATTACAAAAGTCTTAATTTATAATTTTATTGGCTAATCTCTATTTTTGTATTACGGCTTAGAAATGATTCAAATTGAACCGTATAAATTTTATATATATCATCAATTATTAACATAAAAAAAATAAAAAAAAGTTAACTACCACATACATTTTCTTGGATGAAAAAAAATTAAAAACCGACCGAACATGTAACCAATCATAAATAAATTCAAAATTTAAATTATATTTAAACTAACTACATGATATTATCTAATTAAACATATATTCAAAATTTAAAATTATAATAAATCTTAAATAAAATATATCTAAATTATATTTAAAATATTTTAATATAATTTAAACTTTTATCTATTTTTTAATAATTTATAAAAAAAAATTTAATACGCGCAACGCACGGGATAAGGTGACTAGTCTTTTATAAGACCATCTGTTGACTTGTAACAATATACATTATGTTCTTTTCAGTTATGTCATTTCTAAAGGCACATCATATTTTATTCGGACTAGTCCAAATTTTTAAGACTATCGAAATTTTTGACAGTCCTAAAAATATGTAGGATTGTCAAAAAATTTGACAATCCTCCTAGTAGTTAGGACTGTCACAATTTTTTACAATATTAAAATTTTTAGTTCTGTCAAAATTGACAATCCTTTAAATAGGTAGGACTGTCAAATTGACATTCATATATTTTTAGGACTAGAAAACGTGACAAAAATGTTTAGGGTCCAAAAAAAAAAAAAAAATAGTTAACCCAAGTAACATATAATGTTACTTTAGAACTGTCCTTCAGTCATTTGTATAGTTGTGCTACAGAGCCTCTTTTCCTTCTTCTGTTCACTCTCAATGGAGGTGTGAAAGTCGTTGGTACTATTTGTATCGTTCGATGATAAGAACGCATGTCATGTACTTTCCCATTCTGTACTAATTCTTAGCCTCATTAAGCATGATACGACGATGAAGATAGGGTGTGGATTGTTGGATCCTGCCTGCCAATGAGCAGACATGCTCCATAAACAATCATATCAAAGGTTAATTCAATAACAATGAAAATATTCTCCTATTGCTCAATTGAATGGGTTTCCCAAATGGAGGATGCACTGACTTGTCTCTTTCTTTCTTGGAGCCTCTTCATATATAGTGGGTGATGCACTCATCACTACACTGGCTCCTTTGCCTTGCCCAATGGGCTTGATAACTGTTGCATTGACTTCCACTCCTCCATTACGTGGCTTTCCTTCGTATATATTCTTCTAAAAAGGCTATCCCGACAGGAAAAATGACAAATTGATTGAAGTTCTTCCCCACTATGCATGATCTCTCTCCCTCGTGTACTCTTTTCTATAAGTTATCACTCCTGTCGACATCTGATAGTGGTGTTTTGGTATCCTTGGTGGACCCTTCAAGTTTGCTTACTCTCTGGATTTGAATGAAAGTCTTCGGACAATGGTTATCCACATTATGGTAATATTTGGTCACTGAGGAAAGTGGGGGGTTACTGAGCACCTGTTTAATTAAGCGTATAAAAAATTGATGTAGGTTTACTTGTGTTCTCAGTACCCTTCGCTTCCTCCATATATCATGCCTACTGCGGTCATCTGAAACTCCACAGCAGGTCATTGGTGCAGCATGTACTTAGATTTAGAGCAAGAGTTTCAGCACTGTGCACATAACTATGATCTCTCACTGTTTTCTTTGAGACAGCAACCATGAAAAGTTTGCTTTGTCACTATTTTTTTTGATGAAGATGACGATATGTTGGGTTTCAGCTTGGATTCGAGGTGTGTGAAAGAATAGTTTGAAACGTCGTGAATCGTCGACGAGAGTTGCGGCAAAGGAGACCGGAGATCGATGGCTGAACTGGAACTCAAAGCAGAGCCAAAACAGCAACAACGGTATACCACGGTACACCGGCGGTGATATACCGCCGATATACTTTGGGGGTTGGTTTCATTAGAACATTTTTTGAATATCTAGTGGTACATCGCAGCATACGGACGGTATACCATCAGTCGTGATTTGGTTCAGACGTAGGTCCAATCAACATGTGATTTTTACCATGTGATCTAATTTGGACGATTAGAATTATTATTGGACTAATTTAAGGTTTTTCTAACCTTAAATTAGGTTTTCTTAATCTATATAAGAGGCTAAGGGGTTTGCTCATGGGATGCTCACAAGAGAGATTCCGGAAGATAAGTCCACAAAATTCTACCAGAAAATTTGAAGGGAATATCTGTTGAAGTAGTCGTCTTCTTCATTCAGGGTATCATCACAGGATTGGTTAGTAATTTTAATTTTAATATTTTTCATCTTTCTTTAGATTTATGACTAGTTGAATTTGGGGACAAAGAGTTCAACATATTAATAAGCAATCTTGTATTTTTTTTGTTATATAGATTGAGATTTGTCCAGATAACATTCTCACCAAACATATACGATGTATTGATCTGTCTTGGTGCTTGCGTAAGGTTGTGGTTCGTTATCTTCGGATGGTTTGGTGTTGTTTCTGCGATATTTTTTGGCAAACAATTGGTATCAAAGTTCTCAGGTATTCGAGAGTGAAGCTAAAGCCATGTTTCGAATAAGATGAATACACATATGGCAAAGGGGAACAAGCGATCTGGAAACCAAAGATGGAATATCTACTCTGCTGTAAAGATTCACATGGTTCATTAGAGAGTGATAACGTTAAGCAATCGAACAAATCTGTTGATGACTGGAAAATGTTAGATCGGAAGGTCATTGGATTCATCCTCCAATAGCTGGATGATTCGGTATTTCATTATGTCTCCATGGAGAATTCGCAAAAACGTTATGAAAGATACTGCATTGGTTGTATAAATAAAATACGGCTGACAACAAGGCATTTTTTATTTATCAACTTGTCAACTCAAAGTACACGGAGGTTGCCTCAGTATCCCAACATCTGAACGCGAGGTTCAAGGCATCATCAATCAGTTGTAGGCAATGAAGATGGTGATTGAGGATGAGCTTCAAGCCTTGTTACTTTTGAGTTCTCTATCAGAGTATTGGGAAACGTTAGTGGTGTTAGTAAGAAAGTTCGTGCCTGATAGAGTTTTTATGATGGAGACAATTAAAAGTAGTTTGCTAATGAGGAGATCCAGTGTAAGTAATTAGAATCATTATAGTTGTCCTCTCCGGTTGCTTCATATAGGAAGGGAAGCCTCAAGTCACAATCGAGAACATGAGGTAGTTCTCAGGATCTTGAAAAGGTGGACTGCAAGGAAGGCTATTATGATTGTGGTAAAATGGTTCATTTCAAACAAGAATGCATGAAACTCAAAGATGAGAAGGCTAAATACAAGGACAGTCGAGTAGATTTCACGACTATAGATCATGACAACAATTGGGTCTTAAACACGGAGGCGTCGTATCATGTTATTCTATGTAGGAGGATCCTTACATCATGTTACTACCACATTTTCTAGAAAATGGTATTTTGGTCATTTCATAATTAATTAAATATTGTGCATGTTGAACATTTATTTATTGTATTATTTATTTATTGTTAGATGTTAGTTTTTTTTGGACTTGTGTTAGTGGGCCTAACTAGTTTAGATTAGATCCATGGAGAAACATTTAATTCTAGTTAGAATTGAGCCTAATAGTAAGCCCATTCATTAAGAAAATAAATTAATTAGTTAAACCAATTGGACTATAACCTTCCCTCCTTAATTAATTCCTTCATGACAAGCCCCAAGTGGTATTGTGGACATTTTATAGTGCCTTGGAGAGGGGGAAAGGCTGGCTACTACATAAGGGGGTGGAGACTCTCTCTCTCATCTCTTTTCTTCATTCCAAATTTAGATCTAGAATTTTCCTCTTCCAAATTCTTTCTTCCCTATACCAATTTTTACCCAAATTTCTTCCCAATTCACTTCTTAGTCATAATTGGATGCCATTAGAATAAGAAGAAAGTAAGGATCTACAAAGAGGAAGCAAGGATCTATAAGGAGGAAGTAAGGATCTACAAGTTGAAGGCTCTTGACACTCAATTTAAGATTTTTATTGGGAATCTATCTCCTAATAGGTATAATTCAGTTTTTTCTTTAATTAGACTCTAAATCTAAATTTAATCATTAGAAACTCTCCCATGTACTAAGGCTACCCATAGAAAGTGGAATAGGTTAATAAAAGACCAATGGAGAAAGTTATGTGGTATTTTGTGTCAATTTTGGGGTAATTCCGAGATTGACACATCTTGTGTTTGTCAATAGGTCAATTAGAACAAATTGACATGTGTTTGATTTTGTGTGACTAGTGTCATGTCAATAATTGGATACGTGTAGGCCGTATCTTGACAATTTGGAGATACAAGATGATTTGGGAGTTTTTTTTTTGACAAGGCGGTTTAAGCATGTCATATTTTGACACGGGCACATAGATGAGTAGCTAGCTCTTTGTGTTGTTCATAATTATAATTTTAGACTTGCTCGTGTCCTTCGGGGTATGTTTGGTGGTGTGGTGGACTCGTGTCGTAAGTGTATCATAGAATGAGTGTGATATGGTTGAGGTGCACTCTATGTGTTTGTTTTCTTGTAATTTAATTCAATTTACCTTGGTTATAGATATTAAAATATTATAATTATAATGCATGTATAGTGATATTATAATATCACTATACATATATATATAACCATAATATCTACACACACACACACACACACACACATACACACACACACACACACAGACATATATATATATATATATATATATATATATATATATATATATATATATATATATATATATATAACACACACACACACACACACACACACATATATATATATATATATATATATATATATATATATATATATATATATATTTATGGTTATATATATATATATATATATGTGTGTGTGTGTGTGTGTAGATGTTTGTATATGTGTATATATGCATGTGAGCTAGAGGGAGAAGAAAGCAGTGAAAAACATATAAGAAAGCAGTAAAAAACAGTGAAGAAAGCAGTGAAAAGAAGTGAGACAAGCAGCAGCAGAAGCAGCCAGCCTAAGCAGAAGCACTAAGCCGAAGTAGAAACAGTTAGCAGAAGCAGAAGCAAAAGCTGTAAGCAAAAGCAGCAGCAGCGGCAGAAGCCATAAGCTGCAGAAGCAGCAGCAGAAGCAAAAAGCATCAACAGAAGCAGCGATAAGCAGTAGCACCAGTCGATAAGGAGCAGCAGTAAAAAGTGCTTAATGTTATATATATTGATAAGTTAGTATATATATTAATAAGTTAGTGTATATATTGATAAGTTATTTATATACATTAATAAGTTAGCATATATATTGATAAGTTAGAAGTATATATTGATAAGTTAGTAATTTATATATATATTTAGTAAGTTAAGTATATATATATATATATATATATATATATATATATATATATATATATATATATATATATATATATATATATATATATATATACATACATAAGCACTAGTTAATATTAGTTTGTATTTATTTTTAGATTACCTTGAGTTACACCAAGGTAAGGAGAGTTGAGGTATCTTGGGTACGGGTATTGAATATCTGAAGGGGTATGTTAGTATATTAGTTTAGTATAGTTTTGTTATAAGTTTAAATACATATTAGTATATAGTGAGGAGTATGGGTAGTTAGTTATATGTTAGATATTGAATTACCTTGTGATAGCAAGGTAATGTCAAGGTATTGGTTTATACTCAAGGTATTGAGTTTGTATATCAAGATGGGTGTATATGTGGTGTGGTACTTCTTTTGGTTCAAAGTCAAGGTATCCACTTTATATTAGTTTAGCTAGGAGTGCTATATATTTTATCTTGTATATATATTATAGTATTTTCATATCTAATAACTTATGTATCTTATGATACGGTATTTTGTTGGTATCCTAGTATCCTAATATAGCTAGTATAGCCTAGATACATAGTGTGGACCAAATATCCTAGAGATAGACTCATACAACAAAGATATAGCTAGTTTGACTAGTTTGACCAAGAGTTGAACTAGTTTGACTGTTTTGACTTTGAAATAGCTTTATGACCTAGAATTTGACTAGTTTAACTTATTTTCATTCCAAAATCTTGTATTAATACAATATTCTATATATAGGTCTATGTGACACCAGTTCAGATACCATTTTGAATCATTTATTCTGGACCACATGCAAGTATATTCTCTGATAGTTTCTATTATTTGATTACTAATATAATTCAAGTATTTAAAAATATTACTTATGATTCTTTGACACATTGGTACATGGATTAATATTGTTATTGGATCATCAGTCATGAGATTTTACCTTGATTATCGAGATGGTATCGAATACTGCTCCTTGTTGGTATTGGATAACATTGGATATTATAGATTAAACATTGGATACATTGGCTAGTAACGTGTCATGATTTGATCCATCGTATCAGTCGGGGCGACAGAAATACTTATTAAATATGTGATCAAGAACTATCGGCTAGTAGTGTAATCATTGGCTACTAACTAATCATACACTTCACGTATGGTTGAGTTAGCTCTTTAGTATAATCATTGAATATCTCAAGCCGATCACATATTTAGTTCGTATCTCAAACATATGGTATATTGTAAATCTATTTTAGTTCATTGATTACCCTGTTCTATTTTTGACATTATAGTTCATCACCTTCATTCTTATTCGCATTGATTTATATTTCAGTTGCTAATATTTTAGTTCCTTCATTGTTCTTACATCATCCGTTATATTCTTATCGTATATAGCATCCTCTATTTTACTATTTAATAGTTTTTGTCAATTAATTGGAACTGCTATTGGGTTGTACTTCGCTCCATTCATGACTGGATAACATTTTTTAAAGGATCTGGGAGATTAGTGTCTGACGTACTACGGACCTCGACCTATAGATGGTGTTCTGGAGTGACTGTCGGGAGATCTAGCAGGAATGACTAGTTATCATAGTTAGTTTTTTTAGCATTTTGGTACCAGATTTGTTTTTGGCGTATATTTGAGACTTGGATTTTTTTTATTTGTTGTTGTTATATTTAGACTGCATAGTTATGTTAGACTTCTTTGATATCTTATCGTGCTATAGATTTGTGATTGCGTATTGTGTTACATTAAGTTTATTGCCCTCCTTCTTGGAGTTGGGATATTATTGTCGGATTATACATTATTGTGAGATGATTAGATAGTATAGTCGACATAGACAGCGTTCTACCGCCTATGCTACGGCGTAGGCTGGACGTACCCACATACTTGTCCATCTTCACCGGGTGTGGGTTGTGATACATTTTTGTGGTAGCCCATGTAGGTCCAGCTTTGCAATTTGTGTGAAGTCATGGTAGTGCAACGGCTTAGTTGTACTACTGTAAGCCTGCGATAGGATATAGGACATAGGATACTTGGATGAGAGAGGCATACTCAATCACCACTAGGAATTCCAATCTGATTTGAAATTGCTACTTTTGATTCCTTCTGAATACTTTGAATATTGTTGTCCTTCGTTGATAATATCTTGTCTCTTATCGAATTGATCTCTTTTGTTTCGATCTGTATTCAGGATGTCGCCGAAGACCAAATCCCATCGATCAGGAGAAATTTTTGCGAGGTCTGCCATATCTCAATCTCCCACTCAGACAGCATGGGTTGTACCTCCTTCGATATCAGTTCACGTAGGAGTCTCAGCTGCCCACGGGGGTCCTCCTCCACCTGTTCTGAGGACTACCCCAGTTGCTTCGGAGGGACTTCTACCACCTCCATTGTCAGGAGATGTCGCGCTGATGGTTGCATAGTTTAGAAAGATAATGGAGGTACAGAGGGCACAGATAGAGGCCCAGTACATGAAGTTAGATATGACACGGCAAAGTATGGAAAACGCCCATCAGGTAGCTATTGTAGCATTCAGAGTGGGGCTCCTCCACAGCTATAAGATGTTCAGTTCGATCCAAGCAATATTCAAAATTTTAAGAAGCTAGAGCCTCGGGTTTTCAAGGGGATAGAGGGTATAGTCTATGTTGACAATTGGCTCGAGGGTATCGAGCGTCTCATGAGGGTGTCCAATCTTGCTGAGGATCTGAAGATTGAGGCGGTAGGACTTCAACTGTTTGACGTTGTCCGCACTTGGTTCAGGAATGAACCACTTCTTACTGATGCGGGACAGTCTTTGATGGTGTTCAAGGACCTCTTCAAGAAGAAGTTCTTTGCTCGGACGGACATATTATACATAGGAAGGCAGTTTGAGAGCCTTACACAGGGGAGCATGTCCTTGGAGGAGTACACCGTAGAGTTCGGGAGGCTGAGTCGATTTGCGGAGTACTTGGTAAGGGAGCCAGAAGTTTGGGCTACCCATTTCCATGAGGGTCTGAATTGGGAAGTGAAGATCCTCATTCCGTCTTTCTATGAGATGTATTTTGAGATACTTGCGGAGGCAGGCAAGGTCGAGCAGGAGTGGAACTTGAAGCCAAAGAGGGACCGTGATATGTTTAGGGGTGCCAGTAGCAGTGCAGGACTGGTAAAAAGGCCTCAGTTCCAACAACAGTATCAGGGGGCTTATCATCTCCAGCAACAGTAGTTTCCCGAATAGTTCAGAGCTTATTAGCAGTAATATCAAATGCAGGAGCCAATTGTTTCCCCAGTAAAATCTCTAGTATAGCGGATGCCATAGTAGCCTCAGATACAAGTGCAACAGGCTCCTCAATGCACCTATTGTAAGAGGACTGGGAACACTTGGGAGATATACCGGAAGAGACTTGGAGCGTGCTTACATTGTGGATCAATGAAGCATATGGTGAAGGATTGTCTCTGGACCCTTCATCGTCCAGGCCAGGGTACAGATTAAGGTCAGAGAGGTGGAGCTAGGCCACCTGTAGCACCGCAAATTGCTCATCACCAGCAGAGGCAGCTACCTCGGCAGGGCGGAGCATTTGTGATGACGGTCAAGGAGACCGATACTACAGGTGATGGGTTAGCGAGTTTTGTTCTTTCTTTCTGTTTCTTCCATCAATTTTGATTGATTGCTTCTTTAGTATCTTTTGGATGCTTGTGTTATATAGTTAGTATAGCTAATAGAATACCCTGACAGAGACAACAATAATAAGACAAACGGAGACCATGACCATGCATGTTCTTCTTTGCATATGACTATTCTTTGTGTGATTTTAGATAAGACCTTCTTGGACTATGATTGCTGCGGGTTTGACCTAGAAGGAGTACGATCACCCTTAAATTTTGAGGACAAAATTATTTTAAGGGAGTGGGGTAGACTTGTCACTACCACATTTTCTAGGAAAGGATATTTTGGTCATTTTATAATTAATTAAATATTGTGCATATTGAATATTTATTTATTATATTAATTTTTTATTATTAGAAGTTAGATTTTATTTTGGGCTTGTGTTTGTCACTACCACGTTCCAAAAATAGGGGTATTTTTGACTTTTTTAATAATATTAATATTGTGTGTATTAATTTATAAATAATTGTATGAGATATGTATTTATATATATATTATGTACAGTGTTCATTAATGTTGAGCTAGTATACTTGACCTAGAAGCCCACTAGATGAACCCCTGACCGAAATGTAGGATTATGAATTTTATTGTATTATTTAGGATTTAATTATTGGAGATAGTAATTAATTACCGTAATTTTATTTAATTGTTGCGCCTTGTCGTTGCTTCGATATTTGGAGCGCTACCCTAACTTTTGTCTTTCAACAAATTTCACAACCTTGCCCTAGACGTGCCCACCTTCTATTCTGACCTTTTCGTAACTCGTAATTATGCTCTCTTGTGCTTCATTTTAGCTGCACAATATTCGTCGCGGACGTTTATTTAATTTCTAGATAAATTCCAACTTTGTATTGTTGTGCGTTCCAATCAAAATTGGAGGCAATCTTGACCCATTTTTCGTGTAAACCAAATTAGGATAATATTCTGTTCTGAGTCTTCTTCACTAATGATATTTGTGACCCAACCTAATTTTGGCCCCATGTACTCCTAATTAATTTTAGAACACCACTTGCATTTATTTCTAATTAAATTGGGGATACCATTTTGACTAATCCCGTTTAATCCCAATTTAATTCCAATACCCCATTAATTAGGCCCATACCAAACACGCAACGCCCCCTCACCCTACAAAAGACCAAACACCAAATTGCCCACCAATTTTTCATTATTTCATGTGTCTGTGCAAATACCTAAATTTTAGGGGGCTCATTTGTAAATATTGTATTAGGTGTCAAAACCCCATTGGTTCAAACCAATGGAGAAGCCCTAATATTGACTAGTCAACCCAATCCTCATCCTTGCATGAATTAATTCTCCATGTAAAATCCTGATCACCCATTCAAAATGGGTGCATCAACACCACTCATTTCCCACTCACCATCCTATTTAATGTCTCATCACACACTCTTCCCAACCAAGCCCTAATCTCCAAACCTAAGGAAGCCCCCATCTCCTCCCTCCTTACAAGCCCTCAATCGTAGCCACCCTCCTTCCTTTTCATTTTTCCTATCTTCTTTTCTTCTTCTTCTTTCTTTCATTCTTTCTACTTCTTCTCTTTTATTTAAATTAGAGAAGGGGGGGAATCTTAACCTCCCTACTTTTCCTCAGGAACCCCGGCCCTCTTCTCCGGCCGACCTGTCGGAGATCACCCGATACTCCACCACCGCTGCATTCCCCGGCCTCCACCACTGCACAGTTCAACCCGACGACGAGATCCCCCGCACCTCGGTCCACCACCTTCCTCCTCCCGCTAACACACTTCCCGACCGACTGTCATTTCCCTTCGCCGGCTTCCTTCTCTTCTCCTCCGACTACACCGGCCAGAGCTAACACCACCACCACGAGCTAACACCACCACTGCATCGTTCCCCTCCGGCGCTGCCACTTCAACTTTGGAAGACACCCGGTCGAGCTCAACCGCTCCTCATCCTCTTCTCGACCTCCCATTCTCCCTCTCGATCCCCGTCTGAAGCTCGGGCGACCCGAGCGTCCGACCACCCTCCTTCAGCCAGCTGCCCGAGTCTTCCCCTACTTTCCTATATTCCCTCCTCCCTCTACTCGTCCCTCCTCCAGCCAATCACCACCACCACACGCCACCTTCCCCGAGCTTCTCCGGCCTGCAACCTCCCCTCGACTCCACCTCGACGAGCCGACCGAACACCGGCCTACCACCAACAACCCCAATGTCATCAGCTCCTCTACCGTTTCCCTGCATCTTCCTCCATCACCATCTCCATTGTTGCCACCCGGCCGGCCAACCCTGGGCGCCCAGTCCGGTCACCCTTCCAGCTCCGCCACCTGCTGTACGCCGTCCGACTCGACCTTGCTGAGCCGACTGTCCCTTGACCTCGACCGGAGCCCAGCTTGCCACAACAGCTCGTCGCCTCCAGCAGGCACTCCATCCCGTAATGTGACGTTCCCCGTTTCCAGTCGACAGCAGCCCCTGAGTAGCCTCGACACGGCCTCGTCATCGTCGACGTCTTCGCCGTCGTCATAGACGCACTCAGGTACGATTTCTCCCCTCGTGTACGTGTGTATGTGTGTATGTGTGCATGCGTGTATGTATGTATGCAAGTATGTATGTAATATTGGTAGGATTCGTACATGAATATGAATATACATATACATATATATTATATTTCTCTATTTATATATATATATATATATATATTCATTATATATGTATATTCCTTGTATAGATATAAATATTGGTGGTATATAAATAAGATATGGTATGTATATTTTAAACATATGTATATATGTTATATAATTCTATTAGTATATATACACTCATACATATTTTGTACAAAATTATTGATATACACTTATATATATTATGTATGTTTTTAATTGATATTTATATTCTGAGTATAAATGTATATTTATATATACATCTCTACTAGGTAACCGAGTGTAAATACGATTACCCCGTAACTACACATGACCTATGAACCTGTAAACTGTTAGCAGACTGCTACATGTACACTGACGTACTGGCATGCCCCGTATCATTTTGACCATCTGTCTTGCACAGCAATCACAGACGCGACGCCCGTGCAACTTGACCCACACGGATCCTAGTTGACCAGTGCCATACCTGGCATAGCCCCTGAGTTCAATGTATTTGTGTTTGTGTTAGTGTAACGTCTGATGCAATATTAAATTATATTATATGTCTATAGGACTGTTGGATTATCCAGGCGATACTCTGGGACAGGACATTGGTATTACCAGCTAAGGACCCAAGGCGAGTATATTCTCTGATAAGTTTCTTATTTATGATATTTCTTATGTTAATTGTATCTAGTGTAAATATCCATATTCTTGACACGATGGTTACACGAATTGGTATACCCTGATCTCGTCATGAGATGTTATTCCTTGTTCATGGTGTAGCTTGTACAAGTCTTGTTTCATTGTTATCTTGTGCATGTACAGACATTGATTCCCGGGAAGACTTGCTACCTTCCTAGGGAATCCCGTGCCATAGCGTACCATGGTTGGATCTACTATACCAGTCGGGGGTGGGGAGTATTTTAGTGTAGATATGTGATCATTCCCTTCATGTACAAGTCTTGTACACATATTAGTGTTGGTCATACACCGCACGTATGACTAACCAGACTATTATTCCTATACAAGTTCCCAAGCCGATCACATGTTAAAGCTAGTACTCACACACTTAGTTATAGTATTCTTGCTCATTGACATATTGTTCCTTCCCGCATTTACTTACAGTATTTCCAGTATTTTCTTTATTTTATATCTCTCGTACATGTACATGCATCTTCTATATTTCCATCTATATACTGCTACATAGTTTATATCATTGATATAGAACTGCTATTAGAAATGTACTTTGCTCCTTCCTGACTGAAAATATTTTTCCAGACTATGCCTTAGAGGACCGGTGTCCGACATTTTATGGACCACTTGGAGAGTAGCTGCAGACTTGGACTTGGTAGTTCAGTTGTGATTCCGGGAGGTCTAGCCGGAATCACTAGTTATCCAGTTAGTTATTTTAGTAGATTTTAGTACCGGATTTGTCTCTAGCATACTTTATTGAGACTTGGATATTTGTTGAGTTAGATTATTTACATTTAGACTTGTGTTGTATTTGATTTTATTTCTTCGATATCTTATCGTGCTGTAGTTATGTGTTGAGTATGTTGTTCATATTATATTGTGTTATCCGTGTCTCCTTATGGAGTTGGATACTCGTGCGAGATTGTTTAGATAGTGCTTGACCTAGACAACGTTCTACCGCCGATGCTGCGGCGTAGGCTGGACGTACCCACGTACTCGTGCCCAAATTTCGGGTGCGGGTCGTGACACATTTTTAGTGGTGGCCCATGGAGGTCAGACTTCGCAAGTTGTGCGATGTCGTGGTAGTGTGGCATCTTTGTTACACTACTGCGTGCCTGCGATAGGGTATAGGTCATTGGATACTAGGACGAGAGCGAATACTCAATCACAACTAGGAATATTTCCAATCTATTTATCTTATTGTCCTTATTTTTTCTTTCTGAATGTTGCTTCCTTAGAACTTTACTATCCTTCCTTGATGATATTGCATTTATTGCCTTAACTGATTCTTTTGGATCTGTCTTCAGGATGTCGCCGAAGACACGATCTATGAGAGTAGGAGCACCAGCTTTAGAGGGGTCTGCCACCTCTCCACCTGATGGACAGACATCCGTTGTTCCTCCTACATCTCTTATGCATGTGGAAGTATCTGCACTTTTCGGGGGTCCTCCTCCCCCACCTGTTCAGAGGATTGCCGCTGTTGTGACGGACAACCTTCCTCCTCCACCGACTCTGTTTTCCGGAGGTGTGCCCATTGACGGTGCACATGTGTTCACTTTGATCCAAGGCATGGTAGATGCTCAGTGAGTTCAAGCTGAGGCTCAGAGGGTGCAAGCAGAAGCGCACCAGGCCCAAACCGAGCTGATGAGAGAGAGCATGGAGAATGCTTATTAGGTGGCTCTCCAAGTTGTGGAGAGAGTTGCCCTGCAGTTTCCTAGCCAGCAGCAACAGCAGAGATCAGGCACTATAGTGGACTTCAAGAGGATGATGCCTCGAGAGTTCAAAGGCACCGAAGGGATACTCTACGCAGACGACTGGCTAGAGGATATAGAGAGAAGCCTGCGATTGGCCCAGATTCCGGAGAGCTTGCAGATAGAAGCCGCTGGCAGTCAGATGTTCGATATCGCACTCACGTGGTATCGCACGGAGCCGAGACTCACTGGCGAAGGACTTACTTAGGAGACCTTAAAGTTGCTTTTCAAGGAGAAGTTCTTTTCCGATGTGGCCTTGGGAACCTTGGAAAGTCAGTTTCATGACTTGGTCCAAGAGAACATGTCGGTCGACGAGTACGCCACAGAATTCTGTCGATTGAGCCATTTTGCATCGTCTATGATACGGGACCAAGAAGATCGAGCCCGGAAGTTTAGAAAGGGGCTGACGAGAGAGATTAGGTCGTGCACTTCTGGTCGTTGTACCGCTACCTTTGAGGATATCTTGATGGATGCCCAGATTGCAGAAGAGGATCTGGATCTCAGGCCTAAGAGGAGTCACAATATTTCTGGAGATACGAATGGTAGCGTGGGGCCAGCCAAGCTTCCCCATATTCAGCAACTGCCAAGGATGGTTCAGTATCAACAGCAGTACCAGGCACCAGTTCATGTTCAGCAGGATCAGCAGACTTGTCATTTCTGTAAGAAGCCAGGTCACCTTTAGGAGAGCTGTAGATTGAGGCTAGGACTTTATTTGCGCTGTGGTGATACAGGACACCGAATGAGGGATTGCCCTCTAGCTCAGCGCACAGCTGCAAACTATAGAGATCCAGTTAGGCTACATGTGGAACTGCAGATTGCTCAGCACCCGCGGAGGAAGCCACCCCAGCAGGGCGGAGCATTTGCGATGACGGTCGAGGAGACCGATATTGCAGGTGATATGTTAACAGGTTCTGTTCCTTCTTTCTTTCTGTCCTCTCTATTTGATTGATTGATTCTTTAGTATCGTAGTTGTATTCGTGATTTCCTTATTAGAATGTAGTTAGTAGTACACCCTGACATAAACTACAATACCATGATAAAACATACCATAACCATGCATGTTTCCCTTAGATTGCATATTGAATGACTGTAGATAGAATTTTCTTAGACTGTGATTATTTGGGTTTTGACCGTAGTAAAGTTAATGAAGAGGTTATGACTTGACAAGAAAGGCAAGATGCTTAAATTTTGAGGATAATCAATGATTTAAATAAAGGGTTAAGAATTTAACATGGTAGAATTGATGATTTATTAATTTTAGGAAGATTAGGATATGATTGAAGTTATCATTAAAATTTGAGGAAATTAAGGAGATTATCATTATTTGATTAGAAGATATGAATTTAAAATTTTATGTTATGAATGTTGCATTTGAAGAATCCATAAGAATCGCATTATTTAGTATTTTATGGAAAAAAAATCAAGGAATAAAATCATTAATGGATTAGTGTTTGAATTCAATTTTCGGGATGAGGATTTAGATTTTTTATATGCAACGATTGGATTTAAATTGAGGAGTAAAATCATTAATGAATTAGCGTTTAAATTCAAACTTTTTGGATGACATTTCAAATTTTATAAATATACGTTGATTGAAATTAGATTGAAGGATTGGATTTATGGATTTGTGTTTTTTTGATGGGATTTTTTATGTGCATTGAGTGAATTTAAATTAGTGGATTGGATGTTAAATTTTGAGTATTTAATTTTTAACTTAAAATTTTGGAGGAAATTGTGAGAAAAATGGAAATTAATTTTTATTTCGAGGACTTTTAGGAATACAATAATTTCGGAATTTTGAAAATTTGTGAGATGACAATTTGGATTATTTCATGATTTTGTGGGTAGATGAATTTAAATTTTGATGGAAAATACTACTATGAAGATTTAAATTTTGAGGATAAAATTCTTTTAAGGAGGGTAGACTTGTCACTACCACGTTCCAAAAATAGGGGTATTTTTGACTTTTTGAATAATATTAATATTGTGTGTATTAATTTATAAATAATTATATGAGATGTATATTTATATATATATTATGTACAATGTTCATTAATGTTGAGCTAGTAGACTTGACCTAGAATCCCACTAGATGAACCCCTGACCGAAATGTAGGGTTATGAATTTTATTGTATTATTTAGGATTTAATTATTGGAGATAGTAATTAATTACCGTAATTTTATTTAATTGTTGCGCCTTGCCGTTGCTTCGATATTTGGAGCGCTACCCTAGCTTATGCCTTTCAAAAAATTTCACAACCTTGCCCTAGACGTGCCTGCCTTCCATTTTGACCTTTTCGTAACTCGTAATTATGCTCTCTTGTGCTTCATTTTAGCCGCACAATATTCGTCGCGGACGTTTATTTAATTTATAAATAAATTCCAACTTTGTATCGTTGTGCGTTCCAATCGAAATTGGAGGCAATCTTGACCCATTTTTTGTGCAACCCAAATTAGAGTAATATTCTGTTCTTAGTCTTCTTCACTAATGATATTTGTGACCCAACCTAATTTTGGCCCCACGTACTCCTAATTAATTTTAGAACACCACTTGCATTTATTTCTAATTAAATTGGGGATACAATTTTGACTAATCCCGTTTAATCCCAATTTAATTCCAATACCCCATTAATTAGGCCCATACCAAACACGCAACGCCCCCTCACCCTACAAAATACCAAACACCAAATTGCCCACCAATTTTTCATTATTTTATGTGTCTGTGCAAATACCCAAATTTAAGGGGGCTTATTTACAAATATTGCATTAGGTGTCAACACCCCATTGGTTCAAACCAATGGAGAAGCCCTAATATTGACTAGTCAATCCAACCCTCATCCTTGCATGAATGAATTCTCCATGTCAAATCCTGACCACCCATTCAAAATGGGTGCATCAACACCACTCATTTCCCACTCACCATCCTATTTAATGTCTCATCACACACTCTCCCCAACCAAGCCCTAATCCCCAAACCTAGGGAAGCCCCCATCTCCTCCTTCCTCACAAGCCCTCAACCGTAGCCACCCTTCTTCCTTTTCATTTTTCCTTTCTTCTTCTCTTCTTCTTTTTCCTTTCTTCTTCTCTTTTATTTAAATTAGAGAAGGGGGGAATCTCAACCTCCCTACTGTTCCCCGGGCACCCCGGCCCTCTTCTCCGGCCGACCCATCGGAGATCACCCGATACTCTACCATCGCTGCATTCCTCGGCCTCCACCACTGCACAGTTCAACCCGACGACGAGATTCCCCGCACCTCGGTCCACCACCTTCCTCCTCCTGTTGACACACTTCTCGGCCGACTGTCATTTCCCTCCGTCAGCTTCCTCCTCTTCTCCTCCGACTATACCGGCCAGAGCTAACACCACCTCCACGAGCTAACACCACCACTGCATCGTTTCCCTCCGGCGATGCTACTTCAACTCCGAACGACACCCGGCCGAGCTCAACCTCTCCTCATCCTCTTCCCGACCTTCCATTTTCCCTCTCGACCCACGCCTGAAGCCCGGCCGACCCGAGCGTCCGGCCACCCTCCTTCAGCCAGCCGCCTGAGTCTTCCCCGACTTCCCTACATTTCCTCCTCCCTCTGCTCGTCCCTCCTCCAGCCAATCACCACCACTACACGCCACCTTCCGCGAGCTTCTCCGGCCTGCAACCTTCCCTCGACTCCACCTCGACGAGCCAACCGAACATCGGCCTCCCACCAGCAACCCCAACGTCATCAGCTCCTCCACAGTTTCCCTGCATCTCCCTCCATCACCATCTCCATTGCTACCACCCGGCCGGCCAGCCCCGGGCTCCCAGTCCGGTCACCCTTCCAGCTCCGGCCACCTGCTGTACGCCGTCCGACTCGACCTCGCTGAACCGACTGTCCCTCGATCTCGACCGGAGCCCAGCTTGCCACGGCAGCTCGTCGCCTCCAGCAGGCACTCCATCCCGCACTCCGGCATTCCCCGTTTCCAATCGACAACAGCCCCCGAGCAGCCTCGACACAGCCTCGTCGTCGTCGACGTCTTTGCCGTCGTCGTAGATGCGCTCAGGTACGATTTCTCCCCTCGCGTACGTGTGTATGTGTGTATGTATGTATGCAAGTATGTATGTAATATTAGTAGGATTCGTACATGAATACGAATATACATATACATATATATTATATTTCTCTATTTATATATATATATATATATATATATATATATATTTAGTATATATGTATATTCCTTGTATACGTATAAATATTGGTGGTATATAAATAAAATATGGTATGTATATTTTAAACATATGTATATATGTTATATAATTCTATTAGTATATATACACTCATACATATTTTGTACAAAATTATTGATATACACTTATATATATTATGTACGTATTTAATTGAAATATATTTTGAGTATAAATGTATATTTATATATACATCTCTACTAGGTAACCGAGTATAAATACGGATACCCCGTAACTACACATGACCTATGACCCTGTGAACTGTTAGCAGACTGCCACATGTACACTGACGTACTGACAAGCCCCGTATTATTTTGACCGTCTGTCTTGCACAGCAATCACAGACGCGACGCCCGTGCAACTAACGCACACGGACCCTAGTTGACCAGTGCCATACCTGGCATAGCCCCTAGTTCAATGTATTTGTGTTTGTGTTAGTGTAACGTCTGATGCAATATTGAATTGTATTATATGTCTATAGGACTGTTGGATCATCCAGGTGATACTCTGGGACAGGACATTTGTATTACCAGCTAAGGACCCAAGGCGAGTACATTCTCTGATAAGTTTCTTATTTATGATATCTCTTATGTTCATTATATCTAGTGTAAATATCCATATTCTTGACACGATGTTTACACGGATTGTTATACCCGGATTTCGTTATGAGATATTATTCCTTGTTCATGGTGTAGCTTGTACAAGTCTTGTTTCATTGTTATCTTGTGTATGTACAGACACTGATTCATGGGGAGACTTGCTACCTTCCTAGGGAATCCTGTGCCATAGCGTACCATGGTTGGATCTACTATACCAGTCGGGGGTGGGGAGTATTTTAGTGTAGATATGTGATCATACCCTTCATGTACAAGTCTTGTTCACATGTTAGTGTTGGTCATACACCGTACGTATGACTAGCCAGGCCATTATTTCTGTACAAGTTCCCAAGCCGATCACATGTTAAAGATAGTACTCACACACTTAGTCATAGTATTCTTGCTCATTGACATATTTTTCCTTCCTGCATTTACTTACAGTATTTCCAGTATTTTCTTTATTGTATATCTCTCGTACATGTACATGCATCTTGTATATTTCCATCTATATACTGCTACATAGTTTATATCATTGATATAGAACTGCTATTAGAAATGTACTTTGCTCCTTCCTGACTGGAAATATTTTTTCAGACTATGCCTTAGAGGACCGGTGTCCGACATTTTATGGACCACTTGGAGAGTAGTTGCAGACTTGGACTTGGTAGTTCAGTTGTGATTCCGGGAGGTCTAGCCGGAATTACTAGTTATCCAGTTAGTTATTTCAGGAGATTTTAGTTCCGGATTTGTCTCCGACATAATTTATTGAGACTTAGATATTTGTTGAGTTAGATTATTTACATTTAGACTTGTGTTGTATTTGATTTTATTTCTTCGATTTCTTATCGTGCTATAGTTATGTGATTGAGTATGTTGTTCATATTATATTGTGTTATCCATGTCTCTTTATGGAGTTGGATACTCGTACGAGATTGTTTAGATAGTGCTTGACCTAGACAGCATTCTACTGCCGATACTGCGGCGTAGGCTGGACGTACCCACGTACTCGTGTCCAATTTCTGGGTGTGGGTCATGACAGTGTTAGTGGACCTAACTAGTTTAGATTAGATCCATGGACCAATATTTAATTCTAATTAAAATTGAGCCCAATAGTAAGTCCATTCATTAAGAGAATGAATTAATTAGTTAAACCAATTGGACTAGAACCTTCCCTCCTTAATTAATTTCTTCATGACAAGCCCCAAGGAGTATTGTTGATATTTCATAGTTCCTTGGAGAGGGGACAAGGGCATCCACTACATAAGGGGGTGGAGACTCTCTCTCCTTTTTTTTCTTCATTACAAATTTAGATCTAGAATTTCTCTTCCAAATTCCTTCATCCCTAGACCAATTCCTACACAAATTTCTTTCCAATTCCTCCCCTATTCATCATTGGAGGCCATTAGAACAAGAAGAAAGAAATGATCTACAAAGAGGAAGCAAGGATCTATAAGAAAAAAGCAAGGATATACAAGTTGAAGGCTTTTGACACTCAATTTAAGATTTTTATTAGAAATCCATCTTTCAATAGGTACAATTCAGTTTTCTCTATCTAATTAGACTTTAAATCTATAATTTAATCATTAGAAACCCTTCTATGTACTAAGACTACCCATAGGAAGTGGAATTAGGTTCATAGGAGGCTATGGAGAAAGTTATGTGGTATTTTGTGTCAATTTTGGAAGAATTCCGAGATTGACACATCTTGTGTTTGTCAATAGGTCAATTAGAAAAAATTGACATGTGTTTGATTTTGTGTGACTAGTTTCATATCCACAATTGGATACGTGTAGGCCGTATCCCGACAATTTGGAGATACGAGTTGATTTGTGAGTTTTCTTCTGACACGGGGGTTTGAGCATGTCACATTTTGACACGGGCACATAGATGAGTAGCTAGCACTTCGTGTTGTTCATAATTATGATTATAGACTTGCTTTTGTCCTTTAGGGTACTTTTGGTGGTATGGTGGACTCGTGTCAAAAGCATATCATAGAATGAGTGTGATACGGGTGCGGTGCACTCTACGTGTTTATTTTCTTCATTTCAATTTGATTTACCTTGGTTATAGATATTAGAATATTGTAATTATAATTGTTATATGATATATATGTATATATATATTTTATGTGTAAGTTTTATATTTCTTTGTGATGTGTTGGTGGTCATAGGAGAGTAGGAGTTCATGTGCATCTCTAGTATAGTTTTAGGTATATATATGTATAATGATATTGTGGTTATATATATATATATATATATATATATATATATATATATATATATATATATATATATATATATGTGTGTGTGTGTGTGTGTGTGTGTGTGTGTATGTGTGTGTGTGTGTGTGTGTGAGCTAGATGGGAGAAGAAAGCAATGAAAAAAAGAGAAGAAAGCAGTAAAAAATAGTGAAGAAAGCAGTAAAAAGCAGTCATAAGCAGTGAGAAAAGCAGCAAAAGCAGCAGCAAAAATTAGCAGCAGAAGCAGAAGCAGCAGTAGAAGCAGTCAGCAGAAGCAAAAACAGTAGCAGAAGCAGAAGCAGAAGCAGAAGCAGTCAGCAGAAGCAGAAGCAGAAGCAGAAGCAGAAGCAGTAAGCTGAAGCAGCAAGCTGCAGAAGCAGAAGCAGAAGCAGAAGTTGTAAGCAGAAGCAGAAGCAGCGGCTGAAGTAGTAAGCTACAGAAGAAGCAGCAGAAGCAGAAAGCGACAACAAAAGCAGCGATAAGCTGCATCAACAGTCGATAAGTAGCAGTAGTAAGCAGTGCTTAATGCTATATATATTGATAAGTTAGTGTATATATCGATAAGTTAGTTATATATATTGATAAGTTAGTCTATTTATTGATAAGTTAGTTGTATATATTGATAAGTTAGTAAGTTATGTAAATATTTAGTAAGTTAAGTATATATATATGAGACATATATATACATAGGCACTAGTTAATATTAGTTTGTATTTATTTCTAGATTACCTTGAGTTACACCAAGGTTAGGAGATTTGAGGTATATTGGGTACAGGTATTGAATATCCGAAGGGTTATGTTAGTATATTAGTTTAGTATAGTATTGTTATAAGTTTAAATACATATTAGTGTATAGTGAGGAGTATGGGTAGTTAGTTATATGTTAGATATTGAATTACCTTGTGATACCAAGGTAATCTCAAGGTATTGGTTTTTACTCAAGTTATTGAATTTGCATATCAAGATGGGTATGTAAGTGGTGTGGTACCGCTTTTGGTTCAAAGCCAAGGTATCCACTTAACATTAGTTTAGCTAGGGGTGCTATATATTTTATCTTGTATATATACTATATTATTTTCATATATAATAACTTACGATACGGTATTTTGTTGGTATCCTAGTATCCTAATATAGCTTGTATAGCCTAGATACATAGTGTATGGACCCAATATCCAGTCCATGTTACTAGGTTCAATTATTATATTAAGCCTTATAACATTAATCTCTCTAGCTTAATTTTCTGGAAAGGTATCTATCCTATCAATCCCTAACTTTGGAAAACCATCTTCTAACAAAACATTCCATCAAGTAAGACATTTTTGTCTTGGTGAGGATATGCTTCTAGAGGGAATCACCATGCACGAGCATTTGTCTTTCCGAAATAAGGGAAGACGAGAAGCAATGATAATTAGAAGTTGAAGAGTGACATGATCAAATACAAGTATGAGGTTTAAGACAACAGTAAAAATCAAAGAAAGTTTTAATAGTACTTGTGGATTGACATCCTAACACAATTATCCAAATGCATGCTCGTTCGGTACAGTAATGTAACCGAGACAATTTAAATCACGGCCTGCATGGGCTACCAAAAAAACCATATCACGCCCCAATCCTAAAATATGTGTGACCAAGTCACGTAGTAATGGCCAGCTACGTATCAAATTGAATCTAGTCCAGCTCGAATACGTTTAAGCTGTTCAACAAAGGTCAATATCTAGATAACATAATGAATACATATGTGTCTCAATCCATAATAATACAAAATATAAGAATGGACAACTGTTAATCATGATGTTCACCCCACACTACCCTTATCCGAATAGACTCGGAATGAACAATATGAGTCTACAAATACTAAGCTATAATAGCAGGAAATAAACAGTAAGAACAAAATAGATAAACTACTAAAGACATGATAAAATTATCTACTTTCAATACCTAAATACCGGGAAGATACTCAACAACAACTTCAGAAGAAACCAACGACAATCAATATAATAAAACTGGAAGGGAACCAGGTCCTCAGAGAGACGTAACAAGATACAGAAAACATTATGCCACCAATGATATGAATGTACTACAATAAATAAGGGTTGTACCAAACTAAGTGTAAATACAATTGAGAACATTATTCATCCGTTTGGTTTGCGTATGTCCAGAATGTTGGCGTATCGACCATAGTTCGATTCCAGATTGAGTTCAGCCCGAGTTTGGTTTGAAGATGCGCCAATATTCTCCCACATTTTGATAATATTAGTGTATCAAGTGAAACAATCTCACACATTTTGATAGTTTGAAGAGCCCTCAACTTGTGCCAATGTAAACTCTTGCTCAGTATTTTGAGCTGGATTGTAAGAAGTTACAAGTCCCGAGAACTCTTGCTCTGTATTTTGAGCAACCAACAATCTCCTATATTTTGATAATTGACAAACTATGGTCGATACAACAATATTCATACCTTGACATAGTTGTACGTTTACCTTGGCACATTTATATATTAAAATGAAAGCTCCCCCACAATATTATGCGGTATTGTTATTTATCCCCCTTTGTTATTATGTAAAAGCTCCCCCATAACAGCGGAAGGTAGTAGCATCGAAATATACATGCAAGCAAGGGTGAAGATATACTATATCATAATATCACAAGTAAGGGTAGTAGCCATGAAATATAGAGACTGTTGCAATGTATTCAGAACCATAAAGAAAATGATTACGTAAACATAGAAAGTGCCAAAGCCAAAGTGAAACTGTAGATACTAGTTCAAGTACATAACCCAAAAAATAAAAGATTGCATAACTGCAGCATAAAAATGCATAACTAAAACATAAAAGTGCATAACTGAAACATCTAAAAATAGTTACATAAATCGAAAGAAAAACCAAACTAAATACTAATCCGAGCTAGTATCAACATCTAAAAAGACGGATCATCTCCATACCTGGTAGGATCATATAAGGCTACTACAGGATCAATATACCATTGAATGGTAATATCATCAATACGTTATCTAACTCGATCGGGATGAAGAACCAAAGTAATAGGACCACTACCGGATGGAGCAAGTCCCAAACTACACTGAATGTTAGACAAGGTGTTCCTAAAAACATGGGAATGCAGGGTGGTACGATAGTCTATATCCCGGAAATGAGCATCCTACAAACGTCGACGATCATCTTCTATACGAAAACGATCTCGAAGCATGGCCGGGATGGGGTCAAGAGTAGCCGGTAGATTAGCAGGAGGCTGGGGTTCATCCTCAGAATCTAGTACATATGCTGGAACATGAGGAGGAGGAGGTGGAGATGGAGGAGCAGTCCTACGACCATGAATCATGTTGTTCATAATCATGATTGCCTAAGGTAGTAAAAAGCAACAACAAGTACATAGAATAAGAAATATTTTATCATTTCTTCTTTGCATGAATTATGTTGTTCATAATCGTACGAGTTGAACATGATAGTGTAATTGAAATGATACAAAGCATTAATTTCAAATAGGTGGCCTCATCAGATGAGCCTGTTTTAGGCTGGATAGTAGAGAAAACAAGATGGTGCAATTCATAGAATTTCTGATTTAAGTGTCTTTTACGCAGTGCACCAGGTGGACAAGGATAAGGTTCACATATCAATTCCTTAAAATGATCAAGTGTTATGTTGTCGACATGTTTGAATTCACGTGCATCGACTAGGGCATCTCTATAAGGAGGACTGAGTTATAGAATCTCCGCTAAGTCTTTGTCATTGAACTCAATATGAAGACCACAAATAAGTGAGTATATTCTTTTGGAATCATATGTGAGATTGCAGTAAAACATCCTAATCACATTAAGGTAAATAAGACTAAGCATAGATCCCTATAGTTAGGCAAGAATTCATCATATACAGTAAAATTGATAGGATTTTCAGTACAAATACTTTTAGCATACATGTCCACAAACCATGCTTTGGAAGCATCCACGAAGATGAAAAGATTTCCAACAAAATCACCCTCAATGGGTTGAGATGGACTAAATAATGAGTTCAGAATCTCCTCAGTTGGAGGATTAGAGGAGAAAGCCTCATCAGCTATTCTCTTCTTCCTTGAGACTTGTTTAGGAGCCATAGAGAAAAGAGGAGAAGGGGAGAAGTATACCTCAAAAATAGAAGGATTTTGTGGAAGAGATCCACAAAATAGATCCAAAATATGAATTAGAGCACAAAAATCCTCTAGAAAAATAATTTGGGAGGCTAGGGTTTAGAGATCTAGGGTTTGGAAAGGAGGAGGAAGAAGAAGGGGGCTAAGTTTCAGGTGTAGAGCAAAAAAAAGACGGTTGCTGTGGTAAAAAATAGGTTACCTCAAGTAAGACTCCAACGACTAAGAATGCCTCTAGGTTCTGGAAACTCAAGGACCGAGTTCAGTCCAATTTTGGTCGCAGATCATGTTCGGGCCGAGTTCGGTCTCTTAGGGTTACAGAACTCAATTAGCAAGAATAAAAGATTAAGATACATAAAATAATAAATGAATCGACCAAAACATATTCTAAGAAGAAAAGATTTTTAAAAAGCAATGTTTGTTGATAAACAAAAATTGCATAAAGTTCTGTAACAAATCATTAATGATTAATCTTTCCATTTATCTTGGTTTAGCTGTAGGGTCTGGATCTCACCTAGCGGTGTCCAAAGATGCTTAAATACTGTCTTGCTTAAGGTTATTTACAGCTCTTTGACAGAAGGGTCCTTTCGGCTTGTACCCAAAATAATTTAAACTTATAAATATTGATTTGAAAAGGACTAGAGGAAACTTTTATCATCAAACAACATCGACATCCAAAATTTCTAATTCTCGATGAATGAAGTTAAACGATCCTCGGCTAGTGGTTTAGTAAAGATGTCTGCGAGTTGATGTTCAGTGTCATCCATGAACCTCATTTTCTTTGGTTGACTTTCCAAATTGCCTGTTCTTGTTTCAGTATCTTTCGGTGCATTATTGGATGTTACGCCGACATCGTCATCATCACTATCACTTGGAAATTGACTATTAAGCTCACCAAATGTAACATTAATAGATTCCTTAATAATTAAAGATTTACTGTTAAAGACTCTATAACCTTTACTCTTAGCAACATATCCAAGAAATATACCTTCATCAACTTTAGAGTTAAATTTATCTAAATTATCCTTGGTATTCAAAATAAAATATCTACAACTGAAAACTTTGAAATATGAAATAGTAGGACTTCTACAAAACTAAAGCTCATAGGGGGTCTTCTTCGAGATAGGTCAAATTTGAACCCTATTCAAAACGTGGCATGCTGTATTGACAACCTCTGCCCAAAAATATTTTAGAAGACTAAAATGATTTAGCATGACTCAGGCCATATCACCGGAAGTTCTATTCTTCCACTCCACAATACCATTTTGTTGAGGAGTTCTAGGACAATTTTTTTTACGAGAATAACTATTGGAATCACAAAACTTTTAAAATTAACATTTTCGAATTTGTCACCATGATTAGTTCAAATTCGAGTAATCATGAAGCCTTTTTCATTTTGAACCTTTTTGCAGAAAGAAACAAATTCATAAAAATATCACTTTTGTTTACAAGAAAATAAACCCAAGTATATCTAAAAAATCATCAACAATTACATATGCATATAGCTTCCCACCAAGACTGGCGACTCGGCTATGTCCAAATAAATCCATGTGCAGTAATTGAAGAGGATTAGAGGTACTTAAAGCATATTCAGATTTAAATAAAGATTTGGTTGCCTTGCTCTTTTTTACAATCAGCACATACCATATCATTCTTGAATGTTATTTCAGGCAATCCTCTTACCAGTTTCTTTGAGGATAATATTACAATTGTGTCTATGTTGGCATATCCTATATGCATATGCCCTAGCCAAATCTCATCCTTGTTAGCATATAGGCATCTTCTTGTATTTTTAGTATCTTCTAACATATATAAAACATACATATTATCTTCAATCGTTCCTTCAAAAATAATTTTTTCAGATGATCTCTTATAGATAGAACATTTATCTTTCACAAAATTAATACCATAACCATTATCAGCCAGATGACCGATGCTGAGTAGATAATATTTTAATCAATTAGTAAACAAATATCTTTTATTACAGGATAGGGAGGAGTACCAATATTACCATTACCTATGCTATACCCTTTTAGGTTGTTACCAAAGGAGACGTATCCTTCTTTCTTTATCTATAGTGTTGCAAATAGAGATGCATCACCAGTTATGCAACCACTATCCAGGATCTACTTGCTTCTAGTACGTGAAGGTTGGCCCACCTATAACACCAGTAGATGTGACCTTTGATACCCATTTCATTAAGGGTCCTGAGATGTTAGCTTCTGGTACCCATGCATATATATTCATATCAACTAGTCTTCTAACCTTGCATTGTCGTGAGAAATGTCCGTATTGACCATAGTAGTAACATATAGAAAATGTGTTAGTGCTTGGTGAAAAATGGTAAGAAAAAGTATGTGACGTGGTATGTTGTGTATTTTGTGGATATTTGTAAAAGAAATCATGATTTTGTGCAGAATATGATTTACTTGCTTTCTTTGGCGGTGTCTTATGATGAGTCAACTTGTGTCTTGTGTTAGACTTAGTCATAGGTTCCATTACCTGCTTTCCCAATCTAATCTCTAACTTTTTTAGAGATGTCATATATTTCTTGCTATTTAGTTGTAAACCCCCTGAATTTTCAAAATTATTAAAACTAGGATTTTTCACAATTTTCTAAAATTTTCTGGAAATTTTCTGTAATTAAAATCAAGTTTTTAATTATTAAATAATTTTTAATTATTAATAAATAATATTAAAATATTATGGAAATAACATTTTTGTGTGTAAAATGAAAAACTGGACTTAGGATAATTTTTCTGGATTTTTTTGGGCCTTAGACCTATTTTTAAATGCCTAAAAACTATTTTAATTAATTAATTAATTAAATGATTTTATTATACTTATTATTATTTTTATTATTTTATTATTTTATTATTTTGTTTTGGGCCGGTCCGGCCCAGTGGACCGGCCCAACAGCCCAGCCGGCCCAACCGCAACCATTACCGGGTCGGGTCGGGTCAGACAACCCGATCCGCTAGTCGCCCGCACCCGCCGACCCGTCTTCTCCCCAGCCCGCCTGAACCGCTCCGGCGCCGCTTTTCCCGCCGCCTCCGGCGGCCAGCCCCCCCACGACCCCCTCTTCCACCCCGCCTTCTCCGCCACGTAGCCCTCTCCTCCGCCCTTCCCGGCTAACCCCACGCCCCTCTCCGCCTATTTAAGCCCGACCCTCCCCTCGGCTCCGGCCATTCCCCTCCGCTCTGCCGCTCACCGCCACCCTCGCCAGACCCCCTCGCCGTCGACGACCTCCCCCCACCTCCGGCCCTCTCCTCCTCTTCCCTCCACCGCCTCCGGCGTCCAGCAGCAGCGGAGGCCAGCAGTAGCCAGCAGCTACGGCAGCCGCCCGTCGGTTCCGCCGCCACCAGCCACCGCCCCAGCTCCCCCCGGCGAGCCGCCCTCGGCCTCCATTCGCCCCAGCTCCGGTCAGGCCGCCGTCTCCGGCCAAAACCCTAACCCAAACCCTAATTTCCTAAATTCTTCGTGTCGTGTCGGACACGACACGGACACGAAAATTTCCTGTTTCTCGAACCCTGTTCAGGTACTCATATCTTTCTCCTCGCTGCCCCATTTTCAATTCCTTAAATTACGTTACGAAGCCTGTATGACCCTCTCGGTGCCCGGACAAACTGCTCGGGACATCGCGTCCTGTGGTGATCGCACACCGCGATCCAAAAACAGGAAAAACCAGATCCTGTTTTACCCCGGAACTGAGTCCGCCCTACCAAACGGGATGACTTGGTCGCGTGTGGTCTTCACAGATACGTGCGCACCGTCGATACGGACGTGTGAGATTTTGCGGAAGCTGATTCGGGTGTGCGTGCACACCGGAATCAACGCGTATCCGCGGACATCGCCCCGTATCCAACTTTTCTATAATTTGCCCTAACTTCTTGTACACTCGTCGGATCGAGACAAAACTTGCACCATCGGACTCGTAGCGATACGCTGGTCCTGTGGGTCAAGTTTGGCTCGATTCTGAGAACGTTGACGAAATCGCGTGTCGTGGGCCCCATAGGCCCCACTCGACGGGCGATTTTGTGATCGGCTCATCGGAATCCAAATCTGGAAGTTCCGTTTGGTTCGTATCATCGTTCCTGACCTGTTGACACTAAGTTTGGTGAATTTGGAGACCGTTGACCCGGACACATTTTTTGGTGCAAAGCGGGCCCACCGGCGGACCCCGTTTTGACCCGAAACTGCCGTTTTTGCCCTTGTCTCCAAAATTGGACCCAAGGACAGGCATTTCTAGCTATTTGACATCTTATGAGCATGATGGTAATGTTTATTTCAGCATTTAGACTCACTTCTGGAAATTTCCCCGAGATACAAACTATATTTGGATCCAAACAACAGGCAAGTACCTGCACTTCAAGTTTAATCTTTATATTGTGATAATTAATTTCCTGCTCTACTAGTACCCTTGATGATTACACGTAGTATTAGAATACTGGATTTATGTGTTGAATACTGGAGTTCATGTCTTGTTTTTCATGTCAGGTGGGAGAATACTAGAAAGCATGTAGTTTACCCTTCCCCCTGCCGTGTTTAATAGCTGTTGGTACGCGATTGTACCCTCAGTCGGATCTCAATTATTTCTATTTAATAGCCATTTATGACGGCCGAATTAGCCTTATAAACCCCTACATGCCAACTATGTATTCTAAAACAAACACAAGTTCATACAGATAGCTTCTGGCCTTGTTATAGTTCTTGCTGACTGTTGTAGTTTTATTTCCTGTCTTATTTATTCCTATTTTCTCATATCCCTGTTTATAGCATTAACTCTTAGTTATTGTTGTTTCTTTTATACATATTCTCAATATGATACTCAGTCTAATGGTCATAAATATTTAGTTTAATCTTGTTGTGCATTGTGTACTTTGCTCCTTTCCTGACTGGATCCGTTGCTTTAGACGATGATGAGGACTTTGCCCCTACCTATTATGGCCCCTATGTGGGAACAAATGACACTTATGAGGAACCAGCTTCCACCCAGGAGACCACTGCTGCAGAGTAGTTAGCAGTAGCTATTTTATTTCATGCTCTTTATCTTAGTAATCGGGTTTGTCCCCGATTTCATTTCTGGATTCTGTATTAAACATTTGATCTGTTGTCACATTTATTTCATTTGAAATCTTAAGCATCTTATTCCCATCATTATCTTGCCTATTTTATTTGTGAATGAGCTAGATTAGTTAACTGTGGATTTGACCTAGACAGCGTACTACCGCCGACTCTGCGGCGTAGGCTGGACGTACCCATGCACTCGTGCCCGAATTTTAGGGTGCGGGTCGTGACACATTTTTATGGTGGCCCATACAGGTCCAGTATCCATAAATAGGGTAATACCCTAGGACAGGGTATGGAATAGGATTGAGGATTCTAGGAAAAGCTCATTCACATAATAGGATCTTCATTTCAATTCTTGATATCATTCCTAATCAATTTTCCTATTGCCCTTGATTTCCAAGTAATCTATTCTGATCTTCCTATCCCTTAATCTTACAGAATGGTCCAGACAAGGAACACAGTAGGAGGCACATCAGAACCAGCGGAGCAGAATGTGCCCGAAACTCTTGCACTCCCGCCGCCTCCATCTACTCCAGCAGTTACTCTAGATGGGGCACAGCTACTCGGAGTGTTCCAGGGACTCATAGAATCCCAGAAAGAACAGACTGCACTTCTACGAACCAGCCTCTCAGAAGCTCTTAGGTCCCAGGAGTCGCCACACAAGAGGCCAGGGAGTGCCAAAGACCTCAAGAACCTTAAACCCCTGGAATTCTACGGAACTGAGGGCAATCTCTATGCCGATGAGTGGATAGAGAATGTTGAGAGACTCCTGAAGACTGCTCGGGTCCCTGATGATCTCAAAATGGAGTCCGCAAGCCTGCAACTGTTCGACATAGCTCGGACCTGGTTCAGAGATGAACCCCAACTATCTGCTCCTGACCTCACCTGGGAGGACTTCAAAAGGCTATTCAAGGAGAAATTCTACCCCGAAGTGGCTCGGGAAGCTCTCGAAAGCCAATTCGAGAGACTAGAACAAGGTAACCTATCTGTTGATGAGTACACTGCTGAATTTAGCAGGTTGAGCCACTTTGCTGAGTACATGGTTCGTACCCCGGAGGACAGAACCTGTAGATTCAAGAAGGGGCTGTCTCCGGATATTCGCCTTGCTGTCACCACTAGCCGAGCTCGCACCTACGAGGAAATCCTGAGCATGGCACAAGGCGTTGAGAGAGACATGGGGCATAAACTAAAGCGAGAGAGAGATACCGGAAATGCGGGGGACCCAACAAACGCCCATTCCAACAACAACAACAGCAGAGGGCCCTGCAGCAAACTCAGCGTCCTCTCCCTCGAGCTCCAGCACCCCAACACCAGGCTCAAGGACAGAACCAACAAGCTGCCGCTTGTAACTTTTGCCAAAAACTAGGTCACACTTGGCAAGTTTGCAGGAAGAGGCTAGGTGCCTGCCTCTACTGCGGCTCAGCAGCGCATCAAATGAGAGACTGTCCTGCTGCTCAAGGACGCCCAGCCACACCAAAGGCTCCAGTCCAGGCCAGGCCCCCAGCAGCACAGCAGAGGGGACCCCCGTTTCCAACTCAACAATAATGCTTTGCTCAGCACCAACAGCAGCAACAGAGGGGTGCACCTCAGCAAGGCCGTGCTTTTGCAATGACTCTGGAAGAAGCTGAAGCCACAGCAGACGTGATCACAGGTTCTGTGCTTATAAATTCAATACCAGCCATTACTTTATTTGATTCTGGAGCTTCACATTCATTCATGTCAGTAGATTTCCTTATGAAGCATAGCTTAATCACTGAACCCCTCAGGAATTGTTATAAGATCATTACCGGTGGAGGAATTATCCCGGTTAGTGATGCATGTAACAATTGTCCTATTATATTATGTGAAAGAGAACTATATGCTAGGCTACTCATAATGCCAGTTCCCAGTTTTGATATTATACTGGGTATGGATTGGTTGAGTCAACACCATGCCACTATAGACTGTCACAGAGGTAGTGTAATCTTCAGGCCCCCTGACAAGCCAGAATTTGAATTTGCTAGAGGTTCTAGAGAAATGGGTAGTAACAAAATTTGAGGAGCCCTAGTAACAGAAGAATTGCCACTACCTATCATCTCTGAATATCTTGATGTCTTCCCTGAGGATCTTTCAGGATTACCCCTAGACCGAGAAGTTGAATTCTCTATTGACTTAGTGCCGGGAGCAGCGCCAGTATCTCAAAATCCCTACAGAATCAACAAGAAGGAGATAATAGAACTAAATGAGTAGATTAAAGAGTTAGAAGACAAATGCTTCATTAGGTCTAGTGTCTCACCCTGGGGAGCTCCAGTATTATTTGTGCCCAAGAAGGACGGAATATCCCGAATGTGTATTGACTATAGGGCCTTGAATGCCTTAACAATTAAGAATAAGTATCCCCTACCCAGGATAGATGACTTATTTGATTAGTTAAGTGGAGCTCGGGTATTTTCAAAGATTGACTTGAGGTCTGGTTACCACCAAGTAAGGGTGAGGAAGGAAGACATCCCTAAAACTGCTTTCAATACCTGGAACGGACACTACAAATTCTTAGTAATGCCGTTCGGGTTGACGAATGCTCCAGCAGTTTTTATGAACTTAATGAACAGAGTCTTCCAGCAATATCTAGACAAATTTGTAGTGGTCTTTATTGATGATATTTTGATCTACTCCAAGACCCCCGAAGAACATGAAGAACACTTGAGGCTAGCATTGGAGACTTTGAGGAAGGAAAAACTTTATGGAAAATTATCTAAATGTGCATTCTTCCTAGACAAAGTAGAATTCTTGGGACATGTTGTGACTGGAGATGGGATAGTAGTAGATCCCAAGAAGATAGCGACAGTAGAATCATGGCCCACTCCAGACTCTGTAGCGGATATTAGAAGCTTCCTGGGACTAACTGGCTACTATCGGAAGTTTGTGAAGTACTTTGCTAGAATTGCTGAACCCATGAGAAAATTAACAAGGAAGGATGAAGAGTTCACCTGGACTGATGAATGTCAGCATGCTTTTGAGGAATTGAAGAAAAGGCTGACTACTGCCCCTATTCTGACCTTACCTTCTGGAACCGGAAGATTCGCTATATATAGTGATGCTTCTGGAAAAGGTCTAGGTTGTGTATTGGAGCAGAACAAGAAAGTAATAGCATATGCCTCTAGACAGCTTCGACCTCATGAAAAGAACTATCCAACTCATGATTTAGAATTAGCAGCTGTTATCTTTGCTCTTAAGCTATGGAAGCATTATCTTTATGGAGAAAATATGGAAATATTTACAGACCATAAAAGTCTAAAATATATCTTCACTCAGAAAGAGCTGAACATGAGGCAAAGAAGGTGGCTGGAACTAATGAATGATTTTGATATCACCCTTCAGTATCATCCTGGGAAGGCCAATATAGTTGCTGATGCTCTAAGCAGATATCCAATGGCGATGTACTTGACTATGGACCGACACTTGCTCGAGGACTTGGAAAGTTTGGGTATTGAGATAATTATCCCAGGAAAAGAATGCCAAATGATGAACTTGCAGATTCAGTCTACCTTAATAGATAAGATCAAGGAGACTCAGTTTCAAGACGAAGGCCTACGAAGCCTTCGAGGTCAAGTGCAAGCTGGATTAGTGGAGGACTTCAAAATTTATGAAGATGGATTACTGAGGCTTGGAGATAGATTATGTGTACCTCAAGGAGACATAAGAGGAGAAATTATGCAAGAGGCGCACCGATCGCAATACTCTATACATCCATGAGCCAATAAAATGTACAAAGACTTGAGGACACATGTTTGGTGGCATGGCATGAAAAGGAAAGTAGCCAGGTTTGTATCTCGTTGTTTAGTGTACCAACAAGTCAAGGCTGAAAGACAAAGACCTGGGGGATTGCTTCAACCATTATCCATTCCGGAGTGGAAGTGGGAACATATTACAATGGGTTTTATTTCTGGGCTTCCAAGGACACCTAGTGGTAAGGATGCAATCTGGGTGATAGTAGATAGACTGACCAAATTTGCATATTTTCTACCTTTCAAAGTAGGGCTATCTACAGAAAAGTTGGCAGATTTATATATCAGACATATTGTTAAATTGCATGGGGTTCCAGTAAGTATTGTCTCCGACCGAGATTCAAGATTACCTCTCACTTCTGGAAGAGCTTACAAGCCAGCTTGGGGACTCAACTCAAATTCAGCACAGCTTATCATCCCCAAACCGATGGACAATCGGAACGTACAATCCAGACACTTGAAGATATGCTCCGTACATGTGTTCTGGATTTTGGAGGATCCTGGGAAGACTATCTACATCTTGTGGAGTTCTCTTATAATAACAGTTACCAAGCAAGTATTGAGATGACTCCATTTGAAGCTCTGTATGGCCGAAGATGTCGTACCCCACTATCATGGGACGACGTTGGAGAAAGAGCCCTACTGGGACCAGAGATGGTGATCGATTCAACTGAGAAGGTAAAACAAATAAGGGATAGACTTCGAGTGGCTCAAGACAGGCAACGACATTGGGCAAATAGCCACCGAAGGCCCTTGGAATTTGAGGTAATTAATTTATGAAATTCAAGTTAATTTAAACATTATGATTATGGAACTAAGACTTGATTATAACTTTATTAATGGTTGGAGAACTGGTATTCTTGAAGATATCTCCGACACGTGGCACCATTAGGTTCGGAAGGAGTGGAAAACTCAGCCCAAGATTTATTGGACCTTTTGGCATATAGGAGAAAATCGGAGAAGTGGCATACCGTCTGGCATTGCCACCCTCTCTGGATGGAGTCCATAACGTCTTCCACGTGTCGCAGCTGAGAAAATACGTGTCAGATCCCAGCCATATTTTGGATCACTCAGAGCTCGAAGTAGGCCCAAGTTTGACTTACCAAGAGCAACCCGTGGAGATACTGGATCGATCGGAGAAAGTTCTACAGAACCAGGTTGTTTCCCTTGTTCGCGTAGCTTGGAAGCACCACTCTCCCGGCGAATCCACCTGGGAGTGAGAAGACGAGATTAGAGAGCGCTACCCTTATCTTTTTGAACCCTGAGATATATTTTAATTCTCGGCCTTTCCTTTCGTGCCATGGCTATTCTTAAATTTCGAGGACAAAATTTTTATAAGTTGGGTAGATTGTAAACCCCTTGAATTTTCAAAATTATTAAAACTAGGATTTTTCACAATTTTCTGAAATTTTCTGAAAATTTTCTGTAATTAAAATCAAGGTTTTAATTATTAAATGATTTTTATTTGTTAATAAATAATATTAAAATATTATGGAAATAACATTTTTGGGTGTAAAATGAAAAACTGGACTTAGGGTAATTTTTCTGGATTTTTTTGGGCCTCAGACCTATTTTTAAATGTCTAAAAACTATTTTAATTAATTAATTAATTAAATGATTTTATTAAACTTATTATTATTATTATTATTTTATTTTTTTATTTTTTTGTTTTGGGCCGGCCCGGCCCAGTGGACCTGCCCAACAGCCCAGCCGGCCCAGCCCCAACCATCACCGGGTCGGGTCGGGTCAGACAACCCGACCCGCTAGCCGCCCGCACCCGCCGACCCGTCTTCTCCCCAGCCCGCCTGAACCGCTCCGGCGTCGCTTTTCCCGCCGCCTCCGACGGCCAGCCCCCCCACGACCCCCTCTTCCACCCCGCCTTCTCCGCCACGTAGCCCTCTCCTCCGCCCTTCCCGGCTAACCCCACGCCCCTCTCCGCCTATTTAAGCCCGACCCTCCCCTCGGCTCTGGCCATTCCCCTCCGCTCCGCCGCTCACCGCCACCCTCTCTAGACCCCATCGCCGTCGACGACCTCGCCCCACCTCCGGTCCTCTCCTCCTCTTCCCTCCACCGCCTCCGGCGTCCAGCAGCAGCGGAGGCCAGCAGCAGCCAGCAGATCCGGCCGCCGCCCGTAGGCTCCGCCGCCACCAGCCACCACACCAGCTCCCCCCGGTGAGCCGCCCTCGGCCTCCCTCCTCCTCAGCTCCGGTCAGGCTGCCGTCTCCGGCCAAAACCCTAACCCAAACCCTAATTTCCCAAATTCGTCGTGTCGTGTCGGACACGACACGGACACGGAAATTTCCTGTTTCTCGAGCCCTGTTCAGGTACTCATATCTTTCTCCTCGCTGCCCCGTTTTCAATTCCGTAAATTACGTTGCGAAGCCTGTATGACCCTTTCGGTGCCCGAACAAACCGCTCGGGGCATCGCGTCCTGTGGTGATCGCACACCGCGATCCAAAAACAGAAAAAACCAGACCCTGTTTCACCCCGGAACTGAGTACGCCCCGCCAAACGGGACGACTTGGTCGCGTGCGGTCTTCACAGATACGTGCGCACCGTCGATACGGACGTGTGAGATTTTGCGGAAGCTGATTCGGGTGTGCGTGCACACCGGAATCAACGCGTATCTGCGGACATCGCCCCGTATCTGACTTTTCTGTAATTTGCCCTAACTTTTTGTACACTCGTCGGATCGAGACGAAACTTGTGCCATCGGACTCGTAGCGATACGCTGGTCCTGTGGGTCAAGTTTGGCTCGATTCTGAGAACGTTGACGAAATCGCGTGTCGTGGGCCCCACGGGCCCCGCTCGACGGGCGATTTTGTGATCGGCTCATCGGAATCTAAATCTGGAAGTTCTGTTGGGTTCGTATCATCGTTTCTGACCTGTTAACACTAAGTTTGGTGAATTTGGAGACCGTTGACTCGGACACGTTTTTCGGTGCAAAGCGGGCCCACCGGCGGACCCCGTTTTGACCCGTAACTGTCGTTTTTGCCCTTGTATCCAAATTGGACCCAAGGACAGGCATTTCTAGCTATTTGACATCTTCTGAGCATGATGGTAATGTTTATTTCAGCATTTGGACTCACTTCTGGAAATTTCCCCGAGATACAAACTATATTTGGATCCAAACAACAGGCAAGTACCTGCACTTCAAGTTTAATCTTTATATTGTGATAATTAATTCCCTGCTCTACTAGTACCCTTAATGATTACACGTAGTGTTAGAATACTGGATTTATGTCTTGTATACTGGAGTTCATGTCTTGTTTTTCATGTCGGGTGGGAGAATACTAGAAAGCATGTAGTTTACCCTTCCCCTTGCCGTGTTTAATAGCTGTTGGTATGCGACTGTACCCTCAGTTGGATCTCAATTATTCCTGTTTAATAGCCGTTTATGACGGCCGGATTAGCCTTATAAACTCCTACATGCCAACTATGTATTCTAAAACAAACACAAGTTCACACAGATAGCTTCTGCCTAGTTATAGTTCTTGCTGACTATTGTAGTTTCATTTCCTGTCTTATTTATTCCTGTTTTCTCATATCCCTATTTATAGTATTAACTCTTAGTTATTGTTATTTCTTTTATGCATATTCTCAATATGATACTCAGTCTAATGGTCATAAATATTTAGTTTAATCTTGTTGTGCATTGTGTACTTTGCTCATTTTCTGACTGGATCCGTTGCTTTAGGCGATGATGAGGACTTTGCCTCTACCTATTATGGCCCCTATAAGGGAACAGATTACACTTATGAGGAACCAGCTCCCACCCAGGAGACCACTGCTGCAGAGTAGTTAGCAGTAGCTATTTTATTTCATGCTCTTTATCTTAGTAATCGGGTTTGTCCCCGATTTCATTTCTGGATTCGGTATTAAACATTTGATCTGTTGTCACATTTATTTCATTTGAAATCTTAAGCATCTTATTTCCATTATTATCTTGCCTATTTTATTTGTGAATGAGCTAGATTAGTTAACTGTGAATTTGACCTAGACATCGTACTGGACGTACCCACGCACTCGTGCCCGAATTTCAGGGTGCGGGTCGTGACATTAGTCGTGAGTTCATATATTCTTTGGGCGGCTAGTTTGTACTTCTTCTTTTTTTGCATCATAGAACTCATTGAGTTTTACATTTTTCTTTCTCATCTTTTCAACATTGTCCAAATCATCATGCAAACTTAATTTTAATGCAGACATGTCTTCTGTGTCACTAGTGGGTGGTGCTTCTTTAATCTCATTTAACAAAGAAGATAATCTATCAACTTCAAGCTTTTATATTTTTGTTTCCTTCTTAACATGCTTGTATTTATCTATAACTGTCCTATGATCCTCAAGAAGATCACTAAAAGCATCAAAAAGTTCATCAAAATTAAAATCTTCATATAAGGGGTCAGTACATACCTGATCAAAGGCCATCAAGCAGACGTTGTAGTATCACAAGATTCTTCTTCTTCTTCTTCTTCGGAGTTGTTGTCTTCGCTTTCATGCCATATACTTATATTTACAAATTTTCGTGAAGATGGTCTTTTGCTTGGGCGTTAAGAACGATTCTTTTTTTTTGCAGCTGGACAATCGTTCTTTATGTGGCATATCTTCTTACTTCCATAGCATACTAGATCTTCATCATTGTTATCTTGATAGATCTTCTTCTTTCAGTTAAACTTTAAGAATTTTCTAAAGTTTTTGGCTATTATTGCATGTTCCTTACTATCAAAATCATCGTCTTCAGTTTCATCGTTGGAGGTCTTCTTGTGGTGTGCTTTGAAGGCTAGAGTCTTCTCATTTGTTCCCGATTCTTCAAAGTCCATGAGATGCAGCTCATGTTTTATCAATTTCTCCATGAGTGTCTTAATTGACATTGTTGTGAGGTCATTTCCTCATATGATCGCCGTCATTTTTTGGTTCCAATTTATTATGAGTCCCCTTAGCACCTTGCGAATCTTTTCATGATTACGGTAAACCTTTTCAAGTGAAGCAAGAGGATTAATGATATCAATAAAATGTGTAAACATTTGTGTGATTGTCTAATTTGGCTTTATTTTGAATGCCTTATATTCTTGAGTAAGTCTACTGATCTTAGATTCCTTCACTTGTGAAGTTTTTTTAAGAGTTACCTCAAGAAGTTTTCAGATCTCGTGTGACCTGGTGCAAGTAGACACTCTATTAAATTTAGTACTATCTAAGGCTCAAAATAAAGTATTTACAGCTCTAGCATCAAGATTAGATAATTTCTTTTCTAGATCAGTGTACTTGTCTTTAGTCTTATCTACAAGGACACCATCTACAATAATTCTAACATGATTTTTGTAGCTATCCTCAACTATTGACCAAAGGTCAAAGTCTAGTGATCTAAGATAAAAGTCATATGTGATTTCCAATAAGTGTAGTGGTTCCATCAAATAGAGGAGGTCTATTTATGGATTGGCCTTCACCAGTGAATATAGATTTTACAGTTGCCATGTGTAATACTCTTAGGAATTAAAGCCTATAATAAAGAACCCGCTCTGATACCAATTAAAGGAAACTATAGAGGCGGTGAATATAGTCCATGTCAATAATTACCAACTAACATAATTATGAATTTGGCTATGAAATTAGCTACTAATTATGAAAGCAATAACATGAGTATGCAGAATAAAAAGAACTATGATTGCAAGTAAGTAAAGCAATAAGAGCAATCAGATGACACCGAGATTTTTATACGGGTTTTTCTTGTTGAGGACTAATCCAATCCCAAGAACTATTGTCCGGTGTTGAATCCACTATCAAGTAAAACACAATCTTTGATCCAAATACTTGCATCTTCTTACAACTCATGCTTTGATTCGAAGAGCTGCTAACTTCATACTTCTTGAAAGGAAGGCGATCTTGTAATGTTCCAAGCTTTGTACAACTCGAACAACTTCTAACCGACTTGAACTTAGCATATAAAACTCAAAAATTGTTCTTGGTAGATGGGGAAGATTATAGCTTAGATGGAAGAGATATAAAAATGAAATAAGATTGATAAAAATGGAAAAGAATGGAGATCTATTTATAGGATGTTGGGGGAACTAAGTTCGGGCAGAGTTCGGTCCTTAACGTTCATAAATTTGAATATTGAGCTCATGGATAGGGGGAAGACCAAGTTTATAGGGTTTTACTAAATTGTGCTGACCGAGTTCAGTCTGAGTTTGGTCCCAAACCATGTTCTACCCGAGTTCGGTTTGCCTATGTCCAGAATGTTGTTGGGAGGTTGTGGGTTGTTTTGACTTTGGTTATTCAAGTATGTATTTAGGTTTTGGGTTCATTTTAAAGTGGACTGAGATATTTGGAAATGATTTGAGTATCTATTTGCCAAGTACGAATCGATGTACATTATTTTTTAGACTCAATAAAATGAAAATTATAGACTCAAAATCAATACTATCTTATATCCAAGTAGCATCGAAGTGACGATCTTCATTAATGTAACATCAATGTGGTAGTCTTTAGTATGTGTGTCGTAATGAGTCATACACGATCATGGTTGAGTCGATTGTCAAAATTAGGTTGGATATGACCAGGTTGGGCCAATAATTTTTCCTTCTTTGGTGATTTTCTTTGTTGAACTTTAGAAAAATATTAAAGTGCCTAGAGATGAGGGTGATCTCATTGTCATTGAAATTATCATTACTATTATCCTCCTTTAAGGAGTGCTTTAACTGGTTGGACTTCAAGGCTAGAGCTCCCTCTTTCTCTTTTTCTTTTTCTTTCCCCTTTTCTTGTTTGGAGGCTTCATCTTGATCTTTTATGTCTAGCTCATGTTTCATCAGCTTTCTCATAAGCATCTCAAGATTTATGGTTGTAAGATCGTTCTCTTTGATGATTGTCATCGCTTTGGGATTGTAGCTTTTTGTAAGTCCTCTAAGAATTTTTTTGAATCTTTTTATGAGAGGATATTCCTTACCATGAGAAGCAAGAGGATTAATCACATAAAAAATCTAGTAAATATGCAAGTGATTGACTCATCTACCTTTAGTTTCAAAGCCTCATACTTTTGTGTTTATGCCTACTAATTTTAGACTCCATTACTTGAGAAGTACATTCGTGTGTGACCTCAATAAGCTTCAAAATTTTATGTGAAGGTTTGCAAGTGAAGATTCTATTAAACTCATTGCTATTAAGAGCACAATAAAGAGCATTCAATGCCTGATGTCACTCTCCGTTCCCGATATACATATTTGGTACATATTAGTTTTCTTGCTTATATTACTTCTTGCTTGTATGGTGATTAGATTGCACGTCTTGGAGACTAGACCCATTCTTTGGTTCAATTAGACTCATGGTTTAATTGTTGGGTTGATTTGGTAATGAGTGAACCCATGGTCTAAACCTCAACCCTAGCATATATAAGCTAGCTTCTTTCTCTCTCTTCCCTCATTTCTCATTTTTTCTCCTTCCTTTATTTTAGGCAAGTATATATTGCATTAGATGTAGAAATCTCTCAATTTTTAATTCTTGCTCTTTTTTTGCATTTTATTAGTCTAATATGTGTGCATTATGATTCTAAGCACTTTTAATACTTGGAGTTTTTAGTTTTGATGGCTAGATATGAGTAGATCTACATTTGAAGTTTAGGATTTTTATGGGTTTTATGTGTTTTTCATGATTTTGATCTACTAAAATATAGTATTTAAAAAAGTCAGTTTTTGTGGTTGATGGAGCACTTTATTTTGAGCATTTTGGCTTTTGTTTTACTGGATTCGGAGATAAAATAAAGTTTTTATAAAAAAAATAAAATTTAAATTTTGGAGCATTTTTGTCATGGCTAAACTTGCTGTCTAGAGAAGACAAAGTTCTTATGCGGCCAGTGCCATATGCGGCCAAGACTTCCATGCGGCATGATCCTTATGCGGCTGGACTCTTTGCCACATAACCAACCAGCATGTGTCCATTTTGTTGGAAGCATGAATAATTATTACACGAAGTATTCTGGAGCTAGCTAACAAAACTCCTTGTGTTTTGTTCGCTAGACGAATGAGAAATTTGCTCAGTCCAAAGAGAAGTATGCGACAAGCAGTCATATGCGGCAAGCAGGCTTATACAACAGCGACTATGCATCTCTTCTCTTGTGGACGCATAACCTTATTTCGCTCTTGCACATCTTTCTATAATTTTGTCTTTTCTCTCTGTCACTTTATGGCCTGTTAAATACATCACTTTAGCCATTTCTCTGACACATCACTTCGGTACTTGTTCCAAGAGTGGAATTTTTTTTGGAGCATGTGGCTTTGTATCGCATGCGGCTTGAGGAGCATACAGCCTGGATCATTTGTCGCCTGAGGAGCATGCGGCCTTGGATCATATGCGGTCTAAGGTAACTTGCGGCTTAGAAGAGTATGTGGCCTGAGGTATCATGCGACCGACAGTCCATGCGGCACTCATCCCATTCGCCAAGTTGTGTATATGGCTTAGCTATTTTATTTGGAATATTTCTTTGTTCTATGTGGTTGGTCTTGACAATTGTTTGTGATTGATCCTAAGGAAGAATGGACTTAGTAACTTGACCTTATGCTAGACATGACCATGTGTTAAAATTGACGAAGTCAGAAGTGACTATGTCATAAGTGACTAATCCGCTATGTGCATAACATGAGCTATGTGTCCCCATGTGATAAGGCTCATACGACCAATTATAAGTTTGGTAATTCGACCAGATTTTTTGTATCCGTGCTGATACAATTACTACGTACTACGTGTATATGTGTTATAAGGTGCACCGAGGTTCGACCATATTATAATTTGCACTGAGGTCCGACATAACTTAATACGTGCTATAAGATTACATTTTTCGGGTTGTGCATCAAGAATACCTTCTATACTATGCGATATGTGATATTATTTTATTAATTCCCTAACGTGGACATGCTATGTGGGTCGGCTATCAAAGCATGGCAAGGACTTAATTTATTGTTGCAATACGCACGGGTGAATCCAGTTTGAGCCATCAAGTAACAAAATAGATTTGTATCTAGTGTGGACCGTACTACGGTATGACATATAGGAGGATTGATCATGTGACCATGCCATGGGATTCCTAACATAACCATAGGGTTAATTTATGCAACTAAAATTTATAGAGCACTAGGAGGTATAAAATTTCGAGATCGTGCACATTAGCCACCTCAGACAACTGTCATGACGTGCAAGGTTGACCCCCATGGATATTGGTCACGTCAGCACTATTGGAAGGCAATGTCCTAATATTTATATTGTACAATACGTTCTAGGTGATCTTAGCACGGTGCCTTACGAGGGACTGGTGCATAATATATAATGTTCTATACAATACTATTGCTCGGTTAGCAACGCTAAACAGCTCACGATATGAGGATTTCTCTTATGTATTTATTCTAAGATAACTCAGAATCCAAAGTAGCAAGCCGTACAAATGATTGGCCGTTATATATAATTGGACTTATTTTTTATTATATTATCCTATTAGTAATCATGGGACATGGACTATCATAGTGTGATGGTTCATCCCTTATCCTTGTTTGGTTGTTTGGTTGGGCTATTGTCACCCTCACTTTTCCAAATAGGGGTAACTTAGTAATTTGGCATAGCTATTTTATTTTTAAGAATTAAATATTACTTAGTGTGTTATATATTTATTTGATTTTTATTAATTATCTATAGTTAGTGGGCTAGCATATTATTTATAATTGACACTAGTGAACCCAATTAGACTTATCATGACAACTTATTGAGCCCAACAAGTATTATGCCCATTAGACCCATTTCCTCTAAGTAATTAGGAGGATTAGACTAATTTGCATTAGTTTAGAAATTTTCTAAAATAGCTCTTCTTAATTATTCTTCATAATTTAGCATGTAGAGGCAACTTGGACATTTGTTGAAACTTGGAGATAGGGAAAAGGGGATCGACCACTAAAGAGGGGTCTTCTCTCTCTCTCTCTATCCTATATTTATTCATTCAATTTAGATCCCCAAATTCCTAGATCCCCAATTCACTTTATCCCTCCATAAATATCTCTTAATTCATTTACATTCCCTCTCATACTAATCATTCATAAAGTATTAGAGCTAAGAGTAGCAAGGAGCACTTGGAGGAGGAGCTTTGGCAAGCAGTTTTTGGGTCGTGCCCGTAGGAACAATTTATTGGAAATCTATCTTCCAATAGGTATAGATCTGTATTACCCTTCATTATAGCCTATAAATCTTGCATTGGACCATTAGGAACCACTCTATGGCATAGGGCTACCTATAGGAAGAAGAACTAGGCCTATTAGATATCAAATATGACTTCTATATAGGTTTTTGTGTATATTTTAGGATAATTATGAGATTGACACATCAAGTGTATGGCATGAGACCAATTTTGTCTAATTAGACTTAGATCGAGATTGTGAAACTAGCTACGTGTCCACAATTGGAAACGAGTGTGACATATCACTATAAGGTGTGATACTTTGTGATATGGAGCTCATTTTGTATGATTTTGTGCAATTCTCTTCAATACCTATTGTAACTAGTTCTAATAGTTATTATATTATGTAATTGATACGTATGAATATTATCATAGAGAATTTAGGGGTTTGATTCTTGATTGAAGTATGTATCATGATTTCCTAAGTGTATACACTTAAGGTGTTTGCTTAAATGTTAGTGTGGGTTATATATAGATATGTATGCATTATGTATATGTATACATATGTGGTTAAGTATTCATATGAATTAGTATGTGGGTGCGTGTATTGAAATAGAAATGACTGTGTTGAGAATGGAGGGTTAACTGACTGTAAATGGGAAAGTCGTGGTCAGCGCATAGGTGTATGCATGTGATTATATTTGTTGTGCAATATATATGTGTGTAATAGGTTGTGTGCAGTTGGTAATACTTAGATTTGTAGTTCAGTCGCTGTAACTGAAGAGACTACACTGTATTGGTATCATTGTATAGCAGATAGATTGCTGAGTGTAGGCGCACGAGGGGCGGACTGTTGTTCAGGTATATTGACCTGTAGTGGGCTTGAGCAGATATGGCAGCATCACATTCAGTGACCAACTGCGAGTTGGTGCAGTTAATTATTGTCCATTGCTCGGGTTAGAGGGTATCATGGGAAGCTAGACTTGAGGGGAAACGTGGTATATATATATATATATATATTAATTTATAGCTACTAGGAAGCTCGATTCAGCTATATTAGAGGTGGGCTCGGGTTGTAGCAATGCTGCAAGAAGGAAGGGAGTGCTATCAGTGGTGATATAGGGAGAAAGGGTGGAGGTGATGTACCTGAAGTTGGTGAAGGACCCTACTTTGTTCAGGGTGGAACTTGGCAGAGCTCGGGTTGAAGAGTGTCGAGAGTGAGGGACTTTGCTCCTTTCAACTTGGTGCTGTAGGCATCTTCGTATTTTCTGTTTACTTTAGTTCATTTTTATTCCTTTTACTAGTTATCTTGTATTCTTTTCTATTACCTGTCATATATGCTCTACCATGTAACTAGAACTGCTTCTAGAGTTTTGTACTTCGCTCCAATCCTTATTGGATATATTTTTTGGATGATTGGCTTGAGGAGCAGTGTTCCACTTACTACGGGTCGTAGGACGGCGAACCATTAGAGGATACTCCCCTAGAGAAGGAGAACCAAGTGCCAGTGGCCGAGGAGGCTTAGACTTATATTATTTAGATATTGTATTAGTTTTATTTTAGACTCATGGCATGTATATTATTATTTTGGGAGTTGTTTGTGTTTAAAATCATAGTGTGGACTTGTGGATATTTTGTGACTCTTATTTTATTTTTTTATTCCATATCGTGCTGTATCTTCCTCAGTTTGATATTGTGATTTACATCTTATTATGTCATTATATTTGTTCCCCATTTGGAGTTGAGATGATATGAAAGGTAATATATATATTGTATGAGATATTTGCTAGTATTGGGGACCCAAACAACGTTCTACTAACGATATTGCGGTGTAGGCTGGACGTTGTTAATATACTCGTACCCCAATTCCGGGTGCGGGTCGTGACAGCTATTATGCTAGGATAGGTTATGGACCAAAACTATGACACAGAACCTATATTATACCTATATATTACTTTGGGTTTTGTTTCTCCATTTTTGTGCTTCCTTTATGGTATTTGTTATTTGGGGTCTAACACCACTGGTTTTGCATGGCCAGGTTTCGTGCCAGTTCCAGAGGATCCATCCTACTTTTCCCTTCTTGATGGCACGCATTAGGCGGATGGTCGCTGAAGGGCACAAATGGGTTTCTTCTTCCCTACTCGTTATCATATTTTTACTCTTTTTCGTATTTAGCCACCGATATTTGTTAGCCATAAAGTTGGACATTTAGTTTTCTTTACATGATTTTAATTATCCAGACTGTTGCTGATCATGGTCATGTACTTTTGCTACTCTGCCAGCTTTTTATTTTGCACAGCTGGTTCCCAGAATATTATGACAGAACATTTGGGATACCTTACTTCATTGTCATATATTTTCTATGTTTACTTTTTTTTTGACTGATTGAGACAATAGATGCTCTTTATGACCCTAAGTGACTTGATTGTAGCATGTATCCCCTAATCTAGTTACAATCGTGATCGCCGTACGACGTATAGTACCTTGTACGGGATAGCTGGCCATATCCATCTCCATATTCCAGTACTGGGGCATGATAAGGTTTTAGTGGTCGCCCATGCAAGTCTATATTTTCAGACTTATGGGGTGTTATGGTTATAGGAGTCTCAATCAAACATGTGCCTTTCAAATCCTGAATTCGTTCTTCTCGAAGCCTTGCTTGACTATCTAATCAATTGTTTCCTTGATCCTTCTCGTCCTGTTTTTGATGTTTCTTGTCCTTTATTTAGGGCTTCTTCAGTTGCTGGAGTAGCAGGCATGGCCGGACAATGTTACCCTTTACAATAATGGAAAGTAGCACTTGCTTAGAGTCAGATTCGGGTAGAGCAAGTAGTTGAGCAAGCTGGCACCATAGAACTGAAAGTTGGACATGTTGAGCCACAAGCCCCTGAGATCCCCGTACCTCCAGTAGTACCAGCAGCACCGGTGGTACTAGACACTCTAGCATTACTAGAGATTCTTCGAGGAATGATGGCTATGCAGCAACATCAGATGGAAGTGCAACAGCACCAGCAGTTCTAACAGCAAGAGCAGAATATCTTTTTAAGTCAGGGTTTATAGACGGCTCTGGAGAGAGGTAGAAGGACTAATTCGGGGGCATCGGTCAAATTTTATCGAATTTATCTGAGATACTTTGATGACACGGAGGAAGCCATCACGAAAGATGCATAGCTCCAAGATATCAAAGTTATTCGGGCAGCAAAAAAAGTTCTAGATGATGAACAAGTTGACCAAGTTCTACAACCGCTTCTAGACCTTTCCCGTGATTGGTGGGCATCCATGGAAGTCGGCTTGAGGCATCCTATCTCTGGGCACAGTTTTAGGGTTCGATTCAGGGCTAAGTATTTTAGAGTTCTAGCGTAGTACGAGCTCCAGTAGATGTTTATTGGTCTTAAGCAGGCCGGTAGAACTGTAGATGGATATACAGCAGAATTTTATTGCCTAAGTAGGTTTGCTCTAATTATGGTGGCTACGTAGTCGGACAGAGAAATAAGGTTCTTGCAGGGGCTTCACCTGGAGATTATACAACTGGTAGAGGAGAACGACTAACAAACTTATTAGGAACTGTTGATAGAAGTCAGAAGGCACGAGTTGACTAAGTAGAGATTATCAACGAGGACATAAAGCCAGAAGAGGTCTCATGCTCATATTGAAAGAGGGACAGTACCCCGAACGTTAACACCATCTCCTAGCGTTCGTATCTATGACTCAACACCACGAAGGATGGCGAATTGGACAATAACAGTTCTAGCTCGGCAACAGCCGAGGCTATAGCAGTAGCAAAAGCGTAAAGGAACGCAGGTGGATTGCACCTACTGTGGCAAGGGAGGCCATACTAGATATGTGTACAGAATGAAGAATGGGCTTTGCATAAGGTATGGTTATCTGGGCCACAAGATTGCTAATTACCCGATAGTATAGAGGCAAGGAGTGTCGGCTCAGTAGTTTTTAGCACTACCAATACTAGGGGCAGCGCAGTACAGAGGACCAGCAGTAGAAGAAAGACTGGTGGCTCAACGTCCATTATTGACGCAGGCATAAATATTCTGATAGAGGGACCGGCAGCAGGGCCAGTAGAGGCCACAACTGTGTTACCATGGGAGGCCACAACAACGAGCGCAATAAGGACAAGGGAGGGCATTTACTTTATCACTGGAGGAAGCCTTGGCATCAGGTGATGTAGTGAGAGGTAACATTTCTGTCGCATATTTTCCTGCAATAGCATTATTTGATTCAGGAGCTTCGCATTCATTTGTATCTGCACAATTTGTGACATGTATTAGATTGGAGTTCGGGGCATTACTGGAGATGTTGAATATACTCATTGGTAATGGGCCGTAGAAGTTAGTAGAGTGTGTGTAGCATGTGCAATCATAGTGTGTGGACGTTCATTACCCGCCAAGTTGATCGAGTTCCCTATGGGTAACTTCGACGTAGTTCAAGGTATGGACTGGCTGAGAGACAGTCATGCTACGATAGATTGTAATAGGGATAGAGTGTTATTTAGTATCCCAAGCACGGAGGATTTTATTCTTGAAATAATTATGAAAGGATCGACGTGAAGATAGAGTTGTAGCAGTAGCATTAGTAGAAGAAGAGCAGATTCCCGGGATAGTCTAAGAATTTTTAGATATCTTTCCTGATGAACTTCTAGGTTTATCCCCAGTAAGAGATGTGGAGTTCTGTATAGAGTTGATCCCTGAAGCAGGACCAATATCTTATAAATTTTACCAAATGGCACTATCAGAGCTAGACATACTGTACCAACACATAGAAAAGCTGAAGGCAAAGAAGTTCATTCAAACCGGTGGATCACCTTGGAAGCGCAAGAGGTTCTAATAAAGAAGAATGATGGGTAATCTTGATTATATATCGACTACAGACAGCTGAACATAGTGATAGTGAAGAACAAGTATCCATTACCAAGAATCGATGATTTGTTTCATTAGTTGGGCAAGGCTAAGGTTTTCTCCAAGATCGGCCTCCGATCACGGTATCATCAAGTAAGATATCGGGAGCAAGACATACCCAAGATAACATTTAGGTCATGATATGGGCATTACGAATTCTTAGTTATGCCATTTGGACTTACAAATGCTCCAGCAATATTTATGGATTTAATGAACCATATCTTTATGCTATATCTATATCAGTTCGTGAGGGTTTTCATAGACGATATTCTGGTTTATTCTAGTAGCAAGGAGGAACATGAAGAACATCTTCGGAAGGTGTCATGATCCGCACCCGGTGAAGGGGCACGAGTACGTGGGTACGTCCAGCCTACGCCGCAGCATTAGCGGTAGAACGCTGTCTAGGTCAACTATACATGCTACTCATCTCACAAATAATGCATAAATCTCCAATAATACCTCAACTCCAAGAAAAGAGTAATAAAACTTAATTCAACACAATACTCAATCACAATTTTATACCACGATAAGATATCAAGAAGTCTAACATAACTATGCAATCTAAACAAATATAACAACAATAATAGAAACAAAATCAAATATCAAAATATAAGCCAAAAATAAATTCGGTACCAAAATGCTAAAGAGAACTAACTATGCTAATAAGTGATTCCGGCTAGATCTCCCGGCAGTCATTCCAGAACTAGTGGGTCCATGTCTGCACCATCTATAGGTCGAGTACCGTAGTATGTCGAACACCAATCTCCCGAATCCTCTGAATAATATTTTCCAATCAGGAATGGAGTGAAGTACAACCCAATATCAATACCAATTAATTAACAAAAACTATAAAACAATAAAATAGAGGATGTTATCTACGATGAGAATATAACTGATGATCAAGAACAATGAAGGAATAAGCAATACTAACAATATAAATCAATGCATACAAGAATGAAGGAATGAACTATAATGTCAGAATAGAACAAGGTAATCTATGAACTAGATATTAAGTCTACAATATACTATGTGTTTTGAGATACAAACTAAATAATTGATCGGCCAGGAAGATTTAATGATTACACTAAGGAGCTAACTCAACCATACGTGAAGTGCATGATTAGTTAGTAGCCAATGATTACGCTACTAGCCGATAGTTTCTTGATCACATATTTAATTAATATTTCTCCCGCCCCGAGTGAAAATTATGACACGTTACCAGCCAATTTATCCAATGTTTAACCTACAATATTTAATGTTATCCAATACCAATAAGGACAATATCTGATACCATCTTAAAAATTAAGGTAACATCTCATGACTGGTAATCCAATAATAATACCAATATGTTACCTCTCACTCACAACTAACTAAGAAGTTAGTATTGTTAGTTATAGTAGTAATCAAATATGGGTTTAGAAGTATATAACTAACAATACTAACAGTAAACTACTAACCACCTTAACGCTAAACTAACTGAACATATTGAAACTACTAGCTAAACACCTAAACCTATACCTTAACTAGCTACCTGAATCCTAACCTTGCTGAACCTAAAACTTCCTGCTGCTGCTGTACTGATATCCTGTAGTTGAACTGCACTTGCTGCTGTGCAGTGGCATTGTCTAGCTCCCTGTGAATGCTATATTATTGCTGGATGAAACTAAAAACTGCTCATATGTTGTTGAAATGGCTACTACAGTTGATCTCCAGTCCGGATGCATTGCTGCCACTACTCTCTACAGTGGTGCTCCCTGCTGAACTGTGCACAGAGTTACACTAAATCCTCTCTTGTAGATACTACAAAGTTGCAGTGCTTCACTGCTGATACCTTGCTACAACTGGCTGCTGCTGTTGGCATATTCTGTTGAAGATAACTTAGTTACAGTTGGCTGTTGCATGCCTGTTCCTTGATGTTGATGACTGCTATGCTCAGTGCACTGATGCACTTCACTCTCTATTGCAAACTGCTGCAGAATCCTACTAAAATGGTGCCCGACCCCCATGCTGTGAAGCTTCCTACAGTTGCAAACTGTTGCAGTTGCTCGAGTTGGTGCCACTGCATACTGCTTTTCTTTACTACTGTACTGTGCTGTTGATGCACAAGCTACTGCATCTCCTGCAGTTTGAAACTCCTTGTTATTGCCTTGCTCTTTAGGGGGGTTGTTGTTGTTGTTCTCTGTCGATACTGAGAGTTGTTGATGGTCTTGAAACTAAAGCATTGCTGCCACTGCTCTCTGCAGAATGCTAGGTTATGCTAGTTGTGAATGCTCAGTGCATTGGCTACACTAAATCCTCTCTGTTGAAGCTGAACGCACTGCTCAGTTGGATGAAACTTCCACTATCTCTAGACCTCTCACTCACAACACAACTCACTCACTCATAAACATTATCAACACACACACACACACACACACACACATATATATATATACATATATAGTCTCTTATATATTTATCGACCTATATATATATACACTCTCATCTCCAACCATATATAGATTTATATACAACCAAAAACACACATACATATATATAAACATATACACTTACACTTATAGATATAGTATCTCATATATACTTATACATACTATATACTTAGGTACATACATAATGCATTTATATTATACACAATATCTCCTACATATATATATTTATATATATATATATATATATATATATTTATATATATATATATATATATATAAATATACACATATACATAGATATCTAAAGATACATATAGCATACATAATATATTACACAAGTCACATAGAATTGAGGGGAAATAAAACAAACACGTGGAGTGCACCGCACTCGTATCACACTCATTCTATGATTGTGATACGGCTCCACCACACAACCAAACGCATCCTGAAGGACACGACCAAGTCTAAAATACTAATAATGCATGATACGAAGAATAAATAAATCAACTATGTGTCCGTGTCAAGAAGTGACATGCACAAATTCCTATGTCGGAGAAACCCCCCAAAAATAACTCGTATCATTAAATTGACGGGATACGGCCTACAAGTATCCAATTTTGGATATGACACTAGCCACACACAATCAAACACATGTCAATTTGGTCTAATTGACCAACTGACAAACACAAAATGTGTCAATCTCAGAATTTCCCCAAAATTGACACAATTAACTTCCTCTAAAGGCCTCCTATGAACCTAATACCAATTCCTATGGGTAGCCTATGCATGTGGAGGGGTTTCTTATGGTTAAATCTCATATTTTAAACCTAATTAAAGAGGAAAAACTAAAATATACATATTGGGAGATGGATTTCCAATGAAATTACCTAATATGCCTCCAACTTATAGATCCTTGCTCCTCTTTGTAGATCCTTGCTTCCTCCTTATAGATCCATGCTCTAATAGCCTCCAATGATGATTTGGAAAGGAATTGGAAAACAATTTGGTGTAGGGATGAAGGAATTTGGTTGAGGGAAATTTTAGATCTAGATTTAGAATAAAAAATTAAAGAGAGAGAAAGTTTTTACCCCCTTATATAGGCCTCTCTTGCCTCCTCCCTCAAGCTACTATGTAAAGTCTAAAATATCCCTTGGTTTCTCTCATGAAGAAATTAATTAAGGAGGAAAAGTTCTAGTCTAATGGGTTTAACTTAATTAATTCATCCTCTTAATGAATGGGCTTACTATTGGGCTCAAATCTAACTAGAATTAAATATTGGTCCATGGATCTAATCTAAACTAGTTAGGTTCACTAACACAAGTCCAAAATAAAATTTAATATTTAACCATAAATAAATAATACAATAAATAAATATTCAACATGCATAATATTTAATTAATTACCAAATAACTAAAATATTCTTTCCTAGAAAATATGGTAGTGAAAAGTCTACCCCCCTTAGCAGAATTTTGTCGTCAAAATTAAAACTCTCACCCCTCTCTCGTTTGCCAGTCACAACCTATTCATACTAATTTTACTGTGGTCAAACTCCCATCAATCACAGTCTAAAATAGTCCTATCATATAACATAAAATCCTATAATTCTACTAAAAGAGGAACCATACTTGGATATAGTCTCTAACTATCACGAATTTTAGTCTCTGCCCTGTTGGGGTGTCTCCCTCAACTGGTGCGGGGTAATCTGCTATGCCACCAATGGCCTAAATCATCTCACACTAAGCATTCACTAATCATCAACATAGTCAAAATATTTATAATACTATGGGTTACAAAATACTAGTGATATACTATAGTTCTAGGTCATGGACATACTTAACTCACTGGCACTTGCTATCTAGGATACTATACAAAACACTGCTAAGATACTACCTCCTTTACCTATTTTAGTTCTTGTAATCACCAAAATTCTCAAACATTCTCTTGTAAGGAACACTTATATACTTTTTCCCTCATGTGTTTTATTAGCACACCCTTGTCAATCTTGAATACCCCCAATAGGATGCCAACTCATATCTTGTTACTGTATACACAAGGCACCAGCTCTCATGTGGCATTTTAGATGACATCATCATACCAAGTTACTCATGTCTCTCCTCTACTGCTTTGATTAAATGCACTATTACTTCCAAATAATTTTCTATCCATATTAACAGATACACCAATCCAATATTATCACACAAGGTACTTACTGTTACTAGCACAATACTCAACTAATCCCTGATATTAAAATACTAGCACACTTGATATAGTAACACTAGCTTTCTAACTACATAATATATGTCCTTAATATTCTAGGACACTAACTTCATCATTAGATTACCTCATCACACTCACTGGAACTCATGATCACTTGCACTAGTTATTAACTCCTATAATACACATGTTTTACTTCACTCTCAAAGGCAGGCATATGGTTCTATATCTCTATTAATGTATACTTATCTCCCTCCAAACTTTTACAGACTAATATACTAATCAGTGATACACGACATATCTTCCATGACCAATCTTGATATTTCTCAACCCATGACACACCATTGGAATTTTTAATACTCAGGCTTCCACTTTTTGATACTCATGAACTTCCACACTGACACTCATCACCCACTGTGTATTCTGCATACAATTTTTAGACACTCTTTCACCTATTGCTTCCAACTCATCACTAGCCTCAATATTAGGTGATATACCTATCACTAGTCATATACTAGTATACTTCTATCTCCTCACATCAAGGCTTTACTTCTAATCTTTAGAATGATGGAACAAAGTCCTACAATAACATGAGTAGATAAGTATTACGATGATACTTTAAGAACTAATTTAAGATACAACCTGATAATTATACACGTCTGTCCGAAATCATGACACTCAGAATCCTCGCCACGCCAGTAAGTATAGCTGCGATAAACGATAGATTCCATAACTAAGGTACGCAACTCTATAATCATGTCATCTAGAATCCTCATCACGCCAACCGGTATGGTTATGAGAAACTCTAAATTTTATAACTAAGATATGTACATCCAAAGTCAGGTTCCTATATTTCTGTCACACCAGCTAATATGGCTGCGATAAACTCTAGGCTCCATAACCAAAGCAGACGTTTCATCTTTCTCACTATCCTCAACAACATATGTCATCAGATGATACCGTAATTTAGTCCATAAAATTTATCTCGATATGAAATTAAACCCAATAACGAACACCAAGAATTAAATTCATTAATCGATTACCAAGAATCAAATTCAATAATAATAAGTGAGAGCAGACAAAAACAAGGAAAAAGATTTGAATTAGAATTTTAATAAGATTCTCAAGGGTCATCCCAGGAATCTTTTAAAAAATTTATGATTGTGTATCCACTCATCCTAATATCTTATATCTTATATCCTATCGTAGGCTCACAGTAGTACAACTAAGTTGTCGCACTACCACGACATCGCACAACTTACGAAGCCTGACCTACATGGGCCACCACAAAAATGTGTCACGACCAGCACCTGGTGAAGGGGCACTAGTACGTCGATACGTCTAGCCTACACTGCAGCATCGTCGATAGAACGCAGTCTAGGTCAACTATACTAGCTAATCATCTCACAAATAATGCATAAACCTCCAATAATATCTCAACTCCAAGAAGAGAGTAATAAAATTTAATTCAACACAATACTCAATCATAATTCTATAGCACGATAAGATATCAAGAAGTCTAACATAACTATACAATCTAAACAAATATAACAACAACAATAGAAACAATAATCAAATCTAAAAATATAAGCAAAAATAAATCTGGTACCAAAATGCTATAGAGAACTAACTATGCTAACAAGTGATTCCGGCTAGATCTCCATGCAGTCATTCCAGAACTAGTAGGTCCATGTCTGCACTATCTATAGGTCGAGGTCCGTAGTATGTTGAACACCAATCTCCCGAATTCTCTGAAAAATATTTTCTAGTCAGGAATGAAGCAAAGTATAACCCAATAACAGTTCTAATTAATTGACAAAAATTATAAAACTGTAAAATAGAGGATGCTATCTACGATAAGAATATAACTGATGATCAAGAACAATGAAGGAATAAGCAATACTAGCAATATAAATCAATGTGTATAAGACAGAAGGAATGAACTATAATGTCAGAATAGAATAAGGTAATCTATGAACTGAATATGAAGTCCACAATATACTATGTGTTTTGAGATACTAACTAAATATGTGATTGGCCTGAGAGATTCAAAGATTATACTAAGGAGCTAACTCAACCATACGTGAAGTGCATGATTAGTTAGTAGCCAATAATTATACTACTATCCGATAGTTTCTTGATCATATATTTAATTGGTATTTCTCCTGCCCCGAATGATACGAAGGATGGAATCATGACATGTTACTAGCAAATTTATCCAATGTTTAACCTATAATATTCAATATTATCCAATACCAACAAGGACAATATCCGATACTATCGCAATAATCAAGGTAACATCTCATGGTTGGCGATCCAATAACAATACCAATCCGTGTACCATCGTGTCATTAATTATAAGTAATATCTCTAAATACTTGAGTTATAGTAGTAATCAAATAATAGAAACTATCAAAGAAGGTACTCGCCTGTGGTCTAGAGCAAATGATGCAAACGGTGTCTGAACTAGTGCCACAGACCTATATATAGAATATTGCATTAGTACAAGATTTTTGGAATGAAAATAAATTAAAGTAGTCAACTTCTAGGTCATAAAGCCATTTCTAAGTCAAAACAGTCAAACTAGGTCAAACTAGCTATTTCTAGGTTGTATGAGTCCATCTCTAGGATATTAGGTCTATATACTATGAAACTAGGTCACACTAGCTAATCTAAGACACTAAGATATACACAAAACACCGTATCATAGGATACATAAGTTTTTAGATATGAAAATAGTAATTTATATATATATACAAGACAATACACATAGTAGCTTAGATAACTAATGCAAAACGGATACCTTGGCTTGAACCAATGCATATCTTACTACCTACGTACCCATCTTGATATTCAAACCCAATACCTTGAGTATCGACCAATACCTTGACATTACCTTGGTATCACAAGGTAAGTAAAATCCTAATATATAGCTCATTACCCAATACTAAACTATAACTAACATACTAAACTTTTACATACTACTAAATACCTAATACTAACAACATATATATATATATATAATACTTATAATAATACTATATATAGCTACTTACCATTAACTTATATACATACATAGAAACATATAGTTAAGAGTCTAACTAATACACACATCTATCTAACTATTAAACTAGCAAGTATATAACTAACCATACTAACAGTAAACTACCAACCACCTTAACACTAAACTAACTGAACACACTGAAACTACTATCTAAACACCTAAATCCATACATTAATTAGCTGCCTGAATACTAACCTTGTTTAACTTGAAACTTCCTGTTGCCGTTGTGCTGATATCCTTCAGTTGAACTACACTTGCTGCTGCACAGAGGCATTGGCTAGTTCCTTGTGAATGTTATCTTATTGCTGGATGAAATTAAAAACTGCTCATATGTTGTTGAAATGGCTACTGCAGTTGTTCTTCAGTCCAAATGCATTGTTGCCACTGCTCTCAGCAGTGGTGCTCCCTACTAAACTGTGCACAGAGTTGCACTGAATCCTCTCTTGTTGATACTGCATAGCTGCAGTGCTTCTCTGATGATACCTTGCTGCAACTGGCTGCTTCTTGTTGCATGCTTTGCTGAAGGTAATTCAGTTACAGTTGGCTGCTGCATGCCTGTTCCTTGTTGTTGATGACTGCTATGCTCAGTGAACCGATGCACTTCACTCTTTGTTGCAAACTACTGCAGAATCCTGCTGAAATGGTGCCCGACCCCCTTGCTGTGAAGCTTCCTGTAGTTACAAACTGCTGCAGTTGCTCTAGTTGATGCCACTGCACAGTGCTTTTCTTCCCTGTTGCATTATACAGTTGATACACAAGCTACTAAATCTCCTGCAGTTTGAAACTCCTTGTTGTTGCCTTTCTCTTTAGGGGTTGTTATTGTTGTTCTCTGTTGATACTGAGAGTTGCTGATGGTCTTCAGACTGAAGCATTGCTGCCACTGCTCTCTACAGAAAGCTAGTCCATGCTAGCTGTGAATGCTCAGTGCATTGGTTGTACTGAATCCTCTCTGTTGAAGCTAAATTCACTTCTCAGTTGGATGAAACTGCCACTGTCTCGAACCCTCTCACTCACAACCCAACTCACTCACTCATAAACACTATCAGCACACACACACAGACACATGCATATATATATACTCTTCTATGTATGAATCAACCTATATATATATACACTCTCATCTCCAACCATATATATATATATATATATATATATATATATATATATATATATATATATATATATACATACACACACACTTACACTTATAGATATAGTATCTCATATATACTTATACATACTATATACTATAGGTACATATATATCATACACAATATCTCATACATATATATATATACAAACATACACATATACATAGTTATCTACATATACATATATCATACATAATATATTACACAAGTCACATAGAATTGAGGAGCAATGAAACAAACACGTGGAGTGCACCGCACCCGTATCACACTCATTCTATGATACGTTTACGATGGGTAGGCTATGCATGTGGGGTGGTTTCTTATGGTTAAATATTAGATTTAGTACCTAATTAAAGAGGAAAAACTAAAATATACATATTGGGAGATGGATTTCCAATAAAATCTCCAAATATGCCTCCAACTTGTAGATCCTTGCTCCACTTTGTGGATCCTTGCTTTCTCCATGTAGATCTATGGTCCAATAGCCTCCAACAATGATTTAGGAAGGAATTGGAAAACAATTTGGTGTTGGGATAAAGAAATTTGGTTGAGAGAAATTCTAGATCTAGATTTGGAATAAAAAAATGAAGAGAGAGAAAGTTTTTACCCCCTTATATAGGCCTCTCTTGCCTCCTCCCTCAAGCTACTATATAAAGTCTAAAATTCTCCTTGGGGCCACTCATGAAGAAATTAATTAAGGAAAAAAAGTTCTAGTCTAATGGGTTTAACTTAATTAATTCATCCTCCTAATGAATGGGCTTACTATTGGGCTCAAATCTAACTAGAATTAAATGTTGGTCCATGGATCTAATCTAAACTAGTTAGGTTCAGTAACACAAGTCCAAAAGAAAATATAACATCTAGCCATAAATAAATAATATAATAAAAAAATATTCAACATGCATAATATTTAATTAATTACCAAATGACTAAAATATTCTTTCCTAGAAAATATGGTAATGATAGAAGGTCTTGCAGATTCTGAGGGAGCACCAGTTATACACAAAACTCAACAAAAGTGAGTTTTTGTTGGATCACGTATCATTCTTGCGTCACATCATCTCTGGAGCAGGAGTGGCAGTAGACCCAAATAAGGTTGTGGCCGTATAGAGTTGGCCAGTTCCTAAGATATTAGCATAAGTGCTTAGTTTTCTCGGCTTGGTAGGATACTACAGAAGATTTGTGTCAGATTTTGCAAGGATTTTAGTACCATTAACTCGTTTGACATGCAAGGAGGCTAAGTTTGATTGGTTATAGAGTGCCAGACTGCACTTGAATAATTGAAGAAGAGACTGATTTCAGCACCGGTTATCAGGCTTCTAGTAGGTTCCTGAGGGTTTACAATATATTGTGATACATCTAGTAAAGGACTAGGGTGTGTACTGATGCAACATGGGAGGGTGATAGCCTATGCATCTCGACAGCTTCGAGATCATGAGAAGAACTATCCAACTCACGACTTAGAATTGGCAGCAATGGTATTTGCGCTTAAACTATGGAGGCATTACTTATATGGAGATCAGATAGAGATATTTATAGACCAAAAAAGTCTAAAATATGTATTCACTCAGAAGGACTTGAATATTAGGCAGAGGAGGTGGCTAAAATTTATTAGAAACTATGATGTGGAACTTCAGAATCATCCGGGCAAGGCTAATGTAGTAGCAGACGCACTTAGCTAGAGATGCAGCGCATTTATGTTGACATTACAATGACATATATTAGAGTATCTTTAAGAAATGAGTATTGAGGTAATACTTCCGCAGGGCATAGGGATTTTGGCTAGCTTGCAAGTATAGTCTACTTTGGTGGAGAGAATCAAGGCGACTCGGGCAGAAGACCCGAAGATTCAAAATCTACGGGCAGAATGTGAGTCTGGTGTCAGGAAGGAGTTAATAATTCATGAAGATGGGACCCTTAGATTTGGGAATCGTCTTTGTATACCAAGTGGAGATATTCGTCAAGAAGTTGTGATCGAGGAACACAGTTCTTATTAATTAATACATCTAGGAGGCACCAAGATGTATCAAGACATCAAACAATACTTTTTGTGGAATGCAATAAAGCGAAAGATAGCACGGTTTGTCTCTCGATATCTGATATGTCAACAAGTGAAGGCCGAACAACAATGACCGGCAGGATTTTTACAACCGCTTCCTATTCCGGAGTTAAAGTGGGAACATATTATGATGGACTTTGTGACTAGATTACCTAGATCCCTGACTGGCCGTGATACAGTTTGGGTAATAGTAGATCGTCTCATGAAAGAACCTTTTTTTTCTTTTTGAGTAGGACAATCCATAGAGTAGTTGGCAGAATTGTACATGAGATAAATAGTAAGACAATACGGTATCCCAGTGAGTATTATATCAAATTAAGACACTCGGTTCACTCCACACTTTTGATAGAGATTGCACCAAAATTTGGGCACTAAGTTAAGGTTCATTACTTCTTACCATCATCAAACAGACGAAAAATCAAAGAGAGGACCATCCAAACATTGGAGGATATTCTACGAGCTTGTACTTTAGCTTTTAGATGGTCTTGGTAGGATCACCTTGATCTCGTTGAGTTATCTAACAACAACAGTTACCATGCCAGTATTCAGATGACCCCTTTTAAGGCATTATATGAGAGAAAGTACTGGTCACCATTAGCATGGGATGATATATGTGAGCGAAAGGTGTTAGGCCCTGAGATAATCATGCATACAGTAGAAGTTGTCAAATAGATTAGAGAGCGACTTTGGGTTGCGCAAGATAGGCATCAGCATTGGGCAGATCAGCATCATAGGCCTTTAGAATTTTTTGTCGGCGACCACGTGTTCTTGCGGATATCACCAACCCGTGGAGTTATAGATTAGGGGTCCACGGAAATCATAGTCTGTGATACGTAGGTTCATTCGATATCCTCGAGCGGGTAGGCGATGTTGCTTATCGTCTTTCTCTTCCGCCTTAGCTACGTGAGGTACACGATGTATTTCATATGTCTCACATGCATAGGTATGTTTAGGATCTGATTTATATCCTCGATCACTCTGAATTAGTCGTTGGTACCGACTTATCTTACGAGGAGTAACCCACATCCATATTAGACCGAAGGGAGAAGGTGCTCAAGAACCGGACTATTTCTTTTGTCTGGGTTACCTTGGGCCATCACTCTCTAAGAGAATCGATGTTAGAGCGCGAGAACGATATTCGATTCTGGTACCCGCACCTATTTGATTTTGAATGTATATTCTTTCTTACGCCTTTATATCTCGGATTCTGTGATCATCGATCACCTATGTGTTGTGATGTTGCTTTGCTTTATTATATGTGATTGCTTGCATGTGAAGATTAGCTTATAGATTAGTATCGTGCTTGTCCGGACTTCTTTAGCAATACTTGGGTCACTACCATATTTTCTAGGAATGGATATTTTGGTCATTTCGTAACTAATTAAATATTGTGCATATTATATATTTATTTATTTATTGTTAGGTGATAGTTATTGTTTTGGACTTGTATTAGTTGACTTAACTAGTTTAGATTAGATCCATGGACTAATATTTAAATCTAGTTATAATTAAGCCCAAATATAAGCCCATACATTAGGAGGATGATTAATTAAGTTAAACCCATTAGACTAGAACCTTCCTCCCTTAATTATTTTCCTCATGAGAGGCCCCATGGGGTATTTTAGACTTTATATAGTAGCTTGAGGAAGGGGGAAGGGGCCGGCCATATTTAAAAATATGAGGAAAATTTCTCTCTCTTCATTTTTATTTCAAATCTAGATATAGAATTTTCTCTTTTAAATTTCTTCATTCCCATATCAAATTACACCAAATTTTTTTTTTAATTCCTTCCCAAATTATAATTGGAGGCAATTGAAGCAAGAATCTACAAGGAGGAAGCAATAATCTACAAGGAGGAGCAAGGATCCATAAGTTAGAGGCTATTTTCACTCAATTTGGATGTTTCATTGGGAATCAATCTTCCAATATGTGCAATTCAGTTTTTACCCCTCTAATTGGACTCTAAATCTTTGTTTTAGTCATTAGTAACCATCCCATATGCTAAGGCTACCCATAGGAAATGGAATTAGGTTCATTGGAGATCTATAGAGGAAGTTATGTGGTATTTTGTATCAATTTTTGAGAAATTTCAAGATTGACACATCTTGTGTTTGTCAATTGGTCAATTAGACCAAATTGATATGTGTTTAATTGTGTGTGGCTAGTATCATGTCCATAATTGGATACTTGTAGGTCGTATCCCGATAATTTAGAGATACGAGTTCATTTGGGAGTTTTCTTCTGACACGGGGGTTTGAGCATGTCATATTTTGACACGAATACGTAGATGTATAATTTGCTCTTCGTATTATTCATAATTATTATTTTACACTTGTTTGTGTCCTTCGGGGTACATTTGGTTGTGTGGTGAACTCGTATCGCAAGCATATCATAGATCTAGTGTGATACGGGTGTGATGTACTCCACGTGTTTGGTTCATTGTATTGTAGATTCAAATTGCCTTAGTAATAGCTATTATTTTTATATAATTATTATGAGTGTATAATATATATGTATATATATTATGTGTTATTATATGTTCATTATTTTTGGGTGATTGGTTTATATATGTAAGTTATGGATATATATATATATATATATATATATATATATATATCCATAACTTATATATATATATATATATATATATATATATATATATATAAGTTATGGATATATATATATATATATATATATATATGGGTGATTATATATATACATAGAGAGTTGTATATATGTATATGTGTATGTATATATATTGATATGTATATATGTATAGATGTGTTGTAGCTAGTGTTATCTATATATATATGTATATAGATATATATGAGTATATGTTTGAGTGAATAGTTGTGTGTCTATGTGTGTGCTAAGGGGTGGTCGAGCAACTGCAGCTGCAGCAGCCAGAATGCAGCATAGAGATCAACAACAAGCACAGCAACACAACATATCAGTGAGCAGCATGGCTGATAGCAACTGTAGCAGAAGCATGTAGCACAGCAAAGCAGTGTGTAGAAGTTGTTCGAAGAGCATGCATTGCTTTAGCTAGCTAGCAGCTAGCAGCAACTGAAGCAGCATGTTGCAGCAGCAGCATGTTGCAGCAGCAGCAATAACATGCAACAACTTCTGTTGCAGCAATTACAGTAGAAAGCAGCAGCAAATGCAGCAGCAACAGTAAGTGCAAAGCATGGGAAACAGTGTATCAGCAGCAAGGTAAGTTTATAGTTTAATTAGTAGTTTAAATAGTTTAGTTAGTCATTTGATTTAATAGTTAGTTCATTAATAGTTTAGTAGATAGTTTAGTTAGCTTGAGGTGTAGTTAGATAGTAAGTTACATTAGTATATATATATATATATATATATATATATATATATATATATATATATATATATATATATATACATATATATATATATGTAGTTACATATGTAGTTACATATTGTTAGTAGTAGTTAGATATATATGCAAGTGATTACTATTAGTGATATATGTATGTATGTATGTATGTATGTATGTATGTATGTATGTATGTATGTATGTGTGTATGTATGTATGTATGTATATATGTATTGTATGTTAGAAGTAGTATGTAATATTGTATTAGTTAATACATTAGTATATAGTTAGGAGTTTGGGTAGCTATTATATACTAGAATTCACATTACCTTGTGATACCAAGGTAATATCAAGGTATTGATGGATACTTAAGGTATTGGGTTTGAGTATCAAGATGGGTGTGTAGTAGTGTGATACCGCATTGGTTCAAAGCCAAGGTATCCACTTAGCTTTCGTTTAGTTAGGAATATTATATATTGTCTTGTATATATGTATATTATGATATTTTTATATCTAATGATTGCTTATCTTAGGAAACGGTATCTTGTTTGCATCATAGTATCTTAGCATAGCTAGTATGGCCTAGTTACATAGTGTATAGACCCAATATCCTAGAGATAGACTCATACGACCTAGAAATAGCTAGTTTAACCAGGTTTTACTAGTTTGACCTAGAGTTGCCCAAGTTTGACTATTTTGACTTAAAAATGTCTTTATGACCTAGAAGTTGACTAGCTTAACTTATTTTCATTCCAAAATCTTGTATTGATGTAATATTCCATATTTAGGTCTTCGAGGCACCGTACCGGACATCTTTGATACTGTTCACCGGATTTCAAGCGAGTATATTCTCTGATAGTTTTTTATTTATGATATCCTCTATGTTCCTTGTATCTAGTGTAGATATCCTTGATTTCTTGACACGATGGTTACATGGATTGGTATATCTGGATCTCGTCATAATATATTATTCCTTGGTATGCATGGTGTATCTTGTACAAGCCTTGTTTCCTTCTTCTTCTTGTACATGTACAGACACTGATTCTTGGGGAGACTTGCTACCTTTTACAGAGAAACCAGTGTCATAATGTACCATGGTTGGATCCACTATACCATTCGGGGGTGGAGAGTATGTAGTGTAGATATGTGATCATACCCTCCTGGTATCAAGTCTTGTTTATTGAATAGTGTTAATCATACACCGCACGTATGATTAGCCAGGCCATAATTCTTGTATTAAGTTCCTAAGCCGATCACATATTAAATCTGGTACTCACTCACTTAGTCATTAGTATTTCTTGTTTATTTCTATATTGCTCATTCTAGTATTTATTTCAAGTATTTTCTTTATTACATATCTCTTGTATCTGTATATTGCATCTTGTATATTCACATCTATTTACTGTTACATAGTTTATATTATTTATTAAAACTATTGTTACAGATGTACTTTGCTCCTTTTCCGACTGGATAAATTTTTTCAGATGACACTGAGGAGTGGTACCCCTCTCACTATGGTCCTCAGGATGTTGTTGGCTTAGAGCCCGAGACCTTGGCTCAGGAGGGTCTTATCCCGACAAAGACAAAGACAAAGACAAAGACAAACGACCCCGGACTTGTATCTTAGTAGTAGTTTCTTTTGTACTGGATTTGTCTCCAACTTTATTAGTATTTTCTGACTCATTAAATATTATTTTGGTCTTGTGGGTTGTATTGTGACTCTTCTATTCTTTTATCATATTCGTGCTTATTCTATCTATAGAACTGTGATTGAGTATATTGGTATTACATTGGTGGCATTGTTATGCCTTGATTATTAGATAGATTATTTACCCAAACAACGTTCTACCGCCTATGTTGTGGCGTAGACTGAGCGTTGTTCACTACTTGCATCCCTAGACCGGGTGCGGGTCATAACATATTTTTAGTGGTGGCCGCTGCAGGTTTCTTCGAGGTCAAAATTAGTACGATTCGTAGTGGTGCTCTTATTTGAGTGCTATTACGAGCCTATTTCAGGATATAGAATATAGGATATAGATTGAGAATACTCAATCACATCTAGGAAAAAACTTTTTTGATTCATTTCAACTGTTCTTCCTTGATATTGACATTTTATCTTTAATTGTCCTTCTTCGAATGCATTACATCATGTGCCATATTGAATCTTTCCTTTCGCTTTGCCTCAGGATGCCGTCTAAGACTATATCAAAGTTGAGGGGAGCAGTTTCTGAGAGATCTGCGACTTCCCGAGGGCCTGCACTAGTCACTTCTTCGGTGATTGGCGTATCAGCTGCATTCGGGGTCCACCTCCAACTCAGAGGACTATTCCGGCTGTATCTGAGGGACTTCCTCCTCTACCTTCCGCGTCGACAAATGCGACTCAAGTGTTCACACTATTTTGCGAGATGTTGGAGGCTCAGAGGGCTCAGTCTGAGGCACACCAGAGGTAGATCGACGTATTACGGTAGGGCATTGAGAGTGCTTATCAGCTTGCCCTTACCGTGGTAGAGAGAGGAGTTCCAGTCCAGCAATAGGTTGTTCCGCAGATTGCCCAATTTCGGCCAAGAAATATTTAGGACTTCAAGAAGCTGGAACCTCGGGTCTTCAAGGGGACGGAGGGCATCGTTTACGCTGATGATTGGGTCAAGGATTGTCACGCCCCAGTCCCAAAAATACGTAGGACTAGGACACGTAAGCATGCCAGCCGCATGGATATGGCAACTCCAATATATGGAAACTAAATCCACACTTACGCTGTAATATGAATATCAAATCCACAAGTGGTATAACTGTAATACAAGTCACAGGATAAAATCTAAATCTCATCCACCAAAATCATATAGAAATAAATAAATAGTATCGATGAAACTAGATCTCAATAAGAAGTATCTAGGATGATAGTTGGATGGAAACAAATCCACTACCAACTCGAATAGGAAAGGTAAATACAATATAAGTACAACACAATCAAACCCAATATAAGTATACCACCTATCGATCATGGCTCGAAGAGAAGACATCCACTAAGCATATACAACCATCCAAATCTGTGCTCCTGTAAATACTCAAGAACAGATACACCTGGCAGCGGACCAGGTCCTCAGAGGGACGTAACAAGATACAGAAAATATGAGCCAACTTGAATACAGCAAACATGCATATAATTTGAAAATAAATAAGTATGCTGTACAAGACAATCTATATGAATGCAAATAAGGACAACTTTTCGACGTATGGGCAAGGGTAGTCTACTCGATCTAAGCCTCATAACTCACACACCCGTCTAGAACATCAGAAATCGACATACCTCTGGGGTAGCGACCAGCGCGACTCTATAAAAATCAACATACCTCTGGGGTAGCGACCAGCGCGACACACGCCCGTAGTGCAAACTATATACTATGGTTTACCAGAGTGGTTAAAAGCCCATACGCCTAATGATTGTCCTCCCATGATACTAGGTGCCATGTGTGTGTCAACATATCTAATACATAGTAATGACTGGAGAAAAACTACACATGCAAGAACTATACAAAAATGAAATAAATAAAAAGAAATATAAATAGCATGCAAAGTACTGTAAACAATTTGGCAAGGTATCTTGCCTGGGGTCCTGCTGCTGGTATGAATCAGAGTCCAAGTCACAGTCCAAATAGCCTATGTATTACAAATTTATCACGTCAAAAGATAATTTATTTTAATTTATTTAATTCTGGAATAATTACTCTAAAATCTTTTTTTAATCTTATTATTCTGATTTTTATTTTAATTCCTAAATTTTGTCCAAAGAAACTGAATTTTATCAACTCGAGACTCATGGCACGCAAATCGAGGCGATCTGTTGACCAAAAAGTCAACCGACACAAACTCAATTTTTATGCATGATTTCCTGTAGATTTCAGCATAAAAAACATGCTAGAATTTATGGCTCGTCCGAATTCAAATTCTTTTGGGAATTATGGCACATACAAATTTTGTATTGTGCACCGATGGTTAAATTCTAACCTAGAAATTTTACAGAATTAAAAGTATGTAAATACTTCGAATTAAATTCTGGGAAAAATATATGTCGATGATCTCGACATTATCTTTCCGAAACTTTAAACGGTTCATGATTCTGATTCCGAGTTCTCCCGAAATTGTGAAAACAACGAAATACATCTATTTTCGGACATGCTGTGCTCTACGAATTTTTCAGAATTTAATACTAATAATTTGAAAAAACAATTTATATAATCAGAATGCTAACCTCATTATCGTTCTAAAAAAAAAACTAGCCCTCGTTTGGAGTCCGGAGCTATGCGCAATGGCTTCTGGAAGATGAAGGAACCCTAGATGATAATTCTCCAAAAATTGGCTGAAGAAAAACCCTAGAAATTAATATCTAAACTATTATATATATATATAGGAGAGAGAAAGTGCAGCCGCGGCTCACAGCGCACCACGTGGCAGCCATCCGTGCAGCCCCGCCCAGATCGAACGGTCGCAGTTCGATGCGGCTCGGCTCAGCTGAGTCTGAGTCGAACTCGGTCTCGGCTCGGCTCGAGGTCGGCTCGGCTCGGCTCGCACCCACTCAGCGGTTACTGACAGGCGGGCCCGGCACTGTTCACTGCTGGAGGCTGACAGGTGGGCCCCCTGTTTGCTGACTGGGCAGAATTAATTACTTTTTGGGTTTTCTTTTTCAGAAATTAGTTTTTAATTCAGTTTTTCATAATTAACTCAAAATAAATGCTAAAAATAATCGAAAAATTCCCAAAAAATTCTAGAAAATATATTTTATTATTTAGAACCTAAAATAAAATTTTGGGATATTTTTAATTAAGTTTGAACATAAAATAAATTCTTTAAAGTCTTCAAAAATTAGTGTTACTAGTTTTTAATTAACTAAAAATTATGGAAAAATCCCAATAATCTAAAATAGCCTAAAAATAATTCTAAATAAATATTTATATAAGTAAATATACTAAAAAAATTATTTTCTAATTAACTAAGATAATACTCTAAATAAATTCAACATCTATAATAAATATAATAATATAAAATATACACAAATACCTATTTTGGGTGAGGGAGTTTACAAGGATATTGAGCATCTCATGAGGGTGTCCCGTCTTGCTGAGGATCTGAAGGTTGAGGCTGTAGCACTTCAGCTGTTTGACATTGCCACACTTGGTTCAAGAATAAGCCACTTCTTGCTGATGCGAGGCAGACTTGGGAGGTGTTCAAGGACCTCTTCAAGAGGAAGTTCTTCGCTTAGGCAGATAGGTTAGACTTGGGAAGACAATTTGAGAGTCTTATTTAGGGGAGCATGTTTGTGGAGGAGTACACCACTGAGTTTAGTTGGCTGAGCCATTTTACGGAGTATTTGGCGAGGGAGCCAGATGTTCGAGCTATCCATTTTTGCGAGGGTTTGAAATGGAAAGTGAAGATCCTCATTCCGCCTTTCTATGAGACCAATTTGGAAATACTTGCGGAGGTACGCAAGGTTGAGCGGAAGTTGGATTTGAAATCCTAGAGAGATCATGATTCTTTTCTGGGGGCTACCAGCAGCATAGTGACTGCTAAGCATCCTCATTTCTAGTCTAGGCTTTTTCAGCAGCCGTAGCAGTACCAGACTCCAGCTAGGGCATTATTTCACTAGGCACCGCAGTAGCAGAGACAGTCACAGCAAGCTTCCTGCCACTAATGCAAGAAGCCCGGCCACATCTGGAAAGTTTGCAGGAGGAGGTTGGGAATTTATCTTTAATGTGGTATCGAAGGGCATCCGGTAAGAGAGTGTCATTCCAATCCTCGTCTTGCAGTTCAGGGAGCATCTGCAGCTCAGACGACACTGGCGAGGCCATCTGCAGTACAGCCGAGGGGACCGCCGCTTTCGAACCAGAAGCATCGTTATGCCTAGCACCAACATCAGGGAGGTGTACGTCAGGGACAAGTGTTCGCTATGACGGTCGAGGAGGCCGAGCCCACCGGAGATATCATCGCAGGTTCCGTTATTCTTGATTCTATTCCAGCTTTACCTTTGTCTGATAGTGGTGCTTTTCATAGTTTTGTATCTGTTCCTTTTGTTCTGAAGCATCATTTGGTAGCTGAGTCTTTGCTTAGGACTTGCAAGATCATGACCGGGGGAGGCATTATCCTGGTTAGTGATATTTGCAAGGATCGAAGAGTTACTCTGGGAGGCAGAGAGTTGAGTGCGTGTCTACTTGTAATGCCACTTCTGAGCTACGACATTGTACTCGGGATGGATTGGTTGAGTAAGCACCATGCTAGTATAAATTGTAAAGTAGGTAGAGTTTTGTTTAGCCCATCCGGAGAGCCAGAGTTTGAGTTTGCTAGAGGAGCTACAGAGCAGAGAGAAGGCATTATCTGTAGATCTATGGTGGAAGACCAGGAGTTGATGCATCCTTTGATAGCAGAGTTCTTGGATGTGTCTCCTGAAAATTTGCCAAGATTGCCGCCAGATCGAGATATTGAGTTCTCTATAGACTTAGTGCTAGGTGCAGAACCAATTTTACAATATGTCTATGATTGAACAAAAGCGAGCAGGTCGAGCTGAAGAAGGAAGTGGATGAATTGCAGGATAAGGGGTTTAACAGATCTAGTTCTTCACTGTGGGGAGCCCCGGTATTATTTGTACCAAAGAAGGATGGATCAGTGCGCATGTGCATCGATTACAGGGCATTGAATAATCTCACTATGAAGAATAATTATTCGTTGCCACAGATTAATGACTTGTTCGATCAGTTGTGTGGCGCCAAGGTATTTTCCAAGATAGACTTTAGATCCGGCTACCACCAGATGAAAGTGAAGCCGGAGGATATTCCAAAGACTGCTTTTAGGACTCGGTTTGGCCAATATTATTTCATGGTGATGTCGTTTGGGTTGACTAATGCCCCAGCGGTATTTATGAATTTGATGAACAAGGTGTTCCATCAGTACCTTGACAAGTTTATGGTGGTGTTCATTGATAACATACTCATATACTCGAAGACAACGGAGGGGCACAAGAAGCATTTGCGGATTATGTTGGATGTGCTGAGGAAGGAGAAGTTGTATGGGAAGCTGTCCAAGTGTGAGTTCTTCCTGGACAAGGTGGATTTTTTAGGACATATTGTGACTGGTGATGGAATTTCAGTAGATCCAAAGAAGATCCCAGCAGAGGAGTCTTGGAAGACCCCAAGTTCAGTGGTAGAGATCAGAAGTTACTTGGGTTTGGCAGGCTACTATAGGAAGTTTTTACAAGATTTTTCGAGGATTGCCGAGCCGATGACTAGACTCACTAGGAAGGATATAGTGTTTGTTTGGACAGAGGAGTGCAAGGTTGCTTTTGAGGAATTGAAGAAGAGGTTGACATATGCTCCTATTTTGACGTTACCATCAGGGTCTGGAGGTTTCACTATCTATAGTAATACATCGGGAAAATGTTTAGGTTGTGTTCTTCAGCAGAATGGGAAAGTGATTGCCTATGAATCCAGAAAATTGCGTCCTCATGAGAAGAACTATCCTACCCACGATTTAGAGTTTGCAGCAGTCATCTTTTTCTTGAAGTTATGGAAATACTATTTGTACGGAGAGCGTGTGGAGATCTTCACAGACCACAAAAGCTTGAAGTACATTTTCACTCAGAAGGAGTTAAACATGAGACAGCATCGGTGGTTGGAACTAATAAAGGATTTTGACATATCTTTGCAATATCATCCTGGGAAAGCCAATGTAGTTGCTGATTCCTTGAGCAGGTATCCGGTAGCTATGTTCTTTATGCGGGATCGATATTTGTTGGAGGACTTGGAGAGATTTGGCATTGAGGTAATAGTTCCAAGTTTTACCATACAGATGTAGGGGTTGTAGATTCACTCAGAGTTCATGGACAGGATCAAGGCAGCCCAGTATGAGGATGTATCTCTGAAGAGCATCAGAGCTCAGGTGAGAGCAAGATTGGAGGATAATTTCACCATTGTTGAAGATGGTTCTTTACGGCATGATGTTAGATTGGGTGTGCCTAGTGGGAGCTGCATGAGGAGGTATTACAGGTAGCGCATCACTCTTAGTATTCCATACATCCAGGTACCAATAAGATGTATCGGGATATGCGAGAGAGTATGTGGTGGTATGGCATGAAGTGGATAGTGGCACGGTTTTATCCAAATGCTTAGTGTGCCAACAGGTGGAAGCCGAGTGGCAGAGGCCAGGCGGTTTACTTCAGCCATTACCCATTCTAGAGTGAAAGTGGGAGCACATTACTATGGATTTTGTGTTCGTACTTCCACGATCTCTAGGAGGAAAAGACTCGATTTGGGTCATCGTTGATAGGTTGACCAAGTCGGCCCACTTTTTGCCTTTCAAGGTCAGTTTGTCTACGGAGAAGCTGGCAGAGATGTATGTGTGGTAGATTATCAGGATACATGAGGTTCCCATTAGTATAGTCTCAGATCGGGATAGTCATTTTACTTCCCATTTTTAGAGGAGTTTACAGGCGAGTTTGGGCAACCAGCTCAAGTTCACTACTGCATATCACTCCTAGACAGATGGGCAGTCATAGAGGACTATTCAGACTCTCGAGAATATGCTATGCACCTGCGTACTAGATTTGGGGGATCTTGGAAGAACCATCTCTATTTGGTAGAGTTTGCTTACAACAATAGCAACCAGGCTAGTATAGAGATATCACCATTTGAGGCTCTGTATGATCGAAGATATCGTACTCCCTTGTCATGGGATGATATTGGAGAGAGGGCTTTGCTAGCGCCAGAGATGGTAGTGGATGTAGCGGAGAAAGTTAAGTTGATCAGAAACAAACTTCGAGTGGTACAGGACATGCAGCGACATTGGGCCAATAGCTACCAGAGACCTTTAGAGTTTGAGGTATAGTTTTAGATTTTTGTTTGTGCTTGATATTGGTTGTTTGTTATAGATTAAGTTCTTAAGGTTGTGTTTTGTTCTAGGTTGGTGGTTTGGTGTTTTTGAGGATTTCTCCGACACAAGGCACGATTCATTTCGGTAGAGGCGAGAAGCTTAGTCCGCGATTCATCGGACCTTTCAGTATTCTAGAGAGAGTTAGTGCAGTAGCTTACAAACTAGACTTGCCACCTGCATTGGAGGGAGTACACAACGTTTTTCATGTGTCACAGTTGAGAAAGTATGTGACGGATCCTAGTCATGTGTTGGATCACTCGAAGATAGAGGTGAGCCATACTCTAAGCTATCCAGAGCAGTCAGTTGAGATTCTAGATCAGAGAGAGAAGGTGTTGAAGAACCAGAGTATTCCTTTGGTACGCATCGTATGGAGGCATCACTCTCCGGGGAAGTCTACCTGGGATAGAGAGGATAAAATACGAGAGCGTTACCCATATTTGATTGTGTCTTGAGGTATATTCTGTTCTGTTCTATTTTTTTTGTTCTGTTTATTATGGGGTACTTTTGTCTTTGAATTTCGAGGTCAAAATTATTTTAAGGGGGGTAGACTTGTGACTATGACATTTTATAGGAAAGGGTATATTGGTTATTTCATAATTAATTAAATATTATGCATGTTGTATATTTATTTATTGTTAGATGTTAGTTTATTGTTTTGTACTTGTGTTAGTGGACCTAAATAGTTTAGATTAGATTCATGGACCAATATTTAAATCTTGTTAGAATTGAGCCCAATTATAAGCCCATGCATTAGGAGGATGGTTAATTAAGCTAAACCCATTATACTATAACTTTCCTCCCTTAATTATTTTCTTCATGAGAGGAACCAAGGGGTATTTGAGACTTTACATAGTCCAAGGACCTAACTAGTTTATATTAGATCCAAGGACCTAACTAGTTTAGATTAGATCCATGACCGGCCATGTCACGCCCCAGTCCCAAAATACACGGAACCATGCCACGTGATAATATCCAGCTATCACGTCTCCGAAGATATTCCAATTTAATAGATCCTAGCGAAGAGTGCTACGCTGTCCTAAAATACTAACATGTCCAATATCAGTCAATAAACAGGTAAACTAATCTCATCCATAATATAAACAGCAAGAATGTACTAATAATAAATACTGGAATATAAACGCCAGTCTCAAAATATCATAGTACAGCCAATAATGTCTGATAGGGACAAACCCACTTCTATGACGAAATAAAGTACTGAAATGATAGATAAAAGATAATGGCTAGGGCATCGGCTGACTAGATAATGATGCACCCAATCCTAGGCAGAAGGCCTACCAAGTGATTACGAAAACTCTGACGGTAGTACCTCTAACTCCTCAGCGGTAACGAACCTTGTCTCCTGTCCTAGGCCGTACACTATGGGGTAATATACCTCGTCCAAATCTATAAAGGTACCAGGTCCTCAGAGGGACGTAACAAGATACATAGAAGCATGCCATATAAAAATACTGAATAAAATAAATACAATAAAGGGTGTGCTAACCATCTAAGTGAATGCAATGTGAGGACAACTTTGGTACGTATGGGTAGGTGTAGGCATAACGTCCAACACCCCGAAGAGCGTGGTAGCAGTACAGTATATCGTCCATAGTGCTCCGAAGAATGTGGCAGCAGTACAGTATATCGTCCATATTGCTCCGAAGAATGTGGCAGCAGTGTAAAGGGAGTCATTGGATCCGTGGCTCCTCTGGATACTACGGACTCCAATGTGTATATCCCAAACGTCTTTGGTCAACGTGCACCTTGGGACTATAAATTATCGAGTTATGGGTTGACAACTATTTTTGCTCTATACAAACACATGTCCTTGGTTTCTATGCTCGTTGTATGTGGTTTATGTCCAGACGTTCAGATAAAATACTGGTCCTTGTTGACAGGTCTCATGGTTAAGGAAATTTCTAGTCATTAAACAAATTCTTCATCTTGTTAAACATTATACCATCATCTATTTAATTAGGATTAGATGGGTTGTGTTCCACTACGACTCTCGACACTATGACACAACAATCATATATGGACATGATACGAGGAGAGATGATAGGACACAAGGAAGGAATTGCTGGAGGACAAGTACCTGATCAATAGGACGAGGGGGGAGTCTACTTCATCGACGAGTCCGCTAGCCATCGATTAGCGGGACTACGGTCGGCAGTCCATGCGGTAGTTGTAGCAGCGGCAGTACGTACAGCAGCGGCAGCAACTTTGGTCACGACGGGGCGGCTGAGAATGGTGCAGGGACGGTCGGCGTAGGCCTGGGAGCAGTGGTGGGCGGTGTCCGAGGCGGCGGCGTCGCTCGGGGGCAGCGGCTTTGGAGTCGGGTTAATGGGAAAGTTGATGTTGAAGAAAATAACGGCGACAGATGGAGGTGCTGCACTAGCGGTGGGGGTGGTGGTCCGGTGGTTGGGTGGCGGCCTGAGGACGGTGACCGGTCGAAAGTAGGGGTAGCTCGGGATGCGAGGGGTAACGACTAGGGTTTTGAGGATGTGTGGTGAATAGTGAATTAGGGTTTAAATAAGAGAGAAAAAGTATACTTATATAGGTGATAGGATTTCTGGGCTAACTTTGAGGGTTGGGCCTGTCTGGGCTCTTTGAGGTAGGAAGCTTGTCTACGTGGAAGGGTGTAGGGTGTTTATGGGCTTGGTTGGGTGTTGCCTTGGTTGAGATTGGTCTCCAATTTAATTAGATTAGTAAATGCAAGGCGTTGCTTTAATGAATACCGCATAGCTAAGATGAGACGCGATAACAAGTATCTAAGGTTATAAATGGTCAGTGGGGTAGCCTGGCATGCCTAAGAGATGTATATGACTTTTGGGTTGAAGGCAACTACTAGTGTAGTGCTCCAAACATCGAAGCGACTGTAGGGTATAATAAGTCTCATAATTGATGTACCTTAATTCTAATTGTATCTAAATTATTCCTAGTTTTCTCAATTTAAATTAAATCCTAAATTGGTCGAGGTGGTTTACAATCTACCCTCCTTAGAGCATTTCGTCCTTGAAATTAAAAATATACGCATTGTAAGAAATACTGACTGAATCTAAAATGCCAATACGTACCTAGTCCTTCGAAGAGGTGGGGATAGCACTGTCTAATCTCCTCCTCGCGTTCCCAGGTCGACTCTCCTGGTGCATGATGCCTCCATGCGACACGGACAAGTGGGATAGTCTGACATCGCAATACCTTTTCGCTCATGTCCAGGATCTCAACAGGCTCCTCTTGGTATGATAGACTCGGGCCGACTGTGATTTCTGAATGGTCAAGTACATGACCCTGATCCGGTATATACTTCCTCATCTGAGATTCATGGAAGACGTTATAGACTCCTTCCAAAGTCTGCGATAAGGAAAATCTGTAAGCAACCTCTCCGACGCGTTCTAACACATCGAATGGTCCGATGTACCTTGGACTCAGGTTTCCTCTGCCTCCGAATCTGATAGTCCCTCTAGTGGGTGAGATCTTTAGAAACACGTCATCTCCAAACTGGAACTCTAGGGGTCGTCGATGCGCATTCGCCTAATGCTTCTATCACTCCTGTGCTGCTCGTAGGTGCCCTTGGATCTTCTTCACCTTCTCTACTGTACGAACAACCAACTCAGGACCAAGAATCTGTCTCTCGCCTATATCGCTCCAACATACTAGGAACGATACTTCCTTCCATACAATGCTTTATAGGGAGTTATCTGGATGCTCGCCTGATAGCTGTTGTTGTACCCAAGATCCTCCAAAGTCAACCATGCACGCTCTTAACATGTCTTCCAATATCTGAATGGTGCGCTCTGACTGGCCATCTATTTGTGGGTGATACGAGGTGCTAAACTTTAGGTGGGTACCGAGAATCTCTTGCATACTCTGACAAAAGTAAGAGGTAAACCTCGTATCTCTGTCGGATACGATGCTAACTGGCACTCCGTATAGTCGCACAATATCTCTCATTTACATATCTGCTAGGACCTCTGTAGATTGTCCAACTCGGAAGGGTAAAATGTATGCGGACTTGGTAAGTCTATCCATGATTACCCATACTGCATTGCGACCACTAGGACTCCTCGGAAAGCCCGTAACAAAGTCCATAGTGATATGCTCCCATTTCCACTCTGTTATAGGGAGCGGTTGAAGCAATCCTGCAGATCTCTGATGCTCAGCCTTGACTTGCTGACACACAAGGCACTTGGCCATAAAGCGTGCTATCTCTCTGTTCATTCTATGCCACCAGCAGTACTGCCTTAAGTCTCTGTACATCTTCGTGCCTCCTAGATGAATAGAGTAGGTTGAACTGTATGCCTCTGTCATCAACTCCTGACGAAGTTCTCCATTTGGAACATAGAGACGATCTCCACATCTCAAAGTTTCTTCTTTATGTATATGCAGTCCTGTCTATATTTCAGCCTCTGTCCTCTGTTAAGCCTCTAGAATCTGGCGTCTGTTGGCAAGGCAGCCTTGATCCTCTCCACTAATGTCGATTGCAACTAAAAACTCGACAACTATCCGTATACTCTGGGCATAACGACTTCTATACCCATCTATTCTAGATCTCTTAACAGATGTTGTTGGGTATTCAGGAAGAATGCCATGGGTCTTCTGCTCAACGCGTCACTACTACGTTGGCCTTTCTCGTATGGTACTACAGCTCAATCTTGAAGTCTGTCATCACCTCGAGCCAACGTCTCTGTCTCTGATTCAGGTCCTTCTGAGTGTAGATGTATTTTAGGCTCTTATGATCAGTGAATATCTCTACTCTTTCTCCAAATAGGTAGTGTCTCCAAAGGTTCAAAGCAAAGATTACTGCTGCAAGCTCCAAGTCATGGGTGGGATAGTTCTTCTCATGGGTTCTCAACTGTCTAGAAGCATAGGCTACAACCTTCCCGTGCAGCATCAAGACGCATCCTAGTCCTTTCCCAAATGCATCGCTATAGATCACGAATCCTCCGGGTCCAGATGGTATGGTCAAGATAGGTGTTGTAGTCAAATGCTTCTTCATCTCATCGAATGCTTTCTGGCACTCCTCTGTCGAAGTGAACTCCTGCTTCTTACGAGTCAAGCGGGTCATTGGCTCTGCAATCTTTGCAAAGTTTTCCATAAACCTTCGTTAATATCCGGCAAGTCCTAGGAAACTCCCTACTTCCGAGACATTGTTAGTGGTTGGCCATGTCTCTACCGATGAAATCTTCGCCGGATCTACTGAAATACCATCTCCTAAGATGACGTGTCCAAGAAAAGTGACACAATCTAAACTCGCACTTGTTCATCTTAGCATAGAGCCTCTCTCTCCGTAGTGTCTCTAGCACTAGTCTCAAGTGCTCTTCTTGCTCCTCGTGGCTCTTCGAATATACCAAGATGTCGTCAATAAAGACTACCATGAACCGATCCAAGTATTGGTGAATACTCTGTTCATCAAGTTCATAAATACTGCTGGCGCATTCGTCAGTCCAAAAGGCATCACTAAGAACTCGTAGTGACCATAACGAGTCCTGAATGCTGTCTTTTGAATGTCTTCTCTTCGCACCTTCACTTGATGATAACCCAATCTCAAGTCAATCTTTGTGAACACCACTGCTCCGGTCAGCTGGTCGAACAAATCATCAATCCGTGACAGGGGTACTTGTTCTTGATAGTCAAAGCATTAACGACTCTGTAATCAATGCACATACGTACTGTTCTATCCTTCTTAGGTACAAACAACCCTGGTGCTCCCCATGGTGATGTACTTGGACGGATAAATACCTTGCTATACAACTCCTCTAATTATAGCTTCAGCTCATCGAGTTCCTTCTTTGCCAATCGGTATACATTAGAAGATACTGGTGCTGCTCCGGGGACTAGGTCGATGGTGAACTCCACGTCTCTATCTGGCGGTAAACCTGGCAATTCTTCAGAAAAAACATCCTCAAATTCTGCAACTATTGGTGGGGGTACCATCTCCATAGCCATGTAAGCTCCAGCTATTTGCCCTACTCCTTGTTCGACGGTCCCTCGCATGTACTCGAACTCTGGTTGATCTGGCGGTCTAAAGGTGACGCTACCCTTCCGGCAGTTCAGTACGGCATTATACTAGCTTAACCAGTCCATGCCTAGCACAACATTAAAGTATGACATGGGTACTACCAAGAATCGTGCTCTCATCTCTCTACCATATACGACTACCGAACACGTTCTAATAGTGCTGGTAACCGGCACGATATCTCCTCCGGTAAGAATCTTCCAACTCTTACGTACGAAGAAAGTAGCTAGTCTATGCATTGCTATAAATCTACTAGATATGAATGACAAGGTAGCTCCAGAATCAAATAATGTAGTCGCAGGTAATGATACAACTAAAATGGTACCTGTGATAGCTTCCCCTTCTGTTTCCTCCTCTGTAGCTGCTAGTGCAAAGGCATATCCGTGCCTCTGCCCTCCGGTCTGCTGTCGAGCTCGGTCAAACTGTGCCTCCAGTGGGGCCAAGTGTGGTCTCCTCTGGAATCCTTCGGGTGCTGGTGGATGTTGGCCTCCTGGCGGTGGTGGTATCCTCAGAACTGGTATTGTTGGCCTCTGTCCGGCCGGCGGTGCTGCCTCTCTGCGCTGTGGGCAGTCTCGGACCTAGTGCTGGTCTGACCCATAAATCAGACATGTCCTCAGTCTCTTTTTGCAGTCCTTCTCGTAATGTCCTCTCTTTCTACAATGGTAGCAAGTTGGAAGCTACCTTTGCTGGTATGGCGTTGTCCTCTGCTGTGTCTGCGCTCCGGGACGACGGATCGGTCCTCCTACTCTCAACTGGGCTCTGGCTGGTACGGTTGTGCTAGAACGTCTTGCTCCTCTGCCGATGGCCTCCTGGACTCTCGTATCAGAAAAACCTCTTCATACGAAATTCTCGCCTGTGCGGTGGTATACCTCTGTTGCTCGAAGGTGAGGCCGTGATGGAATCTCTGGGCCTTCTCTAGATCATTGGGTATCAGGACGGCACCAAATCTGCTAAGGCGACTGAACTCTGCGTCGTAGGCATCAACAGTCATATTTTCTTGTTCTAGATGTAGGAACTGGGAGTACAGGGCATTTCTGACTGTAGCTGGGAAATACTTCGTATTGAAGTACTCTAAGAACTGTTCCCAAGTCTGGTTCTTGCCTATACTGCGCTCAATAGAATCCTACCAGTGATGGGCATTGCCTTTTAGTTGGGCTCTCACGGCGGTCATCCAAAGGTCTGGGTGCAGTTGTGAAGCCTCTAGTAGCATCTTCGTGTTGGCGACTAAATCAGAGATCTGCTCTACGATCTCGTTGCCCGAGAAAGTATCTGGTCCCATCTGTCGGAACCATCTTACAGTGCCACCTGTCTGGGCTGGTGCAGGTGCTGGCACTGGTGATGTGACAGGTATCCTCTCTAGTACTGCCATCAAACTCTGTCTCAACGTCTCGGTCTGATGCCACTGTGCTTGCATCATAGTCTGAAAGAACTGAAGCATCTGTGGCTGTCCATCTAGCCGTGGCATCTGGGGTGTATAAGGTGGAGGTGGTTGTAGTAGAACCTCTGGCTGTGCGGTAGGTGTCTTCTCAGATGTCGGCCTCTCGGTCTGCGGTATCAGTGTAGCTCCTGAAGTCTGGCCCTCAAAATGCTGCAAGGGGATCTTCTGGGAAGTCTGTCCCTCGGGCTGCAGTATAGGATCGCCCGGAGAAGTCTTGTGCCAATATATCAGCGGGGTCTGTAGCGGGGTTTGTATTTGGGGTTCCTCGTCTCTTCGGGTGGTATTGTCCGGCACCGAGGCACTGGGTGCTCCTCGTCCACTACGCAAGTTCGTCTTGCTACAAGAGATATGATTTTATTAAAAGAGTACGGAATCAAACAAATAGGATGTAGATATTTAGAAGCAATACGAAGGAAATTCAAAGACGAAATCAAAGTGGATGAGACCTAAAAATTTCTATCCTATTGCAGGCTCGCTGGACATGTTACCATACCACAAACGAATTAGTCGACCTGCATGGGCTACCACTAAAACCATGTCATACCCCAGTCTCAAAATATACGGAACCAGGCCACGTGACAATAGCCAGCTGTTACGTCTCCGAGGATATCCTAATTTAATGGATCCTAGCAAAGAGTGCTATGTGTCCTAAAATACTAACATGTCTAATATCAGTCAATAATCAGGTAAACTAATCTCATCCACAATATAAACAGCAAGAATGTACTAATAATAAATGTTGGAAGATAAACGCTAGTCTCAAAATATCATAGTACAGCCAATAATGTCTGGTGGGGACAAACCTACTACTATGACGAAATAAAGTACTGAAATGATAGATAAAAGATAATGGCTACGGCATCGGCTGACTAAATAATGATGCACCCAATCCTAGGCAGAAGGCCTACCAAGTGATCACAAAAACTCTGACGGTAGTACCTCTAACTCCTCTACGGTAGCGAACCTCGTCTCCTGTCCTGGGCCGTACACATATGCTTCGTCCAAATCTGGAAAGGTATCAGGTCCTCAGAGGGACGTAACAAGATACATAGAAGCATGCCATATATAAATACTGAATAAAATAAATACAATAAAGGGTGTTCTAACCATCTAAGTGAATGCAATGTGAGGACAACTTTGGTACGTTTTGGTAGGCGTAGGCATAACGTCCAACACCCCGAAGAGCGTGGCAACAGTGCAGTATATCGTCCATAGCGCTCCGAAGAACGTGGTAGCAGTACAGTATATCGTCCATATTGCTCCGAAGAACGCGGCAACAGTGTAAAGGGAGTCATTGGATCCGTGGCTCCTCTGGATACTACGGACTCCAATGGGTGTATCCCATACGCCTACTAATGTCTTTCCCGACCAATGTAGATATGCAAGTCGAATACTCGACGTGCATACCACGTATCTATATGTCAGTCTCTAACACTAAAATATAACCTGAATTACGTACTAACCGTGATGTAAGTTACACGTACCGATAGCTAGTCAAGTACGCAAACCTGTATCCCAATATGAATATGTCTCAGTGAACGTGTAAGGTGTCAGGTCTCAGAAGATAACAGAGTATCGTCCAATGGGGTTAGTCTGCTAATGACTAGGTCAAGTACTTTAATCATCAACGCATCCGTCAACTACACCCGAGTCAAATCTCGGACGCGCACAGTTGTATAAAAGAAAAGTACAAGAATACAATGCAACATATGCATGATTTAAATTAGATAATAAATATGGCAAGGTATCTTGCCTGGGTCCTCAAGCTGTGAATGCCAATAGCCTGCTCCTGTGATGTCTCCGGGCTAGTATGATGATCCTAAACACAATATAATATAGCAATCCAGCATCAGACACTAACTAGTATTTAAATAATTGACGTTGTTCTTAGATACTGTTGCAGGTTCACGGTTGACCGAATATAGCGTTATGTGTGCACGTAGCTAGGATGTACACATGTTCTATCTTTAGTCAACGTGCGCCTTGGGACTATAAATTATCGAGTTATGGGTTGACAACTATTTCTGCTCTATGCGAACACATGTCCTTAGTTTCTATGCTCGTTGTACGTGGTTTATGTCCAGACTTTCTGATAAAATACTGGTCCTTGTTGACAGGTCTCGTGGTTAAGGAAATTTCTAGTCATTAAACAAATTCTTAATCTTGTTAATCATCATACCATCATCTATTTAATTAGGGTTAGATGGGTTGTGTTCCACTACGACTCTCGACACTATGACACAATAATCATATATGGACACGATACGAGGAGAGATGATAGGACACAAGGAAGAAATTGTTAGAGGACGAGTACCTGATCAATTGGATGAGGGGTGGTCTTCTTCGTTGACGAGCCTGCTAGCCATTGATCGGCGGGACTCCGGTCGGCAGTCCACGCGGCAGCGGCAGCAACGGCAGTACGTGTAGCAGGGCAGCAGATGCAACAGCGATGGCAGCGGCTTTGGTCGTGGCGGGGCGGCTGAGAACGGTGTGGGGACGATCGACGTAGGCCTAGGAGTGGTGGTGGGCGGTGACCGAGGCGGCGGGGTCGCTCGGTGGAAGCGGCTTTGTAGTCGGGTTAATGGGAAAGTTGATGTTGAAGGAGATGACGGCGGCGGATGGAGGTGCTGCGCTAGAGTTGGGGGTGGTGGTCCGGTGGTTGGGTGGCGGCCTGAGGACGGTGACTGGTCGGAAGTGGGGGTAGCTCGGGATGCAATGGGGAACGGCTAGGGTTTTGAGGATGGATGGTGAATAATGAATTAGGGTTTAAATAAGAGAGAAAAAGTATACTTATATAGGTGATGGGATTTCTGGGCTAACTTTGAGGTTTGGCCTATCTGGGCTCATTGAGGTGGGAAGCTTGTCTACATGGAAGGGTGTAGGGTATTTATGGGCTCGGTTGGGTGTTGCCTTGATTGAGATTGGTCTCCAATTTAATTAGATTAGTAAATGCATGGCGTTCCTTTAATGAATACCGCGTAGCTATGATAAGACGCGATAACGAGTATCTAAGGTTGCAAATGGTCAGTGGGGTAGCCTGGCATGCCAAAGAGATGTATATGACTTTTGGGTTGAAGGCAACTACTAGTGTAGCGCTCCAAACATCGAAGCGACGGTAGGGTGTAATAAGTCATATAATTGATGTACCTTAATTCTAATTGTATCTAAATTATTCCTAGTTTTCTCAATTTAAATTAAATAAATCCTAAATTGGTCGACGGGGTTTGCAGGCCATAATTAAAAATAGGAGGGAAATTTCTCTCTCTTCATTTTTATTTCAAATCTAAAACTAGAATTTTTTTCTTCCAAATTTCAACATTTTCATATCAAATTCTACCCAAATTTCTTCCTAATTCCTTCCCAAATCATCATTGGAAGCTATTTAAGCAAGGATCTACAAGGAGAAAGTAAGGATCTACAAGGAGGAGCAAGGATTGACAAGTTGGAGGCTCTTTTCACTCAATTTTGAGATTTCATTAGGAATCATTCTCCCAATAGATATAATTCAGTTTCCCCCCTCTATTTAGACTCTAAATTTGTGTTTTAATAATTAGGAACTACCCTATATGCTAAGGCTATCCATAAGAATTGGAATTAGGTTCATAGGAGGCCTATGGAGGAAGTTATGTGATGTTTTGTGTAAATTTTGGAGGAATTTTGAGATTGACACATCTTGTGTTTGTTAATTGGTAAATTAGACCAAATTGATATGTGTTTGATTATTTGTGGCTAGTGTCGTGTCCATAATTGGTTACGTGTAGGCCGTATCCCGATAATTTTGAGATATGGGTTAATTTAGGGGTTTTCTTCCAATACGGGGGTTTGAGCATGTCACATTTTAACATGGACATGTAGATGTATAATTAGCTCTTCGTATTGTTCATAATTATTATTTTAGACTTGCTCGTGTTCTTCGAGATATATTTTATTGTGTAGTGGACTCGTATCGCAAGCGTATCATAGATCTAGTGTGATACGGGTGCGATGTACTCCTCGTATTTGGTTTATTGCATTGTAGATTCAAATTGCCTTAGTAATAGCTATTATATTGATATAATTATTATGAGTGTATAATATATATGTATATATATTATGTGTTGTTCTATGTTTATTGTTTTTGGGTGATTGGTTTATATAGATATATATATGTAAGTTATATATATATATATATATATATATATATATATATATATGGGTGATTCTATATATACATAGAGAGACTCTTTTTATTTTAATTTGGTAAATTGTGTATTGATCATAAATATTTATATTTATATTTAATTAATTGGATGTATTTACTTTTATTGGTTGTTTTAGGGTTTTGACTAGTTTGGACCCGTGTCAGACCCAACGAACACCCTTGTCAGACTCAACCCTTGGTGTAGAATAGTTATTTTATTTTAATTATCTAGCTGGGTTGTTTTGGATTAGTTAGATTGGTTTAAGAAACTCTAATCCTAAAATTCTAGTTTGGATGACTTAATTTGAGGGTATTATGGTCTTTGTGTTAGGCTCCCAAACCCTAACCCTATATTTTCTACATGGCCGCCCCCCTTCCTTTCCAGTCTTCCCACTTTATTTTTCCAACCTCCATTCTCCTTCTTTACTTCTTTATTTACTTCTCACCCATATTCAAGTAAGTTTCTTTACCTTCCCTCTCTTTCTTTATTTACTTCCCTCTTTAATGCAAACCTTAACCTTTGAGAAGGGTAAGGTAAGGTATCTCAATACCTTGAGATATCAAGATACTAAATATATTGGGTATCGGGGCACGGTATTGGATTTTTGCCTAGGAATGGGGTTAGAGTTAGTTTTATATGCGTAGATAAATATATAAATACGTGTTAGGGTATATATTAGAGGGTATAGGCAGGGTATATAGCGTAGGTTGAGATATCGGATACCGAGAGTATCCCGGTATCTCAAAGAGGTGAGTTTAAGGGTTTACTAGCTTAATGAGCTAGTTTTGACCTAGAATTTTAGGGGCACCCTAGTTTGACCTAGAGTTGACCATAATTGCCTTTGACCTAGTTTCGGCCTATAGTTGAATTTTTGGACCCCGGGTTAACTTTTAACCTAGATTTTACCGGTTTGACCCATTTGATCTAGAACAACCCTAGAAGCTTATTTTTAGTTATTTTATATCTGTTTAACTCTTTAGAACCCCGTTTAACCTTGCTTTTTGTAATAGGTCTTTGCGACGCCAACCATGATCTCGATCCTTACCAGTTGCTCAGGAAGTCAAGCGAGTACCTATCTCTGATTGTTTCTATTTTATGATAGCGTATATATCACCTGTTCTAGAACCATTAATACTTGATTCTGACACATTATTTTATAAGCTGGTACTAGTTGGATCCCGTCATGAGATGTTATCCCCCTTATCTTGTTCAACGGGTACACTATCACATATATTTTATCATGTGCTTCGGGTATTGATTCTCATGTGCTTCGTGTGCTCTCGCTTTCATGTGCGCGAGTTATTTATCATGTACTTAGCGTGTCGCGGTTGGATCCAAGAGTATTAGTGAGGGTGGGTAATAGAAGTTGGTTATGTGATCAAATCCAAACAGTATTCATGTGTATGCCGGTTATGCAACTCACACATAACAGAGTTATCATAGAATAAATCATGTGCAACCCAAGTCGATCACATAACGAACTTGTGCTCAAGTCACTTAGCTAGTATTCCTATTTTCTCACATGCAGTTACTTCACTACTACTTGTATTGTTCCCCGGTTTTATATTATAGTTACTTTATCAGTTCTACCATATATTTACTTTCCTGTGCATCTTGTATTCTTTTCTATTGCTAGTCATATATATACCTTACCATGTATTTGGAATTGCTTTTAGAGTTTTGTACTTCGCTCCAATCCTAACTGGATAAATTTTTCTCGAGGATCCTGAGAACTTTGCCCGACTTACTATGGGCCAGGTGTCGACGTGTAAACCCCCTCACCCAAAATTAGGTCTACTTGGCATAGATAGAGAAACTAGGGCTAGTTTGTATCCAATTAAAAATAGGACACGACATTTTGTTTAATTTTACGATATTTATATCACTTAGTGCACCTTACCGTTGCTTCAATAATTGGAGCACCACACTAGCCACTGCCTTCCTACAAATTTTATATCCTTATCCTTAACATGCCCATCTTCTATTCTGACCTATGTGTAACTTATAATTATGCTCTCTTGTTCCATATTTTAGTCGCACAATATTCGTCACGGACGTTTATAAGTAATTCTAAATAATTCTAAGTTTGTATCCTTGTGCGTTTTAATCGAAATTGGAGACACAATCTTGAACCTTTTCGTGCAAAACCAATTTATGATAAAGTTTTACTCTGAGCCATCTATGTCTATGACACTTATGTCCCACCTAAATTTATTTCCATGTACTTATAATTAATTCCAGAACACCTTGCGCATTAATTTTAATAAATTAAAACCCAATTTTCATCTTTGTACAATTTTCCAATTGTTCGGCGCTTTTATGCAAAAATATATTAAGGTGTCCACACCATTGGATAATACATGAAGAAAGCCAACTTTCTCCTTCATATGAATTTTCTCATAATTTTCGGAATGTACAACGCACAACATCGCCCCTTGTGTAAACCTAGCCCTTGTATTTAAACAATATAATTTACAGTCCTTCAAACAACCCATGCCAAGCCAAGGCCCATCCCAAGTTGGATGTTGACCAAGCCGACTTACCTTGGTCAACCCAAAACCCAAATTCCCTATGTATATAAACAACTCTTCCTCCCCTCTTCTTTATTTTCCTAAATCAACCTAAACCTAACCCTATGCTCAGCCGACCCCCAACCCCTATTCATCTCCTTCTTCCTCCTTCCCGCACCAAGAGCAACCGCCCTCATCGGAGCTTCGCCTGGCCTGGCCTGGCCGACTACCAAGCCACCACCTCCGTGCAGCACAGCCACCACCAGCAGAGCCTCCCCTCGCCTCTGCAATCGCGGTGCACCCACGACAGCAACTGTCTTCCTCTTCTTGTACCCTCGCCATCTCGACTGCCTGTTCTCGCCTAGCCGAGACCTCGCAGGAGTCGACTACTGGACCACGGCACCCCCGCAGTCCATTGTCGACCTCACTTCTCATCTTCCCTCTTCCTCCACCCAGAGCAACTATGACCCATCAACCTATCCCGACGTCGTAGTCGACCGGACCACTCGACCCGCTAAACCTTCTCCCGCTGCCATTTCGTCGACGAACCACTTGTCAAACTGTCGATGACCTGCTGTCCACGTACAACCACCACCCTCTCGATGACCTCCCTCACCCGCCTTCATCTCCACGCTTGTCACCCCTACTTTTCAGATTAGGAGTATTTTCGTCTTTTCGTAATTAATGTGTAAATAATTGCAATATAATTAATTATATTTAAATTGCTGTGATTTATTTGATTGTTGTACTTTACTGTTGCTTCGATAATTAGAGCGCTACGCTAGCCATTGTCTTCAGTCACGCTCCAGTCCCAAAAATACACGAAACTAGGCTACGTGACAATAGCCAGTTGTCACATCTCCGAGAATATCACAATTTAATGGATCCTAACGAAGAGTGCTACGCTGTCCTAAAATACTAACATGCCCAATATCAATCAACAACATATAAACTAATCTCATCCACAATATAAATAACAAGAAGTACTAAATAAACTGCTGGAAGATAAACACCAGTCTCAAGATATCATAGTACAACCAATAATGTCTGGTGGGGACAAACCCACTACTATGACAGAATAAAAGTACTAAAATGATAGATGAAAGATAATGACTGGGCATCGTCTGACTAGATAATGATGCACCCAATCCTAGGCAGAAGGCCTACCAAGTGATCATGGAAGCTCTGACGGCTGCACCTCTAATTCCTCTGCGGTAGCGAACCTCGTCTCCTGTCCTGGGCCATACACTATAGAATAATATGCTTCGTCCAAATCTGGAAAGGTACCAGGTCCTCAGAGGGACGTAACAAGATACATAGAAGCATGCCATATATATAAATACTGAATAAGGTAAATGCAATAAGGTACAAGGGTGTGCTAACCATCTAAGTGAATGCAATAGGAGAATAACTTTGGTACGTATGGGTAGGCGTAGGCATAACGTCCAACACTCCGAAGAGCGTGGTATCTGTAACATCCATTATTTCAAAGAATGAGGTATCTGCAATATATATACGTTCGTATCACTCCGAAGAGCGCGATGTCTACAATAAAGGAAGTCATTGGATCCCTGGCTTCTCCAGATACGACGAAGTCTAATGTGTGTATCCTATACACCTACTAGTTGACCTCCCCTCCCAATGTAGATACACTAGTCGAATACTCGACGTGCATACCACGTATCTATATGCCAGTCTCTATAAATAAAATAATTCCGAGTTCCGTACTAACCATGATGCATGTCACACGCACCGATAGCTAGTCGAGTACGTGGACCCGCATCTCAATATAAATTTGTCACAGTGAAACGTGTATGGTGTCAGGTCATGGAAGATATCAAAGTATCCTTCCATGGGGTGAGTCTGCTAATGACTAGGTCAAGTATACTAATCATAGACGTACCCGTAGACTATACCCGAGTCAATCTTGGACGCACACAGTCATATGAATTACAGCGACAAGACTCGTATAAGATATGCATCATTTAAATCAAACAGTAAATATGGCAAGGAATCTTGCCTGAGTCCTCAAGCTATGAATGCCAGAAGCCGGTTCCTGCAGTGTCTCCTGGCTGGTCCAATGGTCCTAAAAACACAATATAATATAACAATATAATATCAGACACTAAGACAATAAATAGACTCTACGTTGCTCTTAGGAATTGTCACAAGTTCACGACTGATCGATGATGGCTTCACGGGTGCACGTAGCTAGGATGTACGCTTGTTCTGCCCTTGTCAGCGTGTGTCTTGAGACAATAAATGTTAAGTGGTTGCCACTATATTGATTTATACGAATACATGTCTTTGGTTCCCATGCCCAAACGTACTCGGTTTGTGTTAAGGTTTTCAGGTGAATTTTTAGCCTTGACGATAGTCTCATAATTTATATCGTTACTGTTTATTGAATAATTTCTTTCTTTTACTTAATCATCATACTAGCATGCATATAATTAGGATTGATTAAGTTTGTTATTATCTAGTTTAATTTCCAGTACACATACATATCCGTAGTATTTCATTCTAATTGGTTTGGGTCGACACAGGATACGTCGACACGACGACTCGAATAACCAGTCTTACAATGATACTATGCAAGAATAAGCGGGGAATCGAGTACCTGGCTGTGGGACAAGGTCTGGCTCATCTTGGTCGTCTTCCTCGCGGGCGGAGCTCCGGCATTGATCGGTGAGTTGGCTGGCAATGGCAGCAGCAGCTTGCAGCAAACGCGGCAGCGGCTTGCCAGCGTCGGCCGGGCTGAAGGCGATGCGGGATGGCTGACAGTTCGTGGGGTTAGGCCGGGGTAGTAATGAGGGTGGTTGGCGACGGAGTTTGTGAAGTCGGAGGCGGTGGGTGTCCGGTTGGGAAGGAGATAGTTCTGCTAGGACGCATGGGGTGATGGTGCGGTACGACGTACGATGGTTGCAGGCGGACGGGGTGCTGCTGGCGGGGGATGGTGGTCCAACGGTGGGGGTCCGGTGGCGGTGGGGGTCCGTTGGTGGACGCGGCGTCGGACAGTTGGTGGGGGAGGTAACTCGGGTGTAGAGGAACGGCTAGGGTTTGGGTATTTGATGAATAGTAAATTTTAGGGTTAAATGTTAGGGAGTATGTATATTTATACGGGGTTTGATGGGCTGGCCTTGGAACTTAGGTCTGTCAGGACTCATTGGGGAGGGGCTGATCCAATGGAAAAGGTGCACGTGGCTTGGTTGGGTTTGCTTGAGGTAAAATTGCCCTTAATTTAATTTTATTAAAAGCAAGACGCATGGTGTTCTTTTAATGTATTGAAAACACATGGAACTAAATTCGAGTAGGACACAAGAGTCATGGGCGTAGTAGGCTCGGTATAGGCTAATACCCTAATTTGGGTTATAGGGTGTTGGGTTGTGGTTGAGCCTCAAATTCGAGTAGGAATGGAAAATCAAGAAAAAAGGATTTATTGAAATAATACTTCGACGGTCGTAACGGATATTGTGCAGCTCAAATAAAGCACAATATTGAGTATCTACAAGTTACACAAAGGTCAGATGGGTAGTCTGGCATGTCTAGGAGGTGAGTACTTAATTGGTTCGAGGGTACCTACTAGTATAGCGCTCCAAATATCAAAGCAATAGTAAGGTGTATTAAGTTATAATATTGTTGCACATTAAATCTAATTTTATCCAATTTAATCCTTGTCTCTTAATTTAAATTAAATAATCCTAAATTGGGCGAGGGGGTTTACAATCTACCCTCCTGAGAGCATTTTGTCCTCGAAATTAAAACATACGCATGGCAAGAATTACTGACTGAATTTAAAATGCTAATATGTACCTAGTCCTTCGAAGAGGTGGGGATAGCACTGCCTAATATCTTTCTCGCGCTCCCAGGTCAACTCGCCTGGTGTATGATGTCTCAATACGACGCGGACTAGAGGAATAGTCTGACCTCGCAATACCTTCTCGCTTCTGTCCAGAATCTCGACAGGCTCCTCTTGGTATGATAAACTTGGGACGACTGTGATCTCGGAATGGTCAAGTACATGACTTGGATCCGGTACGTACCTTCTCAGATGAGATACATGGAAGACGGCATGAACTCCTTCTAAAGTCTGCGGCAAGGCTAACCTGTAAGCAAACTCTCTGATGCGTTCTAATACGTCAAATGGTCCGATGTACCTCGGAATCAGCTTTCCTCTATCTCCGAATCTGATAGTCCTTTGAGTAGGCGAGATCTTTAGAAATACATGATCTCCACTATAGAACTTTAGGGGTCGTCGATGCGCATTCGCCCAGTGCTTCTGCCTGTCTTGTAATGTTCGTAGGTGCCCTTGGATCTTCTTCACCTTTTCTAATGTCTGAATGGTGCGCTCTGACTGGCCATCTGTGTGTGGGTGATACGAGGTGCTAAACTTCAGGTGGGTACAGAGACTCTCTGGCATACTCCTCCAAAAGTAAGATGTAAACCTCGTATCCCTGTCAGACACGATACTAACTGGCACTCCGTGCAGTCGCACAATCTCTCTCATGTACATGTCTGCTAAGAACTCCGTCGATTGTCCAACTCTGAAGGGTAAAAAGTGTGCGGACTTGGTGAGTCTATCTACAATTACCCATACTGCATTTTGACTACTAGGACTCCTCAGAAAGCTCGTAACAAAGTCCATAGTGATGTGCTCCCATTTCCATTCCGGTATCGGAAGTGGTTGAAGTAACCCAGCGGATCTCTGATGCTCTGCCTTGACTTGCTGACATACTAAGCACTTCGCCACAAAGCGTGCTATCTCTCTCTTTATTCTATGCCACCAGTAGTACTCCCTTAGGTCTCTGTACATCTTCGTGCCTCCTGGATGAATAGAGTAGGTCGAACTGTGTGCCTCTGTCATCAACTCTTGCCAAAGTTCTCCATTTGGAACATAGAGGTGATCTCCACATCTAAAGGTTCCGTCTTCGTGTATACGCAGTCCTGTCTGTATTCCAGCTTCTGTCCTCTGTCTAAGTCTCTAAATCTGGCATATGTCGGCAAGGTAACCTTGATTCTCTCCACCAATGTCGATTGTAACTGAAAACTCGACAACTGTCCGTCTATTCCGGACATAACAACTTCTATACCCATCTGCTCTAGATCTCTCCACAGATGTTGTTGGGTAGTCAAGAAAAATGCCATGGGTCTTCTGCTCAACGCGTCAGCTACTACGTTGGTCTTTCCCGGATGGTACTGTAGCTCAATTTCGAAGTTTGTCATCACCTCGAGCCAACATCTTTGTCTCTGGTTCAGGTCCTTCTGAGTGTAGACGTACTTCAGGCTCTTATGATCAGTAAATATCTCCACTCTTTCTCCATATAAATAGTGTCTTCAAAGCTTTAAAGCAAAGATCACTGCTGCAAGTTCCAAGTCATGGGTGGGATAGTTTTTCTCATGGTTCCTCAACTGTCTAAAGGCATAAGCCACAACCTTCCCATGCTGCATCAAGACACATCCTAATCCTTTCCCGGATGCATCTCTATAGATCACGAATCCTTCGGGTCCAGAAGGTATGGTCAAGATAGGTATCGTAGTCAAATGTTTCTTCAGTTCATCGAATGCCTTCTGACATTCCTCTGTCCAGGTGAACTCCTGCTCTTTACGGGTCAAGCGGGTCATCGGCTCTGTAATCTTTACGAAGTTCTCTACGAACCTCCGGTAATATCTGACAAGTCCTAGGAAACTCCTCACTTCTAAGACATTGGTAGGGGTTGGCCATGTCTCTACTGAAGAAATCTTCGTCGGATCTACTGAACTACCATCTCCTGAAATGACGTATCCAAGGAAAGCGACACGATCTAAAAGAAACTCATACTTGCTCAGCTTGGCATAAAGCCTCTCTCTCCTCAGCGTCTCTAACACCAGTCTCAAGTGCTCTTTGTGCTCCTCGTGGCTCTTCGAATACACCAAGATATCGTCGATGAAGACTACCACGAACTAGTCTAAATATTGGTGGGATACTCTGTTCATCAAGTTTATAAATACAGCTAGCAAATTCGTCAGTCCAGAAGGCATCACTAAGAACTCGTAGTGACCATAACGAGTCCTAAATATTGTTGTTTAGGATAATAAATGAGAAAAGATTGATAATGTGGAAAACGAGGTCTTATATGAAAACTCGCCCTTCTTTTATGTTTACAAACAAGATTGTACAATTTAATCCTATACGAGGATGTCTAAGTACAATTTATTTAATCTGGGTAAATATTGCTATAGGTGTCTGATCTGCAGTCGATTACTTTAGCCCTTGGACCACACAATGTTGAAGAAGTACCGTAGAAGACAGAAGGCAGCTTCAAAGGTTGCTAAAGAGGGTGGATGCTCGATGCCAAAGTCGTCGATCCCTTCTCTTTGCCTGAGCTCTGGATTCTCCTCTCCTCTCTACCTTGACTGTTTGACCTTCGATCTTTGCGACCGTTGGATCTGATACTGGATTTCTTGATCAATTTTCTTGCCTAATTTCTTCGACCTTTTCCTCTGTTGATAGAGGTCTCTATTTATAGAGTTTTTAGTGACAGTGACCATACAGTCGGCGTAGAAACCGAGTAGTGGAAAGTACATCACCCTTTTATACGACGGTTTAAAATAACTAATGTCTGCATATAGATAAACTTTTGTGTGAGCATGTGACGCGCATCCAACTAAGGGATAGAACGCGTATATCTGCTGCGAAGATCACGGCGTAGAAGCCACGTAGGTAGTTATCCCTTGTGTAGAAGAGGTTGGCGTATAAGCCAATGACTGTCACCATGGCATAGAAGCCAAAATAGGCATAGAAGCCGAGTAGGCGTAGAAGCCAAGTGGGCATAGAAGCCGAGTGGTCATAGAGGCCGAGTAGGCATAGAAGCCAAGTGGTCATAGAGGCCGAGTAGGCGTAGAAGCCAAGTGGGCATAGAAGCCGAGTGGGCGTAGAAGCCGAGATGATGTGGACGTTTTAGCCAAAATTATGGCTCTTGGAGATATAATCAAATCTCTTGCATTAAATACAGAGATCTGCCCCCATCCTGCGCATTAAATACAGAGACTTGTCTTTAAGATTTGCCATTATTCTGCGTATTAAATGCAGATACGCGCCTCGAATTTTGTACGAAGAGTAACTGCTGATGTGGTGGTCTGTTTGCCTTCTGCGGAGTGTAAGAAGATCACGTTTGCCTGTGTAAAACTGGGTGGCATATTCCCTTATATGCGTAAGAGTAGTTTACGCAAAGGGGATGTCACTAAACGACGGTTCGGTGATATTTAATCAAATCTCCAGCATTAAATATGGAGATCCGCCATTATCCTGTGCATTAAATGAGGAGGCATGTTTTGAAGGCCTGCCACCCTTTTGTGTATCCGGTGCAGAGACGTGCCTTGGAAATTTGTCAGTATTCGGTGCTTTGAATGCAGAGACGTGCCTCGAGAAACTGTCACCGCCCTGTGCATTAAATGCAGAGACGTGCCTCGAGCCCTGTACGAAGTGCAGCTTTTGACGTGGCAGGCTGTTTGTCTTCTACGGAGCGTAAACAGCTCATATCGGCCTGTGTAAAACTAGGCAGCGTATTCCTTCGTATGTGTAAAAGTGGTTTACGTAAAGGAAATGGCAGTAAATGACAGCCTGGGTTGCAGTGCCGCGCCATCATGATACTCGTTGCCTGGGTAGTCGTTCAGTACTCTTTGTCAGGAGTCCAGATGTCAGGTTTATTGCATGATCTGACAAGTTTATTTTGAAGAATACGAAGCGTTCTTCATACAATTCAATATTGTATTGAAAGCTGATGAGTTTTACGCCATAAAGGCGATGAAGCAGCCTGTTTACACTGAAGCAGCCTGGACATACTGCATTATGCGGATGGTCCTTGAGACTACATTCTTACGCTGTGCTCAGCGGAAAAGCTCTGTTGTACGTTTGATGGCACTGAGATCCTCTGTTTATGCTGCCCTGTATCCACATGCTGCGTATAGCTATCCAAGGTATTTTTTATGCTTCTACAAGACCCCCTTCAAAGCTTTTAAATTCCTCGTAATTTGAAATACTTTGAATTAAGCATGAACCATTCCTCGTAACTCGAAACACTCTGAATGGAGCCTGAAACGGTCAAGCCTGACACGTTCTTTCATGGCTGACATTATGGCGGAGTTATTTGGAATCGGTGAGATCTTTTTCGCCTATAAAAAGGCTGAGGAGTTTTCCTGTCTTCCCATACTTCCTTCACCACACAGAGATGATGGCCGGAGTTCATCAGGTCGACTTGAGGAAAAAGAAGATCATGTTCTTTTAGCATGTAAGGAGCCGAAAAAGATGGCGTCTTCGAGCAAATGTCCTCTGCAACGATGGATCATTGAAGGATATCATAGCCTCCTTTGCTCGGGATAATCAGCAACTTTGTATGATGGTTCTTCGGGAGAGAAGAAGGGTCACATTTTGCCATGTCGCTTGCAAGCGGTACCTTCTCCCGTTACCTCCGTGGACGGGAGTAGACAAACTATAACTACCATCCTCGAGTGGCATTGGTTGTAGGAAAGCAGATTTCCCTGCTTTCCTTCTGTTGGAGGATGGGTCTATGCCCAGTTTTGGTATCCTCCAGCCACTGATCATCTTCTTGTTCATCGACTGTGGATGTCAATGAACTGCCATGGAAGAAGAGGAAGATCTTCACCAATACGAGAACATAGGAGAATAAATTTTTGGGTGCGATCTTCAGACGATGATGAGGAAGCCCTTTGTAGACGGGATTTCTCTCATATGTAGTCATGAAAAATAAAGAAAACCCTTGTAGACTGGATTTCCCTCATGTAATCATGCTTTTAATTTTAATAAAATTGTCTTTCTTCTTTACATATGATCATGTTGCCATACTTTGCTGTGAAGTCTGAATGTGTGTAGCTTTGATACGTCTGATTCTTTATGCTGACTTTTACGTATGTAGAAAGAGTGCTAGGTCCTGTCCTGTCTTTTACGTATAACTAAGGGTGCGCAGAAAGCCACTTTAGCAGTCGAGTGTTCGAACTGTCTTGCTGTTAGGAACCACATAGAATTCTGAACTATTTTTACTTCTGATAAACAGAAATTTTTGTTCAGGCCGTCTTCTTCAAGAGTGACTTCTCGAAAATCCCTTAGAACAGGGCGAGGATTGGCTGTCAAGAACTGAGTTACCATCTTGAATTTGCAGACGAAATATTTAGACTAGATTCTGATTGAACTTTGAATCGACCCATGAAGAAGAGTAATTTTCAATGTTGAACTCCGTATGCTTCGGGTACTTGGGGTATCTTGAGGTCAAGAAGGAGTATCTTCTGTGTGAACTCCTGCGATTGACCGCCTTGAGAATTTGTTCATATGTACTGTACTGGCCTGTGCATCTTTCAGATGTGCGGAAAGTCATAGAGCGTAAATTTATGAGTTTGCAGCCTCTGAACGTAAACTAAACGCCACCGAGCGTAAAATCGTAGACTTGTAGTTTCTGAGCGTAAAGTCGTAGGTTTGTAGCCTCTCGAGCATAAAAGCTACCGAGCACAAAGGCATCCGGGAGTAAAACCATAGACTTGTAGCCATTGAACGTAAAACCGTAGATTTGTAGCTATCGAGCGTAGAAAGCTCCTTGGTGCAGAACTGTAGATTTGTAGCCTGTGAAATTTTTTTTTTCGAGCATGCAGTTGTGGATCTGTTGTCTCTGAGCGTAAACTAAACGCCACCGAGCGTGAGACCATAGATTTGTACCTGCTGAGCGTGAAGTCGTAGGTTTGTAGCCTCTCGAGCATAAAAGCCACCGAGCACAAAGGCATCCGGGCGTAAAACCATAGACTTGTAGCCTGAGCGTACAACCGTAGATCTGTAGCTGTCGAGCGTAGAAAGCTCCTTAGCGTAGAAACCACGAATCTGCTTTACGCGAAAACTTTTCAAATTTTGCTGACTGTCTGCCTTCTCTGAGTGATAGGCTGACGTAGTACCCAATCATAACCGAATATTAATTAGGAGATTTGGTTCGGGATTCGAGGAGTCCATCCGAACTCTATATATACCCCAAGTTTTTGAGAGAAAAACTTTTCATCCGTCTTCTGCGAAAGAAAGCCTTCGTCTGTTCGAGTTCTTCTTCGTCTCTTCTTCGAGATTTCAAAGTTTCCAGTAATGGCCCCGAAATAAGTCCCATCCGCTAAGGGAAAGAAGGTTGATTCTTCTTCTCATTCTTCTGCTCAAGAGGGAGCGTCTTCGGTCGGGCAAGGCGAACTTCATTCTGAGCGAAGTATCCCACCGACGAGCAGTGCACCTGGCCTTAAAGGTAGAGCATTTATGACGAAAAAGAACGACTGAAAATCCTTTGCACACGTTGTACATGACCGTGCTAGGTCATCTTCTGTACTGATAGCCTCTTTGAGGAAGATGATGCACAGAGATGTTTCATATTTTATGCCCACATTTCTAATGTGTCAGCGTAAAAATTCCATATTTTTGCAGTCTGGCGTGAAAGCTTTGACTGTCTAGAGTTTCATAGAAAATTTAAGTGTTACGCTTCTGGATGAAGATTCTGGCGTAATACCTCAACTTTACCAGTCTGGCATACAGCACAGACTGTACACTGTCGGTCTTGAACTTTACGCTTTTAGGAAATGGATTCCAGCGTAATGGTCAAGTTTTTACGGTCTTGGCGTAGAGCACAGACTGTTAATTTTTGGCGTAGGCTGCAAGATCTGTATTGTCTAGTTATAGGAACTGCCATATTTTTCTTGCACTCTTGCAGTTAACTTGTATGTGTCTCCGCTAGCCGATGTGATGGGTTCAGCCATCGGGATGCTGCACTCCAACTATCTGGAGGATCTGTCACACGTGACATTTCCTATCTTTGGGCCCCAGTATCCCGAGGGAAGGGAAATTTTGATATCGGCTCAGGGTGAGCGAACGCTGCTGAACTTAATCAACGGAGAGCCCCTGACGTACATAGACGGGGACCAATACATAAAGCCGGCTTTCCTCTTCGTGGACATGATTGACAAGCAGTCCCAGACGAAGCCCAAGAAAGAACTCTGGGTTTTTTTTGCCGGTGGCTTGGTTTTGTATCTGCCCAAGATATCGAGAGACTATCCCATCTCGACGTTCTTCCATGCTACACATCCCAGGAGGATGTCGTGGACGCTGACTCCTGATCTTCACGGCAGGCCGGGGAAGATCTTTCATCTAAAAGGAGCGGACCATGGGTCGTTTGTTAGCCGCCCTTCCGACAATATGACGATGTTCAGGGGACTGTACCCGGGTAGTGCCCCGAGTGAAGACAGCTTAGTGATCCAGCCGGTCTAATTATCGTCCTTCTGCAACAATTTTATGGGGAACAGGGGAGTATACCCTAAGGTGAACCCTCGGTGCGGTGGGTGGATCACCCCTACAAACCTTCGATGGACTCGCTTAGTTGATTGGGCCCTGAAGCATTTTCAGACCGAGTTGGAGAGCATTGGTCTGTTTGTAGCTGTGAGTGCTACCAGCGTTGGGTTACCTCCTAACCCCAACCTATTTCTAGCACTGATGGAGCGATATATTTCGCTCACCGGGACTTTTGCCACTCCACTGGGGGAGTTGGGATTGGACCTTCATGAGATGGCAGATATCTCGAGACTGCCTTTTGGGGATACTCCGTATGAAGAGTATGTTCCTACGAACCGAGAGCTGGGGGATTCAGATCCTCTGGTAGTGGAAGTGTATCAGGAGCTGATGTGCCACTACCTCACTTATACCGCTTTTTATGGTGAGCCCTCAGATTTGGCTCACATCAATAAATAGAAGTCCTACCTCTTCTTTCACCTGTCTCGGAGTGCTAAGCCGGAGAAGGTATTGGAGGGCAAGGATCTGCCTGTGAATCCTCTGAGCATGATTAACGCTCAGGTAGTCGACGATCTCATGGTAGACGCTGGGGCTCCGAACTTGATCCTCGACGAAGGGATAGGACAATATCCTGTAGGCAATAAAGCCTATAGTTATTTGAGGCACTACCGCAGGCCTCTGTCCAGGGAAGCTCAACTGGCTGGCTTCCTCTCCATATAGCTGCGTCGAGTGGTGGTACCTGGCGTCGCATCTGCGGACCGCATTCACCGCAACATGCTATGGCCTGTAGTTCGTCTGGTGTTTGGGGCAAGACTGGGCTTGCTCCCTGCCATGGTGTGTCGCATTCAAGCTGGCCTGAGGGCCATGACTGACGGGCTGCTTGCCGATGAAACTCGACGTGATAGCTTTCCCAGGGTAGAATTACCATACCTGTATTTGATGGGATAGTTAATTCTTCATAACCCCAGGGTTATGTCTCCCAGCTCCGGCAGTAGTTCGGGGGCTAGTTTCTTGCTGAACTACTAGAAATCTTCCTGGAATGTGGCCACGATTCTAGACTGTCAGCGGGTGCTGGGCTTCAGTCACAGCTGAAAGCTCTTTTGCACTGTCCCCACTGTATATCGCAATCAATCGGGGATTAGGCTTGAGGATTCAGGCAGAGAGAAGACCAATCTTTCTCCTGAAGCTTTTAATTGGTTGGTCTGCATTAGACCTTCCCATTTACTGTACAAGAGTGAAGACCATTGCTTCTTGGAGCCCTACCTGCCTAGTCGGTTTGCCAGGCAGTTTGGGTACGATCAGTTGCACGTGGGCAACGCCGTCACCAGCTTCCAGTCCAGGGGGGACTCATTGATTGAGCGAGAGGATGGCGATATTTCCTCATGGGCTGCACTGGAGCAATTTTTACCATGTCGGTCATTACACTCTCCACGGAGCTACGCATTCTGCACTCGTATGCCCAGTTCTATGTGGCAACAAACACCTTCCATCGCAATTTTGACATGCATGGAAGTTTTAGGGTGCCCTCTTCCAAGTTTGGGGAAAGAGTGGAAGTCCCCTCGGTCTCTTCTGATGAGGGTAAGGAGTTCGTCACTCCAGATGAGCCTTTGTTGGCGGTATCGAGGGGTGAAGTACCCCTGCCTGCAGGGCCTTTGGTAATCTCCGGGAAGCGAAGGACTCCTACTCCGAAGGAGACTTACCCTCGCAAGAGGAAGAAGAAGAATGTCAATCGTCCTCTCCGGATTCCTGGAATTGAGGATCCTGGAAATGAGCCTACATCTCCCCATGTTGGGGATGATTCTTTGATTAAAGGTTCCTCGCCTTTTAGGGAGGGACCCTCTACAGTTCCGGCTGGTGGTGCCGGAGAATCTCTGCTGGAGGCCGCCGTCGCTACTACTACTTCAGGTAGTAGAACGAGGTCATCTCCGGGGCTGAGTATATCTTTACGTAGATCGGCATCGGGAGAGACCACTGCCGTGCCTGTCAGTGCACCTGGCGAGATTCCAGCCGATGAGCCTCGGTTGGAATTTGACGAGGATCTGGAAGACTATTTGCCAGCGTCGGTTAGCAGACCCCTTTCTTCAGGTATGACAACTTGCTTAGCATTGTTAAGAAATAATTTAGCTGTACAGGCCGCAGACGCGATATATATGCCGTCGGCCATGGGTAAATGTCATCTTCACGCCTCTTCTTAGAAAAGTTAACATCATTTCTATACTAACTTCCCTTCTTCCTCTTTTTAGGGGAAGACCTCTTCGGGGAGGGCAGTATAGATGCGCCCTTTGGCTCTGTGTCAGGTCCTGGCGGCGACACGGAGGTGGCTGATTTTGAAGAGGAGATATCTTCGGGTGCCGGCTCGCCTGTCGACGAGATTCCGATATCTCAAGAGGAGGACGAGCCTGTCATTGCGATAATGCCTCCTATGAGTATGTTGGTATCGTCGTCCGGTGTTGGCGCTTCTTCTTTTGTCGCACCACCTGTTGAGGCGATAGCCGTGGCAACATCGTCTGCGGTTGTTCTCGGAGGGGGATTCGCCAATGTAGAGGCCACCCCTAGCGTCCAATCGGTTCTAGCTGTGCTGATCGAGCAGTACACTTATATCTTCTACACTACTTTGAAAATGTTAATATCAAGGGTGTTGGCGAAAAATTTGAGCATTGTGTCACTGAAGAGGTCCTCCCAGTCCGCCATAATGCCGATCCGAGAATTCGACGACACTGGGCTAGCTGAAACGCTGGAAGAGATAGTTAATGGTTTGGAGCAACCCATTAACGAATACTTGCAGCTAGCTCAAGACAATATTGAAGATCTGGTCTAGGCTAGATACGACTCCATGACTGCGCAGCTTGCCAAACAGATGGCAGGCATAAATAAATCCATCCAGACAGATCAACAGGAGATGGATAAAGGAAAAGTCGTCCTGGAGGAGGCCATTGCTCTTTGAACGAAGTGCCAGGCTGAGCACGAAGGGAATGTAGCGAGGGTCCTCAGGCTGGAAACGAAACTCGCTCAGGCAAAAGGGTGGGCTTCTCAGTCGTCGGAAGCTCTAGTTGTGGTGGATAGCCGATTGGGCGTAGCACAACAGAACTTGGCGCGTGCAGATGTCGCCCGTGCTGGTTTTCTTCGGGCTAGAGCCGAACTGTCCCTCCTGAGTAATGATGAGGCATGGCTGGAGCAGGCTCGCCTTGATGTCTTAGATTCCAGGACTGAGAGGATGGCCGCACTGGCGCAGCAGCTTCGCGACCTGACTGCTCCCCCAAAATGATATACTTTTGCTTTTGCTTTTCAATGTACTTCCGCTCCTTTTTTGGGAATAATAAAAAGGCTTTCATCTGACTTTGTGGACCCATCATTTCGAAATGTAAATGACAGGTTTGGGTGAAAGTGATATCAGAGGTAATATGGACATGATATACTCTTGGTAAGTTTTAGCAGGATATATCTATTCAAAGGTTATATGGATATGATAGAATACGATCCAACTAGTTTCGTTTTGGAAGTAGTTTTGTCAGAATAAGGTTTTCGCCATATTCTACTTGAGCAGAGGAGGTTAAGCATAGTACCTTTTCAGGAATTTGCCATTGATAGGAGCCATTAACAGGTCTCCATTAGGCTGGGCTAACCTGTAAGCGCCATTTGAGAACGTCGTCTCGATCACATAAGGGCCTTACCATTTGGGCTAAAATTTGCCCTTACTTCTGCGAGTAAGGATCATCAGCCTTCTTACGGCTAAAACTAGCTCGCCGACTTTGAACACCCTTTCCTTCACTTTTTGATAAAAAGCCCTGGAAATGCGTGCTTGGTAGAGTGCGATGCGCTGTTGAACTTGGAGGCGTTTCTCGTCTAAACCTTCCAGCTCTTAAAGCCTTAACAGGTTATTCTTTTCTTGAGTCAACCTATTAGCCACGGCTATCCTGAGTGATAGGATTTGGATCTCGATGGGGAGAACCGCTTCACTCCCGTAGACTAATGAGAATAGTGTGCAACCTGTTGGTGCCCGTACCGTTGTGCGGTATGCCTAGAGACATCCTCCCAGCTTCTCATTCCAATCTCTTTTGTTCGAAGAGACGAACTTCTTTAAGAGCTTGATAATAGTTTTGTTGAAAGCTTCCGCCAAACCATTAGCAGCAGGATTATACGTCGTAGAGGCAATATTTTGTATCCAATTTTTATCGCAAAATTGATGAAACGCTTAGCTGATGAATTGAGGCCCATTGTCATGGATTATCCTTCGGGGTATCCCGAAGCGGTAAATAACGTGATGCTTGATGAAGCTGATCACATTAGATGCCTTCACCTCAGCAAGAGGGGTCGCCTCTGCCCATTTGGAGAAGTAATCCGTGATGGCCAGTATAAACCGGTGACCTCTGGAAGAAGACGGGTGAATAGGACCAATAATATCCATACCCCATGCTTCGAAAGGCCAGGATGCATCCGTAGGATATAGATGTTAGGGAGGTTGATGGATAAAGTCTGTGTGGACCTGACAGGCTCTGCAGTATCTTACATAATTATTGCGTCTGTGATCATAGTTGGCCAATAATAGCCCATTCTCCTGATGCGATCTTGTAGCTTAGGACCAGGTTGATGCGCTCCGCATACGCCATCGTGGGCTTCACGGATAATCCGCTGTGCTTCGTCACCAGAGAGACATCGTAATAATAGTCCGTCATAAGACCGGCGATATAGACATTGTGACAATGCGTCAAAATAGAAGCGTAATGATCGCCTTTTGACGGATATCGCTTCTTTAGGATCTTCTGGTAAGATTCCGTATGCTACAAAATCTATAAAGGGACTTCTTCAGTCTCTCCTGGGAGGATCTGTGTCCACCGCGTAGCTGTATTCTATGTGAAAGTTGCTTTTCACACAGAATAAATCTCTGCTAAGAAGGATTACCGAATTCTGCCTTCTTATAGGGGTAGCTAAATCTGCAGCTAGACTGGCTAGGGCATCAGCTTCCAGATTCTGAGATCGAGGTATATGCTCTAGGAAGAATCCATTGAATGTCATGGCTATCTCGACTGTTGCTCGTTGATAAGGGATGAGGTCTGGATTCCGGACTTCATATATTCCTCTGACTTGATTGACGATCAGCAGAGAATCACCGAAAGCTTCCAGAGATTCGACGCCCAATTCTTTAGCGACTTGGAGGCCGATTAGTTGAGCATTGTATTCCGCCACATTGTTTGAATATGGCTCGCTAAGAGATACGCTCGGTAGATGATGAGCTTATCAGGAGTAACCAGGACAATTCCTACTCTCGAAACCATGTTTCCCCTGGAACCAGTTCTGGAGGCACCATCGAAGAACAGTTGCCATGCATCACTTTCTATTACGGAATTACACTCTGCAACTTCGTTGGAAATATCCTCATACAGTTTGGAGGCCTCCGGGATCGGATGAGCAGCTAGGAAGTCAGCCAATGCTTGGCCTTTGACGGACTTCTGGGGGACGTACACCATGTCATATGGTGTCAATAACATCGCCCGGGTCGCGAGTCAGGAATTAAGAACACTTGGCTTATTCATCAGTACCCGAAGAGGATTGATCCTGGAGATGATGTGAATGGTTTGGCCTGTAACATAGTGTCGCATTTTTTGAATAGCGAACATCAGAGCCAAGCATTCTTTCTCTACTGGATTGTACCGGTGTTCGGCTCCGACCATCATCCTGCTGAGGTAGTAGATAGCCTGCTCGTGACCCATCTCTTTCTATGTATGAGAAGAGCTCCTAGAGAATGATCCATCGCTCAAACATACAGCACGAATGGTCTTTCTATGACAGGAGGCACCAGAACTAGCGGACTAGTGAGATAGCGCTTGATATCACCGAACGCTTGTTGACAGGCTTTGTCCCATACGAAGGATACATCTTTCTTCATGAGACGAGAAAAGGGCTGACATCTCCCCGAGAGGTTAGATATGAATCTCCGGATATAAGCCAGACGACCTTGAAATCCCCTGAGTTCCCTCAGATTGTGGGGCGGTCATATTTCTAAGATGGCCTTGACTTTATCAGGGTCCACTTGAATGCCTTTGGCGGTTATGACAAATCCCAGAAATTTGCCACTAGATACCCCTAGAAAGGACTTTGTAGGATTCATTTTGAGTTGATATTGGCGCATCAAGTCAAATACTGTCTTCAAGTCTTGGATGTGATTATCCTTGAGGCGGCTCTTAACAGCTACATGATCCACGTAACACTCTACTGTCTTGCGTAAATGCTCATGGAATATGTTACTCATGTCCCGTTGGTACGTAGCCCCGACATTCATCAATCCGAAGGGCATGACCGTATAGCAATATACCCCCAATGGTGTCCGGAAGGCAGTATGCTTCTCGTCTTCAGGATGCATCTTGATTTGATTGTATCCTGAAAATCTGTCCATGAAAGACATATATTCAAAACTGTATGTATTGTCAATCTTGACGTCTGGATGGGAAGAGGAAACTCATCCTTGGGGCAGGCTGCGTTCAGATCTCGGTAATCGATGCAGACTCGTATTTTCCTATTTTTCTTAATGACCGGGACAACATTGGCGATCCAGTCGGGATGTTGTTCTTCACAGATGAAGCCGCAGGCTATTAACTTTTTGATTTCAGCTTCAATGGCGTCCATCATATCCTGGCAGAATCGACGTTGGTGCTGCTTCATAGGCTTTGAATCGGGCAATATATTGAGCTTATGAGTAGCTACCTTTGGATCAAGGCCTAGTATGTCCTCATAATTCTATACAAAGATGTCGATATATTCTTTTATCAGCTGGATAACTTCTTCCCTTTCTGCTTTGAGTAGATTGTTACTGATAAATATCGGCTTTGGCGAAAGTTCATCCCCAACGTCAATCTGAATAACTTTGTCTTCAGTGGAAGGTTCTCTCTGCTCCAAGCGGAACTCCCATTGTGTATCCATTTGTTGAGCCCAAGCGTCATTCTAAAACGGTTCGAATTCTTGTTCGTCTGATTCGAAGGAATCCGCCACTACCATATTTACTGATAATGTTCGCTTGAGAGCATGAGATGAGTCGGAGGGCGCTGAGCCGTTTTGAGAGGAGGAAAAGGTATCCTCGTTTGACTCAGGAGTTGTACGGGAGGTGGTATACCCTAACCCGAAACGAGTTCGCTGATAGTAGGGATCGCCGTACAGCGGCATTCGTCTGCCTTTCCTGTAGTTGAGACCCGGTTCCAGCTTCAAGTTATAAGCCATATTTTGCTTGATCTTTAGAGCTTGTGGGCTGTATCTGTGAATCTATATTTTACCGGCATCGTCGTAGGAAGAATCCTCTTGCACAGTCGGTTGATTGCGCATGCGACCGAAGACTATTGAATGCTGACTGCTGCAAGTAGGCGGGATAATGAAGATAGAATCCTCATACGGTCCATATATCGTGGTGACATTGGATAATGATGCCACTTCCCATCTATACGGATGATAGGAATCTATAGCTTCCAAGAATTTTTGTGCTATAGGTTCTATATCGTCGTAGGGGGAGGATTCCTGATTTGGAATTTGGGCGTCAATATACTGGAAAAGAGGATGTTTATTATCATCTGAAACTCCATTCCCGGTTGCATTTACATCACTCAGCTGCCTGTTGCGTCGAAGGTTGATGACCAAGGGTGGAGGCTTCTGGTTTAGAGTGATCACTAGAGGATCACCCCCTTTTCCTAACCTGGTCTCGTTCAGGTGGATAGCCATAGGTTTTATGGCTTTTGGACGAGTAGTCCGTCCTTTCACCTGGATTGACAGAGTTTGCCAGGCAGAGGGTTCTTTTGGCTCCCGGTGGGATTCTTTCTCTGCTTCGGCTGACACCTCTTCCGTGCAGTCTTGAGAGTACAACACAGCATCATAGTAGTAGGATTCTACTCCTTTGAACGGGTTCAGGTCAGCAATCTTTGTTCGTACTGTTCCTCGGGCATCTACATATTTGAAGCATTGATGTAGAGTCGAAGGAACGATGTTGTGGTCGTGGATCCAAGGTCTACCCAGCAGAATGTTGTAGGACACCTCTGAATCGATGACGTAACATGTAGCCACCGATCTGAGGTTGCCAATCTGGATCCTCAGGCGAATTTTCCCAAAGGCTTACTTCTTCCGGCGTTAAAACCCACGATTGTAGTGGTGGTGTCCGCCAATTCGCTGGTAGGAATCCTCAGCGGTCTGAGCTGACTATGAGGAATGATGCTGATCGGCGATCCCGGATCTATGTGAATCTGGTCGACCTCCATGGAACTGATGTACCCGGTGTAGTAGAGGGGTCTGTCTTGTCTGTTATGTTTTAACAGCATGTCGTCTTGAGTGAAAGTGATGTTTGGGATCACTTCCATCACACTGTGGCATTGAGGACACGCCACGGGTTCTTCGGTAGGGGACTTGAGCTGGGTCAAGTATGCATCCGCCTTCATCAGTGCTTCGCTCAGGGCTAGATGAGTATCTTGAGAGAGCCTGAGTAGCTCGAAGATGGACAACCTGGCTGGTATATTAGCTAGTTGGGCTAGGATATCGAAGTTGTATGGCTTCTCTAAACCTTTGTTTTCAATGTTTTTCACAGGTTTATCGAAGCGCACTTCTTTTTGCTTCCCTTTGTCCGCCGAAGTTGGTCTTGAAGGACCGGCCTCTGGTACGACGGATTCCGGTTCTGAAGGCTTGGCGGCTGAAGCGTCCGCCGATGCATCTTCTTGGCTGGCTCTATAGTCCTGGAGTTAGGCTTTCCCTGAGCGGGTTCCAGTAGCCAAGACCTCGTCTTCTGATGCCGAGTGTACCGTAATCATGTGACACGGTTTGTGCTTTGAGTTCTTTTTAGACCTAGCCTTAGCAACTTGAGTCTCTTTCTCGATCTCTGGCACCAGATCTGGATGAACCCACATAGTCTCGCCTCGCCGGGTAATTAGAGGTAGTAGGTCATGATTTTGACCTCTAGCTGGAGGAAGATTAACGATGTTCATCGTCGTCCGGGAAATAGGCGTAACACCATCCGAGATTTCTTGGGGAGGCAGATTACCAAATTACAGGAAGATCATGTTAGCCATGACCGTCTTCTCGCTGTTGTGCAGAGTGATTGCCTTAGCATCGATCAGCTCCTGGATCTTTCTTTTTAGTATATAGCACGCCTTTGTGGGGTGGTGTATGTACCTATGGAAGATGCAGTACTTAGGATTGTTGGTACTGCCGGCCTCATTGGGCCGTCTCACCTCAGGAAGGGTAATCTTGCCGCTTTTGACGAGACATTCGAATATGCACGGAATATCGTCGTGGTCAAAAGAGTACACTTCAATGGGCCTGGAAGTCCCAGGTTTCGTCTGCGTGGTAGCCACCGTCTTTTGCCTGGATATGTTCATCGCCAGAGCTTCTTTACCATTGGTACCACGAGGATGGTCGATGTGGGAGGATGACCTCTTGACTTTATCGGAGGACGAGATCATGATGCCATTATTGCGCGCCTTCTGACTATTGTACTCCGCTGCCACCGTCGAGATAATAAACGAGGGCCAATCACGGAACTGATATGGTCCTGTGAACACCGAGATCACAGAGAGAAGGTTCTTCCTACAGATGTCAACTAGTGCCGAGTATTGGACTCCTGGAGGCATTTGCAGAGAGGCTTGACGAAAACGTTCGATAAAAGTACGAACATTCTCCTTTTCCTTCTGCCTGACTTCGATGAGAGAGGACATAGACATGTCCATCCCTACCTCGTAGAATCACATAAAGAATAAGGCCTTGAAGTCTTCAAAGGAAGTAATGTAGTTTTCCGCCAGACTTCGGTACCACTGGTAAGCTACCCCCGAGAGACAGCCTTTGAACACCCGAGTGAGGAGGGCGTCGTTCCCTTGTAACAACATTGTTATCATGCTGAAGTAGTTCATGTATTGACTCGGTGATGTTTTTCCCTCAAACAAAGCCATAGTCTGTGGTTTGTATCTAGGAAGGAAAGGGACCTCTTCCCAGATAGCTGGGTAAGGTTGGTTGATTCCCAATTTCTTGAGCTGATCTTTGTGCTTCAGGGCATCAAATTGGGATTTCAACTCCCGTACTACCTGCGTTTAATCTTCAGCCGGTGGCGGGACCACGAAGTGATGAGGAATCGATGGCATTGCGACTCCGATGGGAGGTAATATATTCTCCGAGTGAGGAAGCGAAGGAACTGCTGACTCCTGATGTAGAGCAGGCTCTTGGATCGTGTTGGATGGTGGTAAGTCCCCTCCTACGCGTATCTGAGTTGGAGGGGCCAATGTTGGAGCCATGGCAGCTGCTGTCACGCCCCGAGGCGTCCCCCGAGTCGTGACCGCCGTGCGAGCCTGGAGTTGCGCCCGTACAAGGCTTTAATGATTTGCATAGCAAGCACATACTCAGAGTACGCAGATAAATTAAAATACAGATTTGAAACTTAGAAAAGTTCTCTTTATTGATAATGAACATCTATTACAAACTCCTGAACGAGTCAGCTAATATGCCGAACGGCTTACAAAAGGGTTGACTCAAAATGAGATAGCAGTCCTGTACATTACATCCCTTTATAAACTCAAAACGATAAGGACCTCCAGGCTGGAGGATCGCTTTGCCACGGAGCTGCATTTGTGTATGAAGAGTTGCAGGCTCCTGACTCCAAAATGCTTCGGGGGCGCGGTGAAGATGCGCCAACAGTTGGACTGGATCGGGTAGATGACTTCGGCTCCTCGCTCGGTTCACCTTGGTGCGGTGAACCTGTTTCAACGAGGGTCAGCATATCGAAACATGCTGGTGAAGGCGAGCTAGCCTGACTATACCAATCAACACGTTGTTTAGTGAAGCATGCATATTTGTGGGTTTCTATCTTGCCTTAGTTCATTTACAAGTAAGCAGCATATTGAATTTACTGAAATAAACGTGCCACCGTTCGGTGGATTTTACCTGACCGTCTGATTTACCTGCATAATACTTACCATGCCTTCCCTGCCACGAAGACACAAGTTAGTATGCAACAGGTTTAAATATACAGGGTGGAAATAGTCATGGACAAGAATAGGATGCAACGATAAACACACGAGGCATTGCAAGCCGTCCAGTCCGCACACGATGACTATGCCACAGGTGATCACTGGCTTGGTAGCCATTTTGGACTAGTCATGGACTAGGATAGGATGCAACGAGAGCTCATAATGGATACACGATAAACACACGATGCGTTGCAAGCTATCCAGTCCGTACACGATAACTACAAACAAAGTTCTGCCCGTATCGGATCGGTGCCAGTGCCCCAGCGACCGTCCGCAGAACTTATACCCTTGTGCACAAGTTGTCCATGATCGAACACACGATGTTTAGTTAAGTTATCCATTCACGCAGTAGAGGCAACACGAGGAATGCATAAATATAATGCATTGATAGCACAATTATAGAAGAAGATATATTCTAACTATAATTGATGCATATGATGAATATCCCGAACGAACAAGCATGCAGGTAAGTAACCGTTCATGAGTTTGATTGACAAGCAGTAATAACCAAGTCTATTTTCTTTTATCTTGGTTTCTTTTATTATTATTTGGTATCGTTAGATCGGGGCAAGGAGTGAAGCTTGGAAGCAGGGCTAGCTAATCGGGTTGGTAGCCACTCACTTAGATTTTGGAAAGAAGAAGGAAAGAGGCGCTTCACGACTCCGCTCGCAAGCCGCCTACTGCTCGTTCACCTGCACACGAACAGCTCGATTAATACTTCTTCCTCTCTTTCCAATCTCGGAATAGAAGTGCAAGTCAATGAACGAAAACAATGAAAACCATCGAAACCGTTCAAGGAAAACAAGCAAATCCCAAAACCAACTCAAAGCACGAAAGCAACAAGCGACATCGAAAATCGAGGCAATAAAAGATAGCAGTGGAGAGGTCCCTCCTGACTCTGCCGCTAAGCCGATCCTTGGGGCGCAGTCCACTGAATATGGGAATCGATTCCGAAGAAACAAATCCATAACGAGGACGAGTTCTTAATTCAATCTATCCCGATCGAACGATACCGTTTGTGTTTCTTAGCCGCGCTCCCCGCACCGGGGGAACGGGGCACTACAGCTGCGTGTTGAGTTAGCATCATCTGGTGCATATTCTCCATCATGGATTATATTTCCTTCAGAGACGTCTCTAGTATAGTGATGCGTTGCTCGGCGTTCCCGGATGGGGAAGCTTCCTCGTGTTCATCTCCAATGGCATAAACTCATATCTCCCTGGGTGTCATTGAAAGATTAGTATAGGTCTCTGTAGAAGTTGACCCTATACTTTCGGCATCTGATTCGGGAGACTGTCGACCCCCACCATCGGAATCAGAAGAGTACGGAGCCGGTTGTTGCGACCTAAAATGAGTATTTTGGAACACCCCAGCTTCGGTGTTCCTAAGGAGCATGTTGAATCTCCTTTGGCTCAGAGTTCTAGAGGGATGACGTCTCGAGCCCGACCCTCCTCTAGGTATGTGTGAAGCCATGTTCACAGTTGCATGCGTGGGCTCTTCTGCCTGGAAAGATGGAGAGTAGCTCAACCGGTCTAAAACCGACCATTTTGCTTCAGAACAGCAACAATTAATTACAATCCTATGACTATTACAACAGTGCTCGCTAGGAGACGTAATAGACATGCTGGAAGATCCCCTCTCCTTGCGCTTCTGGATCAGATAATTGTGCAGGTCAGTAGGAGTTACAGAAGAAGAAGATGATAGCTTGTTTCTTTGCTGGCGTAAAGGTCGAGAAGCTGAGTAGTTCGCAGCTTGCTTTCCCTTGCGTAGTTTGTAGTGATCATCTGCTTTTTTACGGAAGACAGATGCATTTTTTACGCGCGGAGCGCGTTTGTGATTCCTGATTTGGCACTGAGGCATCATCAGAAATTTTGTCTATTCCACCAGGGACGGGAGACTGAAACTTACGTGCAGAGCGCGGATTAGGCTCCTGGACTAGCGCTGAGGCATTGTCAGAAGTTTCATCTGTTCCGCCAGGGACTGGAGACTAAAATTTATGAGCAGAGCACGGAGTATACTTCTGGGTTAGCACTGAGGCTTTGCCAGAAGTTTTGTCGGCCCTGCCAGAGATAGTCGACTAAATTTTACGCGCAAGGCGCGAATTATACTTCTAGGTAAGCGCTGAGGCTTTGCTAAAAGTTTTGTCGGTCCTGCTATAGACAGGCGACTGAGTTTTACGTGCAAGGTGCGAATTATACTTCTGGGTTAGCGCTGAAGCTTTGCCAAAAGTTTTGTCGGTCCTGCCAGAGACAGGTGACTGAATGGTAGAGGATGTCTTGGTCATCCAGACCTTGTGCAGCTTCCTGTTGTTTTGGACGGAGAGGGAGTGAGAGCTACCCCATGTTCGAAGCATGTCTTCGTAGGCAGACTGGTCGAACTGGACGACCAGTTTCTTCTTCACGGATCCTACGGATACCGCATCGTGTTGAGCAATAGCTTCCTCATCAGAAGAGAAAGATGTCCCCAGCAGAGTCGCCATCTTGTTTAGGATAATAAACGAGAAAAGATTGATAATATAGAAAACGAGGTCTTATATAAAAACCCGCCCTTCTTTTATGTTTACAAACAAGATTGTATAATTTAATCCTATACGAGGATGTCTAAGTACAATTTATTTAATCTGGGTAAATATTGCTATAGGTGTCTGATCTGTAATCGATCACTTTAGCCCTAGGACCACACGATATTGAAGAAGTGCCGTGGAAGACAGAAGGCAGCTTCGAAGGTTGCTAAAGAGGGAGGATGATCGATGCCAAAGTCGTTGATCCCTTCTCTTTGCTTGAGCTCTGGATTCTCCTCTTCTCTCTCCATTGACCGTTTGTCCTTCGATCTTTGCGACCGTTGGATCTGATACTAGATTTCTTGATCAATTTTCTGGCCTAATTTCTTTGATATTTTCCTCTGTTGATAGAGGTTTCTATTTATAGAGTTTTTAGTGATAGTGACCACACAGTCGGCGTAGAAACCGAGTAGTGGAAAGTACAGCACCCTTTTACATGACGGTTTAAAATAACCAATGCCTGCGTATAGATGACCTTTTGAGTGAGCATGTGACGCGCATCCAACTAAGGGACATAACGCGTATATCTACTGCAAAGATCACGGCGTGGAAGCCACATAGGTAGTTAACCCTTGTGTAGAAGAGGTTGGCGTAGAAGCCAATGACTGTCACTATGGCATAGAAGCCAAAATAGGCATAGAAGCCGAGTAGGCGTAGAAGCCAAGTGGGCATAGAAGCCAATTGGTCATAGAGGCCGAGTAGGCGTAGAAGCCAAGTGGTCATAGAGGCCGAGTAGGAGTAGAAGCCAAGTGGGCATAGAAGCCGAATGGGTGTAGAAGCCGAGATGATGTGGGCATTTTAGCCGGAATTACGGCTCTTGGAGATATAATCAAATCTCTTGCATTAAATGCAGAGATCTGCCCCCATCCTACGAATTAAATGTAGAGGCTTGTCTTTAAGATTTGCCATCATTCTGCGCATTAAATGCAGATATGCGCCTTGAATTTTGTACGAAGAGTAACTGTTGATGTGGCGGTCTGTTTGCCTTTTGCGGAGCGTAAGAAGCTCACGTCTGCCTGTGTAAAATCGGGTATTTTCCTTATATGCGTAAGAGTAGTTTACGCAAAGGGGATGTCACTAAACGACGGTTCGGTGACATTTAATCAAATCTCCAGCATTAAATATGGAGATCCGCCATTATCCTGTGCATTAAATGAGGAGGCGTGTTTTGAAGGCCTACCACCCTTCTGTGCATCAGGTGCAGAGACGTGCCTTGGGCATCTATCAGTATTTGGCACTTTGAGTACAAAGACATGCCTCGAGAAACTGTCATCGCCCTGCGCATTAAATGCAGAGACGTGCCTCGAGCCCTGTACGAAGTGCAGCTTTTGACATGGCAGACTGTTTGTCTTCTGCGGAGCGTAAAAAGCTCATATCGGCCTGTGTAAAACTAGGCAGCGTATTCCTTTGTATGTGTAAAAGTAGTTTACGCAAAGGAAATGGCAGTAAATGACAGCCTGGGTTGTAGTGCCGCGCCATCATGATACCCGTTGCCTGGGTAGTCGTTCAGTTCTCTTCATCAGGAGTCCAGACATCAGGTTTATTGTATGATCTGACAGGTTCATTTTGAAGAATACGAAGCGTTCCTCATACACTTCAATACTGCATTGAAAGCGGATGAGTTTTACGCCATAAAGGCGATGAAGCACCCTGTTTACGCTGAAGCAGCCTGGACATACTGCATTATGCGGATGGTCCTTGGGCCTATATTCTTACGCTGTACTCAGCGGAAAAGCTCTATTTTATGTTTGATGGCTCTGAGGTCCTCTATTTATGCTGCCCTGCATCCACATGATGCATATAGCTATCCAGCATATTTTTTATGCTTCTACAGCTGTCTTTCGAATGTCTTCTCTTTGCACCTTCACTTGATGATAACCTGATCTCAAGTCAATCTTTGTGAACACCACTGCCCCTGTCAACTGGTCGAATAAATCATCAATCTGCGACAGAGGATACTTGTTCTTGATAGTCAAAGCATTAAGGGCTCTGTAATCAATGTACATGCGTACTGTCCCATCCTTCTTAGGTACAAACAACACTGGTGCTCCCCAGGGTGATGCACTAGGACGGATAAATCCCTTGCTCTGCAACTCCTTTAATTGTAGCTTCAGCTCATCTAACTCCTTTTTCGCCAATCGGTATACATTAGAAGATATAGGCGCTACTCCGGGTACTAGCTCAATGGTAAACTCCACGTCACTATCTGGCGGTAAGCCTGGCAGTTCTTTGGGGAAAACATCCTCGAATTCTGTAAATATTGGCGGGGGTGCAATCTCCATAGCCATATAAGTTCCAGCTATCTATCCTACTCCTTGTTCGACGGTCCCTCGCATGTACTCGAACTCCGGTTGATCTGGCGGTCTAAAATTGATGCTACCATTCCGGCAATTCATTATGGCATTATACTGGCTTAACCAGTCCATGCCTAGCACAACATCAAAGTACGACATAGGCAACACCAAGAATCGCACTCTCATCTCTCTACCACATACAACTACCGAGCACGTTCTGATAGTGCTGGTAACCGGTACGATACCTCCTCCGGTAAGAATCTACCAACTCTTAGGTAAGGGGAAAGTCGCTACTCTATGCATTGCTAGGAATCTACTAGATATAAATGATAATATAGCACCAAAATCAAAGAATGCAGTTGCAGGTAATGCTGTAACTAATATGGTACTTGTGATAGCTTCACCTTCTGTTTTCTCCTCTGTTGTGCTAGTGCAAAGGACTGTCCGTGCCTCCGCCCTCCGGTCTGCTGTTGAGCTCGGTCAAACTGTGCCTCCTGTGGGGCCAAGTGTGGTCTCCTCTAGAATCCTCCGGGTGCTGGTGGATGTTGACCTCCTGGAGGGGGTAGTATCCTGGGGCTTTTACTGCTGGCCTCTGTCCTGTCTGTGGTACTGCGTCTCTGCGCTATGGGCATTCTCGAGCAAGATGCTGACTTGCTCCATATATCATGCATAATCCCAACTTCTTCCTACAATCTCTGATGACATGTCCCTTCTTGCCACAATGGTGACAAGTCGAAATCTCCTGCTCTGGGTATGGCGCTTCCCTCTACTGTATCTGTGTTCCGGGACGACATATCGGTCCTCCTGCTCCGGGCTATGCTCTGGCTGATGTGGTCGTACTGGAACGTCTAGCTCCTCTGACGATGGCCTCCTGGATCCTCGCCTCTACAAGAACCTCCTCATAAGAGATCCTCGCCTGCGTGGTAGTATACCTCTGTAGCTCGAAAGTAAGGCCGTGATGATATCTCTGAGCCTTCTCTAGCTCGTTGGGTATCAGGACGGCACTAAATCAGCTAAGACGGCTAAACTCTGCGTCGTATGCGTCAACAGTCATATTCCCCTGTTATAGATGTAGAAACTGGGAGTACAGGGCATTTCTGACTGTTGCTGGAAAATACTTTGCATTGAAGTATTCTAGGAACTGCTCCCAAGTCTGGTTCTTGCCTACACTGCGCTCAATGGAATCCCACCAGTGATGGGCGTTACCTTTTAGTTGGACCCTCACTGCGGTCATCCAAAGGTCTGGATGCAGTTGTGAAGCTTCTAGTAGCATCTCCGTGTTGGTGACCCAATCGGAGATCTGTTCTAAAGTCTCATTGCTTGAGAAAGTATCTGGTCCCATCTGTCGGAACCATCTCACAGTGCCTCTTGTCTGGGCTGGTGCAGGTGCTAGTACTGGTGCTGCAACAGGTATCCTCTCTAGTACTGACATTAAACTATGTCTCAATGTCTCGGTCTTATGCCACTGTTCTTGCATTATAGTCTTGAAGAACTGAAGCATCTGTGGCTGTCCGTCTAGTTGTGGCATCTAGGGTGGATAAGGAGGAGGTGGTGGTAATGGAACCTCTAGCTGTGCGGTAGTGTCTCCTCAGATGTTCACCTCTCGGTCTGTGGCATCGGCGTAGCCCCTGTAGTCTAGCCCTCACAATGCTGTGTGGGGATCGTCTAGGAAGTCTGTCCCTCGGGTTGTAGTGTAGGATCACCCTGAGAAGTCTCGTGCCAATGTATCAGCTGGGTTTGCAGCAGGGGTTGTCCTTGGGATTCCTCATCTCTTCGGGTGGTGTTGTCCGGCACCGAGGCGCTGGGTGCTCCTCATCCACTGCGCAAGTTCATTGTAGAAGCATAAAAAATACGCCGGATGGCTATACGCAGCATATTGATGCAGAGCAGCGTAAACAGAGACCTTCAGAGCCATCAAGCGTGCAACAGAGCTTTTTCCGCTAAACACAGCATGAAATATAAGCTCAAAGGACCATAAGCGTAAGGCAGTACGTCCAAGCCGCTTCAGCATAAACAGGGTACTTCATCGACTCCTGGGCGTAAAACCTATCCTCTTTCAACGCAGCATTAAAGTGTACGAGAGACGCTTCGTATTCTCCGAAGTGAACCTGTCAGATCCTGTAATGAACCTGACGTCTGGACTTCTGACAAAGGGATACTGCTCGACTACCCAGACGACGGCTATATTGATAGCACAGCACTATGACCCAGGCTGTCATTTACCGCCATCTCCTTTGCGTAAACTACTTTTACGTGCACGAAGGGATACACTACCTTGTTTTACACAGGCAGACATGAGCTGTTTATGCTCTGCAGTAGACAAACCGCCTGCCACATCAAAAGTTGTACTTCGTACGGGGCTCGAGGCACGTCTCTTCGTCCAATGTACAGAGCGATGACAGTTGCTCGAGGCACATCTCTACGTCTAATACACAGAGCGGTGACAGTTTTTCGAGGCACGTCTTTTCGACTGATGCACAGAAGGGCTGCAGACCTTCAAAAATACGCCTCTGTATTTAGTGCACAAGATGGTGGCAAATCTCTGCATTTAATGCAAGAAATTTGATTATATCTTCAAAAGTCGTAAATCCGGCTAAGACATCCACATCAGCACTCTGGCATGGTACGCAGCGGCTTCTACGCCCATTCAGCTCCTGTGCTCACTCGGCTTCTACGCCCATTCGGCTTCTACGCCCATTCGGCTTCTATGCCCACTCGGCCTCTATGACCACTCGGCCTCTATGACCACTCGGTTTCCACGCCCACTCGGCCTCTATGACCGCTCTACTTCTACGCCTATTCAGCTTCTATGCCTGCTTGGTTTCTATGCCATGGTGACAGACATTGGCTTATACGCCCACCTCTTCTACACAAGGGATACCTACCTACGTGGCTTCTATGCCGTGATCTTCGTAGCGATTATACGCATTTTGTCCCTTAGTTGGACCCGCGTCACACGCTCATTCAAAGGATCATCTATACGCAGGCATTGATTATTTTAACCGTTGTGTAAAAGGGTGCTGTATTTTCCACTCCTCGATTTCTACATCGACGGAGTGGTCACTGTTACTAAAACTCTATAAATAGAGACCTTTATCAATGAGGAACCAGGTCGACAAAATTGGAGGGTCGAAGGAATTGGTCTAAAAACCTCCAAAGAGATCGAACCACGGGTCAAAACTTTGAAAGAAGGATCGAACAAGGTCGAACTTCCAAGAAATATAGAACCAGAGGTTAAGAGAGAGAGAGAGAGAGAGAGAGAGAGAGAGAGAGAAGAATCCGGAGCTCAGGCAAAGAGTAGGGATCGACGACTTTGGCATCGTGCATCCACCCTCTTCTGCAACCTTCGAAGCTGCTTCCTGTCTTCTACGACACTTCTTCATCATCGTGTGGTCCAAGGGCTAAAGTGATCGACTGCAGATCAGACATCTATAGCAATATTTACCCAGATTAAATAAATTGTACTCCCACATCCTCGTATAGGATCAAATTATACAAGTTTGTTTATAAACAAAAGAAGGCGGGTTTCGTGTAAACCCCATTTTGAATATATTTTCATTTTTCATTTTCCACCACAAACAAGATGGCGACTCTGCTGGGGAACCTTATACTCAGGCACGAAAGGGGTCTCTTCCGACCCTGATCCGGATAAAGGTATATGGAACCTTATACTCAGCCCCGGAGGCGACTTTGTTCCACTACCGGAGGCAGTGGCAGCAACGGCAGCCTCAAGCAGGAGTTCTCCGGCACCGCCAGCCAAAACTGAGGGTCCTTCTCCGAAAGGCGAGAAACCTCCAATCAAAGAAACATCCCCGGCAGGAGAGACAGCAGGTTCCTCTCTAGGAGCCTCAATACCAGGAATCCGGAGAGAACGATTAGCCGTCTTCTTCTTCCTCTTGCGAGGGGAAGTCTGCTTCGAAGCAGGAGCCCTTCGCTTCCCAGAGACTACCAAAGCCCCCGCAGGCGGAGGCACTTCATACCTCGGCACCGACACCAGAGGCTCGTCCGGAGTGACGGACTCCTCGCCCTCGTCAGAAGAAACTGAGGGGACTTTGACTCTTCCCCCAGGCTTGGGAGAAGGCACCCTAAAGCTTCCACGCATGTCAAAATTGCGATGGAAGGTGTTGATCGCCACGTAGAACTGGGCATACGAATGGAGGATGCGCAGCTCCGTGGAGAGTGTGACGACCGGCACGATAAATATTGCTCCCGTGTAACCCATGATAAAATATCACCATCCTCTGGCTCCATCAATGAGTCCGCCCCTGGACCTGAAGCTGGTGACGACATTGCCTATGTGCAGCTGATCGTACCCAAACTGCCTGGCGAACCGACAGGGCAAGTAAGGCTCGAAGAAGTAATGATCTTCGCTTCTGTACAGCAAATGGGAGGGTCTGATGCAGACCAACCAATTAAAAGCTTCCGGAGAAAGATTGGTCTTCTCTCCACCTAAATCCTCAAGCCTAATCCCCGATTGATTATGATGTACAGTGGGGACAGTGCAGAGGAGCTTCCAGCCATGACTGAGGCTCAGCACCAGCCGACAGTCTAAAATTGTGTTCACATTCCAGGGAGAGTCCTTGTAGTTCAGCAAGAAACTACCCCCCGAGCTACTACCAGGGCCGGGAGACATCATCCAGGGGTTGTGGAGAATTAACCATCCCATCAAGTACAGGTATGGTAACTCTACCCGGGGAAAGCTATCACGCCGAGCTTCATTGACGAGCAGTCCATCAGTCATGGCTCTCAGGCCAGCCTGTATACGGCACACCATGGCAGGGAGCAAGCCCAGTCGTGCCCCGAACACCAGACGCACGGCAGGCCACAGGATATTTCGGTGAATGCGGTCCGCGGACGCGATATCGGGCACCACTACTCGACACAGCCATATGGAGAGGAAACCAGCCAGTCGGGCTTCCTTAGACAGAGGCCTGCGGCAGCGCCTCAAGTAAGTGTAGGCCTTAGTGCCTTTAGGATACTTTCCTACCCCATCATTGAGAATCTGATCTGGTGCCTTACCATCCTCCATAAGATCCTCGACGACCAGGGCACTGAGCACTCCCAAACAGTTCACAGGCTCATTCTTGCCCCCCGAGACTTTCTCCGACTTGGCGGCCCTGGCCCGGTGGAAGAAGAGGTAGGACGTCCACTTAGTGGTGTGAGCCAAATCAGAAGGCTCATCATAAAAAGCAGTGCACACAAAGTAGTGGCATATCAGCTCCTGATATACTTTTACCGCCCGAGGGTCCGAGTCCTCCAACTCCCGGTTGGTGGGAACATACTCTTTATATGGGGTATCCCCCATCGACAGTCTCGAGATCACTGCCATCTCATGGAGGGCCAACCCCAACTCCCCCAGTGGAGTGGCGAAGGTCCCGGTGAGCGAAATGTATCACTCCATCAGTGCCAGAAATAGGTTAGGGTTGGGAGGCAACCCAACACTTATCGCACTCACATCAGCATACAGTCCAATGACCTCCAGCTCTCTCCGAAAATGCTTCAAGGCCCAGTCAACTAGGCAAGCCCATCGGAGGTTTGTTGGGGTGATCTACCCATTGCATCGAGGATTCTCCTTGGGGTATACCCTCCTCGCCCCATGAAGTCATTGTAGAAAGTCGACAATTGGACCGGCTGGATCACTGAACTGTCTTCACTTGGGATGCTGCCCAGGCACAGTCCCCTGAACACCATCATAACGCCGGACGGACGGCTGACAAATGACCCCTGGCCAGCTCCTTTTAAATGAAATATCTTCCCCGGCTTGCCGTGAAGATCGAGAGTCAGCGTCCATGATATCCTCCTGGGATGTATAGCATAGGAGAAAGCCGAGATGGGATAATCTTTCGGCATCGTGGGCAGATACAAGACCATACTCTTGGCGTAGAAAACCCAGGGTTCTCTCTTGGGCTTCATCTGGGACTGTTTGTCAATCATGTCCCCAAAGAGAAAAGTCGGCTTGATGTACTGGTCCCCGTCTATGTACGTCAGGGGCTCTCCGTTAATCAGGTTCAACAACGTCCGCTCGCCCTGAGCCGATATCAAGATCTCCCTTCCTTCAGGATACTGGGGTCCGGAGATAGGAAATGTCACGTGGGATAGATCCTCCAGATAGTTTGAGTGCAGCATCCCGGCAGCTGAACCTATCACCTCGGCCAGTAGAGACTCATGCAAGTTAACTGCAAAAGTGCAAGGAAAACACGTCATTACAAATCTTGCAACATAAAAACCAAGAAACGATAGTCTGTGCTCTACGCCAAGACTATACAAATTTGGTCATTTTTACGCCGGAGGTCCCATCCACAAGTGTAAAGCTAAAATTATATAGTATACACCAAGTTTTCAGCAGTCAGAGCTTTTACGCTCAAAACTGCGAAAATATGGAGTTTTTACGCTGGCACATTAGAAATATGGGCGTAAAAAAATAAAAACGTCTCCGTGCGTCATCTTCCTCAAAGAGGCTATCAGCACTGAAGATGACCTAGCGCGGTCATGTTCAACGTGTGCGAAGGATTTTTCGTCGTTCTTTGTCATCCCAAAGGCTCTACCTCTAAGGCCGGGTGCGCTGCTCGTCGGCGGGATACTTCGCTCAGAAGAAAGTTCACCTTGCCCGACCGAAGACTCTCTTGTTGGGGCAGAAGAACAAGAAGAAGAACCTATACTCTTTCCCTTAGTGGAGGGGATTTGTTTCAGTGCCATTTCTGAAAACTCGGATTGCTCGGAGAAAGAACGAGGGGAAAAACTCAAACAGTCGAAGGCTCTCTTTCGTAGAAGACGGATGAAAAGTTTTTCTCTCAAAAGCTTGGGAAATATATAGAGTTTGGGTCGACTCCTCGAATCCTCTGACGGACTCCTCGAAACCCCAACCAAATCTCACAATTAATATTTGGTTATGATTGGGTACTACGTAAGCCCACTACTCTCGAAAGGCGGACAGTCAGCAAATTCGAAGAGTTTTTCGTGCAAAAGCAGGTCAGCGGTTCCTACGCTAAGGAGCTTTCTACGCTCGACAACAACAGATATACGGTTTTACGCTCGCAAGCTATAAGTTTATGGTTTTACGCCCGGATGCCTTTGTGCTTGGTAGCTTTTATGCTCGAGAGGCTACAAACCTACGAATTTATGCTCAGCAGATACCAAATCGATGATCTCACGCTCGGTGGCGTTTAGTTTACGCTCGGAGGCAACAGATCCACAACCTTACGCTCGAAAGATTTCTTTTTCACAAGCTACAAATCTACAGTTCTACGCTAAGAAGCTTTCTACGCTCGACAGCTACAGATCTACGGTTTCACGCTCGCAAGCTATCAGTCTATGGTTTTACGTCGGGATGCCTTTGTGCTCGGTAGCTTTTATGCTCGAGAGGCTACAAACCTACGAATTCACGCTCAGAAGCTACAAATCTACGATTTCACGCTCGATGGCTTTCTACGCTCAATAGGCTACGAACTCAGGATTTTCAGCTCATCTACGCTACGGATCTCAGACTTTCCGTATATCCGAACAGTTCTCAAGGCGGTCGATTACAGGAGTTCACACAGAAGATACTCCTTCTCGACCTCAAAATATCCCAAGTACCCGAAACATACAGAGTTCAAATATTGAGAAATTACTCTTCTCGGGTCAATTGGAGGTTCATCCAGACTCTAGTCCAAATATTTCATCTATCAAGATGGTAACTCAGTTTAACAGCCATTCCTCGACCATGTTCCAAGGGATTTTCGAGAAGTCATTCTTGAAGATGAAGTCTGAAACAAGAATTCTGTTTACACAGAAGTGAAAATAACATTTCAGAATTCTACACGGTTGCTCATTCCTGACAACAGAACAGTTCGAACACTCGAATGCTAAAGCGGCTTTCTGCGCATCACTAGTTATGCGTAAAAGACAGGACAGGGCCTAAATACTCTTTCTATCAGAATCGGCGTAAAGAATCAGACGTGTCGAAGCTACACATATTACATCTGAAGGAAGATGATCATATGAAGAAGAAAGACAATTTTGTTAAAGATTAAAGTCATGATTACATATGAGGGAAATCCAATCTACAAGGGTTTTTCTTCATTTTCATGATTACATCTGAGGGAAACCCCGTCTGTAAAGGGCTTCCTCATCGTCGTCTGAAGATCGCACCCAGAATCTGTTCTGCCAGGTTCTCGCATGGGCACAATTCTTCATCCATCTTCTCCAGCAGTCAGTTGGTTGCCGCAAACCGACTGACATGGCAATGATCAACGACGGAAGGATACAAAACTGGGCATAGATCCATCCTCCAACAGAAAAGTAGGGTACTGCTTTCCTACGCCCACCGCCATGGTAGATTGAGTTGAGGTATATCACCCAACCCAATACCCGAGGTCAGAGCTAGTTGCTGCTCTCATCCCCGGAGGTAACGGGAGAAGGCGCCACTTGCAAGCGCCATGGTAGAAAATGATCCTTCCTCTCTCCTGGAAGAACCGCCATATAAAGTTGCTGATTATCCCGAGCAACGGAGGCTAATATATCCTTCCATGATCCATCATTGCAGCGGACACTTTCTCGAAGATGCCATCTTTTTCGGCTCCTTACATGCTGGAAGAACATGATCTCCTTCTTCCTCAGGTCGACCCGACGAACTCCGACGATCATCTCTGCGTGGTGATGGAAATGGGGGAGAACAGGTTAAACCCTCAGCCTTTTTATAGGCGAAAGAGGTCACACCGGTCCCTAATAAATCCGCCATAAAGTCAGCATCGACCGTTTCAACGCTCCATTTAGAAATATTTCGAGTTACGAGGAGCGGTTCATGCTTCATTCAAAGCGTTCTAAATTTCGAGGAATTTGAAAGCTTTGAAAAGGGTCTTGTAGAAGCATAAAAAATACGCCGGATGGCTATACGCACATATTGATACAGAGCAGCATAAACAGAGGCCTTCAAAGCCATCAAGCGTGCAACAGAGCTTTTTCCGCTAAATACAGCATGAAATATAAGCTCAAAGGACCATCCGCGTAAGGCAGTACGTCCAAGCCGCTTCAGCGTAAACAGGGTGCTTCATCGACTCCTGGGCGTAAAACCCATCCTCTTTTAATGCAGCATTGAAGTGTACGAGAGACACTTCGTATTCTCTGAAGTGAACCTGTCAGATCCTGCAATGAACCTGTCAGATCCTGCAATGAACCTGACGTCTGGACTTCTGACAAAGGGATACTGCTCGACTACCCAGACGACGGCTATAATGATGGCACAACACTGTGACCCAGGCTGTCATTTACCGCCATCTCCTTTGCGTAAATTGCTTTTACGTGCACGAAGGGATACGCTGCCTTGTTTTTTACAGGCAAACATGAGCTGTTTATGCTCTACAGTAGACAAACCGCCTGCCACATCAAAAGCTGCACTCCGTACGGTGCTCGAGGCACATCTCTACGTCCAATGTACAGAGCGATGACAGTTGCTCGAGGCACGTCTCTACTTCTAATGCACAGAGCGGTGACAGTTTCTCGAGGCACGTCTCTACGACTGATGCACAGAAGGGCTGCAGACCTTCAAAAACACGCCTCTGTATTTAATGCACAAGATGGTGGCAAATCTTTGCATTTAATGCAAGAGATTTGATTATATCTTCAAAAGCCGTAAATCCGGCTAAGACATCCACATCAGCACTCTGGTACGGTACGCAGCGGCTTCTACGCCCATTCAGCTCCTGTGCTCACTCGGCTTCTACGCCCATTCGGCTTCTATGCCCACTCGGCCTCTATGACCACTCAGCCTCTAGGACCACTCGATTTTTACGCCCACTCGGCCTCTATGACCGCTCGGCTTCTACGCCTATTCGGCTTCTATGCCTGCTTGGCTTCTATGCCATGGTGACAGACATTGGCTTCTACGCCCACCTCTTCTACACAAGGGATACCTACCTACGTGGCTTCGACGTCGTGATCTTCGTAGCAATTATACGCATTTTGTCCCTTCGTTGGACCCGCGTCACACGCTCATTCAAAGCATCATCTATACGCAGGTATTGGTTATTTTAACCGTTGTGTAAAAGGGTGCTATACTTTCCACTCCTCGGTTTCTACACCGACGGTGTGGTCACTGTCACTAAAACTCTATAAATAGAGACCTCTATCAATGAGGAACCAGGTCGACAAAATTGGAGGGTCGAAGGAATTGGTCTAAAAACCTCCAAAGAGATTGAACCACGGGTCAGAACTTTAAAAGAAGGATCGAACAAGGTCGAACTTCCAAGAAAGATCGAACCAGAGGTCAAGAGAGAGAGAGACAGAGAGAGAGAAGAATCCGGAGCTCAGGCAAAGAGTAGGGATCGACGACTTTGGCATCGTGCATCCACCCTCTTCTGCCACCTTCGAAGCTGCTTCCTGTCTTCTACGGCATTTCTTCATCATCGTGTGGTCCAAGGGCTAAAGTGATCGATTGCAGATCAGACACCTATAGCAATATTTACCCAGATTAAATAAATTGTACTCCCACATCCTCGTATATGATCAAATTGTACAAGTTTATTTATAAACCAAAGAAGGCGGGTTTCGTGTAAACCCCATCTTGAATACATTTTCATTCTTTCGTTTTCCACCACAAATAAGATCATCTTACTGCAAAAGATAGGATTTTATTTAAAAAGAGTACAAAATCAAACAAACAAGATGCAGATATTTAGAAGTAACACGAAGGAAGCTCAAAGACATAGTCACAGTGGATGAGACCTAGTAATTTCTATCCTATTGTATGATCGTTGGGCATGTCACCATACCACAAGCGAAAACTCGAACTGCATGGGCCACCACAAAAACCATGTCACGCCCCAGTCCCAAAATAGACGAAACTCGGCTACGTAACAATAGCCAGCTGTCACATCTCCGAGGATATCCCAATTTAATGGATCCTATCAAAGAGTGCTACGCTGTCCTAAAATACTAATATGCCCAATATCAGTCAACAACAGGTAAACTAATCTCATCCACAATATAAATAGCAAGAAGTACTAAATAAACTGCTGGAAGATAAACAGCAATCTCAAGATATCATAGTACAACCAATAATGTCTGGTGGGGACAAACCCACTACTATGACGGAATAAAAGTACTGAAATAATAGATGAAAGATAATGACTGGGGCATCGGCTGACTAGATAATGATGCACCTAATCCTAGGCAGAATGTCTACTAAGTGATCACGAAAGCTCTAACGGCTGCACCTCTAACTTCTCTGCGGTAGCGAACCTCGTCTCTGTCCTCGGCCGTACACTGTGGGATAATATGCCTCGTCCAAATCTGAAAAGGTACCAGGTCCTCAGAGGGATGTAACAAGATACATAGAAGCATGCCATATATATAAATACTGAATAAGATAAATGCAATAAGTTACAAGGGTGTGCTAACCATCTAAGTAAATGCAATATGAGAACAACTTTGGTACGTATGGGTAGGCGTAGGCATAATGTCCAACACTTTGAAGAGCGTAGTATCTGTAATGTTTATCATTCCGAAGAATGAGATATCTGTAATATATATATGTCTGTATCACTCCGAAGATCGCGGTGTCTGCAATAAAGAAAGTCATTGGATCCGTGGCTCCTCCGATTACGACGGAGTCCAATGTGTGTATCCCATACGCCTATAAGCTTTCCTCCCGACCCAATATAGATACACTAGTAGAATATTCGACGTGCATACCACGTATCTATATGCCAGTCTCTATAAATAAAATAATCCTGAGTTCCGTACTAACCGTGATGCATATCAGATGCACCGATAGCTAGTCGAGTACGTGGACCCGTATCCCAATATAAATTTGTCATAATAAAACGTGTAAGGTGACAGGTCATGGAAGATATCAGTGTATCCTTCCATGGGGTGAGTCTGCTAATAACTAGGTCAAGTACACTAATCATCGACGTACCCGTCGACTGCACCCGAGTCAATCTCGGATGCACACAGTCATATGAATTACAGCAACAAGAATCATACAACATATGCATCATTTAAATCAAACAGTAAATATGGCAAGGTATCTTGCCTGAGTCCTCAAGTTGTGAATGCCAGAAGCCGGTTCTTGCAGTGTCTCATGGCTGGTCCAATGGTCCTAAACACACAATATAATATAATAATCTAATATGAGTCACTAAGACAATAAACAGACTCTACGTTGCTCTTAGGAATTTTCATAAGTTCACGACTGATCGAGGATGGCTTCACGGGTGCATGTAGATAGGATGTACGCGTGTTTTGTCCTTGTCAGCGTGTATCTTGAGACAATAAATGTTAAGGGGTTGCCACTATATTGATTTATACGAATACATGTCTTTAGTTCCTATGCCCAAACGTACTCGGTTTGTGCTAAGGTTATCAGGTGAATTTCTAGCCTTGACGACAGTCTCACAATTTATATGGTTGCTGGTTATTGAACAATTTCTTCCTCTTGTTTAATCATCATACTAGCATGCATATAATTAGGATTGATTCAGTTTGTTATTATCTAGTTTAATTTCTAGCACACATACATATCCGTAGTATTTTATTCTAACTGGTTTGGGTCGACACAGGACACGTCGACACGACAACACGAATAACTAGTCTTACAACGATACTATACAAGAATGAGCAGAGAATCAAGTACCTGGCTGTTGGGACAAGGTCCGGCTCATCCTGATAGTCTTCATCGAGGGCGGAGCTCCGGCGTCGACCGGTGAGTTGGCCGACAACGGCAGTAGCGGCTTACAGCAAATGCGGCAGTGGCGGCAGCGGCTTGGCAGCGTCGGGCGGGCGAAAGGCAGCGTGGGATGGCTGACAGTTTGTGGGGTTAGGCCGGGTTAGTACTGAGGGTGGTGGTCGGCGGAGTTTGTGAAGTCGGAGGCGGTGGGTGTCCGGTTGGGAATGAGATGGTTCGGCTAGGACGCGTGGGTGATGATGCGGTGCAGCGTCCGATGGTTGCAGGCGGACGGGGTACGGTGAAGTATCCGCCTGTTGCTGGCGGGGGATGGTGGTCCAGCGGTGGGGTCCGGTGGCGGTAGGGGTCCGTTGGTGGACGCGGTGTCGGGCAGTCGGGGAGGGTGGGGTAATTCGGTTGTAGGAGAATGACTAGGGTTTGGGTATTTGATGAATAGTAAATTTTAGGGTTAAATATTAGGGAGTATGTATATTTATAAGGGGGTTTGATGGGCTGGCATTGGAACTTGGGTCTGTCTGGACTTATTGGGTAGGGCTTGATCCAATGGGAAAGGTGCACGTGGCTTGGTTGGGTTTGCTTGAGGTAAAATTGCCCTTATTTTAATTTTATTAAAAGCAAGGCGCATGGTGTTCTTTTAATGTATTTAAAACACATTAAACTAAATTCGAGTGGGACACAAGAGTCATGGGCGTAGCAGGCTCGGTATATGCTAATACCCTAATTTGGGTTATAGGGTGTTGGGTTGTGGTTGAGCCTCAAATTCTAGTAGGAACAGAAAATCAAGAAAAATTGGATTTATTGAAATAATACTTCGACGGTCGTAACGGATATTGTGTAGCTCAAATGAAGTGCAATATTGAGTATCTACAAGTTACACAAAGGTCATATGGGTAGTCTAGCATGTCTAGGAGGTGAGTACTTAATTGGTTCGACGGTACCTACTAGTATAATGCTCCAATCATCAAAGCAACAATAAGGTGTATTAAGTTACAATATTGTTGCGCATTAAATATAATTGTATCCAATTTAATCCTAGTCTCTTAATTTAAATTAAATAATCCTAAATTGGGCGAGGGGGTTCACATCTTCAAACCAGTTTCACATCCTTGTCCTAGACGTGCCAGACTGTTATTTTGATCCTTGTGTGACTCATAACCATGTCTTATTGTGCTTCATTTTAGTCGTAGAACATTCATCGCAACCGACTACATTTAATTCTATACAAATCAAACCTTGTATCCTTGTGTGTTCCAATCGAAATTATAGGCACAATCTCTACCCATTATGAGCAACCCAAATTAGGGTAATGTTCTATTCTGAGTCTACTTCATTCATGACAATTGTATCATACTCAATTTCAGTCCTTTGTACTTCTAATTAATTTTAGAACACCTATTGTATTTAGCTTAATTAATTAAAAATCATAAACCTCACTTTGGGCAATTTTTCCAATTATTGGGCACTTTTGTGCACAAGGCACTAAGGTGTCCATCCCGTTGGACTCGACACGCAAATAAACCCATTTTCCTTCATGTGTATTTTTCTATAATTTTTTTGAGTATACAAATTGCGACATTGACCGCTTTGAACCATGGCCTCAAAATCTTGAACCAATGCATCATGGCCATTCATTTTAATTTATTTGAATCCTAACCATTGAAAATATCTATAAGAAGACCCCTTTTTCCAAGGAGTTGACCAAAGTCAAACCTTTCTAGGTCAAACCAAACCCCTATTATATATATATATATATATATATATATATATATATATATATATATATATATATATTCTTTTTTTTCTTACTTCCTTTTCTTCTAAACCTAAAACCATATAGCAGCCGACCATCATATTCCCTATTCACCCATCACGCCGTCGACCCCAACCACGCCGGACCGAACCCCCGAATACCGCCTTCCTCCGCAGTCGACTGCACAGCCGAAGGACCTCGCCATTCTCGCCAGCACGACGGCGGAACCCCCTCGTCGTTCCAACCCGCTGAACCCTGAACGGATCTCCATTTCCAAATTGTACCAGAAATCGATGCCTCCCGCTGTTCCCCGACTTCACACAACCCTGACCTCCATCGCTGAACGTCGTCGACCAACCCCCTCGACCCGAGCCGACTACAGTAGTAGCACTCGCCATCTTCCTGCCGACGACAACCCAGTCCACCCGCCTCGTCCTTACCGGAGTTCGACGACCGACCGCTGCACTCGATCGGCCACAGACCTGCTTGTACGACTATCGGGACACGCCTGAACATGCTGAAGTCAACTGTAGCAGCCGCCTGATTCGACACGAGCAACCCGCTGAGCCTTGCCGAATTCGCACGACTCGTCCACGTATCCAGGTTCGATCTCCCCTCTCGCGTGCATGTACACGTTTACGTACCCGCGTATTTTACTATCGTATTGCGTACGTGTTTAGATATGGTATTTAGTATATGATGGTATATTGGTATGATTGTATGTATATAGTATATATATATATGTATTAGAACTCGACTAGTATATATATATATATTATAACCCACTTTTAGTATATACGTATATAGATGTATTGTATATACCTCCTTAATGTATGTACATGTATTAATTCTATTTAGTACATATATATATGTGTATCTATTATATTGGTAACTAATGGATATTATGTATATGTTAGTATTTATGCCTATGGGCTAGATAACTAGAATGTAACCACGGATACCCCGTAGATACATTGACATGTGACCAGATAACATGTTAACAGACTGCCATATGTACACCGATGTACTGGCAAGACTGTATCATCGACTGTCTACTATGCACAACAACTACAAACGTGACGCCCCTAGCGTTGTCTCTGAGGTCATTGTGTTGATTGTGTGTTAGAGTAATATCTGATGCAGAATTGTGTTATATGATATGTCTATAGGACTGTTGGATCATTCAGACGATACTTTGGAACCATGACATTGGTATTGCCAACTAAGGACCACAGGCGAGTATATTTTCTGACAGTTTCCATTTTGGGGATTATCTCTATAACTCTTGTTGTATAGCATACATGACTCTGACACTGTTATTTGTACGAGTTGGCATTATCGAGACCTATCACAAGGAGTCATGATTGGAATCCATCATGCTAGCTAGGGAAAAATGGGGAAATATTAGTAGTTTATGTGATCATACCCAACTATACATGCATCATAGCTCACCTACACCTCACGTCGGTGCAGCCTGACCATTACATGCCTCATAGCTGTTACATGTGGTTAGCCTGACCTTACAAGAATGATAGCTAACCAATGTAACGAGCCTGATCAGTCCCAAGCCGATCACATGATATGCTGATGTTTCACACACTTAGTTAGATATTCTTGACATGTATCTCTAGTGTATTGATATAGCATTCCTTATGTTCTAGTCATGATTCTAGCATTCAGATATATACCAGTTCATTGTTCTAGCGTGTACTTGTATTTCTATTCATTGCTAGATGTATATTAATGATGACATATGCTCCAGCATTCTAGTTATTTCAGCATTTCTTTATTACATCTATTCTAGTATTTCTTATTGCCAGTTTTTCATATCTGTCTTATATTTTTTTACACTGTGCTACAGTTTTTGTCAATATATGTGGAACTGTAGTTAGTGCTTGTACTTCGTTCCAATCCTGACTGGATATTTTTTCCAGAGGATCTTGAGAATTTCTGTACCACACACTATGGACCGGGTATAGATGCAGACTACACACCAGAGATCTTAGAGGAGACTATTCCTTTATATGATACTTTACTTGCTGCTATCTAGATAGTATTATATTATGCATCAGAGACTTCCTTGAGATTTATTGAGTTTATGTTTAGACTTATGTTAAGTTTAATTTGAGACTTGTAGAGACTTTATGTTGGACAGCTAGACTGTAGATTATCTTATTTTAAGATATGGTGTTTAACTATGTCATTCTTCTTATCTTTTATCATGCCTTACTCTTATAGCTGTTGTGATTGAGTTTGCATTATGAGATATTGTGAGGTGTATATTGTCCTCCTTATGGAGATTGATATCATTGACAAGTATTTATTTATATAGTATTATTATGACCCAGACATCGTTCTACCGCTGATATTGCGGCGTAGGCTGGACGTACCCGCGTACTGGTACCCCCACACCGGGTGCGGGTCGTGACACTTTTTAAGTAGTGGCCCATGCAGGTCTAGTTTTTCAAGTTATGTGATATTATGGTAGTGCGACAACTTAGTTGTACTACTGCGGGCCTGCGATAGGATATAGGAAATAGGATTAGGATGAGAGTATGCTCAATCATACTAGGAAAATTCTGATCTTCACAATGCTATTCAAATTGATTGCTTCCTTTAGCATTTTACAGTCCTTCTTTGACCGTATCTATCACCTCAAATTATTCTTTTGATCTGTATTCAGGATGACGCTGAATACTAGATCCATGAGAGTGGGAGCATCAAATTTAGAGAGATTTGCTACCTCTTAACCTGACGAACAGACACCTAGAGTTACTCCTACATCTCCTGTTCATGTGGGAGTATCTGTAGCTAACGGGATTCCTCCTCCACATATTCAGAAGATTGCCCCAGCTATGACAGACAACCTTCCACCACCACCGACACCGATTCCCAGAGGAGTGCCCACTGACGTGGCACAAATGTTCACACTAATACAGGGCATGCTAGAGGCCCATAAAGTAACAGCAGAAGCTCAGCGTGTTCAAGCTGAGGCTCAGAGAGTGCAAGTAGAAGCACACCAGGCGCAGACAGAACTAATAAGAGAAAGCATGAAGAATGCTTATCAGGTGGCTCTCTAAACTTTGGAGAGAGTAGCACGGCAACCGCAACAGCGTCCTGGCCAGCAACCACAGAGGCCAGGTACTATAGTGGACTTTAAGAGGATGATGCCTCGAGAGTTCTAAGGAACTGAAGGAATACTCTATACTGACGATTGGTTAGAGGACATCGAGCAAAACTTGCGTTTAGCACAGATCCCGGAGATTCTTCAGATAGAGGCCGCTTGTAGTCAGATGTTTGATATCGCCCTGACGTGGTATCATACAGAGCCGAGACTTTCTGTTGAAGGACTTACTTGGGAGGACTTCAAGGATCTCTTCAAGGAGAAATTCTTTCCTGACGTTGCCTTGGGAGAATTGGAGAGTCAGTTCCATGACTTAATCCAAGGAGGTATGTCAGTCGACGAATATGCCGCAGAGTTTTGTCGATTGAGTCGATTCGCTCCATCGATGATTCGAGACCCAGAAGACCAAGCACAAAAATTCAGAAAGGGATTGAATAGAGAGACCAAGTCTCATACTTCGGGGCGATGCACCGCTACATTTGAGGGTGTTCTGATGGATGCCCAGATTGTCGAAGACGACTTGGACCTCAGGCCCAAGAGAGGACGCGACACTTCTGGAGGAGCCAGTGGTAATACAGGACCGGCCAAGCGCCCATACTTTCAACAACAACAGCAACAGCAGAGGCCATACCAGGAGCAACACCAGCGACAGGCACCAGTTTGAGGACATATTCAGCAATAGTAACCACAGAGACAGAATTGGCCCGTTGCCCCATGTGCGTATTACGGAAAGATGGGACATACAAGAGACATATACAAGAAAAGGTTGGGTACCTGCTTGTCATATAGATCATCAGCACATCAGCTGAGGGACTGCCCAACTGTTCAGACTTGCCAGGGATGAGTAACATCTCAAAGAGGACCATCCAGAGCACCTATTGTACTAGGAGGCCAGCAAAGAGGACCTCCACTTCTACCATAGCAGCAGAGGTTTGCTCAGCACCAGCAGCAGCAGAGAGGAGCACTACAGGGACAAGCTTATGCCAGGACTACTGAGGAGGCCGAGCCAGCTGGAGACGTGATTTTAGGTTCAGTTTTACTCGATTCTGTTCCAGCACTTGCGTTATTTGATTCTGGCGCTTCCTATAGTTTCGTATCTATATCTTTTGCCCTTAAGCATCAATTAGAAACAAAACCATTATATAGGACTTGCAAGATCATGACTGGAGGAGGCATTATTCTAGTCCATGATTATTACAAGGATCCGAAAGTGTCATTGGAAGGCCGAGAGTTGAGCGTGAGTTTACTCATCATGCCACTTCCGGGATACGATATTGTACTCGGAATGGACTGGTTGAGTAAACACTATGCTTCTATAGATTGTCACGGAGGTAGAGTAGTATTTTGACCGCCAGGAGAACCAGAGTTCGAGATCGCCAGAGGAGTAGAGGAGCGGAGCAGAGGCACTTTTTATGGAGCCAGGATGGAAGAAGAGGAGATACCACATCCCCTGATAATGGAGTTCCTGGATGTATTTCCAGAGGAGTTGCCAGGTTTGCCACCAGACAGAGATGTTGAATTCTCTATAGACTTGATACCAGTAGCGGAACCTATTTCGCAACATGTCTATAGAGTCAACAATAACGAGTTGGTAGAACTGAAAAAGCAAGTTGAGGAGCTGCAAGACAAATGTTTTATTAGATCCAGTTCATCGCCATGGGAAGCACCGGTATTATTTGTACCGAAGAAGGATGGCACGGTACGCATGTGTATTGATTATAGAGCTCTGAACAACCTCACTATCAAGAACAAATACCCGTTACCGAGGATAAATAATCTTTTTGATCAGTTGAGGGGAGCGAAGGTGTTTTTAAAGATAGACTTGAGGTCAGGCTATCACCAGGTGAAGGTGAAGAGAGAAGACATACCGAAGACAGCCTTTCGGACCAGATATGGCCAGCTTGAATTTACAGTAATGTTGTTTGGTTTAACCAATGTACCAACAGTATTTATGAACTTGATGAACAAGGTATTCCACCAGTACCTTGACAAGTTCATAGTGGTGTTTATTGACGACATTCTAATATATTCAAAGACCCCAGAAGAATATAAAGAGCACCTGAGGATGGTCTTAGAGACTCTCAGGAAAGAGAAGTTGTACTAAAAGCTTTCAAAGTGTGAGTTCTTCCTTGACAAGGTTGAATTTCTTGGACATATGGTAACGGATTACGGAATTTCAGTTAACCTAAAGAAGATTGAGGCAGTGGAATCATGGGCTACCCTTAGTACGGTAGCTAAAATCAGGAGCTTCCTCGAATTAGTAGGATACTACAGAAGATTCGTACGAGACTTCTCCAAGATTGAAGAGCCAATGACTAGGCTGACCAAGAAAGATGTGTAATTTGTCTGGACAGAGGAATGTCAGGCCGTATTTGAAGAGCTGAAGAAGAGATTGACAAAAGCTCCAGTTTGGACGTTGCCATCAAGGACAGGTGGATTCACTATCTACAATGACGCTTCATGAAAAGGTTTGTGATGCATTCTTCAATAACACGGGAAAGTAATTGCCTATGCTTGAAGACAATTACGCCCTCATGGAAAGAACTACCCCACTCACAATTTGGAGTTAGCAGCAGTTATCTTTGCCCTAAAACTGTGGAAGCACTATCTGTACGAAGAGCGTGTGGAGATCTTCATAGACCACAAGAGCTTAAAGTACGTATTTACACAGAAAGAGCTGAACATGAGGCAGAGATGGTGGTTAGAGCTGATGAAAGACTTTGATATCTTATTACAGTACCACCCAGGAAAGGCCAACGTAGTTGCCAATGCCTTGAGCAGGTATCCGATGGCTATGTGCTTGACTTCAGATAGGCATTTAATAGCTGATCTTGAGAGCTTGGGAATTGAAGTACTAGTTCCAGGAGTTGAGATTTAGATATGGGGATTGCATATACAATCAGAGTTGATGTACAGAATTAGAGCTACACAGTATGATGATGAGACTCTAAGGAATATTAGAGCACAAGTTCGGATAGGATTGACAAATGATTTTACTATTGCGAATGATGGATCTTTACGGCATGGCAAGAGGATGTGTGTGCCAAGTGGAGATTTGTACGAAGAGGTTTTGCAGGAGGCACATTGCTCTCAGTACTCGATGCACCACGGAGCCAACAAGATGTATCGAGATTTGAGGGAGCATGTGTGGTGGTATGGTATGAAGCGCGAAGTAGCACGCTTTGTATCCCGATGTTTAGTATGCCAGCAAGTTAAAGTAGATCGACAGAGGCCAGGAGGATTACTTCAACCTTTACCCATTCTAGAATTGAAGTGGGAGCACATGACTATGGACTTCGCTTCAGGACTTCCACGTTCTCCAAGAGGAAAGGACGCAATTTGGGTCATCGTGGATAGGTTGACCAAATCAGCCCACTTCCTACCATTCAAAGTGGGTACATCGACAGAGAAACTAGCAAAGATGTATGTAAAGAAGATCGTCAGATTACATGGAGTTCCTGTGAGTATTGTCTAAGATCGGGTAGTCGTTTCACTTCCTATTTCTGGAGGAGTCTGTAGGCTAGCTTGGGCACTCAGCTCAAGTTCAGTACAGCGTATCACCCCAGATAGACGGGAAGTCTGAAAGGACTGTTCAGACTCTTGAAGACATGCTACGCACTTGCATTTTGGATCTCGTAGGTTCTTGTGAGGATCATCTACACCTAGTAGAGTTTGCTTACAATAACAGCTACCAGGCTTGCATTGAGATATCACTATTCGAGGCTTTATACGGACGAAGGTATCGTACACCGTTATCTTGGGATGATTTTGGAGAAAGGGCTTTGTTAGGACCAGAAATGGTCGTGGATGCAGCAGAGAAGTTGAAACTTATCAGAGACAGACTACGAGTGGTGCAGGGCTGACAGCGGCATTGGGCCGATAGCCACCATAGACCCCTAAGTTTTCAGGTATAGGTATTGTTATTCTTTTTGAATATGATTATTTTATTTTAGATTGCGTGTTAAGATTGTTTGTTCTAGGTTGGCGATTTGGTGTTTCTACGGATTTCTTTGACACGGGGCATGATTTATTTTAGCAGAGGCGGAAAGCTTAGTCCACAGTACATCGGGCCCTTCAGTAGTCTTGCAAGGGTCGGTATAGTGGCCTATAGACTTGACTTGCCTCCTGCTCTAGATAGAGTGCATGACGTGTTCTACGTGTCATATCTATGACGGTACGTGGTAGATCCTAGTCACATATTAGATTACTTGGAGATCGAAGTTGGACCGACTCTCAGCTAACCTGAACAGCCCGTTGAGTTCTTAGATCGTAGCGAGAAGGTATTGCGAAACCATACTATTCCTTTGGTTCGTATTGCATGGAGAAATCATTCTTCAAGAGTGTCAACTTGGGAGAAAGAGGATGAATTATGCGAGCAGTATCCGTATCTCTTTGAGACTTGATGTATAATTCCTTGTTGATTGTTTATTTATGCTAGTTTATTTTAATTTCGAAGACAAAATTCTTTTAAGGAGGATAGACTTGTCACCCCCACTTTTCAGATTAGGGGTATTTGCATCTTTTTGTAATTAATGTGTAAATGATTGCATTATAATTAATTATATTTAAACGCAAGTGCTATGCTAGCCATTGAATTATAATTAATTATAATTAGTTTATGTTGTTGCTTCGATATTTAGAGCCCTACGCTAGCCATTGTCTTTCAACCAGTTTCATATCCTTGTCCTAGATGCGCCAGACTGTTAATTTGATCCTTGTGTGACTCATAACCATGTCTTGTTGTGCTTCATTTTAGTCGTACAATATTCATCGCAACCGACTACATTTAATTCTATATAAATCAAACCTTGTATCCTTATGTGTTCCAATCGAAATTAGAGACACAATCTTGACCCATTTTGAGCAACCCAAATTAGGGTAATGTTCCATTCTAAGTCTACTTCATTCATGACAATTGTGTCCCACTAAATTTTAGTTCCTTATACTTTTAATTAATTTTAGAACACCTATTGTATTTAGCTTAATTAATTAAAAATCATAAACTTCACTTTGGGCAATTTTTCCAATTTTTGGGCACTTTTCTGAACAAGGCAATAAGGTGTCCATCCCGTTGGACTCGACCCGCAAATAAACCCATTTTTCTTCATGTGTATTTTTCCATAATTTTTCGGAGTATGAAAACTGTGACATTGACCGCTTTGAACCATGGCCTCAAAACCTTGAACTAATGCACCATGGCCATTCATTTTAATTTATTTGAATTCGAACCATTGAAAATATCCATGAGAAGACCGCTTTTTCCAAGGAGTTGACCAAAGTCAAACCTTTCTAGGTCAAACCAAACCCTTATATATATATATATATATATATATATATACTTTTTTTCCTTACTTCCTTTTCTTCTAAACCTAAAACCATATAGCAGCCGATCATCATATTCCATATTCACCCATCACGCCATCGATCCCAACTACGCCGGACAGAGCCCCCGAACGCCGCCTTCCTCTGCAGTCGACTGCACACCCGAAGGACCTCGACATTCTCGCCAGCACGACGCCGGAACCCCCTCGTCGTTCCAACCCGCTAAACCCCGACCGGATCTCCGTTACCAAACTGCACAGGAAACCGACTCCTCCCGCTGTTCCGCGACTTCACACAACCCCGACCTCCACCACAGAACGTCGTCGACTAACCCCCTCGACAGGAGCCGACCGCAGCAGCAGCACTCACCATCTTCCTGCCAACGACAACCTCGACCGACTAAAGCAAGTTGCCTGAACTTCATCCCAGTCCACCCGCCTCGTCCTCACCGGGGAAGCCAGAGTTCGACGACCGACCGTTGTACTTGACCGGCCACAGGCCCGCCTGTACGACCATCGGGACACGCCTGAACCTGCTGAAGTCAATCGCCGCAGCCACCTGATTCGACACGAGCAACCCGCTGAGCCCTGTCAACTTCACGCGACTCATCCACGTACCCAGGTTCGATCCTCCATCTCGCATGCATGTACACGTATGCGCACCCACGTATTTTACCATCGTATTGCATACGTGTTTAGATATGGTATTTAGTATATGACGGTATATTGGTAGGATTGTATGTATATATATATATATATATATATATATATATAAGAACCCAACTAGTATATATATATATTATAATCCTTATTTAGTATATACGTATATAGATATATTGTATATACCTCCCTAATATATGTACAAGTATTAATTCTATTTAGTACATATATATATATACGTGTATCTATTATATTGGTAACTAGTAGATATTATGTATATGTTAGTATTTATGCCTATGGACTAGATGACTAGAATGTAACCATGGATACCCCGTAGTTACATTGACCTGTGACAAGATAACATGTTAGCAGACTGCCATATGTACACCAACGTACTGGCAAGACCGTATCATTGACTGTCTGTTATGCATAGCAACTACAGACGTGACCCCCCTAGTGTAGTCTCTGAGATCATTGTGTTGATTGTGTGTTAGAGAAATATCTGATGCAGAATTGTGTTATATGATATGTCTATAGGACTGTTTGATCATTCAGACGATACTTTGGAACCAGGACATTGGTATTGCCAGCTAAGGATCACAGGCGAGTACATTCTTTGACAGTTTCTATTATGTTGATTATCTCTATAACTCTTGTTGTATAGCATACATGACTCTAACACTGTTATTTACACGAGTTAGCATTATCGTGACCTGTCACGAGGAGTCGTTATTGGAATCCATCATGCTAGCTAAGAAAAAAAAGCAAAATATTAGTAGCTTATGTGATCATACCCAACTTTACATGCATCATAGCTCACCCACACCTCACGTCGGTGCAGCCTGACCATTACATGCCTCACAGCTGTTACATGTGGTTAGCCTGACCTTACAAGAATGATAGCTAACCAATGTAACGAGCCTGATCAGTCCCAAGCCAATCACATGATATGCTGATGTTTCACACACTTAGTTAGATATTCTTGACATGTATCTCTAGTGTATTGATATAACATTCTTTATGTTCTAGTCATGATTCTAGCATTGACATATATACCAGTTCATTTTTCTAGCGTATACTTGTATTTCTATTCATTGCTAGATGTATATTAATAATGACATATACTCCAGTATTCCAGTTATTCCAGTATTTCTTTATTCCATCTATTCCAGTATTTCTTATTGTCAGTTTTTTATATATGTCTTGTATTTCTTTACACTGTGCTATAGTTTTTGTCAATATATGTGGAACTGTTGTTAGTGCTTGTACTTCGTTATAATCATGACTGGATATTTTTTCCAGAGGATCTAGAGGATTTCTGTACCACACACTATGGACCGGGTATAGATGCAGACTACACACCAGAGATCTTAGAGGAGACTATTCCTTTAGATGAGACTTTACCTGCAGCTATCTAGATAGTATTATATTATGCATCAGAGACTTCTTTGAGATTTATTGAGTTTATGTTTAGACTTATGTTAAGTTTAATTTGAGACTTGTGGAGACTTTATGTTGGACAACTAGACTATGGATTATCTTATTTTGAGACATGGTGTTTAACTATGTCATTCTTCTTATCTTTTATCATGCCTTACTCTTATAGATATTATGATTGAGTTTATATTATGAGATATTATTAGATGTCTATTGTCCTCCTTATGGAGATTGATATCATTGACAGGTATTTAGTTATATAGTATTATTGTAACCCAGACAGCGTTCTACCACCATTTCTGTGGGGTAGGCTGGACGTACTAGCGTACTCGTGCCCCTATACCAGGTGCGGGTCGTGATAACGCTTGAACCAGAAGCCGCCGGAGACACCATAGCCACCAGTCACCACCACCAGCACGATCACCACCACTCCTCCCGGACCTCCACCTCCCCATGCTCTCTCCTTCTTCTTCGGTGAACCACCGGATGACCCCAAGCCTCCTTCCTCTCGCTGACTTCCTCCCCCCTTCTCCGGAGCCGTCGGACTCCGGTCAGCCGTCAGCAGCCAACACCAGTATCATCATCAATCAATACTCATCATCATCATCATCATCACATAATAATCCTCACCATCACCTTAACCTAAATCCATACATTCACCATTGACCACATTATCATCCTCGTCATCATCATCATCTCATCATCGATATCATCATCATCTCATAATCAATGCAATCACCATCATCTATATCATTATCCCTATCATCATCATCATCCACACCATCGACCTAATCAACATCATCATCTCATTACCATCAGCATCCTATCATCAACCCATTATTATCATCATCATTATGCCAATCTCTATCGTCGTCATCATTGTCGTTAACTTCGTCATCATCATCCACATCGTTGCCATCATCATCGTTGTCATCATCGTCAACCTCATCGTCATCACTATGTCATTCCCGTGCGCATACCCCGAGGACCTATTGGATTTATCTGTACGACTTTTGGAGCAGGTCATTAGTACTATGCAGCTTTTTGCCAAGCAAGTATACCTTGCCTTATTGTACTGTTTAAATTTCAGTTATTATTCGGTTGCCTACTTATTGGTTTAGATTTTTAACTGTGCGCGTTCGAGAGAGACTCGGGTGCAGTTAACGATTGCGTTAATGTTAGGACTTGTGTCTGACCTAGTATCTAGTAGACCCACATAAAGTTGTGGTGTTATCGGTATGACTACCCAGGCCTTAACACATTTCTTACACGTGTTGTGAGTCTCATGTATGTCACAGACTTGCGTATGCTGTTGGCCACCCGTACGTGTAGGTTGTACGACGGATAGGGTATAACTGCTAATAGTGATGTATATTAGAAGACTTAGCAGTTATTAGTAGTTAGAGCATAGGCTATTGTAGTACGAAGGTCCAATCCTTGTCCTTGTTTGGTTGTAAGGTTGGACTATTGTTCTAACGATAGACTATGAGCCAGAGTTACGACACCTCAGCGTAGTAGCTAAGGCGTGTTGTGGATACAACATGCATAGATCATTGGGCTGGGTGGAAGACTAGTAGGCGTATGAGACACCCACTTCCTTTACACTGATGCCACACTCGACGAAGTGATATGGACGATATATACTACACTGATGCTACGTTCTTCGGAGCGATATGGACGATATACTACACTGATGCCACATTCTTCGAAGCGATATGGACGATATACTATACAGATACCATAATCTTCGGATCTGGACATTATTATATTACAGAGCGCCCTCCTATGGGGGCATATGTGGCATATACTAGCCAGTTGTCATGATTGGTGAATTACGTCAGCATATGTCTAGCCTACACTTTGCCATACACTCAAAGTTGTTCTCAAATTGTATTCACTTAGATGGTTAGCGCACACCTTTTATTTATTTAGTATTTACTTTATGACATTCTTCTATGTATCTTGTTATGTCTCTTTGAGGACCTGGTCCCTTTCCAGGTGTACATGTTCATGAGTATTCGCTAGAGCGCAGATCCGGACTTATTGCTTATGTTCCGAGGAGGTCTTCTCTTCGGGCCTCGTAATTATTAGTAATGTACTTATATTGTGTTTATTTTATATTCTAGTTTGGTAGTTGATTTATTTCCATCCAACTATCATCTTTAGATACTTTGTATTGAGATCTAGTTCATAGATATTGGTTGTTTATTTATTTATGATTTTTTATGGATAAGATTTTGTTATGTCCTGTGACCTGTGATAAATATATACCACCTATGAATTATTGTTCATGATATAGCATACGCATGTGTTATGGTTTCCATATATTGGAGTTTCCATATACATGCGGCTGACATTATTATGTGTCCTAGTCCTACGTATTTTGTGACTAGGGCGTGAGATGTTTTTAGTAGTGGCCCATGTAGGTCGAGAGCATATTGTCTCGGTTAAGTTATAGTACCGAGCAAGCCTACAAATAGGATTAGAGTATAGGATCCCATCCATATTTGACTATGACTCATCTTTCTTCCAATCCATTCCATTAGAATAATCGCATCCTTCTTGATTCATGTGCTTCCTCAATATTCTTTGAGTATAGCCTTCTCCTAGAATACAGGAATCTCTGTTTTTAGGATGATAATTAGGATAACATTCCTAAGAAGGACAAAACTAGGATATTGACACATCATTAAGTTTAGACTACCTAATAAACCCTAGCAACCCTTACCTGTAGAATGATTGACCATTATCCCTTGATAATTAGGTATGACTTGAGAGTAGTATAAATACTACTAGGATTAGTTTGAATTTTAACCATATTGTTTGAACCTAGTATTGAGGAACCAATAGAACCCAAGGTTAAACATTAGGTCTGAGCCTAACTTTTATAGTGAGATAGTATTATAAACTATAAATTTAGGTTCTTGTCTTGATATTAGCAAACAATACCTTAGGAAGCCAAGAGGAATGAATATAATGTTTCCCTTGATCATACCTCGAACACAGATATTAGCATACCATATTTCCTTAGGAAAACAATGATATTATCTAGAGACCCTCTATATTTTTTTTCTAATTCAAATCTTGTTCCTCTAAAAATTTAGCGCTCGCTATATTTTTGCGACGACTAGTTATGTTCTTCCATTCTTCATATTTCGATTCGTGCCACCTAACCTTTCTGATTTTTGGCCAAGTGATTTTATCTTATGTTAAGGATATATAGTTGCTAGGATTATAGTTGTAATCTTGAACTTTGAATTATGTGCTTGGTAGTTAGAACTTAATAGTTTGAGTTGTTCCTTTAGATTGTGATCTGATTATTCTTAGTTTTAAATCATGTAACATGTACCCCACCTCAATATAGGTTATATCCTCTTTCCCCTTGAAGGCCAACAACTTTTCCATTCTTACTATTGATACTTGTTATATGAGCACTATGATTAAGACTTAAGATGACCATTACCTATATAATGCAATAGGAGACCCTAATAAGTACTAAGATCTTTTTCGCATATACACCAATAAGAGTTCATACTTTATTTATAAGAACAAGATTATTTTGTAGATTTCCCTTAAGTCTGTCACAGTATTAGTTTATTATCTGGATAGTATGCCTCACAACCTAGTAACTCATAGTCCTCTTGACTCATTATTGAAGTGTAATTGAATGACATTAACTGTATACTAGCATAAAACGATATTGTTTATTCAGACTGTAGAACTTAGCTGTCCATACACCTATTTGGTCGACTAGAGACTTAGAAAATGAATTAGTATGACAACTGTAGAGATTGTAGAGTCTTATTTTTAATTTATTTTTGTTAACTAGAATTATTTTGTACCTCATTTCATCATAATCCAGCGTATTTATGTTTTCTACACTGCCGTGACTTATGATGCTATTATAGTCTAGTTTTGAAAGCTTACTCTTCTATCGAGCTTGATCTTGATATATGTATTATTGGGTCGACACACTAATACATTTCAGAGTCAGGGTATTAAGGTCTTGCTAATCTTAGTGCGCTTGGTTCGCCCTTCGCATAACTACTTTACGTGGATTGAGATATATAGTGATTAGTAGACGAATGCACTTGCCCTCTATATATGTCTGAGCATATCGTATCAGTTACAAGATTGTACTAATACGAGCATGTGAATAGAAATTACCAAAATAGGATTTTAATCCACAACTGCCTCGACAATTCCTATTTGAATTCTTTAAACGCCTTGATCCCCATACTTCTATTCTATTATCTCCCCGTTGAACTCTTTATTATTGTTTTCCGTCTTTTCTTATTTCGGAAAGACGAAACCTTATGCTTATTATAAATTTGATATGCCGATAGTACTAGATATACCCCATAGGACAATCACATTACTAGACGACTATCTTTTGAAACTGATTAAGGGTCTATCATATGTGATATATTTGGTGTTAAAGTTTTGAGGATAGAATAACATGATTAAGTAAATTTGAGAAAATATAAGAGCCTTATGGGATATATGGGTAAATTCTAAGTTGGGTAGAAGTTAGATTGTCAACTTGAGAGGAATTTATTTTAGATTGGGATCGAGTAAAAAATAGATTGAGAGGTTCAAGTCATTTCAATTTTGAGAATTTTAGAAAAATGATTAAGATAACGAGGATTTAATAAAAATTGATATCTTGATATTGCGGACCAAATATTTAGACTTGGGCACAGGATTTAAATTTTGAATAGTGAAGGTTAAATCATCGATTTAAATCTTGAGAAAAATAAATATAACTCTAAACATAAACATCGACGGATTAAATTTCAAATTTGATGATTCGAATTAAGAATTATAATTTTTGATTGTTGGGTCACCTATTTGAAATATTGAGGATGTAAAGAGAATTTAAAATTTGAAGAGTACAAAATTTACAAGTTGAAAATAGAAATAATATGTGATTAAAATTAGTTTCTAGAGAAGATTATGATAGTTGGAGATTGTGATATAAATTTCAATATGGGATGTCATATTTATTTGAATTAGATTTGGATGTGGATTATTTAATTTGAAAATCGAGAAGATAGTGCGATGTGTTGAAGTTCGATTTAAACAATGGTTAATCTAATTTAAAAGTGATTACGATGGATTTGAATAAGTTTTAATTTTTGGAAGAGATTGCAATTGACTTGCCTTATGTACGCATGTGAAAGATTTAAACCAATTATGCCTTATTTTAATTTCGAGGACAAAATTGTTCTAAGTTGGGTAGATTGTAAACCCCCTCACCCAAAATTAGGTTTACTTGGCATAGATAGAGAAACTTGGGCTAGTTTGTATACAACTGGAAATAGGACACAACATTTTATTTAATTTTGCGATATTTATACCACTTAGTGTACCTTACCGTTGCTTCAATAATTGGAGCACCACACTAGCCACTGCCTACCTACAAATTTTACATCCTTATCCTTGATATGCCCGTCTTCTATTCTAACCTTTGTGTAACTTATATTTATGCTCTCTTATGCTACATTTTAGTCGCACAATATTTGTCGCGGACGTTTATAATTAATTCTAAATAATTCCAACTTTGTATCCTTGTGCGTTCCAATCAAAATTGGAGACACAATCTTGACCCATTTTGTGCAAACCTAATTTATGATAAAATTCTACTCTGAGCCCTCTATGTCTATGATACTTGTGTCCTACCTAATTTTATTCCCATGTACTTCTAATTAATTCCAGAACACCTTGCGTATTAATTTTAATTAATTTAAACCTAATTTCCATCTTTGTACAATTTTCCAATTGTTGGGCACTTTTATACAAAAATGCATTAAGGTGTCCACACCATTGGACAATACATGAAGAAATCCAACTTTTCCCTTCATATAAATTTTCCTATAATTTTCGGAATGTACAACGCGCAATATCGCCATCGTGTAAACCTAGCCCTTGTATTTAAACAATGTAATTTACAACCCTTCAAACAACCCATGCCAAGCCAAGGCCCATCCCAAGTTGGATATTGACCAAGCCCACTTACCTTGGTCAACCAAAAACCCAAAGTCCCCATGTATATAAATAAATTTTCCTCCCTTCATCTTTATTTTCCTAAATCAACCTAAACCTAACCCTATGCTCATCTGACCCCCAACCCCTATGCATCTCCTTCTTCCTCCTTCCGCACCTAGAGCCACCACCCTCGCCGGAGCTCCGCCTGGCCTAGCCTGGCCGACTACCAAGCCACCACCTTCGTGCAGCACATCCTCCACCCACAGAGCTTCCCCTCGCCTCTGCAACTGCGGTGCACCCACGAAAGCAACTGTCTTCCTCCGCCTGCACCCTCGCCATCCCGACCGCCTGTGCTCGCCTAGCCGAGACCTCGCCGGAGCTGACCAATGGACCACGGCACCCCCGCAGTCCCTCGTAGACCTCACTTCTCATCTCCCCTCTTCCTCCACCCCGAGCCACCGTGACCCATCAACCTATCCCGATGTCGGAGTCGACCGGACCAGTCGACCCACTGAACCTCCTCCCACTGCCATTCCGTCGACGAACCCCTCGCCGAATTGTCGATGACCTGTTGTCCATGCACCACCACCACCCTCTCGACGACCTCCCTCACCCGCCTTCATCTCCAAGCTACAACCAAAAGCCGCCAGAGCAAAAAGTCACTACCACCAGCACGATCACCACTACTCCTCCCGGAACTCCAGCTCCCCCTACTCTCTCCTTCTTCTCCGGTGAACCATCAGACGACCCCAAGCCTCCTTTCTCTCCCTGACTTCCTCCTCTCCCTTCGCCGGAGGCGCCGAACTCCTGTCAGCCATCAGCAGCCAGCACCAGTATCATCATCAATCAATACTCATCATCATCATTATCACATCATTATCCTCACCATTATCTTAACCTAAATCCACACATTCACCATTAACCACATCATCGTCCTCGTCATCATCATCATCTCATCATCGATATCATCATCATCTTATCATCAACGCAATCACCATTATCCACATCATTATCCCCATCATCATCATTGTCCACACCATCGACCTAATCAATATCATCATCTCATTACCATCATCATCCCATCATTAACCCATTATTATCATCATCATTATCCCCATCGCCATCGTCGTCATCATCGTCGTTAACTTCGTCGTCATCATCCACATCGTTGCCATCATCATCGTTGTCATCGTCATCAACTTCATCGTCGTCACCGTCATTCCCGTACGCGTACCCCGAGGACCAATTAGATTTATCTGCACGACTTCTGGAGCAGGTCATTGGTACTACGCAGTTTTTTGCCAGCAAGTATACCTTGCGTTGTTGTACTGTTTAAATTTTAGTTATTATTTAGGTGACTGCTTATTGTTTTAGATTTTTAACGGTGCGCATCCGAGAGAGACTCGGGTGCAGTCAACGAATGCATTGGCGTTAGGACTTGTGTCTGACCTAGTATCTAGTAGACCCACCTAAAGTTGTGAAGTTATCGGTATGACTCCCCAGGCCTTGACACATTTCTTTCACGTATTGTGAGTCTCATGTAGGGCACAGTTGCGTATGCGGTTGGCCACCTGTATGTATAAGTCGTGTGACGGATAGGGTATAACTGCTAAAAGTGATGCATGTTAGAAGACTTAGCAGTTATTAGTAGTCAGAGCATAGGCTATTATGGTACAACGGTCCAATCCTTGTCCTTGTTTGGTTGTAAGGTTGGACTATTGTTCTAACGATAGACTATGGGCCAGAGTTATGATGCCTCGGCATAGTAGCTAAGGCGTATTATGGATACAACATGCATAGATTATTGGGCGGAGAGGACGACTAGTTGGCATATGGGACACCCACTTCCTTTGCACTGATGCCACACTCGAGGGAATGATATGGACGATATATACTACACTGATGCCACTTTCTTCAGAGCGATATGGACGATATACTACACTGATGCTACGTTCTTCGGAGCCATATGGACGATATACTATACAGATGCCATGCTCTTCGGAGCTGGACGTTATTATATTATAGAGCGCCCTCCTATGGGGCATATGTGGCATATACTAGCCAGTTGTCACGATTGGTGAATTACGTCAGTATATGTCTAGCCTATACTTTCCCATACACTCAAAGTTGTCCTCAAATTGCATTCACTTAGATGGTTAGAGCACCACTTTTTTTTATTCAGTATTTACTTTATGGCATTCTTCTATGTATCTTGTTATGTCCCTCTGAGGACCTGGTCCCTTTCCAGGTGTAGATGTTCATGAGTATTCGCAGGAGCACAGATCCGGCCTTATTGCTTATGTTCCGAGGAGGTCTTCTCTTCGAGCCTCCTGATTATTAGTGATGTACTTATATTGTGTTTATTTTATATTCTAGTTTGGTAGTGGATTTGTTTCCATCCAACTATCATCTTTAGATAATTTGTATTGAGATCTAGTTCATAAATATTGGTTAATTTATTTATTTCTGATTTTCTGTGGATGATATTTAGTTATACCCTATGACTTGTGATAAATATATAGCACTTATAAATTATTGTTTATGATACAGCGTACGCATGTGTTATGTTTCTATATATTGGAGTTCCTATATACATGCGGCTGGCATGCTTACGTGTCCTAGTCCTACGTATTTTGGGACTGGGGCGTGACACGACGATTGTTGCGACCCTGAGTTAGAGGAGGAGCCTATCCCAGCTTAGGAGACGCCGCTAGCGCCCTAGTATAGCTAGGTGGGTTTCACTGGGTTTGTTCCCAGTTGGTTTTGGTTGACTGTATTATTTATTTTGTTGCTACTTTGAGATGTTGTAGACTCTCAGACTTGGACTGTATATTTTAGATATTGTACTTGCTCTCTTTGCTTCTTTCTTTCTTTGTTGATATATTATCATGCTTTTACTCTTTCCTTAGTTATTGTGATTGAGTTTATGTATATATTGTAATGTTGTCCTCCTTTTGGAGAGGTTATCTTGACAAGTTATTGTAAGATATAGATAGTTGTGACCTAGACAGCGTTCTACTGCTAATTCTACGGCGTAGGCTGGACGTACCCACGACTCATACCCGATTTTTCGGGTGCGGGTCGTGACAACCTTTTTGGTGGTGGCCCATGCAGGTCTAGTTTCGAGGTCTACATGCGATAGAATATAGGATATAGGCTGAGAGAGAGTGTGCTCAATCACAACTAGGACCCTTCATGATCTTTTGCTATCTTTAATTTTTCTGAAATTGTTTTCTTTTGAAATATTACTGTCCTTCATTGATGATATCGTATCTTGCACCGTATTGACTTCTTTTAATCTGTGTTCAGGATGCCTCCGAAGATACTGTCTTACCGTACCATTCCACCCGATGCTAACTAGAGGTCTGCTACCTCTTATCCTGCTCGACTTCAGGCAGGTGATACCGCTCCTCTAACCACTCCTGTGGTTGAGGGAGCATCTAGTTCTCTCGAAGATTCTTCTCCACCTGTCAATCCGAGAGATACCCATGTTGTTCCGGTGGTACCTCCTCCACTACCTCCTGCTACGGTAGACGTTGCCCAGTTGTTTGCGTTCTTCAGGGAGATGATGGACACACAACACCGACAGGTAGACGTGATGAGGTTGGGCATTGAGAATGCCCACCAGGTGGCCATGATGGCAGTAGACAGAGTGGCTCAAATCCAGGCACAGGCAGAGTAGGCACATCATCCTAGGCCGGGCAACATCATTGACTTCCAGAGGATGCGGCCCAAGGAGTTTCGGGGTACAGAGGGGATCCTGTACGCGGATGACTGGATCGAGCATATCGAGGGGATCTTCAGGCTGGCACTGATCCCAAACAACATGCAGATAGAGGCAGTAGGCAGCCAGATGTTCGATCTTGCCCTTACTTGGTACCGTACTGACACGAGGATAGCGGTACCAGAAATTACTTTGGTGGCTTTCAAGGAGAAGTTCTTTCCGGATGTGGCTCTCAGTGCCTTAGAGAGCCAGTTTGAGGCACTCGTCCAGGGGAGCTTGCTGGTGGACGAGTATGCAGCAGAGTTTTGTCGTCTGGGCAGATTTATAGAGGGCTTGAGAGAGACAGCGAAGGCGCAAAAGTTTCGCAAGGTTTCGTCATGGCGGTCAAGTCCTTGACTAGGAGTGATCGTAAGGCGACCTTCGAGCAGATTGTGAGTGATGCTCAGAAGGCTGAGGACGACTTGGAACTGAAGTCCAAGAGTAGTAGAGATGCTTTCGGAGCAAGCAGCAGTACGAGGCCAGCAAAGAATCCCCATTTCCAGCAGATAAGGCTGTTCCAACAGACTCAGCAGCACCAGGGTCAGGGTCGTACGCCTTTCTAACAAGCGCCCTAACAGCAGAGGCAGGGATAGCAGCAGGGTCCGAGGCAGCCCATTACTTGCCCTTTTTATACGAAGCCGGGGCACAGATAGGACATTTACAGGAAGAGGCTGGGCAGATGCTTATTATGTGGTACGGCAGATCACCAGTTGAGGGTTTGCCCTTCAACACTCGCTCGTACAGCTCAGGGCGGAGGATCCGCTCAGAGGTGATTAGCCAGAGCACCTGCAGTACAGCAGAGATGACAGCCTCTGCAGACTCAGCAGCAGAGGTTTGCCCAGTACCAATAGCAGCACCGAGGAGGAAAATAAGGGCGAGCTTTTGCCCCAACCATAGAGGAGGCCGAGCCCGTTGGTGGTGTGATATCAGGTTCTGTTCTTCTTGATTCCATTCCAGCACTTGCTTTATTTAATTCTGGTGCTTTCCATAGCTTTGTGTCTGTATTTTTTTCTGTTAGACACTATCTTGTTGCTGAACCTTTAGCTAGACTCTACAAGATCACGACCGGGGGTGGCATCATCCTAGTCAGTAATGTCTGCAGAGACCGAAGAGTTACCTTGGGAGGCCGGGAGTTGAGTGTGTGCCTACTCGCAATGCCACTTTCGAGCTACGACATTGTACTCGGGATGGATTGTTAGAGTATGCACCGTGCTAGTATAAATTATCGTGGAGTCAGAGTGTTATTTAGTCCACCGGGAGAGCCAGAGTTTGAGTTTGCCAGAGGAGCAGCGGAGCAGAGCGAGGGAGTCTTCTGCGGAGCCCTGGGAGTAGAGCTGAGGTTGCCACATCCATTGATAGCGGAGTTCATAGATGTTTTCCGGAGGAGTTGCCAGGGTTACCTCCGGACAGAGATGTGGAGTTCTCTATAGACTTGGTGCCAGGTGCAGAGCCGATATCCCATGATGTCTATAGAGTCAGCAACAGTGAGTTGGTAGAGTTAAAGAAGCAGGTGGATGAGCTTTAGTACAAGGGATATATCAGATCTAGTTCTTGTCCGTGGGGTACTCCGGTACTTTTTGCGTCGAAGAAGGATGGGTAGATACGGATGTGTGTCGACTACAGGGCTCTGAACAACCTCACAATCAAGAACAAGTATCCGCTGCCGCGTATTGATGATATCTTTGACCAGTTGAGCAAAGCGAGGGTGTTTTCTAGGATTGATCTGAGGATAGGCTACCACCAGGTCAAGATCAGGAGGGAGGATATTCCGAAGATAGCTTTTTAGACCAGGTATGGACAATATGAGTTCATGGTGATGTCGTTTGGGTTGACTAATGTCTCGACAGTGTTCATTAATCTGATGAACAAGGTGTTCCATCAGCATCTGGAGAGGTTTATGGTGGTGTTTATAGATGACATATTTGTGTATTCGAAGACCCCAGAGGAGCATGAGGAGCATCTGAGGATAGTACTGGAGACTCTTAGGAAGGATAAGCCTTATGGAAATCTTTCGAAGTGCGAGTTCTTCCTTGACAAGATTGAATTCCTTGGTCATGTAGTGACAGGAGAGGGGATCTTTGTGGATCCAAGGAAGATCATGACAGTTGAGGCATGGAGTGCTCCAAGTTCAGTAGCTGAGGTCAGGAGTTTCCTGTGGCTGGCAGGTTACTACAGGAGATTTGTTCAGGATTTTTCCCGAATTACAGAGCCGTTGTCTAGGCTGACCTGGAAGGATGTGTAGTTTGTTTGGTCAGAGGAGTGCCAGGTCACCTTTGATGAGCTGAAGAGGAGGTTGACGACAGCTCCAGTGTTGACGTTGCCATCGGGGTCTGGAGGATCCACTATCTATAGTGATGCATCAGGGAAGGGAATGGATTATGTGTTGCAGCACCATGGGAGGGTAATTGCCTATGCTTCCAAGCAATTACGTCCTTATGAGAAGAACTACCCTACCCACGATTTGGAGTTGGCAGCGGTCATCTTTTCTCTAAAGTTATAGAAATACTATTTATACGGAGAGCGTGTGGAGATGTTCACTGACTACAAGAGCTTGAAGTATGTGTTTACCCAAAAAGAGCTGAATATGAGGCAGAGGAGATGGTTGGAGTTGACGAAAGACTTCGATATATTATTGCAGTACCATCCAGGGAAGGCGAACATAATTGTAGATGCGCTGAACAGGTATCCGGTAGCTATATGCCTGACTAATGATCATTATCTTCTGGAAGATCTAGAAAGCTTGGGCGTTGAGGTGATAGTGCCTGGAGTTGAGATACAGATGTGGGGACTGCAGATTCAGTCAGAGTTGATAGACCGGATCAGGGCTACATAGTTTGAGGATGAGTCCATGAGGAGTATCAGGGCGCAGGTTTAGATTAGATTTTTAGATGACTTCACCTTTGCTGATGATGGTTCATTGCAGCACGGTATCAGGATGTGTGTGCCGAGTGGGTCACTACGCGAGTACGTTCTTCAAGAGGCGCATCGATCCCAATACTCTATGCATCCAGGTGCCAATAAGATGTATAGAGATCTGAGAAAGCATGTATGGTGGTACGGGATAAAGCGGGAGGTAACGCGCTTCGTATCTCGATGCTTAGTGTGCCAGCAGGTGAAGGTTGAGAGGCAGAGGTCAGGAGGGTTGCTCCAGCCGTTACCCATTCTGGTGTGGAAAGGGGAGCATGTGACCATGGATTTTGTTTCTGGGCTTCCCCGTTCTCCAGGAGGAAAGGATGGAATTTGGGTCATCGTGGACAGGTTGACCAAATCAGCCCATTTCCTACCATTCAAAGTGGGTACGTCTACGGAGAGACTAGTAGAGATGTATGTGCGCCAGATAGTTAGACAGTATGGAGTTCCTGTGAGCATAGTATCAGACTGGGACAGTCACTTTACTTCGTCTTTCTGGAGGAGTCTGTAGGCTAGCTTAGGTACCCAGCTCTAGTTTAGTACTGTATATCACCCGCAGATAGACAGTCAGTTAGAGAGGACCATTCAGACCCTCGAGGACATGCTTCGCACTTGTGTTCTGGATTTCAAAAGCTCTTAAAAGGATCACTTGTACTTGGTAGAGTTTGCTTACAACAACAGCTACCAAGCTAGTCTCAAGATGTCACAATTCAAGGCGTTGTATGGACGGAGGTGTCGCACTCCGTTATCATGGGATGATGTAGGCGAGAGAGCTTTGCTTGACCCGGAGATGGTGGTTGATGCGGCGGAGAAGGTCAAGCTTATTATAGATAGACTTCAGGTGACGCAGGACATGCAGCGGCATTGGGCCAATAGCCACCGGAGACCTTTGGAGTTTGAGGTATAGCTTAGAATTTAGATTTTGTTCTTGTGTTTGCTTGTGATTATTTTTTTTAGATTAAGTGCTGAGACCTTGTTTGTGCTAGATTGGTGATCTGGTGTTCCTGAGGATTTCTCCGATGCAGGGCACTATTTGCTTCGGTGGAGGCAGAAAGCTTAGCCTATGTTTCGTCGGACCCTTCAGCATCCTTGAGAGGTTCAGCGCTGTGGCGTATAGGCTAGATTTGCCGCCTAAGCTAAATGGAGTTCATAATATGTTCTACATGTCACAGTTGAGACGGTACAAGGCGGCAATCACATATTGGATCACTCAGAGATTGTGGTGGGCCCTACTCTTAGCTATCCAGAGCAGCTGGTGGAGATTCTGGATCGAGGGAGAAGGTTTTGAGGAACCAGACTATTCCCTTGGTTCGCGTCGTGTGGAGGCATCACTCTCCAGGTGAGTCGACCTGGGAGAGGGAGGATAAAATGTGCGAGCGATACCCTTATCATTTCGAGCCTTGAGCTATGGTTCTTTCTTTTTCTTGCATTCCTGTCCTAGTTTCGTCTTATAATTTTGAGTACAAAATTATTTTAAGGAGGGTAGGCTTGTCACTACCCTATTCTAAAAATAGGATTTTTTTTATTTTCATTTGGTAAGCTGTGTATTGATCATAAATATTTGTATTTATATTTAATTAGTTGGATATATTTACTTTCATTGCTTGTTTTAGGGTTTTGGCTAGTTTGGACCCATGTCAGACCCAACCAACACCCTTGTCAGACTCAACCCTTGGTGTAGAATAGTTCTTTTATTTTAATTATCTAGCTGGGTTATTTTGGATTAGTTAGATTGGTTTAAGAAATCCTAAACCTAAAACTCTAGTTTGGATGACTTAATTTGAGGGTATTATGGTCTTTGTGTTAGGCTTCCAAACCCTAACCCTATATTTTCTATATAGCCGGCCCCCCCTTCCTTTCCATTCTCCCCACTTCATTTTTCCACCCTGCATTCTCCTTCTTTACTTCTTTCTTTACTTCTCACCCATTTCCAAGTAAGTTTCTTCACCTTTCCTCTCTTTCTTCATTTACTTCCCTCTTTAATACAAATTCTAAACTTTCATTTTTCTCTAACCTATGTGTGTAGAGCCTAGATTTGGTGTAGAAGCTTGGTTTGGAGGCTTAGAGGCTTGGTGTGGTAAATTTGGGGTTTTTTGGAGACTTTGGCCTTGGGATTTCAACTCCCAAGAGGTAAATCCTAACTTTTCTCTTAGTGATTACTCTAATATAGTGTAATTAGTAGTTTAGAACCTTCCTATACCTTAGGGCTACCCATGGGAGGAAGTTAGAACTTGTTTGGATAGGTTTGGAGAATTTGACATAGGGTTTTGTGTCAATTTCGGGTGAAATCCGAGATTAGCCCATTTTGGGTGTTGTCCTAGGTTAGACGGACCCTAAATAGACGTGCTTGGGTGTCTTGAGGGTAGGTACGTATCCCCGTTCGGACACGTGAGGTCGTATCGCGGAGTTTTGGACATTTCGGGCGATTTAGGGGTTTTTCCTTCGACGTGGGTTCCACATGCATGTAAAATTTTGCCACAGACCTAGAATCGGAGGGTTAGCATTTTTGTGAGGTTCTAGACATATATTAAAACTCGTGGGTAAATTTTGGGTCGATTTTGATTAGATTTCGTATGCTTTTCAGGAGGTATCGCAAACCGTACTCTATGTGTTCGTCGAAATGACCAAATGGCCATTTTGACTTGGTTTCTAGGTTTTGGGCTTGTGCGCGGGTTAGTTTAGCCTTAGGGAGTGTGTATTAGAGTTTTCAAGTTTATATATATATATATATATATGTGTGTGTGTGTGTGTGTGTGTGTGTGTGGGTGAGTGTGTGTATAGGTGTTGGTGGTTGTGTGTGTGTTTCAGTGTGGTTGTGTGTGTGTTTGTGTGGTTTTGTGTGTTTATATATATATATATATATATATAAGTGTGTATATATATATATATAAGTGTGTATATATATATATATATATATATAAGTGTGTATATATATATATATATATATATATATATATATATATATATAAGTGTATATATATCTATATGTAAGTGTGTGTATATATATGTATATATATATATATATATATATATATATATAAGCTCTCACGCACATACATTATATATATATATATATATATATATATATATATATACACACACACACTATACATACATATATATATATATATATATATATATATATAAGCTC